>CAVLJG010000001.1:51267526-51941907 GCA_963669975.1 Acanthoscelides obtectus | reverse complement strand
ATCTGTCAACTTGCGAGTGTTGGAGTTTTTTTTTTATGAAAGATTTTATTGTAATGTCTGAGTTGTCTATATTTGAAATTATCAAAAATTAAGGGAGAAGTGGAAGAAATTATGTCACTTTGGAGTGAATTGAGTATGGAATGAAGTTTTTTCAACTGTCTGTGGCAGGAAGATATCTCAAGCGTGAGTATTTTGTCACCTAACCTGTGCAGACGATTTTTCATCCCATCTTCTATTGAATGGCTTTCTAGTAAGTGTGTGATTGATGTTAAACGGTGGGTGATGTGATGTGGTGTAATGCCATGTTTTCTACATTTTAATAAGAAAATCCGTCGATTGATCTCCTGTGCCAGTCGTTTCTGCCCTTGATCCAGTCCTTCATCATTCTTTCTGCCTGGTTCCCATGACGTTCAGTGATGTTATTGAAAAACCCCAAATCTGTGGATGTAACTTGAGACGTGGTCATTGTCGTCTAGACCAGTTAGGTGAAATGAAGCTTTAATTTTCACCTAACTGGTCTAGACGACAATGACCACGTCTCAAGTTACATCCACAGATTTGGGGTTTTTCAATAACATCACAGAACGTCATGGGAACCAGGCAGTAAGAATGATGAAGGACTGGATCAAGGGCAGAAAACGACTGGCACAGGAGATCAATCGACGGATTTTCTTATTAAAATGTAGAAAACATGGCATTACACCACATCACATCACCCACCGTTTAACATCAATCACACACTTACTAGAAAGCCATTCAATAGAAGATGGGATGAAAAATCGTCTGCACAGGTTAGGTGACAAAATACTCACGCTTGAGATATCTTCCTGCCACAGACAGTTGAAAAAACTTCATTCCATACTCAATTCACTCCAAAGTGACATAATTTCTTCCACTTCTCCCTTAATTTTTGATAATTTCAAATATAGACAACTCAGACATTACAATAAAATCTTTCATAACATAAAAAACTCCAACACTCGTAAGTTTGACAGATTGTTGAATGACACCAAAAAAACCTTCCTCAACACTCAACAAAATTGGATAAAAAATCTCAGTAACGTTGACATCCCTCATGACATATTAAAATTTCTTTCCTTAGGGCCTAAGTTCAGTGTAGAGCCGATTGTTAACAATGACATTCCAATCAGATCAATCTTAGCGGATGTAGACACAATAGCATCCTCCATAAGTGATGACACTGAAAGAAACATTTTCACAACTCGTTCCACTAACCTCATCACTAACTACTATCATAATAACAATCTTAATAAAAAACATTCCTTTTATCACAACCTTTTAAACATAACTAGAACATTTCTAAAACAACATCCTGAACTTATGGTTACAAGATCTGACAAAGGCAATGTTACAGTGATAATGCTTAAACAACACTATTTAGATCTTTGCAACAATCTCATCAATGATGACCCATCATATCATGAAATTAATAAAGATCCCACACTTAAAGTGGAAAAGAAAAGTAATGACATTGTTAAGGAACTCCTCAGCACTGGACAAATAACCCAAGAACAAAAAAGAACTTTGACTACTTATAACTCTGTCCCTCCAAATTTTATGCACTTCCGAAAATTCACAAACCTGTACTCTCAGTAAGACCTATAGTTGCATCAATAGGTTCAGCCACCCAGGCTTTGTCTTCATTAATATCGACAACACTAAAATCAGCACATGCAGATAATGATTACTACATCAAAGACTCATTTGAGGTCTCTCGTCAGTTCAATAGATTGACAATACCAGCCGATCATATTATCGCCAGTCTTGATGTGGTGTCGCTATTCAGCAACATCTATCTGGATGCATGTACAAGAACTATTAATAAACACTGGAATGAGATAAGTCAACACTGCAACATATCTCTAGAATCTTTCACCAACATTATAACATTCCTTTTTCATAACAATTATTTCTCTTTCAACAACAAAATATATTCTCAAACACATGGTTGTCCTATGGGATCTGTTCTGTCACCAATTTTGGCGGAATATGTCATGGATGATCTGCTTGATACAGTTATTCCGACACTACCCTATAACCTCTTCTTCATAAAAAAATACGTAGATGACATTATTTTATGCCTCCCTTCCATAGGTCTGGATGGTATTGTCAGAGAATTCAACAGCTATGACCCCTACATCCAATTTACCATTGAAAAAGAAGATGAGAACCTGTCTGTCCCCTTTCTAGACACAAGACTCATTCGCACCAACAACAACAGTTTATTGGTAGACTGTACCAGAAACCTATGGCCTCAGGTCGGTTTCTCAATTTTAGGTCATACCATAAGCTAGGGATTAAAATCAATTTGGTAAAACAGATGAAAACAAGGGTAATCAGCATCTCAGACAATACCTTCCACACCTCAAATTTACGTAAACTATCAAAACTGTTCATCAATAATGGTTATCCGAAGTGTCTGATTAACAAGATCATTTTTAGTTCACCTTTCAATATTTTGCCGAACTCTGGTGATGCAGGTAATAGTCGCACAACCCCTAATAACGTAACTGATGTAATTCCCAATAATAACATCAATCCTAACAGTACTAGCACCAACCCGGACTCCAGACCTGGTTTTGCTGTCCTGCCCTACATCAAGGAACTGACCCCTAAGCTGATCAGATTGTGCAGTCCTTTGAACTTTCGAATTGCTTGCAAATCCGTCCTCACTATAAACTGCATTTTTCAAAAATGAAAGACAAAGTCCCGCTGCTTAGCTTAACCAACACAGTCTACTCCATCAATTGCAACAACTGCAACCAAATATACATAGGTCAGACCTCCAGATCTCTTAAAGGAAGGATTACATCACACAAAAGTGATGCTAGGCTTCATCCTGAAAGATGCGCTCTAGCATCTCATGTTAACACAACAGGGCATTCTATGAATTACACAAGTATCAAAGTTCTTGATAAAGAAAAACACCTTTCCAAACGTTTATTCCTGGAAATGTCCCACATTTTCATGAATAACAACTGTATCAACAAAAAGACAGATGTTAAACAACTGAGTGTCATTTACTCATATTTGCTAAACTGCGAAAAATTGGAGAACTTACATATCTCCCCAAATTTCAACTCTTCACAACCATAATTAGAATCTGTGTTTTGGCCGTTTCCACCAGTAAAATTCATTCCACTCAAAATATAATAATTCTCTCCTCACGATTTATTAATAATTGTTAATTTAAATTCCCATTAATAATAATATAGTTTATTCAACTGCCTCTGGTCGGTTTAACAAATTCTAACATAAAATTCTGAAAATCTCATCATCTGAAGTGATTTGGCAACGTTTTGGCACACGCCCACAATTCGTTCCATCCTTCAATACTGACATTGACATCCTTCGGCCTTCTGTCAAAGGGTTTCATGTCACTCATCAATTCATCATTCCATGACCACTAATTTGTGCAATCATCAGGTGGTTTCACGATGTAATGCTCTAATTTTTTAAATAATTTTTAATCTGTTTTTAACTTGTTTTTGTCATGTTTTGTATAAATTTGACTATTGTGCAACCTATTCAGCTCTCACCATGTTACTGGACGTTTCCCTCATCCTATACGTAAACAACAATTAGCAACATCCTCACATACTACTGTAAGTTGAGTCAATTCAAATTCATTTTACACCTTTGTTGCTACTGTTATCATTGTAATTGCAGCTCCTGATGATGATGGCAAAGTCCATTGAAAGCTAGAGAGAATTAAAAAAAGTATAAAGAGTCCTCTTTGCTTAATTCTTGTCGAAGTACCCAACAAAAGGCGGAAGCTTTAATTTTTCACCTATATATATATATATATATATATCACATAAACATACCTCAGTTTCCATATTAAACAGCTCCTTATCCTTTTTCAACGCAGATAACTCTGTAGTTTTCTGCGTTTCACTCTCTGCCAGTCTTTGTTTTTCTAACTCTAATTCGTTGAGCCTTTCTAAGTCTTTCATTGTACTTGCTAATTTTTTCTCTACCTCTGCTTTCTAAAAGACAAAAAATAACAATGAATACTATTTTATGCATACAAAATATAAAAAAAATCATACAATTCATAAGTAAGGATTAAATTCGATAGTTTTTTTCTTCTGAAAGATGAATAAAATATACCTCTCTAATTTTTTGTATATGTTCGTCCCTTAATTTCACGTACAGTTCCTTTAGTTTGTCAAATTTTTCATTCTTCATTTTTTCTGAAAAAAATGTCACGTACATACATGTATCATCCTATGAAAGTCATGTTTTACATTTATTGTCAATGTATGCTATATTTATACAGGGTGTTTCAGAAAGATGGTCCAATATTTCTAGGGTAGAAAGTACGTCCAAAAATAACGAAAACAGTTCTTATGAATATGGGTCCAAAGATGCTCCCCTTCGGAGATACAGGCTGGTGAAGTTTTATTTACGAAATTTAAAAAAAAATGTCTACGGAACAGGTAAAGATAGTAAGTTAGGATTTTAGACGATCAGTGAGCACATCACCAGCAATAAACACATAGGGTTTCTTGGGCCAAACTAAACCAGGGACGTAGAATCTGGGGACCCCTAATATGAAATATTTTCTACGCCACTGGCCTTTTCGGAAAAACGAAGTGCCTTTTATAATAAATCATTCAATTCTCCATAAATTTTATGTCTTAAGAAAGTTTTGCCGGATTACTCGTTTAGGAGATATTTAGATTTGAATATTTGAGATAAAATTCTAAAATATTCTTATGAATAGCCTCCCCTATTCTGAAAACACCGTGAAGCTTGATATTGGAAACACTATATGGCATGAGAAGAAAGCTATGGCACCTCATTAGAACAATAATTCAATAATATGTGTGCCTTATCCTCAATCAGTAGCATAAAAGCTTACCATTCATTAAACCTTGTCTATACACGTCAGTGGTTTCCATGGTATACTTCTCCTGGTATTACCCATGTTAGATTATCCTGTTTGTCTAAAATGACATCTAGTAATTGTGGAACCAATCAATTTGAGTGAAATTCTTATTATTCTACTTCTGAAATTATCAGCCTTTATTCTCGAAATTGGGATTTCGGATTAAACTCAACAAAGAAGAGATCACAAATCGTTAGCAAGGTAGGTATTTTTCAAAGAGTCAGAGGGTCTTTGTGGCGTAGAGCACGGGCTTGTATTGAATCCAGAAGTGGTCACTTTCAACACCTTTAGGTTGGATGTTGTAACATTTTGTTTGTTTGTTTGTTGAAGATTTTCTGTAATTTTACATGCTTGTCTATTAAATTTACATCACTATGCATTTTGAGTATTCATAAGGTTATTTTTTAATTTCACCTTAGACATTTTTAAATTGGCGGTAATATATGATTTTTTAATTTGAATATGAAAATGAGAACTAAATAACATATGAAATTTTTCACATTCAATCACTGTAGTTCTTCTAACATAGCATTTATTTTTATTTAAAATGATTCTCATGGCTATATGTATTTTGTAGAACTTGTAATTTTGAGAATGTTTTCATTTGCTGTAAACAAGATGGTTGAACAAAAATAAAAAATGGGGAAGAATTATAGTGTTATATATATATATATATATATTGGAATACATACTAGGATTATGGGAAACTCCATATAAGTAATTTATCTTTTTTGATATTTTTGAAATAATGTATTCATAATGCTCGTGAAACAGTAGTTTAGTATCCACATACTCGTATATACCAAGATATTTAAATGATTCGACTTGTCACCTAAATGTTTCCCTGGATGGACATACAATAGAGGCATATGTATTTTATTTTATTAGTGTTTAATTTAAGTTTATTAGCATTTAACCTATTCATATTTTTTAATATCATTATTTAATAGTTCTAAAGCAGTGTCCAAATGCTTATGTGCTATATATATATATATATATATATATATATATATATATATATATATATATATATATATCAATGTAATGTGGCTCCCCTACTGATATAATTTTAACGCTTGACATACAACTTTTGTTTTTTTACTTCTATTTACTAAATAATTTTGAAAAATGTTTAATACTGATCCTTTAAAACCAGTGATGCAATTTCTTTAACAATTTTTCCCTATCTATACAGCATTTATTCAGCATTATCTTTTGTGCCCAATGTTATGTCCTTATAAATTTAGAAATAACCGCGTTAAATTGTATCAAATATAATGTTTATTGTTGCCATGTTCAATTCTTATTAGCTTTATTTATTTCTGAAATAAACGTTTTCTTTGTTCTTTCTTTCTTTCTTTCTTCATCTATAAACAAAAATGAATATGCAGGCAAAAGCACAGGAAAGGTTTAATGAACGGTAAGCTTTTTCGCTATTGATTGAGGAAAAGACTCGCACATTATTCAAATGATGTTTCAATGAGGTACCATAGTTTCTTCACATGCCATATAGCTTGCTCAATATCAACTCTCATGGTGTTTTTAGAATAGGGGAGGCTAAACCTTTTCATAAGAATATTTTAGGATTTTACCTCAAATCGTCAATCCTAAGTATCTCCAAAACGAGTGATCCGACAAAAATTCCTTAGAAGGCAAAATTTACGGAAATTTGAATGGTATTTCATAAAATGCAGTTCTCTTCTCCGAAAGGCCAGTGTATCTTGGACCCATATCTATAGGAACTTTTTTTGTTATTTTTCTGAAACGTATTTGTCTACCAACAGATATTTGTTGTAAATGGATCTTATCAAGCCGTAATACGCCGAATCATGATGTCAAAACCACGCCCTTCAAACATTTTGCTGGGTTCCACGTTTGCGAGTTTCTCGGTGTGTTCTTTGAAACAATGACCCACATTATCATAACCTTTGCTATAACCTATCCGTAATAAATAATTGAAAAATGCACTGTGAAATATCAAAATGCATCAGTTATTCATTTTTCTTATGCAGCCTCAAGCCGCTTTATACCAAAAAAAAAAAGGTCAGCCGGTCAGATCGATTGCAAGGGTCGGCAAAGCCTACACAAGCCAAGCCAAAACGAGCTATCTGCACTTTATAATTACATTAGCAATTAGAACTACATATATGAACACCAACAATATTAAAAAAACTTTAATGGGCACGTTAGTTTCTAAAAATGTTACTCACGTTCGGAGTCTTGCGATTGAGCAACGGCGAAAGATTGATTCAACAGATCCTCTTTAACTTGCCGTTCTTGAACCAGTTCGCTCTCTTTCGTCGCTAAGTCAGTCTCTAAATTGGTGATTTTCTCCTGCAGTTTCGTCACGTCCCTTTCACTTTTTGACATCAACGTGTTAATTTCATGCCTGAAAATATTTTTTGCAAACGGTGTTTGTCAAAATATTGACATAGATGTCATTTTGGTCATCCTAGGTCAAATGCAATAGGTATACATAGTGTTTTTTTAAGAACCCGTATTCGTAAGGCGAAGGCTACGCGTTTGGTATTTAGTGATGGTAGGGATCATCACTATTTAAGCTACATTTCTAACGTACACCGTGCCATGACGGACACAGAATCTGATAATAGAGTACCTATAGATGTAAAAGCAGGATCATCTAAGAAACGTCCATACGTCAAACCTGGGCAAAAATGGCTTAAAGACCTCTAATAAATAATGTATCACAAGAAACGTACCGCCACAGACTTAAAATAATTAGAAAAATCTAGTTTCTAATCTAAAATTGGACAAAAATGTATATGTATTTTCTTGAAGCATAAGAAGAGTAATACAAAAATATACTCATATATCGCAACACAACAAAAGCGAAACAAAGACGTAAGAAAAGCACTGAGGCCACCGAATACACACTCAGTTCACTGAGCCCACTGTACGTAGTCATGCCATAAGTTCTGTCCCTCGTTTTCAAACAAGTGTAGACCTGTTAATACTTGTCCGATTGTTTACATTGTGGTGTCAGTTGATTAAGCGCTTTTCGGGTAATTACATATACCTCAGTTTGTATTGATCTCTCGAAGCATAACGATGGAGTGGGGCAAGGCAGAGAACCGTATTGCAGTGATAGCTTTACATAAGTGTAATCACAGTGCTAGTCAGATTTTTGAACTCTTACGCGGCCTTCAAATATCGCGTAAATTTGTGTCTAGGACCATTCAGCGGTACAATGAGACGTCCTCTGTTGATGACAGGCCAAGAAGCGGAAGACCTCGTCAAGTAAGGACTCCAGCAGCCATCAAAGCCGTAAAAGCCAGGATTCAAAGGAATCCACTCCGGCAGCAGAAGATCCTATCCAGGGAAATGAAGATTCCTGTCCGGACGATGTCGCGCATCATTAAACAAGACCTAGGGCTAGGGGCTTACCGGAGACGTACGGGCCAGCGACTTACGGCCACCTTGCGACACATCAGGGCGACAAGATCCAAGAAGCTCTTGGAGAGGTACGCAGCTGGGGGATTCCGAAAGATTTTGTTCACGGATGAGAAAATCTTCACCATAGAAGAAAAATTCAACCGACAAAATGACAAAGTGTATGCAAGGAGTTCACAGGAAGCTTCGGAGATCATTCCGAGAGTTGAGAGAGGCCACCACCCTGCGTCAGTCATGGTTTGGTGGGGGGTGTCCTACGAAGGGGTCACTCAGCTCCATTTCTGTAAACAGTGCGTGAAAACAAAAGCGGCAAACTATCAGAGCGACATACTGGATCCTATCGTCAAGCCTTTAAGTGGTACATTGTTTGCCAACCAACACTGGGTCTACCAGCAGGATTCCGCCCCCGCTCACAAGGCTAAGAGTACGCAGCGCTGGCTGGAAAGCAATGTGCCAGAGTTCATTGCTGCGGAAGATTGGCCCTCAGGGAGTCCGGACCTCAATCCTTTAGACTACAAGTTGTGGGACCTGCTAGAGCAGTTGGCCTGCTCCAAAGCCCACCGTAATATCGAGTCCCTGAAAGCGGATTTGATCCGATCAGCGGCAGCTATTCCTTTGGAAGCTGTGCGTGCAGTGATAGATGAGTGGCCCGCGAGATTGAAGCAGTGTGTGAAGGCCAAGGGGGGACATTTTGAATAAAACTGTTTGATTATGAATTCTAAAAATGTTGTCGAATAAATAATATCTTTCATATAAATATATCTTATCTTGTTTCATTTTTATCATGAGATTATCATGGGACAAAACTTATGGCACGACTACGTATTCACTCTCAGAATCAGTAAATGTTTGCCTTGAAGGTCTCCATGCGCCTGCTCTCGTAGGTTTATCTCGCACTTTTTACTACAGCTTGGCCAAAGGCTACCAAGGCTAGAAAATTATCTTTTATGTTGAAATCCCTTGATGATGTATGACTTTTACTAAACCTATCATTGTAACTGTCTGTTAACGTTTATAAGCGATGAAAATTAGTATGTGTACTGCATGTTAGTATTTGTGAGCCGCTTCAGCAAGGTGGACGTCAGAAATCCAGCTTAACTGATCTTCTATTCCTCATTGTCCGTCAAAGCGGTCTGTGGGAGCTTTGCTATTGATATCGAAGGTCAGTAGGTCTGTCAGGTCTGGTTGCCCAGATACCAGATGAAGATCAGGGAGAAACAAAAGGAATAGAAAAAAAAGTACGGAAGGAGGAAGAGCAAAGAGGAGGAAGTGCGTCAATTACAGGGGTGCCTTGGTATTGTTCTGTTCTGCAAAACCTGCAGACTACGCTTATGCGTTTTGGCGAGAAGACTCCATGGTGCACATGCGTAAGTGATTGCCGGTACCATCTTGTATATCCGAACTTTGTTCGTCAAACTAAATGTTGAGGTTCTATATAGCTTTAGGGTAGAGTTGCCAAAACGTAATCCGGAATTTAGTTTTTACGCTTCAGTGTGATTCTGCCAGGTCATCCCCCTGTCAAGAGTGACACCGAGATACTTAACAGAATTTACCCATCGTATGCGAGCTCCGTTCACTGACACCTCAGGCGGAGCGCCGCTATGTTTTTTAGTACAATACGAGTAGATAGCCTGCGTTTTCGAGTAATTAATTTTGATTAACCACAGATCTGCCCATTCCAATATCTCATCCACCGCACGTTGTAACCTGTCGTGAACCAGATTCCCGGAACGCGACTGGGCCACCAGTGCAGTGTCATCAGCAGGGACGTCATGCGTGAAAAGCGATATAGGATTGGTCCAAGAACCGAACCCTGAGGCTCTTATGGGTCTACTGTCGACAAGACATTATTAATTGTGATATGAAATTTCCTACCTTCACCTAAATTGCACGTCAGGAATCACCTGGCGAGCTTAGACGGAACTGACAGCAGGCTAATGGGACAATAATCCTGGAGAAATACCGTACCCACTTTCTTTGGAATCATTATAACTTCTGAAGTCTTTCACGTCGAAAGGAGGTACTGGGTTCTTAGCATGGCGTTGATAATAGCCACGAGATAAGTCAAGGACTTCCAACTTCAGCGCCTTATTAGTGATTTTATCCTACCCAGGCGCTTTACGCACCTTGAGGTCTTCAATATGACCTTGAAGCTCTGCTGGTGTGCAGTGCGGAACCTCGGGAGATGCCGCTGATGTGCTATGCAACTCTTCGGTTGAAAAATCTTGAAATCCTCTGAGGAAGCAGCTTAACTGAAGTGTAACAGTGAATTTCTACGTAACCTTACATACAGGGTGTTCGGAAGGTCGATACCTAGAGTGATAGTACACCCCATTTGGAATACATTGAGCCACGTATACCTTAGTAGAAAGTCGAACCATTTTAAAGTTTAGCGCAATTTTGTGAAATCCTCTAAAAAAGCTAAAATCATGCAATAAACCATCGCTTGCTTAATAATGAAGAGCAACTCTTTCTTTTAGTTTTAACATTCACATTGATGTATAATTTTACTACACAAGTAGTTTTCAAGTTATCGAAAGATCGCGTGAACGTTATAAAAACTAATGTTAGTATGTTGAAGAACTGGTTTGAGCAGTGTGCCCTTTTCCCGTGGTATTGCGTTGATGACATAATTGTCAAAAACGGTGAAAAGAACGATGTTTGAATACATGCTTGCGGTGTCTACAGTCCCTAAATGAATCGTTTCCTCACCTCAACTTCTCGCACTGGCTCCTCAAAAATTCTCTTTCATTAACAATCTCCTGATGCACTGCCATACTAACTAAGTTTCTATCTTCCCCGCCGCTACCCGAGTCAGTGGTGTCGATAAGGCTCCCCTCAGAAGGAGGCTCATCCTCATGATCTGGCTCAGGGGGCTCCTGAGGTGCGACAACTACTTCTTGGGTTACGTAGGTACGAAAGTCGCCCATTATCAGGAAGTTCGGGGGATTCTAGAAAAGAAGAACGATTTGTTCCGAACATAATGATTCATTAAAACTAAATATTCATGCTAGATGGGGCTAAATCCGTGGTAACCCAGTTTTTTAATCATTTTGAGCACACAACAGTAACATTTATTCTAAAGTTGTCCGTTTTCGAGTTATAACCTATTTAGAATCTGAAAAACCCTAAAAATGCCAATTTTCAATGATAAATACAAATCTTGTACCATATCTTGTTTTAAACCACATTCCTTAAGATCACATTTTGTAATAGCTGAAGATCGTTAGGAATTTCAAAATTTCCCATAATGTACTTACTTCCCCACTCGAATCTATTTCAAATAATTGTAATAGAAATTTGAATGTTTACACTATGAAATGGTTTCAACAACATACAATTTTGACGTCATATTGTCACATGTCATAAATGACAAACAGTAGTACATTTGCAAGACAGTAGAGCCAGTAACATAATCTGTATACAGGACGTTATTCCATTTATGCTGACATTTCACAATATACTACAACTACCTAGTATTACTAATAAAGGTGTTTAAATAGTCAAATTTGTGTCCGATTGGTGGTGCCATCTAGAAAATAGACGTAAAGCGTGGATGAGCATATAATATGTATCTTCATCCAAGTGCTTATCTTTTTTATCTTATCATATTTTTAAATGATACGGCAGACATGGCGGAAAGCATTTATTGAATCACTGATACCATCGATTACACTTTATTTTTCTTACACTCAACACAAACATCATATTCTTATTCTCTCAAATTATGTATGTTTAAGCTGAATTCTCAATTTTTTATCATATAATTTTATTTTAAATTCGCGAAAAATCGGCCTATGAAAGGTTTAATCAGTTAAACAATTTGACGAGAATACTGAAGCGGCAAAACAATTTGAAATAAAAGATTGTTGCATAAAAAAAGTGTCACAAATAAATAATTAGAAGAGAAATAAGGACGAGCGATACTTTATATGGCAAAGTATAGATTATATGGGGCAATAAGATACTTAAGCCATATTTTTTATACCGAAGCAGCCGCGTAGGCAGAAGATTAAATACCAAGGCACCGTGGAGCTTAAAAAAACTTTGTTGATCCGATTTTTGAACTGCCTAAGGTTAGTCGATTGTTCCGCAATCTAGATAGTCATGGACAACGGAGCGGTCGCAAGGGTCAGTTCTGCATGTCTGTGAAAACCAAAAGCCAATTTTGGTCTAAGAGACAAGGTTGAAAAGCGCTTTAAAATAAAGTAATCTCAAAATACCTATCAGGGTAAGCATGGTAAAAACTTTAATTTAGATACTTGGCGACCTCAAAAATTATAATTTTTATCCGTGTTTTTAAGCACTGCATACACCCATTTTTAGGGCATTAAATCGCTTCTAACCCAAAAATGTTCAGCTTTAGAGAAAAGATAATGAAAGCCTTTTTTGTTCGGAATGATCCAAATAAGTTGAAAAAAAAACTTGTTACTACTCAGAGTCACACATATCATATTTGCCCTCTGTATCATTGAAACAACCATCGACTAATTTCCGTTAAGCGCCAATCTTGAAATTTAAGTGGCTTTCAGCTTTCCCTTCTTAACATAAGGATATGTGGTTCTTCAAAAACGTCATTTAGAGATTAAAGCGGCATCTATTAGCGAATTGTGTTTTTTATTCAAATGTGGATTAGGCACCTTATTGTCCCAAGCCCTACAAATTACATGGCAAGATTTTACAAATTATTAAATATATATGGATCGGGAGGCGCTGTAGGGATGGCACCACCAACACTGGTTTCGCTGCTTGACTTAGCCTCAAAAAAGGAAATACAAGTAACCAACTCTTCCTCCATGACACTAACCTCGGGTAATGGAGGTATAGCAATTAAATCCTTGAAGTACTGTAAGTTGCTGGTGCTCTCGTAGAACTTCCTCAGTGCGCGGAACTGTTTCAGGAAGCGTTCCCTGTGTCCTTGGAGTGTATCAGGCGGAAGTGCCATGTGAAGTTTGAACATGATCTTGACGCAGTAGTCGTACAATTTGGACGCATCTTGAATGCATGGAATTAAAGGGGCCAAGCGACATTGGCCAGCGCTTGTCATCGAGTTGGAACGCGCCATGTTGAGGGAACCAAACACTGCAAAATTGGCGCAATTATGTCATCTATTTATTTACAATAAAAATAACAGTTGACTTACTAAAAAACACCAAAAAATATAGCATGTCCCAGTAAAAGGGATAAATTAACCAGAATGCGCTTCGAAGATGGTATAGTAACAGAAATAATATTAATTGCAGAACGGATGGGGGATTCAAACGTATGCCACATGCAAGTTTATAATTGTGTACATCAGCAATCTTTCAAAAATGGTTCTAAAAGAATGTTTCAACATTATTGGAGAGAAGTTATTATTGCTAGTGAATCACTGTTTAGTGTATGCCGAATTTTCTTCGAAACTAAAATGTTCTACAATTACTCCTGTTCCAAAAGTTCAAAATTGTGAGTTATATGCAAACATGTGGTCAATTAATCTACTGACAGATGTCGATAAGCTCTTAGAAGGAATCATTATATGAAGAAATCATTAAATATATTGAAGAAAACAATACACTGACAAAATATCAAGCAGGATTTAAAGGTTCAGTATTGGACATACATATTACAGAATTATTTAATCAATAGAAGTCAAAGAATTGGCGATACACTATCAAGCATTAAAAACATTTCTGTAGGAGTGCCACAGGGTAGCAACTTAGGCCCATTACTATGTATGTTATATACTAACGATATTCCTGATGTTTTACAACACTGTAATCTAAATATTTGCTGATAGAGCTGTTGAATAATGATATGAAAAACATAATTGATTGAATATAAGTAAACTCAAATTAAACACAAAAAAACCAAAATGTAAGCTTATGGGAAAATAAGAGGTGTGGAATTATCACAAAATTACATTGAAAATTTCCCGTTACCTAGACAACGGGAAATTTTCAGTAACTATTTCCCTCGTCTTAATTTCTACCAATCACAAATGCCCAATTTTGGATTACATATGGTTTCTAGATGGAAAAATTGTATGTACCTGTCAGCAGTTTTTCAAAACAAACAAACAAATCTAACGTCATATAAAATTTGATTTAAAAAAATGCGTCAACCTACATCAAGTTATAAATAAGATTAGTAGTAAAGTGGGATATTTATCGAGAGTTTCTGGATGTCTGAGTTCATATAGCAGAAAAATTATCTATAATACCATCATTCTTCCAAATTTCTTGTACTGTTCGACTATTCTATATTTAGCAAATAATTCCATTTTTGAAAGACTGCAAATTTTACAAAATTAGTGCATGAGAATAATACTAAATAAAGATAAATATACTCCAATTAGGCAAATGCTTAGCAAATTAAAATGGCTCAATGTAAAAAATTTTATCAAATATCTTGTAATGATATTCATTTATAAAGTAAAAAATAATATATTTCCATCAAGTCTAACTAATTTAACATCATCAAATGTCGACCATCATTTACATAATACCAGAAATAAAGATGACTTCCATCAAGGGTTGATTGAATATAATAAATTATACTCGGAGATAAAAGACCAGAAAACTTTGACAAAATCTAAAGTAAAATTGAGAAATCACTTGTTAAATCTACAATTATAGGTTATCCAACATTTACATCATACACCATATGGCTTGAATTTACTAGTTCTAAGTTGTTTACAATTATTCTGTTTATGTAGCCAGATGTGCTAAATAAATATTTCTACTACTACTACTACTTCACTCATATTTTCAATAGGCTGAATCTGTTGTGATGGTAGCTGCTAAAGCGAAAGTAGGATAAATTTGCACCTCTTAGAAAAAAAGGTAACTAGGAAGATGGATAACGAAAACCTTGCTAGAATGTATGCTCACTTAAGTACGATATATCGTAAAACCATATAAAATGAATCTAATATTTTTGTTTCACTATGTGTTAATATTATATTTAAGAAGTGCATGATATTACTAGGACACGAAACTCCTTAATACCTACAAACTTTTCCGTCCGGCACTGCGAAATTCCATCAAAATCCTATCACTACTTTCCAATTTCCAGAGGACCAAGCATTAGCGGACAGCTAAACCGACAGACAGACCGACGAAAATGACTGATATTGTTTTTCTTAATGTATGTAACTGGGGATAAAAAGCTTTCCGCTTCTGCATTTTTAGAGTTTTAGCGAGTTTTATTTATTTAATAATGATTTCAAGCTCACCTGCCTCTTGGAGTTCCAAAATGTGATCCAGATAGTCAAACATTTCCACTGTCATTTCAAAGCTGAAAGAGAAAAGGAAAGTCAATAATAGCTATTTATCAATTAACATACGCTCTCGCAATATGTTGCGCGTCAGCTGTTTAATCATCTGTTGATTGTTAAGCTAGAATTATCCTGGAGAAATGATTCTCCGTGCAAAACACAAGGACTAGATTCAGGTTTAACACGAAATCTACCGAAAACATTCTCAAATTCTTAAATAGCATATTTCTGACATAACGAAATCCACGAGTAGAGTAATTTGACTCCCCCGTTCTTCATTTTCAAAACCGAGTGGAGCTCGAACAATTTTCAATCATCGGCTAGTTTTTGTGTTGGTTTACCGTCTACCGAAAAATTTCGCACTAATATATCGAAAATAGGCCCACTATACATGGAAACACTGATTAGATTGTATGATCTCGCAGCGTCCATCAACATTGCAAGAAATCTCGAGACCATCAGAAAAATGTGATTGTATGAATTCCAAAGTTTCATTTACCGTATGGTCTTATCATGTTGGAAGAAGAATATTATCCGATTGGGGCCACAAAATGTTTATGTTTGCTGAAACCCTCACCACTACTGTAAACTTCATGAAAAAATTGGAGTCAACTTCCCTAGTACGTTTCCGGAATTCTGATGCATTCCTCCATCGTGTAAGATGTTTCATAAGAAATTCTCGAGTCTCTAGATGGCGCATGCGGATTTCTGAGTCAAGTTGTTCAAAAATGGCAACAAATTTAAAATTTGAAATACCACGAAGACGATAGGAAGTTAAGCTCATAGATTGGGGTGAAGCCAAAAGTGTCGAAAATGAAGGTACTCTTATGTGAATTGCGCAGAAAATGAATTTCTGGTTCTGTGCATATGGCATCTCTCTCATATCTAAATATCTCTGTTGCTGTCATCATGGACGTAAACAACTCCAATGTTAACAGTTCAGTCGCGTTGCAAGCAGAAATATTGCTTAACATTAATAAACCAACAAAGCATGGCAAAACGCGAAGGAAATGAAAAACCTTCGAAATCAGGACTTTGCGATGTATGTGATAATTATGTTCCTTTCATTTTTGAATGGCTCCCTTGGCACTTGATGTTATAATGATATGTCGTTGACTGTTTGCGGTAGTTTTTCACGTCAAATTTGAGAAATTGTTCGAGGCTACTATTCACCATTTTCCATGATAAGGACTTCTAGAAAAACGAATTAAAAGGTCAGATAATGAGATTAAGTGTTTTTGGTCCAAATGTAAAGTAAATTACAGGAAAAAATATACGTAGTGATTGTGATATGAGCTTTGAAGAGAGTGTCGAGGAATTACCAGATATACATACGAGGTCTGTAAATTAAGTGATGAGACTTGAAATGTAGTGGTCGATCTGGCAACACTGGAGGCGCCGGGCTTCGAGGGATGACATTCATTAGAAGTTTGAACTCGCTCGAGTCATTTGGTTGTCCGTATCGATTTTTTTTTTGAAACAGTTTCTCCTATTGTGTTCTAAAAATGAGTGACATCAATTTCGAGCAACGGTGAGCTTTAAGGTGTTGCTTCAGACTTGTGTACAGTGATACGGAAGCTCTTGCTAAACTTAATCAGACCTATGGAGCCCAGGTTCTTCGGTGGCATTTTCAGAAGGGAGTTAAATTTGACTCACACCACCGTTCATCAGATTAAAAACAACTTGGTGTTTGCATCATGATAATGCTCCTTGTCACACAGTAACATCAATAAACGAGTTTTTGACCAGTAAAAACATTCATGTGGCTCCTGATCCCTCTTATTCACCTGACTTGAGTCCTTGTGACTTTTTTCTCTTCCCGAAGTTAAAAAATCACCCCATCCCCCATCCCATTTAGGGACAGACGTAAAAAAAACAAAAGGCTGTAACCTACTCGCTGAAGGCTATTCCAGCATCGGAGTTCCAGCAGTGCTATGAGGAGTGGAACAACCGTCCCCAGCGCTGTGTGACTTCAGAAGTAATTAATTTGAGGGTGACAATATACACCTAAAATTGTAATCAAATTTGAATAAGATTTAAAAAAATCAGTCTCATCACATAATTTACAGACCTCGTATGTCTCTTTTTGCGCGTGGCGTTCGATTCATTTATACATATGTTATATAGCCGAATAACGTAGTTTTAGACACTATGGTTCAATAAAACGAAAAACTACTTACTAATTATTTATATCATTCCCAGCAATGCTCTCTAGTTCCTCAGCGGTAACACCAAGGTGTCCTGGAAACCTTGGATTCCTCCTATGGAACTCCAGTTTGTTGATCAACAGTGCTGTGTACAACTTGATCATTCTGCCATAGCCTTCACGTAAGTGGCCCCACAATTTGCCCAATGCATCCAAGTCTTTCTTGTGACGTTGGCTATCCACAAGGCATAAGGGATGACCTTCTCGAAGTACCTTATGTACTACATGGCACAGCTTCCAAGCGACGATCCTGTCATCCATAGAGGGTAGCCGAAGAGCGTAAGCCCAAAAAACTTTTGCGCTCTGAGTATGAAAAGTGCCAATGATCGCGGATCTGACATGTTTCTGCTTTACCGGGGTTTCGTTACCGTTGATAGCCTTCTGGAGTGCTTGAGCCTACACAAAATAGAAAAAAAGTGTTCAAAGTTCTAATCTATTTTTACAAAAAAGTTTCGACAATAAGCGTATCATTTTTGATCCCAAGCTTTATCTAAGTGCTACAAATGAACATATTTAACAGAAAATATCAGCCAATGTCAATGAAACACCACATACACATTTATACGTCACCAATATGAAGAAAGAAAGGCACAATGCAAACCCGGGTATTTTGTTTAGTACGCCATTTGAAACAATAAATGGACATTCTATTTAAAATAGGCCATAGGCTAAGTTGTAAAATTAGAGCGAGCTTGAGTGGAGACAAATATAAATAAATTGACTGCGCTATAACACCGGGTGCCGGTAGTTGTAGCCGTTGTTTAGTAGCAAATAAATACAAATCATTGTCGAAGTGGATGAGCATAGGTCATTTTAAAGATAGTGAGCGCTAAACTAACTTTAACGCCCTAGTGCGTTATTTCGATTTTGCAGTAGCGTGGCAGTCCTTATCGAAATAACAAAGCTCCATTAGGTACAGAGAATAGGAGAGGGCTTATTTCGTAATTCAGCGTTGATTTCTAAAACTGAGTACGCTTAACTAAAATAATTAGAATTATAGAAACGTATTATTTAAAATATAATAGAAATATGAGTTTTAGATCACAGTTAAAAATAAATGGAGCAACTAGGGTGTATTCTAAATTAACTGAATTCTCCTGACTTTTGTTATACAAGAATAAATCCTTTTTTTTGTAAAACTGGCCTATATTTAGTTAATCTCATGCCATTTCTACAAATATCAACTTTTTTGAACCAGGTTTGTTTTAAAACACTCAGAATTAAGTATTTTATCTCATCCAGCATTATTTTTCCTTGTTGTGGAGAAAAACCTACATAAAAATCATGTCAAATACCACCCTCTACTGTGGGACAGAGCATCAAGTATGATCACTGTGCCAATTTGTCAACTACTGGCAATTTTTGAATGGTAATATTGTAATTCGCCCTCTGATTTTTTTTATTTTCGTTTTATTGCAGTTATAATGGAGGAGAGTCAGTTTTCGTAGATATCAGAAAATAGAAATATATAGCTTGGATACAAAAAAATGGACAGGTTTGATGGTAAATGTTAATGTACGTAGTCATGCCATAAGTTCTGTCCCTCGTTTTCAAACAAGTGTAGACCTGTTAATACTTGTCCGATTGTTTACATTGTGGTGTCAGTTGATTAAGCGCTTTTCGGGTAATTACATATACCTCAGTTTGTATTGATCTCTCGAAGCATAACGATGGAGTGGGGCAAGGCAGAGAACCGTATTGCAGTGATAGCTTTACATAAGTGTAATCACAGTGCTAGTCAGATTTTTGAACTCTTACGCGGCCTTCAAATATCGCGTAAATTTGTGTCTAGGACCATTTAGCGGTACAATGAGACGTCCTCTGTTGATGACAGGCCAAGAAGCGGAAGACCTCGTCAAGTAAGGACTCCAGCAGCCATCAAAGCCGTAAAAGCCAGGATTCAAAGGAATCCACTCCGGAAGCAGAAGATCCTATCCAGGGAAATGAAGATTCCTGTCCGGACGATGTCGCGCATCATTAAACAAGACCTAGGGCTAGGGGCTTACCGGAGACGTACGGGCCAGCGACTTACGGCCACCTTGCGACACATCAGGGCGACAAGATCCAAGAAGCTCTTGGAGAGGTACGCAGCTGGGGGATTCCGAAAGATTTTGTTCACGGATGAGAAAATCTTCACCATAGAAGAAAAATTCAACCGACAAAATGACAAAGTGTATGCAAGGAGTTCACAGGAAGCTTCGGAGATCGTTCCGAGAGTTGAGAGAGGCCACCACCCTGCGTCAGTCATGGTTTGGTGGGGGGTGTCCTACGAAGGGGTCACTCAGCTCCATTTCTGTAAACAGGGCGTGAAAACAAAAGCGGCAAACTATCAGAGCGACATACTGGATCCTATCGTCAAGCCTTTAAGTGGTACATTGTTTGCCAACCAACACTGGGTCTACCAGCAGGATTCCGCCCCCGCTCACAAGGCTAAGAGTACGCAGCGCTGGCTGGAAAGCAATGTGCCAGAGTTCATTGCTGCGGAAGATTGGCCCTCAGGGAGTCCGGACCTCAATCCTTTAGACTACAAGTTGTGGGACCTGCTAGAGCAGTTGGCCTGCTCCAAAGCCCACCGTAATATCGAGTCCCTGAAAGCGGATTTGATCCGATCAGCGGCAGCTATTCCTTTGGAAGCTGTGCGTGCAGTGATAGATGAGTGGCCCGCGAGATTGAAGCAGTGTGTGAAGGCCAAGGGGGGACATTTTGAATAAAACTGTTTGATTATGAATTCTAAAAATGTTGTCGAATAAATAATATCTTTCATATAAATATATCTTATCTTGTTTCATTTTTATCATGAGATTATCATGGGACAGAACTTATGGCACGACTACGTACATTTAAGTAATGTATGTAATGAGCACCATTGACTGTTATGCATGCATTTTGTCATAAAACATTTTTTAACCTACCATAACCGCTCGAATGCTCGAGGTTTCCTTAATTTCGGAACTCAATTCTGTTACTGCGGCCCTAATAAAAAATTTAGTGGATTTAGGTCCAACGATCTTGGTGGCAATGAAATAAGGCCGCGCACGCTGATCCACCTTTATGAACGTTGTATTTTTGTAATTGAAGTGGTCTCAATCTGATCGAGTGTGATATGCTAGAGTATTACTCAGTATTATCATGTTGCAGTAGATCTTGATCAGAATATTTGAGTGACAAACTCACAAACTCAAATGAATGGTAGAAGTGGATTTGATGTCTTGTTCCTAAGTTTTGTAATTTTTAAAAGTCAGTAGTTATTCAGTGCCTCTTGTTATTTGTATTTTGAGTTCTATAGTTATTTTCGCGTTGAGTTTTTATTAGCTATCTATTTTTTGTCCTTGGGAGTTGTTTCATTATGCCCAGGTACGAGTATACGCTTAGCGAATACCCAGATATGCATCTCCAAAATGTTTTATGGCCCAATGTAGGTCATGCGTAACAGTCAATGGTGCTCATTACATTGATATCTCAAATCTAAATTGTCATTTAACGTCAATCCTGTCCATTTTTTGTATCCAGGTCATAAATTGTTATTTGACATCTACGAAAACTGACCCTCCTCCATTTTAACTACAATAAAACAAGAGAAAAAAAAAACGGTAGAGAGCGAATAGCATTAATACCATTCAAATATTGCCAATACTCGTAGTTGGTCAACTTTTTCGACAAATTGGTACGGTGTCGGTGATCGTACTTGATCCTCTCACTCTGCAGGGTGTTGAAGTCAGACGTTACAAGGGATGTTAATAAAAATTTAGACTTTGGACTAGATGAAATGCTCAATTGAACTCAGGTGTTTTAAAACAAACCTGATTCAAAAATGGTGATATTTGTATAAATGATACGGAATTAACTGAATCTAAGCCAGTTTAAAAAAAATGAAAATCTCGTAAACTAGAGCTTTTAATAAAAACAAAATTTTACCATCTAGTAGACTATGACGTGACCTATCTACAGTTGCAGGATTATCCTTAAATTTCTGGACACCCTGTATAAAATACAATGTGGAAAGGTACCTTTTTGTTGTAATTCTCCTGGTTTTGTGGTCACTTGTCGTTCTGTGATTCTATGAATCTAAACCTATTCATATCTTGTCCAGTTAGGATAAAATATTACAGAAACTTTTCTGTGCAGAAAACTAACAAGCTTTTGAAATTTTAGGGTTAGCTTCAAATCAAAATCTAAGCACCCTGTCATGACCGTCAATAGTCAGTACCGTCAAATTACCACGGTTCACTTTAGTGACCATAAAAAATAACGTAACGGAAGGCTTCATGATTCGTTATTTTTGTTATACGGACTCTCTAAATATGGAATAAAAAAGCGAGATTATAGGCTGTAACAAACGCCCTCTACATACTAAGTTGAAACTACGTTCATAATAACATTCCTTAAATAGTGAAGCAAACTTGAACTCCCTGTATCTAATTAACTATTAATTTACTAAATCATAACTGGTTCGATATCATCTTCACGAGCTCAATCCAAAATCGCTTTCGATCGAAATTCATTAGTATTATTTTTTATTTAGAAACTTCTTCACTTCAAGTTTAATAACCTCAATATATGTACTATATATGCTTTATACACATCCATAATAAAAGTATCATCTATTCATATTTGCGCTCACGTCTTTTTTATGGCTGTCTCTGTACACATTTTTTAAATCACTGTTCACTGCTGTGCTTGGTTCAATGACTGTATAGTTGCACGACGTTGAATCATTATTTCAATTATTAAAAATTAAGTGGTGTACACGTATTACGATCATTCACCGTCCTATTTGCTTACTAGACTTTGGATTTCAACGTACACCTTCTAAAAACGTTCATTATAGAAATTCACAGTTACGATAACTGTCTGTTCTTTTAAATGTAGTACTTCTGTTTATATTACGAGTAGGTATTGGAGGAAGGGTAATCGGTCAAAATTAAGCAAGGCGAGCGCTCAGGTAAAATTTTGATTGTGAATATGTAATCAATTACCTATTCATATTTTTAGTTTTGTTAGTTTTACAGCAAAACAAAATATAACCAATTTTACTAATAGAGTTTATAATAATGATTCCAAAAATGTATAATATGTCATACATTGACATTCCCAAACCTTAGTTATTTCAGATAAAGGGAATATCCTAGGTGGGCCTTGGAATTATCAGATATTTATCTGTTTCGTATACCAGACCAGATCTCAAATTGAACATAATAACAGTTTGGAAGACTGGGAAGAAGGAAATAAACCGAGCAGTGAACAATGTATAGATAATAGCCTACAAAATAACGGACAAGGTTTTGAACATCTAATAAGATTTACCTCTGCTTACTTATGATTATTATTGTTATTGTTATCAATAAAACTTTCAGGATTCAGGTTTCACCATACCTTTTTATATCTTTATAATTTTCGTTCCAACAACAAATTCAAGGCCAACTAATGAAATATATGTCTGAATTTAGGACTGAACACTCCAATTAAATGTACCAAATTTCAATATAGCGACCATATGAAAAAACAAAGTTAATGATGGAAGTCGAAAGAAGAAACCTCGAATTGAAAATGTGACTACGCCATCTTGTAGAGGAGAAAAAGTGACACTGAGAACATGTTATTTACTTAGAAATCCCATCTTAAGTGAAGTCAGGAAAAATAAAAAATGATTTTGAGATAAATTTGGAATACCAAAACAAATGATAACTTCAAGGTCTACCTAGGAAATTCCCTTTCTTGAATTACCTAGGGTTTGGCAATGTCAATGTATGACATATTATACATTTTTAGAATCAGAATTAAAGACTCTATTCACCTGTTTCAAATACCAATATGGCGCCTGTAAAAAAGTAAAGTTGATGCTGGAGGACAAGAGACGAAACGTCATATTGAAATTCTAATTTTACCATCTTGTGAAGCCGAAAAAGTGGCAATGTTAATGAGCAATTTATTTTGAAATTCCACTACAAATAAAGTCAGGAAAAAATTAAAGCGATTTTGGAAAAATTCGGCATTTTCCGTCTCTCTCCGGAAGTACTTTGAATATCGAAACTTTCTAAGCGGCAATTTGTTAATTGCCCCCATTTAAGCGGCTTCGTATATCTTACCGTTTCCGAGATCGCAATGGTGAGCGTCGAATTTGAAACTCCCGGTATCAATGCGTGAGAAGTACGTAGCCGATTTAAGAAGTATGTTTATCAAATAAAGGACATTATTTATTAAATAGTCTGCACTTGGAGTCGAACAAGGTCTAACTGCGTTATAGTCTGTCTATAATGTCTAAGTTCACCGCATTAATTGCAAAATTGCCTAACATTTCGCAAAGAGTGCACGGTTTGCAGAAAATACGTGAATTAGCAAACGCTTCCGACTAAACTTCCTGTTACCGTCGAAATAATGTTATCGCAATCTCTCAACTACGTCCGATCACGCGATGGCAGTGTAAAAATTGGCAATTTCCTCAAACACTTGAAAAAAAAATAAGGAAATTTCACACAACTGAACCATGAGAACAGCTTCCAACTGTACAATCGGTGTGTGGTCCTAAACGCAATTTTTCTTAGTCCCAGGCCAAACGTTCTTTAACGATAACGGGAAACCATTCTTACAGGATACGATTTGTTGAATACTTCGACCAATTGCAATGAAGTTTCTTCAAGCACGCTACTCGTTTCTCATGAATTTGATATTCTGATATTAAAAAGTAATTTCAACTTCTCTTGCGCATTGCATACTTTTATCAAGCTTATTATGACTAAACTTTCCTTTTAGTGTGGGCTAGGTCGATAACTCGGTTATTACATACAGCTTGTCTGCGAAAGGTTGGGAAATCTCGAAATTGGAGATACCACAGACCAAAATATGTGAATTGACTCAAACATACCTTAGTCCAAAAGTTGATAGTTTGCGAGATACAATACAAAGTTACTATTTTATTTTCTATTTTTCCTTATTGCTTGAGAAGTACCTATTTCAGATTTTGGCATAAAAATCGGTATAGGGAGGTTTTCTAGTATGAGAAGCAATAATCCGTTATTTTTTATGGCCAAACTTCTAGACTTACAGCACTATTTCGGTAAATAACTTATCATAACTTTTTCGTGCTACCCTGTATACAACAACTGACCGAAAAATCTCATTTTCTCATATTTCCACAACAAAAAAGGTTCACTTGCTAGAAGTGTATAAAGCTAATAGTTTTCGAGATATCTGTTTTTAAAAGTTCCAAAGCATTATTGTATCATGATGATAAAACATTTTTATAACATAATAATCAAGTTGCTTTGGATAATATCTGAGTAGCGTTACTATGGTTTCTAATGTTTGTCATAATATTACTTTAAACTTCATGAATAAACTTTAAGTTGACAATAAGTTGTTAAACATCATGGAGTACACGTTTGATGATTATTCTGATATGCATTTAATGTACGGATTGGCAAGATGTAATGCTTTAAAAACAAATATCTCGAAAACCATTAGCTTTAGACACTTCTAACAAGTAAACCTCTTTTGTAGTGGAAATACGAGAAAATAATATTTTTCGGTCAGTTGTTGTATACAACGTAGGACAAAAAAGTTATGATAAGTTATTTACCGAAATAGTGCTGTAAGTGGTGCCCTCTAGAAGTTTGGCCATATTAAATATTGGATCCTTGTTTCTCATACTAGAAAACCTCCCAATGCCAAAATCTGAAATACTTCTCAAGCAACAAGGAAAAATAGAAAATAAAATTGTAACTTTGACACCCTGTATCTGTAAACTTTTGGAATAAGGTATGTTCAGGTCAATTCACATATGTTGGTCTGTAGTATCTCCAGTTTCAAAATTTCCCAACCTTTCGCATAGTATCATGCGTTTTTAAAAACTCAAAAACCAATCGTACAAGCGCCCATAAAACATATATCAGAGAAAAAAACTTGTGAAAAGGGGAATCAAACAATGTGAAAATATACAGGGTGTTCATTTTGTATTTTCGACCACCCTGTATAAACTACCAAAAAAAGGAAGTAGGAAAAAGCAAGTAGATAGGGAAACATAGGATCATTTTTTGCTGACGAAAAATTCGATACTCCAGCTATAACAGTTTCGGATGTTGCCAGTTATTGAAGTTGAGTATCTTATTTGATAGGTTGTCCAATATATAGTACATTACATACTCATGGTTGTGTAAATGTCATATTTATATGAGTTCTTTATTTTATATTATTAATTTGTTTACTCTGCGATACCGACTGTTTTACTACAGTTTTCTATTTTCTGACATGTTCTATACCATCAACTGATGGTCTACCGAACTAATAAAGATTCTGATTCTGAACAACTCAACAATTTTAAAATAAAACCCTTTGGTATATTATGTAAAATTGCTTCATTTGGAATTGACTATCCAAATCTGCAATAAAATTTACGGGGTTCCATTTAAAAAAATATATGTTTGGTTTACCACGTAGTTATGAATCACCCTGTTGGCGACAATTTTTGTATTCAAGCCGTTCAACGTATGGTTCAGCTCCCATTCCTAAGCCACGAACGAACGGACAGAAAAAGGAAAAGATAATCCCCAGATACAGCAGGAAGCACTGAACGTGGAAGCATTTAAATGGGATTTAATTTGGGTTGACACTCTTCATGAATATACCGGGGACGTTCAACTATTCATCCCGATTAATTTAAGCTTGCCAATACATCTATTATTGGCCAGTATTAAATAGGAAGTTAATACCTTCTAAAACCGACAACACCATTGAAGATAGCCAACTATGTACTGTATTCCGGCATCCAAAAAGGAATCTCAAAGATACTAGTGCCATCTATGAGACAGTAGCAGAACACAAAAATGCCGTCAAGAAGGTTGACTCTGTACTTCACACGCATCGCCGTCATTAGTTCATTTAGGATTATGCGCAGCACAAATCAGTCTCTCTGAGAAAAAAGTGAGTAGCGAACACGTATAACAGCGAAATTAAATGGATCAAGTCAGGCAAACAGGCCCATACAATTAGCCCATGAACCTTCTTTCCCTGGCCTGCCGGTAGTACAGTCCATCTGGCAACGTCGCCCCGTCCCCATACCTGATCGCATGACGCGCCAGACTCAGCAGCGCGGCACCACCTCCGTAATGGCAGACACTCGTTGAGATCGTGACGCCCGATGGTGAACCCAGAGAGAAGAAGCAATGACGCGTATCAAAAAGTTGTCTCAATCATTCTACTTTTTATGTGCAAATGAACGAGAAAAATTATCTGTGAAATATGTCTCATAGGTGCCCAGAATTGCCTGGGTTGGAAGCGTATACCCTACAGCCAAAAACCCCCACATTTTTTTCTGAAATTGATCAGAAATTTCTGAAACGTCAAAAAACGAAGTTTACGCGATTTGTATTTCTTCCGTTTTTGTCCGTAGCTCCGCCACCACTGGTTCGATTTTCAAAAACTACAAAAACTTCTTGTCCTTGGCATAGTCGTAACATTGTGTAAAAATTTCATCCAAATCCATATTAAAGATGGGCCAAGGATCAGACCGACCAATAAACAGACAGACCGACGGAAATGAGTGACATCGTTTTTCGCGACGTGCATGTCATGTAAAATCCAAAATACATAATACCTCAATTTCGAAATTTTTCGCGATTACAATTCTTCCCCACCAATGACGAAGTAAATGAGTTTGGAAATCTACTTTAAAAAGAGGCTACTGTCGAATAGACGACGCTAGGTTCTTCAATATATTTTGCATCTCTAATGCCTATTTTAACTGGGTATCGTCAAGCATTGATTAACGTTCCCCACTCAAAGATACTAAATATAGTCAAAATCACGAAAGATGACTATTACGTCGTACTATAAATTGTACTGAAGTAATCAATGGACGTACGTCGATGATAAAAAATCTCGAGTCAGAAACATAATGACAACAAATTTATATTATGATTTTGCGAAGTATTTCACTGATTATTTTTACTTTTATTTTATTTCATGGTTTTGAGTGATACTTTAATAATAATTTTAGTGGGAAGTTTTTGTTTTGAAAAAACAGTTATGAGTAGAATACCTTAAGACAGGAACACCAAAGACCAAAGTATTATTCGAAAACAACATAACCTGCTTTAACATAACCTAACTATTCATCTTTCAAATATGATTGATCATGCAACATGAAACATCGTCTGTCTTTGTCGGATACATGCAAATTAGCAATACAGTTTGTTTAGACAATAAAATTCTGTTTGTCTCTGTCTAACATATCAGAAACTTCATTACATATATTCACAAATCGCTGTCGTTTGTCTTTACTACAGACTAAAATGATGACGTAATCGTCATCTTTCGTGATTTCGACTATAGTAGATCCAAATACTCTAACTCATTTCAAAGCAGATTTCTAAATACATTTTTGCGATTTGCTACCGTCTTCTAGATGGCGCTTGTATCTTTCAGATCCCATCTAGACTATATTCAGGTAGAACGCGTCAATTAATACTAACAATGAGCTTTCTAATATGACAAGTAAGGCATTTAGATAGTAGATACTGACCCCTGAGAAAAAATGGTTATGCACAAAAATCATTCATTATTTTTGGTAGTTGGTAGCTCTCCAATGCATGGGTTTTGGAAAATATT
Organism: Acanthoscelides obtectus; assembly: GCA_963669975.1. NCBI lineage: Eukaryota > Metazoa > Arthropoda > Insecta > Coleoptera > Chrysomelidae > Acanthoscelides > Acanthoscelides obtectus. The sequence goes on along the minus strand of CAVLJG010000001.1, from coordinate 51,913,515 downwards.
ACAGGATTACAACTTCACGTCGTTTACTTCATTTTTAAGCAAAATCCATTCGTCAACTATTTACTGATGATGAAAATAAATGAAAGACTGACTTTTCACGCAATGTGATAAATCGGTTTAAAACTTCCTAAAATATTTCGATTACGAGCTTCTTACTAGAAACCCAAAAATTGTCAAAGAAGGTTCAAATTTTGACCCCTCTATAAACTTTTTTTGACTACAGTCAAAAATTATTAGGACCTCGTAAAACATCGAAAAAGGGTGTTTAAGAACGTTTCGAATTTTTTTTGATTTTCACTTGGAACTTTTCGTCGCAACTGGAATAGTTTTCAAAACTCACAATGCTAATTTATCTTTGGTATGGAATGTTTTCACTCAGCCTAGAAATTATCAGAAACTCTAGTGATGTCAAAAAAAGACAAAAAGCAAAGTTCGAAATATTTCGTATTTTTGTCCCGTAGCTCTATCGTCAGTGGATTGCTTCCTAGTACCTATAAAGCTTTTCGTCCGGGGCAAGGTAGTAAATGTAAAAATTACGTTAAAATCCGAATAGTATTTTCTAAGTTATCGACAGTCTTTCATGAAAAATTGGTTTTGGAAATCTTTCACGATTACATCTCTTAACGATCAGTTGGCGTATATTAAGGTTATCAAACATTAAAATACTTATTGCACTCTTATGAGTGGGTAAAAGTAAAAAAGTAAGTCTACAAAACCATACTCCAGATATGTTTACGCGTTAGTGTATCTACAGACTACACGCTACTTATATTGATTTTTTATATAAAACAGAATATTAGCACTAATAAAATAAGTAAATGCGATATCCGAACCACGGGTAAATTGCGATACATAAAACTTTCTACCGATCAATAAATTTCATTATAAACAATCAATTGCTTTTATGATATACGGGTAATGTAATTTCAAAACTGGATAATTGATGATGAGTAATGCAAAAGAGGAATACCAGAGGAGAATGAGGATTTTCAAATATATTCATCGCATTCTGCATAACGCAATAAGACATAGTAGGTTCAATTTTCTTACTGGGCGATGTGTATTTTTTATCTCTACATGAAAACATCCGCTGCAAGGACCCTACAAGATTTGAAGACCAACATCCAGAAATAAATTGCCAACATAACGCCTGCCATGCTTGGAAGAGTTATGGCAAACTCCAGAAATCGGTTTACTCAGTGTACGGAGAATAGAGGACGTCAACTATCAGATTTTTTAAAAAATTTAGGCAATCGCCTACATTATAAAAAACATGAAAAATGTTTCATTTCATACAATTGGTTTTATTAGGTTTTGAAAGAAGTTATACAGCCGCACCCTGTACTTTCAGTGTGACGTGAAATGTACGCAGAATGTTGTCCAAGCAGGAATATAAAATAATTTGCCGAAATGTATTATTTAAAAAATAGCCCACTTACTTGCTTTAGTGATCACGCGAATTGACACCCATTGACTTCTTGTGGGGGTATCCACGTAAATACTCCGCGGTATGTTGCCAACTTAAAGAAAATATCCGTTGCATCTAGATGACGTAATCTTTAAAAAATAGCATCCTCAGGTGATTCTTTCAGGAGGGGCTTTGCTACGTTTTTCCTTATATCAAACAGCAATAGTATTTATCCAGTTAAATCTATACCGATCTGTAACTTGGAACTGAACAAATATTTGAATCTATCCAGAAAGAATGAATGTTGAACTGATAGAATCGCAATCGTATCGGATTATTCGAAATAAATATCAGATAGCCCTATTTTGTTGATTTGTTGGTGGAGGTCTACGCTATCTGACCACCTACGTAGGCGCGTTTTGAATGAGACGTCTATTTAGTAAATGAAGAACGTGCGACATTTCTCGTCATCAAATGAAAAGTAGCACAACTGGTCCTTAATCAAAGCATTTACTTATAAATCATATTGAGAACGATTTATTTACAAATTTTTATGACATTATAGCTTTTGAGGAATCTGTTTTTTTTTTGATAAGCCTATCCTTCATTTTCATTAACATCAAATTCTTAATGCTCATTCATCTCAATTATCGTGTTTAGTGAAATCTCCCTTCTGATTGGTGGTGCAATAGCAGTACGAACTAAAGGACCGGATCCAATTTTCATAAGCTTACTCAAAAACATGACTCATATATCCTAAAGTTCTTATCCCCACATTATTTTTTGTCGGCATTCGGAAGAACTAGATACACAGAAAGTGCTTAATTTTGAGTGACCGACGAGACAACCAATACGATTACCGTCGACATAACTCAAAAAGATTTGTTTTTTTTTGTATTCTCTAGTACGAAAATAAATGTTGGTAGACGTTTTTGTGCACGGTCACAATTTAAAGACCTGTTTGAAAATTATAGAAAAGTTTAAGAAATGATGATAGTTAGCTGTTGGAACATGTGCCATTTTGCAAATTATTCAAAATACTCTCATACCATTTTCGTCTTAGTTATCAAAACAACAATGTCCGATTTTAAAATTTCCTACTCTGTATACGTAAAGTAGAAATATGGTATGATACTTGACATATGTTTCTTTAACATTCATCCATTAACGTTTTTGCAGATGGTGTCCTAGATAGAAATTAATAAATTATATTTACTCTTAAAAGTAGGATTACTGGATCTCAAATGTAGTTGAATATGCTTTTGTTGATCCATTCAACAGGGTGCGGCAGAGAGGATGGACGGTTTTAAAAAATCATAAAATAGTTAATTTTTACTCGAAAACAAATTTATTCATGGAATCAGGTTCACAAGGAAATAGCAGTTGAGACAGTCAAGTGTGGAAAATCACATCAGGCATGTGGTGGCCAAAATCGTTGATGCAGTGCCGGAGGCGTTCTTGGAAGTTCGCGTAGACCCTCTCCAACATCGCTCTCTCAACTTGGGCGACTTCTACGCGAATTTCGCCCTTCAATTCGTCCAGAGTTCGGGGCTTGTTCGCGTATACTCTAGCCTTGAGGTGCCCCATAAGAGAAAATCGCATATGGATAAATCTGGGGACCGAGGAGGCCAATGAACATCGCCAAACCTGGAAATAAGGCGACCAGGGAAGAGAGGGCGAATAACGTCCATGGATGCTCGGGCTGTGTGGGCGGTCGCCCCATCCTGCTGGAACCACACACGTCGGATTGGAACACGTCGCCGTCGTAATTCAGGGAGAAAGAAGTTGGTGATCATGTCGATGTAGCGCTCTGAGTTCACGGTAACATCACGACCATTACCGTCTTCGAAGAAGTAAGGGCTAATGATGCAAGTTTGCGATACAGCGCACCAAACCGTTACTTTTGGGCTGTGCAGTGGTCTTTCGTGTAACTGTTGCGGATTTTCATTAGCCCAATATCGACAATTCTGCTGGTTAACCATGCTGTTTAGGTGAAAGTGGGCTTCATCAATCATAGGCGAAAACCCGGTGCTACACCGTCCAAGGCTCCATAACGACAACTGGTAAAATAATGCTAGGATCTCACGAGTCAAACGGCACCCTCCCCAACTCTCTCGTAGACGGAAGCGGCGAGTACTACCCATCCCAAAAACGTCCGTCCTCTCTGCCGCACCCTGTATGTTGGTCTTGGAAATAACGGATCTCGATGAAGTGATTTAATGTTTTTCATGAAGAATTAAATTTTCATCTGAACGATGTTAGTAAAAAGATTGACTAGACTTCAAGGGTGATTCTAAGAAGAAAAGTTCATATGAAAATAAGTTTCGTCGTAATTCGTCGACTTTTAGCTAGAAATCCCACAAGCAAAAAATAAAGGACTTGAATCCAACTATCTAAATGGCAATGACCAGTCGTGGCTTCGATTTAGTTAAACCACTGATATCCAACCATATACTGTATACTGGCGTCCAAAAAGATATCTTCAAAATTTTAGCGCCACCTATGAGACCTTAGCAGAACATAAAAATTAATTTATAAATCTGCATTGAAAAAAATTGAAGTGTTCGATTCTTCTATTGTCTCATAAATGGCGCTAGCATCTTCAATTTTTGGCTTCTCTAATACTTTTTGACTATATTCAAGCATTGATTTAGGTATTCTACTTGAAGATACCCAGTTAAAGTAGTCCTTAGATACGCCAAAAAGGGATTGAAGATCTTAGCGCCATCTATAGGTGAACCAAGCACTAACTAACTAACTAACTCTTTTCAAGGTTGATTTCCAAATTCATTTTTATATTCTGTTACTGTCTCACAGATGGCGCTGGTTTATTACCATTTTTACTTCCCACGCATAATAGCGAGAAAGAATTGTAATCGCGAAAATGTTCGAAAATGAGATAATATGTTTTTTGGATGTTATGTGACAAGTACATCACGCTAGGATTTTGATGAAATTTCCACACGAGATGACTACTATACCAAGAACGAAAAAGCTTTGTAGTTTTCGAAAATCGGTCCTGTGACGGCGGCGTGAAGGGCAAAAAAACGAAAAAATACAAATCGTTACACATTCCTACTTTAACGTTTCAGAGGATCCTTGATCATTTTCAGAAAAAAATGTAGGGGTTAAAAATCGGAGGTTGGGGGTTGTAGGGGGGAGGGTATGTATCATTTTTTTCAGTTGCTCTCAAAAAACCTTGAAGAAATATCTGTAGACGCGACACGCGGTCGATCGGGACAATGCCAACGTTTATGCGTTCAGCACTGTTGACAGACAATCAATACTTAGGGCAGGGAAGAAACCAGCTTTAGCGTTATCAAATGGGTTGGGACTATGGAGTATGAACTGATAGTAGAGGCCTATTTGGCTGACTTGATCTGATACATTTTTTTTGTTAAACGTTGTGCGGAACGCCGGGATACAGTATACCTATAGTTAGCTATCTTCAGGTAGAATACGTTAATCAAGGGTTAAACTTTCGACGATCATGCACATCTGTTGAATATCAAAACATGCCAACAAAACCGGCTAATAGGCAACGATTTAAACGAAAAAACTAACTCTTCATGTCTGACATTCTCAATCTTGAAACTTTTCTTCTTTGAATTGGCCAAAGAATCCCCATTTGAATTTTAACACGCTGTATATGAAAACTGACAGCAGTTCGTGGGAAGTAACAGCTCATGTGAGAGTATAGCATAAAGCCAGCCTACTTAAAATATTTTTTCTAAATGTAGAATAATTCACAGACAAACTCAAGTTGAAGTCAAGTCATCGTTGGTTGTCAGAGCGGTCCGTGGGACCTTAGCTCTTGAGTCACAGTGTCAGTTTGTAAGTCTGTCAGGTCTGGTAACCCAGAAACCAGACAATTTTAAGGAAAAAAGGGAAGGACAGGAGAGAAGGAAGAACGAGAGCGAAGGGGAAGAAGAGAATCTTTTAGGATAGGCAGCGTTTAGGCATTGTTAAAATCACTTCACAGATTTTGATATGGTCTAAAGATATTCGATTTTTTCTAAAGATTTTGTCAAAATGCTCCAATTTTGGAACTTCTAAGTTCCCGAGTTAATTTTGATTACAGTGCGAGCCGCGGCCTTTTGTGCTTGCGAACTTGCTCGACTGTGTAACAGACAAACTGTAAACATCTCAAATGAGAACGTCAAAACATGTGATTCGCATGATTGGTCATCTCCGTTTAACCTCATTCTTGCCAGTTTCGGTTTCGGTGGTAATAATCTCTCAAGATCAAGGTCGAAATTAACATAATTTGGTAATGATTCCATTCGTCACGATAATGAAATGACTAAAACGTTTTTCTCGCTGACTGCTGTGTTATGCAGGAAGACTGAAATAATCATCAGACAAAAAACAGGCGTCAAGTAGGTTGACTTTCAACGCAATTCTGAACAAATGGACTTTGAGTATGCGTATGCAGTATCTATAGTAGTATTTAAGTCAATCCCCCATGTTTTTCTAGCCGATTCAAACTGCATAAATGTTTAAAATTTCGTTTATTATACGACATTTCGGTCTCAACGGTCACCTTTTTCTCAAGGCAACTTTTGGGCACTCTGATATGTGTATTATTTGACGATCGTGGTTTGCTTGTAAGTGAATAACAGCATGTTTGATTTAAAAAAAAATGAAAATGAAATTATGCACCATGTATTAGCGTATAGTTTAGTGCGTTCTGGTATATTGACTATAGTCGCTGGGCATGAAAACTCTTACAGGTGATAATTCTATAGAATGAATATAATTCTGTAGCTCAGAGGTAAACAGTCTTAAGTCCAGTTTGATACAATTCCTAGTTAATATAATTATTAAATTACATTATTTTGGCTTATATTGTAGCAAACAATCGTAAGCATCAGATTTTTGGTTTTCAACAGTTGTAATTATAAAAATGTGATTCAACCATTTAAACTTTTGATATTTTTACTTGATTTGCACATTAATCGAAGCATTGATTTTCCAACTTAGGACTATTTACCTCTGAACTACAGAATTGTTTTGTCAAATTATTATATGTTTTTCATCTATGGTGAGTGAAATATGCCTAATAGGTGCCTTGAATTACTGGGGTTGGAAGTGTATAAATACACCAACGTCAAAAAATTAACGTATACCCTCCCCCACTAACTGTAACCCCTCAACCCCAATTCTTTACCACTACAAAAAAAATTCCGAAAAAGATCAGGAACATGTGAAACGACAGAAAATAAAGTTTGAGCGACTTTTATTTATTTTGTTTTTTGCCTCCGCCACCACAGAACCGATTTTTAAAACTATAAATAAAGCTTTTTCGTCCTTGACATAGCAGTAAAATTCATCAAAATCCGAGCAGAACTTTCCACGTTATAAAAGGGCCAAGGATCAGCGGACAGACAGACTCACAAAAATGTGTGATATGGATTTTTATGATCTACATGTCATATAACATCCAAAAAACAAAACATCTCAATATCGCGATTACAATACATCCTCGCTAGTAGGCATGGAAGGTAAACAATAAATTTCTTGTAATTTGTTAGAAAAAATTACATCGGGTTATCGTCCGGCAACCTCTTGATTCATTTTAAGGGCATCCAACAAAGGTGACCACGAGAAATATCAAGCAGAAAATTTCTACCACGAATGCGAGGTTATCGTTTCGTTAAATACACAACTAAACTTTTGTATTATTTTCGCTAACACTCAATAAATATGTTATTTACCAGAATAAACCCAAAAGCACCAAGCTACAAAACACACGTAACATGGACGGCACTGACGAATCTACTCACGTATTTCTCCAAGTCCCTTGGCGAGTACTCTCTGGCCATATTTACAAAATTGCATGCAAGGTGTTTTTGATATTAAGAAGGTTTAGAAGGAATATTAATGGGAAGGGATTAAAATGGCATGCAAATCTGAAAAAAAAACAAAAACTGTAAAAGTAAGCTCATGCTTCGGCGGCCTTGTAGCTATGTAGCTATTTATAGTAGGAATAGAAACAAACATTGAGACATTATCGGCTGAAGCGGCCGCTTTTTCGTGGCTGTCCATCGCTGAAAAGAGAAGATGATTTCTCGGACGGAATATGTCCCATTTCAATAATTTTTACTCAGCTTCAACGGAGCAAATTAATATTGTATTACAATTACAAAGTCTATTTTTCATACTGCAGCACTAGGAAAAGCCTACTCAAAGCAAATTGTTCCACGATCTCGCCACACTAGGGGTAAAGGAGAGGGCTAGTTCTGGATGTACGAAGGTCATCACGCTTAGGATGGGAGGCAGAATCCTGGCGCGTCTACCTGGCAGGCTCATCGCGTGGCGGCATCATGGAGGAGAGATCGGAGGAGCAAAGCCCGTTAACACAGCGGTAGAAGAACGCTAGATCGTTGCCCGCCTGTCGGTATGAAAGGGTCCCGAGACTGTTCGTTAGAGAAGAGTCATCGACCAGTCGGACAGCCATCCTCTGAACAACATCGAGCATGAAGAATGAGGGAGAGGTTATGTGGAGAAAAATACTCCTTAGCCCTAAATAGATAACCTAGGAAAAATCCCAACAGCTATGCGACTGATGAGATGTGTTCGTACCAAATCAAGTTCTCGATGACCTGGACTAGCCGAAATGAATGACACAATCGAAACCGGATGATCCCTAGGGCGCTGCTTGTTGGTCAAGATATAGTACCGTGCTTGGGAAGTATTAAACTATACCAGATTGTTGCATCTCCAAGCAGTGATAACTTAAGCAAACAAAAACTTCCTATATTTATTTATACAAGCTGACAGAAAGGAAGCCGCTGCTAGTCTTCTTCTCTAGCTCATCGACAGTGATCTGCTCTGCACTCTGAATGCCTGCATGCAAAGTGCTGTCATCAGCAAAGCTGTAAGGCGGACTCATCGTACAGAAGAGGAGGTATGAATTATTATCACAACCCAATCATGCACTCAATAAAGAATATGTTGTCTTTTCTAAACTAAAATTAAACCAAGTCACGCACTCACCCAATTAGACGTCACTATAATTATAAACAATAACCACTTGATACTAATACTACTATAATCCAGAGATTCTTCAATTGTTTAACCTGCAATATGGATATAGTGCCACTGGTGGATAGAAAGCGCAAGTATATTAAAAATTGTAAACAACTTAAGCAAGGAAGTTTGTTAAAAAAACAAAATATTCATATATCAGATAGTTCTAATACCGACAATGATGATGTTTCTACCAAAGCTATTTCCTCAAAGTTAAGTAGCTTGGAGAATTGTGAAAAATGTAATCAATACCTAATTGCTGTTAAATGTTGTTTAAATATGTTTAATATATACGTATAAGAATTAAGAATACAACAGGTCCGAATTAAGACTCGGTATATACTTTTTGTTTTGTACAAGCAAATTTCTGTTAAACAATCGCATTGAATTCTTAGATATTATTACAATTATTACATATATATACTTTATTTTTTAGATGGCTCGTCACAGAATTAATACACTAACAGAAATGTTATTAGTGCTTTTAGTTCAGGGTCATCCAGTTTTGCCCTATTCACGAGAAGACAAGGAGATAGAGACGATGTCCAACTAAAATCGCGTCTGGATTCATTCGTTCTCAAAACAACATGTAGCGAGAAGAAAAAATTGATATCTAAGTAGCACGTTTTGTTTATGCCAAAAACTGTGTTTTTAGAGCAGTGGAACACCCCGAGTTTAAGCGGCTAATGGAAATGTTGCGTCCAGGATATCAGCCACCTAATCGTCAGCAAATAGGAAACGAAGTTCTTAGTAACGTATACACAACTTTACAAGCAGAAATAAAAAAGGAATTAGGTAATAAATCAGTCAATAGTGTGTGTGTCCGCAAATGATATTCAAGAAGGTAAAGTATATCTAATTGACACTGAAGACAAAAGTCATACTTCTGAATGCTTGTTAAATTTATTAGTGTTACACAGATTATAATTGTAATGTCAGAAGTATTGTGACAGATAATGCTGGAAATATGACTAAGATGCGTGCAAAACTAGCAAAATGCGATGGAGCAGGTCTAGCTGATATACACCTACTTACTTATGGGTGCTCTACACATATTTTAAATTTATTTGCGCAAGATATTCAGGTGCCTACTTTGAAAGAACACATAAAGAAAACAATAAAGTTCTTTAGAAATGTACATTTCGCAGCAGGCAAATACCACAAGTTGTTAGATGGAACACTTTAGCTGAGTCTATTAAATCTTATCTAGAGAACTGGCACATATTATCAAAATTTTGTTTAGAAAACCGAGCTGCCATTGATATTCATATCTCGGAAGAAATTAATGATTTAAATTTAAAAATAAATGCCCAGGACTATTTAGTAAAGTCAAAATAAATAGCAATTGCCCTAGATAAGATTCAACAAAATGACTGTACAATTAGCGAATGCACAGAAATTTGGATAGACCTATTTGCCTTTTTTAAGAAAAAACTTGAATAACTCACAAACGACAAAAAAACAGTGATTAAAACAAGTTTTAAGCAGTTTAAAACAAATTGGTTTAAAACACCTTCATCGTTTTAAACATTTTGATTAAAACATAACTCTGTAAAAAAATCAAATAAAATATTCCGAAAAATACTTCCTCTTCAAGCTAGCTATTAAGTATGTTGTTGCTTGTTACCAAGCGTGATAAAACATCTGTGAAGGCTGATAACAGATAAAGAGTCATCAACATTACAGGTTGGGTTTATCACATCCTATCAAACAACATATAGGTAATTGTTTTTTTAATGTATGTTGACAATGGAAGTAAACTTACAAGGTAGTGCATGCAGTCTTTTGTCCGTAAACGAGATGGCGAAAAACAAAACCATACACATTCATTATTTTTGGGACTGGTGAGACTAAATTTAAGGTAAACAATTAGCCGCTCACCAAATTAACATTAGATTGGGAATCTACGTTCATGATTTTCCATCAGGATTTCTAGATTTTGAGAGACAAAATTCAGAGCATCCTGTCAAAAAAAACAAACTTGCATCGACAGAGACATATTGTTATTAAAGCTACAAAGATATGGTGTAAGAGGAACTGCGCTGGAATTGTTCAAGTCATACCTCTATAATAGACAACAGAGTGTTGAAATTGTTAAAGGAGGTCAAACTTACAAGTCAAAAATTGAGCTGACTTCAACGGGCATAGCACAGGGTAGTATACTTGGGCCCATTTTGTTTTTTAAACGATCTCTGTTTTGTTACTAGTGGTGATGAGAGCAAGCATAAAATTATCTGCTATGCTGATGACACAAATTTAGTTTTGGGTGGGACAAGTGTAGAGGACCTAACTGCTAAGGGGAATCTCTTATTCAGAAGTGTGAATACATGGTTTTCTGAGAACAAACTGGTGCTGAATAAAACCAAAACTGATGCAACATTATTTAGAACTAAGCAGAGTAAAGTCGTTAAGCCACAATGTATTGATATAGATGATCATCAACTGCAGTTTGAATGATTGATGAATTTTTAGATTGGACAACACATGTATTCGAACTCCTGAAAAGGCTCAATTCCATTTGCTATGGTTTTAGGGTAATATCAAGATATCTAAATAATACGGGGGTGTTTAAAACTGAAAAAATCATGGCTATGTATGCCATCTATGTGTATGAGTGTCTTATATTTTTTCAAAAATAAAAATTTATTTGAGCTTAAGGTGCAAACTGTTTATGATACTCGAACAGTCAATGTTACCTATCTGATACACAGATTATCCTCCACAGAAAAAAGCCCTATTTACATGTGTTTAAAATTTTTTAACAATCTACCAAATGAAATTAAAAACATAAACAGTTTACATAAATTTAAAAAGACTCTTAAGCAATTTCTAGTACAGTCAGAGCCTTATACAATAGATGAGTTCTATGGGAGTTGTAATAGTTTAAGATTGTAGCTGTTTTATAGTTATGGTGATAGTGACGCAACATTTCATTTTGTAGTGGCTATACAATTTTGTAAGTCATTGTACAATTTGGAATATAGATTATTATTATTATTATTATTATATTATTATTATTATTCTAATTGCTTATGGGGCAACAATAGATGAACGCTTAGCGACAGTTTTTCACATGGTTAGTATAAGAACAATTAGTATGTCTTTTAATACGATCTTAAAAAAAATGAGTCCAATATGAGGCCATTTGTTTGATCCAAAGTGGCTTGGCAGCTTGGCTGAAAAGCCCATTTTTCTCAAAAAATTAGTAGCAATTGTTTTTGAATTTTTTTTTTTATGTTAAGCACAATAATGGCTTCAACTTTTTGCTGTTCTTTCAGATTTACGGTTAGGCATTTTCTGGTAAAAAATGAATCGACGATTTTTCACCTTGTAATAACAAATTAACAGTAACAACGGTGAAGGTGCCATTTCGGAGATAATATACGCGAAAAACTGACATCAGATTCGAGATCTACGAACCCTATTTAGTGAAGAATCAGCTTTTGGTCGGAATTTTAAGTATGTAAGAATTCTTGAAAATTCTCTGATAGTATCACTTTAAACATTACAGTTTCTCAACCCAACATTTTTATTACCGTCTTCCCTTGTCACAAGCGAACGAAGTTCGCTAATGTGGGGTAATTTGAGACGCTGATATCGAAATTGGCCAACAAAACATCCAAAGTGTCGAGGAATCTTATTTGGAATAGAAAAATGGGGCTTGTGGAGTCTCCTATAGAACTCAGCAGAAAGCTGAGATATACTCGTGGTTTGCCCGAGAAACCGGGGCTATTCCGCGTTTACTCTCCATCTGCGCACACAGGGCCTCGGATTAATGAGGGATCCCAAATTTAAAAAAAAATCCTGGCAGTCCAAGAACAAGGCGACTAGGAATCCTCACATTTATGCTTCCTAGAAAGAGTATGGACGAGGCATTAACTCATAATTGAAGGCATAAGTAAACTTACAAAATTTTTCAATATGCTTAACCAGATGATTCTTAAACTTATAGGGATGAATAAACCGTATTTCGAATTTCGACAAAATAAAAATCTTGGATCGACAAATTGTGAAAATAAACCATACAAACAGTGGGAAATATCATGCTTTATATGGAACTTGTGATGAAATTAAGGTAATCATTTAGGCACAATATGTTTGAAAATTAACAAAATGTATTGTCCCCTGGCATAATCCATTCCTGAGTTCACTACAAATATATTATATGAAAAGAAGCAAATAATTTGTATAGTCGCATAAAAACATGTTTTAGTTGTTCCTAAAAATTGTGCCACCCCCACTTGGTGACATTCAAATTGCATATTTTCCTGTAGTTGTGACAATTTCACGATTTGACCTTGAACAGCCAAAAATCAAGAAACGACGGTTTGAAACTAGTGCGATTTGGCCTACTGAAACCAGAAACGTGTCATTTGCTCAAGTAGTGTCGTCAGATACCCTTTTGCCAGTGTTCCCAGTACTTACCCTGGTACTGGTAAGTTTATCTCTGTGAATTTCAATAGTACAATATGGCAATTATGTGAAAAAAATGATTCTTAAATACCATATACTTTCTGCTTTTGTAATTTTTTTACAATAAAACATAATATTATAAACAATGAAAAGAATGGCTGCAAGCCACATTCAAAAATATGTCTGGCTCACAAACACAACTGTTATCCTCAGTGTCTATCAGTCCTCAATTTTTACAAGTCTCTTGTTTCAAAACCGATGGTACTGATGACATTATTTTGGTTTTGGTCGAAGTATTGTAGGTCAGTAGATCTGTCAGGTCTGGATGCCCACATACTGGACAAAGTTGGAGATCTGAATACCATATATTCACCCATATAGTGATACTTTCTGAAATTTCAAAAGTAAGATAATATGTTCATAAATAGCCAAATGTCAATTTTCAAAATGGCATAATAATACAAAATCGTTCATTGTGACAACCAAAAAATATATTTTTATAATTATTATGAGAATATAATAGTTCAATCATGTTCAAGGTTTTGGACAAATTTTCATTGCTTTAAAATCAGAATTATCATTTGACGATTTCCTTGACGTGCCATCTCAATATTTTAAAAATTCTTGAGAACAATATGTATCAATTTGAATACGTATTAAAAGGAAGGCGTTTCCCCAGGTGCATAAACAAAGAAAAATCGAATGAGATCAAGGCGCATTATTCATTCATCTCAAGAGGTGCATGCCTAGTACTAGTACCGTTTAGAATGATTCATTCAACCAGACAAGATTTTAAATCGATCAAAGCGTGATTTACTAAAAATAGCACGTCTAAACTCCGACCGGAAATCCTTAGTTGGTATCTTCTGCAGCTCCGTACCTATCTTTGGGTATTATCTGTTAAAAGGGCCTTAGAAATGCCTATAAAAATGTAAATCATGCACGATTGGTATATGAGATAATCGCGTACAACACACCTGTGATTTTTCGAAGTTCTCCCTCTCAATCTCAAGGCTGGTTTTTCTCGGGTGCAGCACTTTGGGCAGAGACAGCGAAGCCATGGCTCGTGTGACCATTCATCAAAGTCCCGAATTCAGGGCCCCCCGAAATTAGGCGTGTTTTGATTTGGGAATTGGTAGAGAGTTGAAACACGCACACTTCCTATATACTGGTTCCAAACAAACTGATTTTTATATTTTTCCTTCCAGCTTTTTCGGTTTGGCGTGTTGGTAACAGTAACAGATTGTCACAGTGACATAAGTACAGAAATCTATATCTTCTGTACTATATTTTAATAGATCCTAAAGTCTCCGTAGGTAACTATTTAGTATTTTTAATGACAGATAGCAGCACCAAAACAAGAAATTGTAGGTCGTTTCTAATTAACATGGTATTCAATTTGTTTGAACTAAAATACTATTTTCTAGATGGCGCTGTACTGCATAACTCAGTCGGTAACTATTTACAGAAACCTATATAAACATTCTTAGTCGGCACAATACAGGAGTCTGTAATCGCTGATTGCTGCTTACTAGATGCTGCTAGTAAAACATTAGTAATTAAACTTTTGAACGGCAGTGGACAGTTCAAACACCCGACGCCTAGTTGCCGGATTGTGCAAATTTTCATACTTTTAACTTTTAAGACAAATACGCTGTAGCCAGCTCATTTTAAACCTTTGGATTTTTGAAGTTTTAGTATTTGACCAAGTAATGGTATATTGTTACTTCCTACTCCTCTGGGCGAGGAAGTATTGTAATCGCGAAACATTTCAAAAATGAGATATCTTGCTTGGATATTATGAAAAACTGTCACTCATTTTCGTCGGTGTCGGTCTGTCCGCTAATTCTTAACTCCGCTATAACTTGGGAACTACTGGTCGGATTTTGATGAAATTTTCACACAATGTTACTACTATGCCAAGGACGAACAAGTTTTGTAGCTTTTGAAAATCGGTCCAGTAGTGGCGGAGAAAAAGGCAAAAAACGCAAAGAATAAAAATCGTCCCAACATCGTTTTTAGGTATTTAGACGATCCTGGAGGTTCCTGATCATTTTGCCTTTAAAACTTAAAACCATATAACTGACGTTGAAAGCTGTGTAGGCGAATAGCCTGAGGATTTTCCACGCTCCATGAACGGAAATTGTGCATGTTTAATATTCCATTTCGGTTAAAGATGGATTCATCTGTCCATAAGATGCTATCGAAAAAAGTTTCATCCTCTTCGCACCTTCTCAACATATTCTCACAAAATTCAACCCGTTGTTGATAGTCGCTGCATGTTCTCCGAACGGAGTATTGTGTGAACTGAAGTATGGGATCTGTTTCTGCTTCGGGCAATGGCTCTGGTGCTTATTGAGGGATCTCTCTCGGCTGCTTCTATTATATCTTCTATTTCTTCTGGGCGTATTCTCGGCACTCCTATATGCATATATGCATTATGGACGCGTAGTCGGGATATACCGCCGGTTGTGGTCCACCTCTTCTAACCACATACTCCCGATACATGCGAGCCGCTGCTCGAGCATTTCCTAGTAATGCAATTCTGCATAATCTCGCGGAGAATATGACATGATTCTACTAAGATATCAAATAGATGCTTAAATACAAATTCCGCGCTGGACCATTGCCTGACTTAGTAATTTCGTTCGGATCGACGATTGAACGATCCCGCATCTGGAATGTCGAGTTGAATGCCCAAGCTCATTAAGCTGATTTGGCTATTTACGTAAAAAATCCGCCATTTTGATTTTACAAAATGTTAATACACACAGTATCAGTCGCACTGCTGGGACGAATCTAGCAGTACCTCATATGTCAAAATCCATCAAGTCGTTTTTTTTAACCAGAAATTTTCAGTGTTTGTTATACATGGATTGGAGTAGTTTTTACAATAAAATTAATGATGAAATACACAACGTTTTTTATTTGGGTTCCTTTGTCAATTCTAGTTACTACCTAAGTATTTTCTCAACTGCTTTCAAATTCTTATATGGACTTCGGTTCTTTAAGGATAGAATAAACCACAATGTTTACAAAGTTCATGGTATTCGTTTATTAAAAAAAAAATATAAGTATTTACATCAATGCAATTTACAATATTCACAGAATATTAAGTAAAATACTTATTCTTGCAAAAATTAAGTTTCACGCATTTGCTATTATCAAATTTTATGTATTACATTTTTTAATATCTATCCTATTATTATACGGTGTGGTTCAAATTTGGCTAACGTCGTAATGTGTACGACAGAGAAGCGCGAGAAGCGTGCAAAATGTTAGTTAGAAAGAGTGCGCCGATGGCATCCGTGATATCGTACTCGGTTTGGTAGCAAAGAGGTGCTACTATCTCTTTCTAACACACGTATTGCACGCTTCTCCCTCGTACACATTACGACATCAGTGGTATTTGGTTTTCAGTGTATATAATCAAACAATTTTAAAAACAAATTTCAAGCAAATTGACGTTCACTGACCACATATTCAACATGAGATAAAGTTATACAACAAAAATCAAATTACAGTAAAACTATGCAAAAATATCACTGGTTTAGAAGTAGCGACAGAGTTATAAAATATGCTTTTATCAGTACGGAAAGGTTTGCATCAAAAAAGCGTCCTACTAAATGCATTAAAAATGAAGGAAGCGCTTTTTGAACATAAATGTGTCGGTTTTGTTTTGATTCGAATACATTTTTTTAAATAAAATATGGTATATTACGCCATTCTTCCTCGGTAAAAATTTTGAGATACCATTTTATGCTATTCGCGGTGGTTTTCATATCAGCTAAGTGATTTTTAGAAGACACTCTGAAATGTTTGAGAAATGAATCATTTCCGAACAGTACTTATTCGTAAAGCTAGAAGCCAGATTATAAAAGCAAAGTACTTAGTGATATGAAAACGACCCCCTCGTATTGTATATCTCAGTTAAAAGCACTATTAGAAAAGGTATGGTGGCATATCACATACTTCAAATTTTATGTACAAAATACGTACTGGGGCATTTTGTAAACCTGTTCATTGATACTCTTGGTATTATTGACGGCAACTGTACATGAAATCACCAAGTTTATAGCACGTACATTATGGTAATCTACTGCTTCGAAATTTGAATGATCACAAACACAGATTTTGGGAAATCTTCAAATTAAGTAAACATATTCACATTTTGAATATAAAAACCCTGATGACAACCTATTAAAGGGAGTATATGTGTTGCCGCGTTGCCCAGGAAAGGGACAACGTTGCCAGATGGACAGTAACTGTCGGTAGCTGTGGGGAAGAATGTCTATGGACTAATTGTATGGGCCTATCTGATTAACTTGATCCGATTAATTTCTCTGTTGTACACGTTCGTAACTGACTTTTTCTCAGAGGATTTAAATTGCGCTGGACTTATCCTTTTATGAACTGATCACGGCGTTGCGTAAAATGTACCAAGGCAATCTACTTGACGTCATTTTTTATACTGAAGTGGTCGCGCAGGCAGAAACCTAAATACCGAGGCATCGCGACTGATAACGTGGTCCTTTTGGAATTCCAATTCGATTATGGGTAGGTCCATTTTGAGTGATATTTGGTGAATAACTCGAGTAATGTTGATTCCTTTTCTCAAACCTACTCTGCCTTATATATAGACGTACCTATGGGACCAGCACTATTTTTTCTTTTCAAGAGATAACTTTCTATGACAGTGTTTCTAAAACTTTTTGTAGAGAGAAGAAAAGGAAATTTTTTCAAGGAAGACACCTAAAAATGACCAAAGGTCTACACAATAGTGATCGAGAACCATCGATAGCCTATCGATAGTGAATACCATCAAATCAGTGGCGGCTCGTGGCAAAATAAAACAGGTGTTCTGCAAATCCGAACTTACCTATTTTTTATATGTCAGTTCGATCCTGCGCTCCTTCTTGGCAGCAAATTTGTCAATCACCTTCCCGTTGAAATTTTCCATGGTCGAAATAAATTCCTTTTTAATGGACAGCATCGACAATGCTGTAAGGCGATCCTGGGTCATAGTATTTCGAAGAACATGCTTATGCTTGAATCGCGCATTTGATTTTGTAGAAAGAGACAAAAGCAAGCGCGTGCGGCTTGTGTCGAAGTAGTGCACAGACCCTTTTCAAGTTTTCCATGAATAATGTTAAGCTGCGGTCGCGACGAAAAGTACACAATTGGTCGGTTATAATGCTTTCTCAATACAAAACAGACTCGACGCCGTGTCTTGCGGGGACAGCGTTGCCGGTATTGTTTCTATTTGTGTGATAACATGGAAAATAAATAATGATCAAATTACTACTGCCTTTTTCTGTTAAGACAAAAGTTTTGGCAGTTCTGCAGAACTTAAGGGCCAGCCGCTCCTGCATCGAATGCTATCGATATTACATTTCACACCATCGATAGTTTTCGATAATTATGTCTTTATTACTATTTACCAGTTTCCATAAAGTAAAGACATTCAAGTTTTATTTTTTTCATCACAACTAATCGGTTCTCTAATGTACGGTTAAAATAAATAAGAATATTCTTTTACACGAGCTTTATGAGCAGTTAGGAAACCCGAAATATGTCAGTATTGTCAAAAACATCAAATGACGTGTCAACGCTGTCAACGTCAACTGTCAAAACTTTAACGTCAACTTCAAGAAAACGGCCAACAGATTTTTGCATTTGCATTGCATTTTGCAACATGGAGAAATTTATCCAAAGAGATGGCAAAAAAGCAGCGAACCAAAAAAAGTAAGTACATATTTAAAAAAGAACAAGATAGTGAAAAGCCTTTAAAGCTTATACAAGAGTGTCCCACACGTTGGAACAGTAGTTACTACATGATTGAGCGTATTTTGAAAATCAAAGAAGCAATTGGTAGAACATTGCTACAAGTCAGAAAAGCACCTCAACCTCTTTCTGTAGATGATTGTGTTTTAACAGAGTTAGTAGAAGTATTAGAAATTTATGAGGAGGCAACAAAAAAAATCAGGTATTAAACAAAATTACTTGAGCAACCAACTATGTCATATATTATTTTTTTGGACTTTTGCAGGGTCCAAATATTTAACAATATCATTAGTAATTCCAGTTACTATGGGACTCTATAATAATTTAAAAATAACTTCAACAAATATCTAGACAGACGATGGAAGAAAATTCAGATTCAGGGGCTTATTGACTCAGTTCAGCTTCATTGTTGGACCCTAGATTCAAAAAAGAAGGCTTCCGCATTCCTGCGAATGCCTCTGCAGCCATAAATTTGTTAGATTCTGACATGATTTCCATACTGAAAAAAAAGGAAGAACAGAAAAAACAATAGGGGATCAAAATCAAAATATATCTGTAACAGAAAAACCAGGCACATCGTGTGCACTTTTTGCTTTTTTACAAGAAAGGATTGATTTAAAGATAAAGTCTAACTGCAGACGTGATCATCACCAAAAGACAGTATTTAGAATCTATAAACTCTGACCAGGATACGGACCCTCTTTTATATTGGAAGGTAAATTACAAAAAAAAGTTATTATGATATGACAAATTTATCATTATAGATCGCAGGACATGGATTATCTCCGTTAGACGAGTGTGCTGCCAAATATTTGTGTATCCCGGCAACTTCAGTGGAATCAGAAAGATGTTTCAGCACAACAGGTCAAATAATCACTGAACGACGATCTCGCCTAAAGCCGGCAAATGTAGATAAGCTAACATTTCTACACAAAAACATTAAGAACTATTCCATGTACCAGCAGTAATTTAAAATTCAAGAATAAATATGTTATTTAAAGAGGTCGATTTAGTTTTTTTACGTCTATGATCTCCTATAAAACATAATTTATTTCAAAAATAACTTAATATGTAACTGCTTAGTTACTAATTATTATGACTATCGTATATTATCGATAATAATCGATGGTCAAAGGACTGACAATCGATAATAAATTATCGATAGTGCAGACTATCGATAGTCCTCGACCACTACTATAAAAATCATGCTATATTTGCAGATTTTAAGGTCTGCCCGGATTCTTAGGGGAGGAAACGGCCATGGACGTACCCGCAATGGGAAAAGTTAATGGTGTGACATTACATGATCTAGGCGGAAAATTTATCGGCACAAAAACGCTCGCCAAATTGTCATAGTAAAGCCATGGTTTTATGGGCACAAATCGTGCTACAAGCAGTGCCGCACCGTCTTATTAGAACGAAACTTTCTGAAGACTATGGGCTTGGCTTCAGGCGTCATTATGGCGCGATAACGGTAGGAAGCGTCATTAGAAATTGGAAATTCAGAATAGACCACATTGATCCCGTAAACGGGCAACATTTCGAAAAAATAATCTTCAAAACCGAATGTCAATGATGCTTCTTGTCTTCAATAATACAGATAACCCGACAAAGCTGACCATTCTTTTATGTTTTTAGTGGTCTTGGTGATAACATTTACATCATCAATGTAACAGATTACACAAATAGCATAATACTTTTTAGAGCTCATCCCTCAATAATGTGTACCGATTTTTCGAGGGTGCCAACTTCTTAAAAGTACTTTCTGGCGGTTTCGTAGGTTGTTTTTCGGCCTCAGTCTGTGAACCGGAAGCTGGACCATAATGGAACTCCCTGTGCAGCTTGCCAGAGTACAAGTCTTGGATGAAGCTTTTCAGTTTGCCAGGGTTTTCTATGTCCTGGAAAATACGAAATTATATTAGGTTTAAAATAAAACAAAACCAAAACTGTTTTTAAGGCGTTACTGCGTTATCCATCTGCAATAGGGACATGCATATAAAACGCATTTCTCGCGTGTACCGTACTGAAGTGGCATAGGGACACAAATGCTAAAATGCAGAGTAAGTTTCCTAGTGTACAAACTTTAACAGACAGAGACAATGACAGGTTTATCAGAAACCAACATGGTAAAGAGATTCAAGATCGTTTTCTAGTCTTGGTAACCTTTGGCGAAGCTGCATTAAGAAGTGCGACATAAACCTACCTACAGACGTTCAATACAAACATCTACAGATTTCGAGCTATGGGCAGAGTGAATACAGTGGGCTCAGTGAATTGAGTCTGTACTCGGTGGTCTCAGTTTATTTAACGTCTTGTAGTATATGAGTATATTTCTACCATTAGTGTTATTTCTCTCACGGCAGGGTTTCAACAATTTAAATCATGATTTAGATCAATTGAATGTTTCAGTTCTAATCGTGATTTAAAACAAATCGACGAATCAAATAACTGACATATTGCTCCAGTTCTTTCGCGTCTCTTAGAGATATCTTATGAATCCGGCACCTTCCCAGAAAACTGGAAATTATAGGCTATAGGCCTATAGCTTTGCATTCTGTTATAAGTAAGGTGATGGAGAGGTGCATAAATCGCGAGCTTCTAGACTACCTCGCACGACACGGCTTGATTACCGACAGGCAGTAGGGTCTCCGGCACCAGCGATCCACAGGCGACCTCCTAGCTTACGTTACGCAATTGTGGAGTAAACTCATCCAGTCTTATGGTGAGGCTCATGTCGTTGCTCTTGATATCACGAAAGCCTTCGATCAGCTATGGTACGCTGCCCTCTTATGCAAACTTCCATCCTATCGCCTCCCAGAAAAGCTTTGCAGATGGGTGGCTGACTTTCTCTCTAGCCGCAAGATATCCGTCGTAATTGACGGGTTCTCCTCTTCATTCCACAACATCAACGCGAGTGTTCCCAGAGATTGGTCTTAGCTCCGACACTGTTCCTCTTACATATCAACGACCTCCTTTCCCACACGATCAACCCAATCCACAGCTTCGCTGATGACAGCACTCTACATGCAGAAATTCAGAGAGACCCGATCTCTGCCGATGAGCTGGAATAAAGAAAACTAGCGACGAGAGACCTGGAGGCTATCACTACTTGGGGACGCAACAATCTTGCGTAGTTTAATGCTCCCAAAACACAGTACTGTACCTTGACGAACAAAAAGCGACCTAGTGCTCATCCCGTTTCGACGGATCTGGCATGAACACATCTCGTCAATAGCGACAGCTGCTGGGCAAAAGCTAGGCTATTTGTTCAGGGCTAAGAAGTACTTTTCTCCGCATGACCTTCTCACTCTATACAAAGCCCAGATAAGGCCTAGCCTCGAGTATTGCTCACACGTTTGGGGTGCTGCCGCCCCGACTACATTATTTATGCTCGATGTTGTGGAGAGGAGGGCTGACCGACTGATTGATGACTCTTCTCTAACAGACACTCTCGCACATCAACGGGCTTTGCTCCTCAGAGCTCTCTTTCATGATGCCGACGCGCGATGTACCTGCCAAACAGACCCGCCTGACTTTGGTCTCCCATCCTAACCGTGTCGAACTTCGTACATCCAAAACTGGCCGTTGCGACCGCTCCTTTGTCCCGAAAGTTACCTTCCTACTGGCGAATAGTAAAATGCGCAAATATGACGATAGTTATGAATACAAAAATTTAGAGAAATTAAAAACTGTTGATATTCCTGGCAATATTACTGGCAAGAGCCCTCATTCCTGGCAAGTGTCAGTAATTACTCACAAAGTGGCAAAATGACTAGGAGCGAAGAAATAATCCGTATCCCGTCAACCGCTCATTATAAGGCGAAATCATTTTCTTCTTTCAACAGAAATACCGCGACATGCACACGACATGTCAACACAAGTTTTTTGTCTCCGAGGACATTTTCTTACTATAAATCTAGACAACAAATATTTTTGAACGCATAGAGAAAAATAATAAAAATAGGTTATTTCAAAGTTCATTATTGACATATTTAAGGGAAAAATCAGCACAAATTGATAAAAAGCGTGATTTTTTGCAACACAATCTCACATGTTAGAAGATGATAGATATTCATGTTTGGCTAACTTCAGATTAAAAACAAGATTTTTGAAATGATTTTTCCCCGTGACATTTCAGAAATGGCAGTGCAGTGCATTCAATTTATACTGCAGAACTTGGAGAGCTTTATTCAGCAATTGTATTCAATAAAGATTTTCAAGGAAATAGGATTTAATACTATTTATTACGCTATTTTTTCCTAGTTTCGCCTATGGACCTTCGAATTTTAAAACGTTATCTAGATGATCCTGTTTTTACATATATCGGCACTCCACTAATATATTTCCTGCCTGTGCCCCACTTTAGCAAGGTGGACGTTAGAAATGCAGTCTTAGACAGGTCGCATTTCTCTACGTCATTACTAGGATAGATCTGGAATTCATTAGCGAATAGGCACCCTAAAATTTTTGGCTAAACTCTCAATGTGGGGATATTAGAACAAAGATCATGATCACTCAATTCAGATTTTTCCTATTATTTACGAATATACTCAAAATTAACTGGATTCATAAAATCTATTATGTTTCTTTACCTTGTAATCGGGAAACATGTACATATGCCTGAAACTGTCGATTGCGATCAAAGGCAGATCTTTGGAGCTTTTTCCTAAGTGGTGCAAGGGATGTGAAAACTTCTCTCCGTCAGCCGTCAAGAAGTTGATGTTTTCTGGAATAACAAAAAATGACGTCAAGTAGGTGGGCTCAGCACAAGTTAGACCCTATCGAAATAAGACAGCCTTATTGACCATATATACTGGATAAAGGGTAGTTGCTATGCTTTCGTTCGTTGTCCCAGAGACATAGCCTGGAACATCATGCTCATGAGTTGCCAAAAGGACACGAAACAGCTGTCTGTAGATGGTTATCTGTGGCCAAATGGACTAAAGCAGCATGTTTAAATTAGACCATATCAGAAAAAAGTTAGTCACGAACATGTAAAACACAGAAATTAAACCGACTAAGTCCCTCAAATAAGTAAGTAACATTCTTTCGCTGCACTTCCCATAGTACCGTCCATCTGGCAATGTGGCATTGCCTCTCCTCAATATTTGAATGCATGATGCGTCAGACGCGGAAGAGCGCCCACAGAGCGGCAGTCAAGCGAGGACAGACGCAGGTATGCTTGCCCAAAACATTTTTCGAACGTTCTAAGTTTTAAGGGCAAATGTACGGGGAAATCAATGATGTGTGAAAGATGTCTGCTATGTTCGTAGAATTATCGGGGTTAAAAGTGTATCAATCTACTAACATCAAAAAACTGCGATACACCTTCACCCCCCCTCAATTTTTATCTGGATAATCTGAATAATTTTTAGAAAAATGATCACATTCATCTGAAAAGTCAGAAAACAAAGTTTGAGCGTTTTTTTTTTTCGTTTTTTGCCTTTTTCTCCGCATCCACTGGACCGTAATTACAAATCCTCTTCGTCCTTGGCAGCTTGGCATAGTAGGAACCTTGTGTAAAAATTCCATCCAAATCCGAACAGGTGGTCCAAGGCTTAGCGGACCGACAGACATACGGAAATAAGTGACATCGTTTTTCGTGATATACCATCCAAAAATCAGAATATATCATTTTCGTAATTTTTTGCACATACTTCCTTGTCAGTGTGGTGTGGGAAGTCACAATTGCGTCAAATAGGTTCCAATGCAATGCTGTGATCAGTTGATAAAATATTGTGTTCGGCTGAGAAAAACGTTAGCTACCAATGTGTATAACAAAAAACAATGCCAGTCAAACAGGCACATACAATTAAAAATTGCAAATACAGCATGCTTTTATGTAAAATATTTTGTGGATTTTTGGAATTTGGAAATAGGTTTTGGAAGCATGTACGCTCTCACAAAAAGTTACATCTTGCCTATGAACGACCTTCTCCCTCTCCCCTGAGAAAAAATCCTGCAAGCGCTTATGAACGTTGCTATGTCTAAATTCGTGTAGATGACGACCCATGGTAGTAAGGCAGCTACTACCGACTTAGACACACACACATCCATCTCCATCAAGTTTTAAGGGTAAATGTACGGGGATATCTATGATGTGTGAAATATGCATAATAGCCACGGCAAAACATTAACGCCGGATTCTTGAAGAAAGTCCGTAGTACGACGAGCAATATGGAGACGTGCGTTGTCTTGATGAAAAAAGACGTGCGGACGTCCCTCTAGATACGGCAGTACAGTGATTTGTATGGCATCATTAACATAACGTGCAGCAGTCATATTGACTTGAACAAAGAGAAAGGGTGATCGGCTACCATAGGCAATAGACCCCCAAACCAAAACTTCAACAGTCCTGTGTACATGTCTCTCAACAGCAAATCCAATATCACTCTTTTGTCCACGGCGGCGTCTTACTCTTCTACGACCATCGTGCGTATCTAGACAGAATTGCGATTCGTCGCTGAAGATGACATTATGCCATTGTGGCTCCTAATGTTGCCGTTCTCTGCTCCAGTTCAAACGCTAACGACAGTGCTCCGCAGTCAGAGGAAGCACTAACCGTGGACGGTATGAAAAAAGGCCCAAGGCTCGAAGCGGCGATAGAGTGTATGCACAGTAACCTTTTTCTCCAAACCATAAGTCAGCGATCTGACGCGTAATAGCAAATCGGTCTCGTAGGGCTAGTTGTGAAGCGCCTATCTTGACGGTCTGTGGTACGCCTCGGTGGATCAGTTAGCCTTCTTGGTGTTCCTCTACCTACTTCTATACACACACGCGTTACCGTCATTGCAATACAATTAACTCGGCGGCCAATTTCGCGATAGGAGAAACCAACATCTCGATAGGTAATAATTCTACCCCTGTCAAAGTCGCTAACATGGTGATAATTTGGACGTCTTCAAACTCGAGGCAATTTGTTATGCTTAAAACTAGTAAATGAAAGGGCAATAACTAAAAATATCTGTACTACTCAGCTCTCAAAAATTGCTTTCTTCACAAAAACTAAGATATATCATTTTAACACAGGTAAACAAAAACAAAGATAAAACGTTGACATTGTTGCCACAGCATGCTTTAAATATAGTCATTATGTTGCCAAAAAACAAGATGAAGAAATTTTTTTCTGGGTGCAACACTTCTAATGTCACTGAGAATAGTGTTAAAACCAAGGAGGCCATAAAGGCGGCCTACAAATGTAGGCTCTTAGTGGACCAAGTTTCATTTGCTTGTAAGAATGAGAGATGAAAATGAGAATGTTGCCTCATAAGTCACACATTTTGAGTAATAGATTCTGAAACCGTCAAAAGAACCGAAGGAGTAGTAAAGTAATACTTTACGCTCTTGCTTCAAAACTGATACTTACGTTTTTCGCTGATCAGCTCCGTTTGCACAATCTCATTGTACCTCTTAACACTCGCCTTATCTTCTGGCGTATGGAACAAAATCAGGAACGGCAGCCCCTCCTCCGTTAACTCTTCAGCGTTCTCGAACGTTATTTCTCTGACTAAAGGAACGCACTTTTGCGATGCCCAGATGTGAAGTTCGTCAAAACTCGTCAAGCTTCCTGGATAGGTTTCATCCAAGTCGTTGGAACGTTCTTTATCTGGCCTTTAAAAAATCATTAAGCATATTAATTTTAAACAATACTACGAATATTTTGAGCAGAGAAAAATTCAAATATGTTATTTAAATGGATTCGGATTTGATTAATTTGTTTAACTTTCTACTGGTTTAATGAATGAGATAACATACCTGAACACCACAATAGGTTGTCCAGGAGGATGCATTTGCCTAGAAGCATCTTCAAATCCCACGTGAAACTGACATTCATCTTTCATATTTGTAGCTACACGTCGGAAAATACTGTATTCTGGCTGATCTCGTCGATCAAAATAACCTTAAAAAACGCAAAAATAGTTATATTTATTGGGTTACATTGTGGTCTTTCAGCGTCAAGTAGACTGATTCTGAATTTTCCATTGTGACAATAGTTAATAATAAATGAATGAGAGAGAATCCTGGTATTCTCCAAAATCTTGAAATGTCCATTACGATATCGAATATTATTGAAACTCGCTGCAAAAAATTGCGTCAAGTAGGTTCCCACCCAACGCCGTTATCAGTTCATAAAGGAATATGTTCAGCACAAACTAGACTTTGAGACAAAAGTCAGTCAAACAGGTCCATTAAATTCGCCAATAGATGTTCTTTCCCGGTAGTACGTGTGAAAACGTCACCTTTCCCGTATACGTAACCACGTCAGACGTGATAGCGGGGTCAGAATCATTATGCTGTTACAAGGCCGGGAGCAGCAGCCGCGCCATCTGACTGCGCTGAATATACAATAATGTCGAAAACATTTTTCCAAGTTTTAAGAGCTATATGGAGAAATCTACGATGTGTGAAATATGCCTAATAGGTCAAAAGAAGAAGTTTGAGAATTTTTTTAGTTTTTGTTCTTTTTCTCTGTCGCTTTTTGACCGATTTTCAAAAACTACAATGCTTTTGCATCCTTGGCATAGTACATTGTGTAAAAATTTCATCGAAATCCGAGCAGTACTTCTCAAGTTATATGCGATTATATTATCGGACAGACAGACGGAAATGAGTGACATAGTTTTTCGTGATGTACATGTCATATAACATCCAAAAACCAATATCTCATTTTCGAAAATTTTCGCGATTACAATACTTCCCCGCCACTAGGCGTGGGAAGTAAAAAATCTGGGGTTTTGAAATTTAACTGTAATATATTTTTGTGCTGATATCACTAAATCAACCTGCTTGATATGATTAATTCCACCTACTTGTCACAACTTTCAAAATCGTGGTCATTACAAGATTACCAAATTACCATACAATAAAAAACTAAAAATACTTAGCATATTTTAGTTTTTCCAGTCATTCAACACTTGTGAATGATGTGATCTGTAATTTACTCTATCAATTGATACCTAACATATATTCCACTGAGTTTTGATCAGTAGGGTCTAAAAGACCTAATGATTTGTTAATCTCCGATCAAAGCAAAACTTCAAAATATTATTGATGTTTTTGAACAATAATCGGTTTCACTATCTTATAAAACAGAATATTTCCAACTAAATACAAAATATTTTTTCCACTCTAAATGCAGTAATTTTTTATCATATCTATTTTAAAATTATCATCAAGTAGCTCATAATTAGCTCGATATGTTTACAAAAAAAATAAAATGGAAAACCTGCAATGTTATCAGTTACTTTTGCACACAAATGTAATATTTATATTTACCTAAACGGTATGTTACTTGTATACTAAGTGACATATAAATCCGAACACCCAGTTTAAATGGTTTTATTTTAATAAAATTTTGTATAAGTACTTAATGAAGCATAATAAGTAAATGATAAAAATTTCAAAATGATTGCACTGCTTTAAAGCCCTTTGACCTTTAATAATGTGTGGATGCACCCTGATGTGCTACGCATTCTCCAACGCGCCTAGGCATGCTTCTGATCAGGTGGTCAATGTCCTCCTGTGGTATCTCATTCCAGGCAACCACCAACTCCTCTCGAAGTGCTTCTAGAGTCTGAGGAGGACGTTGCAAATTGAGCAATCTCCTACCCATCATATCCCACACGTGCTCAATTGGGGATAAGTCGGGAGATCTTGGTGGCCATGGTAACAATGTGACATCATTATGTTGAAAGAAGTCTATTGTGACTCTTGCAACATGTGGTCGGGCATTATCTTGTTGGAAAGTTGGATCTGCCAGGGTGTCAAGATAGGGTAATAGATGGGGTTCTAGAACTTCGCGGATATAACGCTGCGCGTTCATGTTACCTCTGATGAAGATTAAAGGTGACCTGGAACCATAAGCTATAGCACCCCAAACCATAACTCCAACAGTGTGAAACTGTGGATTCCTCCTTTCACCACGTCGCCTTCTAACCCTGGCACGACCATCGTGCATGCCTAAACAAAATCGAGACTCATCACTAAAGACAATACTGTTCCATTCCTGATCCCAGAGTGACCATTGTCTGCACCACTCAAGGCGATTACGTCGGTGTTCTCGAGTTAAAGGGAGGACCCAGTGTGGCCGGTATGAAAACAAGCCAAAACTTCTCATTCGTCGGTAAACACTTCGCATGCCAATAGGTCTTCCGTGTTCTGCAAACCATTCATTTGCAATGGACCTGGTAGTGGAGAAACGGTCCCTTAAGGCCAATAATCTTAGGCGGCGATCTTCACGGTCTGTTGTTCTACGGCGGCGTCCAGTGTCGCTTGCTCTTTGCGTACGGCCTTCTCGAAGCCATGCCTGACAACACCTAACCACAGTGTCTACACTTCTTTGCACTGTAACTGCAATTGCCCGAAAAGAAAGTCCAGCTTCCCGAAGTCCCACTATACGGCCCCTATCAAACTCACTAAGTTGACGAAATCGTACAGGTCTCCGTACTCTAGGCATCGTAACCGATCGTAAAGGATGTCAAGAACCAAAATCCGCCAACGTTGATTCTTTACTGCAGCTGAAATATTCATTTTTAGAGCGTTAGTGAATTAAAAAAAAAGCAGTATAAAAACCGGAATGTCCAACTGATAAGGCTGAAAATTTTTTCACTTGTTATTTACAGTAAGATAAATACATTCACCAACTTTTATTAAAATAAAACCATTTAAACTGGGTGTTCGGATTTATATGTCACTTAGTATAGTTCAACAATATTTATAAATAATTTGCTTATTACCTAGTTACCTAGGAAAGGATTATAATCGCAAAAAACTTGGGAAGCATTTTTTCAATCAATAATGAGAATCATTCAAAATGTGAATACTTTACCTATAATGATTCTCTTGTTAGTTTCTAGCTCTCCCAATTCTTTGAGCTGCTTGAATTCCTTCACAGGATCCTCTAACTGATCCTTAATAAATTTTTTGAAAGCCTCCACTGATCTTTGCCCTCGGTACTCTTTTTTTACTGGTAGACCATTTCTTATCACCTAAATCACACAGTATTGGAATAAATTCTCTTATACTGATATCTATCGAATAAAAATGCACCGTTTTTTTAAAATGAATTTTCATTTCTATGTAAGAATATATATATATATACTATTCTAATTTTTTGCAGGTATTATGTGACTTTAAATGAATGGATTCATAGTCATTATATTATACATTTATAAACTACTGTCAACTATGTCATGCACAGCACAGCAGAAAATATGGTATATAGAAATACTAATTCTATTAGAAGAAAATAGTGCATTGTTATTTCTAGGCTAATGAATACACAAATCTGTTTACATTTTCGAATATGATTATTTCTAAATTGATATAGGTAGTAAAGTATGTATTGTTTACCATAATAGTACAGTGAAATGGAGTTTCTCAATTCAACCCTATTTCTAAAATATATTGGCCCTCAAAAGACTTGCAAACCATTGGAATTAGGAAGATAAATGGTGCGGAATGAAAATAATCTGGATTCTTTAATTACTCAGTGACATCATTTTATGTAATTTGTTAAAATAATAACCTGAAATCAAGATGAATCTACATTTGATGAGTGCTCATTATCTTCTGTTCATAAAAATCATTAAGGAAATAAAATCAATTATAATAAAGATATATATCCTGCCACTACTGAGATCTGCATGGGATTCCAGCAGCACATTGGTAAAATGATGACTCAGAACACTTATAAATTTGCACTGTGCAGGAGCTGTAAAAATTAGCTAGTATTCATAACAAACCTTCAAGGTGGGATACTTGGTGATATGGAACCTAGAGGCAACTGATGATTCTTTTTCACAGTCCACCTTTCCCATAACAACTTTTCCAGCTTCTGGAAAGTCCTTTGCAACTTCTTCAGCTGCCTCATCATAGATGGGCATCAACATGTTGCTGAATCGGCACCAGTCCGCATAGAAGTTTATAAATACTAGCTCATTCGAAGCTGAAAGGAATACTTTGTTTACACGTAAAAAAAATTCTAAATATAAATTTCTCTTTTGATACTAAGCTATAGTTCTTTTTATGGTTTTGGCATGTCACAGAGCTCTTAGTATTATTTTCATATCTCCATCTCCCTCATAGATACATAAAAACATTGTACCTTTGAGAGTGGAAGTTTTGTAATAATGTATGAGTATTGTTCAACTATGCAACTAGGTTTGACACTGTCAATATGTGACAACTATCTCCATTATACACTGTAGTAATGTCAGGAAATTCAATAAGTAGACAATGATGACATTCTGTGTTAAAACTGTAGAATTACCAGAATAAAAGAATGGCCCTCACTATCATTTTCATGTGTGCACACACAGCGGCTGTGTTAAAAATTGATTTGTGAAGAGTGCTTTCATCCATGATTAATAAAAATAGCTACAACCATCACATAGATAATCAATCCTTTTCATATAGCTTTACTGACTTTGTATCACATTGATCAAGGACATCACCAGGGTGGGGGGGCAGCTACCCCCCCTAGAGACTCTGAAAAATGTAGTGAAATGCAAATCAATAAAATTCCTAGGTACACTCAGTTAATGTGTTTGATCAATCATTCCCACACATCGAAAAACTAACAATTATAATAATTATAATATAATAACATAATTTAAGTTTTATTTACTGTACAGCCAAGAGCTCGTGGAGATTCAGACATTGGACTTTATACTGTTTTTACACAACCACCATACTACTTGTGTAAAATTTATACATTTTTTACTCATCGTATGAACTTGCACCACTCAGGGCCATTGGTTGGCGATGTCCTTGGCATTGATGATGTAACCAAAACAGTAAAAAGAACTATGGATCACGTAATATCCTGGGTAGGGACTTAAAAGCTAATCAGCTATGTGCCAACTTGCAGGTTTTATAAATAACTTCTGTTTTCATAGATTTCAATACACTTTTTGCAGGTGCTTTTTTCCCTCGGTAAATCAGGTGCATAGATAGTCTAGGCATCCCAAGAAACCAAATTCTGCTCCACCCACAACAAGATGTTTGAGGATTAATGCCCCAAATTGCATTACCAATTTTCATTTGCTGGTAACAAAGGAAGATGAAAATGGAATTTTGCTCAATAAAGTCCAACAGTTATAAAACATGACAGTCTCTGCTGAATTACATTATGATGGGCAGCACATCTTGTTAAGATTAAGTCCATTAGACTGTATGTGGAATTCCCATATGTTCTCAAGCATTATGTTGACTAGCAACTATGAGGTATCTCATAGGTTGTTTACTTGCTCAGGACGCCAACTCGCCAACTACGAGTTATCTTATAGCTAGCTATCTTCTAGTTGGCTATGATTAAATTAGATTTACTTTTGGGACCAGAATCTTTGAATATGCCATGGCCATGGCAGTCAACATGTTAAGTAAATATAATATTCATAATTACACTTTTTAAGAGACAATTGTGAGATTCCTTACCTAAGGTCATATCTATGTTTTGCTGGGTTAGTTGTACAGCCCCACTATCTGTAGGATTATTGAAAACTACAGCTACCTGAGAACAAAGTATAACTGTAAACTACATCGAACAGTTTGAACTCTATTTGCAATCACAATACATCCATGTTTTATCACACTTGGTCATCAATATATCACCCATATCGACGAAAAAGTAATTAACATATTTATGGAAAAAGCTAATTAGAAAAATACAAGTACCGGAAATTCCCGGTGCAAGATACATACCAAAATAAATAGAAAACAATTAAACCTAAACGTTCCTATACACAATAAGCTCTGCATTTTATGTGTATATGCGCTGCAGGACAAACAGCACTATTATTTATTGTAAAAAAGACACTGCTAGAGCCGCATCAACATTTGACGAATGGGGAATATTTTTTCAACGTCATACGTCATCTATTTTTATCGTCATATATTCGTATTTATTGTCATTCGGAATATGATTGTCAAATGCGAGAGACACCTACTGGGTTGACTTTGAACTGAGACGTTCTATTGAGTTAATCACTGCACTCACAGATGACACTAATGTGGTGGTGACATCTAAATTAATATAGACCGTTTTCGTTTATTCTCCAAAATACCTAATTAATTTTCTACAACTCATCACAAAACTTGTATGTTTTACAATTACCATCCACAGTCTAAAAACTAATTTTAATTTGAGATAGAATGATGGAAATATTTGAACGATATGCAGTGTAATTTGCTTATTTGCCGTTTACAAAATGTTTTCATTGGGGATATAGCTCAGTGGTAGAGCATTCGACTGCAGATCGAGAGGTCCCGGTTCAAACCCGGGTGTCCCCTATTTTTTCCAATTCGGAAAATGAGATCTTTTTGCTTACATATAAAATCTGATCAGATCCTCGTACTTTATTATTTTTGAATCCTCAATTTTTTCCCACACCTCATATGTGAAATTTTACGCGTCGATGAGTCATTTTATTACCTAGGTAGGTTGACGTGAAATTGATTAACAATTAAAAACAAAAATTTACACTGAAAATGCTACCTAAAATGCTTTGGATTTCATTAATAGATGTTTGAACACTATTTAGAAAGTTTGGCAACATTAAAATGTTAAAAATTTTATTTCGGGGTCAAAAATTGCACACTTATTTCACATCTTGTTCTTCAGGCATGACTCAAAAACCCTAAATACCTACCTAGATCGGGGCAAGTGAAACACGGTCCAGAATTTGTTTAAAAAAATTGCCTAAGCAATTTTTTACGCAGTTTTGAGCCTGGCAACAACCATATTTGATAAGAGGGTCTTTTTTGAACAAGATTATACAGGAAAATCGAATCAGAATATTTTTTCAAACAGATGCGAATATACCTACTTCTTGGACTAGCTGTGATTTTTTTAAAGGGTATTGAGGATATATAATTTTCAAAATGTCTTGTGCAGCCCTAAAATATCAACCATAATTTATGTCTAATAAATCTAGTGCACAGATTACGAATCTGATGTCAGTTTTACTCTAGGATTAGCCAAAAAGATTTTTTGGTGACCGTATTTGAAATTCGCGTCCCAATAAAAAGTAGGCTCCCCGAGTACATTTTCCTACATTATATTTTCATTTCAAATTGCTAATATACCCCCTCTCAATTGCATCATCTCAAATTTCAAGTAAAATGTAAAATGTGCAAGAACCATATTAGCAAATAACTGCATCTCAGTATGTAGGTATATACAGTGTATATTATACACACACTTTAGTGCGTCGTGAAGAGGAGCCCCTCAGCCCTACACTCTACACTATTTTACTATTTACCACAATTTTCTAAGCTGTTACAATACCCCAATCGATTGCATCATTTCAAACATAACATCTGTGTTTTCCCTCATGATTCATTCCATTATCCTAAATACAAGCACAATTCCCCGCGATGAATTAATAATGAATTTTGAATTCACCGCTACGATTCTGGTACACCGATTGGTCAACGCCCGTCTTTGTACTCTCCTCCCAGCCAATAGATGTGCACCACATAGCTGGCTGAATGAAAGAAAAGCCAAAGGTCGATAGTCCGTGCGACGTTATCACGTCTTGCTTGAAAGCATGGACTTTGCGAATATCCGAATTTCTTTCAAGAACTTAAACGGTTAATGAACATACATGTTTTTAACAAAGTTTTCACATTTCTCGAATTTAGATTCGTTAACTATAATGTATATGGGGGTCTCCCACATGGTACAAAATACTGATCACGATCTGGCCCAGTTGCCAGGTTTGAGATAGACTTTTTTTACACCGAAGCAGCCGCGGATGCAGAAGCCTTAATGCCAGGATACAGCGGCTGCTCCAAAAAATTTTGTTAATCCGATTTTTGAACTGCCTAAGGTTGGTAGAACTGGGAAAAGCCTTTTCAATACAACGGTAGGAGGTTTGTTGATGTCGACCGACAAGACCACCCGTCTTACGGTCTTATGCCGTGGTGGAGTTGGCAGCAAAGACCTTGGCAAGCACTTCCGCCCCGCCTTGATTTCTGAGTCAGTTACAATCGTTCCATCCTGACACGTAAGTGGTAGAAGGCTACTCTGTTCTATCTGCTTGGCCAGCGTCCAGAAAGACCGACTGGCATTGCGCTGAGTCATTACCTTGTGCCTAACTTTTATATCGTGCTGGTCTTTGGCATTGAGGATCGCTTCTTTATATTTGTTTCTTGTCTCAACGTCGGCTTGTTCATTCTCTACGGTGGGGTTTTGTAAGAAGGTTCTGTGTGCCTTAATCTTCTGCTGGCGAGCAGTGTCACACAATTTTTTTTGACATTATGCTGTTTTTTTTTTTACATTATGTAGGTTATTCTACAAGATGTTAACTTAGCACTTAGTTGTACGTGTTGCCTAAACGTCATATGAGGCTTGTTATCAACCTTTGGCTCTGATGTGAAGTAAAATCTGCTTCTGAGATGGCATTACTGGAGGTCTAAGCTGTAAGTTGTATGTGTTGGTAATAATTATATTAGGTTATCTTCTCTCAAATACACTTAATTGAGATTCAAAGCTAGAAATTAGTTGCGCATCCACTTTTTCTTATCCATTCTGGAAATTACATATACATTTTTGCTGAATTTAAAAAATGAGAGAGATAAGAAATAATTATATTCACTGTACACTGTCGAATTGCAAGCCATATACATGCTAACAATAATTACACACAACGCGGGTACGGTGATCATTTCTCGTAATTCTCCTCAGTTTTTCGTAATTTATCACTTCTTCAGAAAGCACAACATATAAATAACCCGTCATATTCAGTAACGATTTTCTCACACAGCAAATTTCACTGATTTTATACACATGCAGACCAATACAAATAATCATCCAGATGCGATCTTGCTATTCAACCAACTTTCTTCTCAGAGATAAAAACTACAGACCCGGATCACTCAGCCTCACAAAACTATGCAACCAATAATGCGTAGTTTAGTTGAGTGATTCCTCCATAGATGGACGTTCACAACGATCCTAGTGAGCAAACGTGGAATGACTGTTAGCGCTCTAAAAACAACCTAGTCTGTAAGTTGACATCTTATAGGTTTTTTTTTGACGTTTTATAGATTTTTTCATGATAGCCGTGCGGGGAGACAGGACAGCAGTGCTGTAACGGACAGGATGCGTGGCCAAAAAGAGATCGAGCAGGCTATTGGAGTGTGACGAAACGCGGGCAGAAAAAAGAAGGAGCTCTTCAGCAGCTGCACGACCTGCTGCCTCGTCCTTTTTTGAGCCCAACCAAAGCTCATTATGGGCATTGAAATCACCGATGCGAAGTACCTCTGAAGCGGGGTGACTGATGTGTCTCCGCCAAGAAAAGCATGGCGGGACGCATAGATTGCGGTTAATCCCGCAGATGTTCGTGAAACAAATTTTATCATCCCTCGAGCCCACCCTCAACCCGGACATTCGATTGTGGAGTGCGTTTACGTCCGGAATTCTTAGTACGCGAAGGATCCATCATCATTTTCTTTGTTAGAGGAAGATAACCAACTGCGTAGCTTGGGTGTGGCAACATGTGGACATTGTTAAGACACCCTGGGAAAAGCTCGGTCGACTGGTCCTTGTCTACGACCTTCTTTTTGCGTGTTAACGATGTTAATTAGACCTAAAGTCGCCGGTTGGCGGACTTGTACCGTCACCCAGCGGTTGATAGTGAGGTATTACTTAACGCGTGTACAATAATCGAATGGGAAGAAGTTGTAAACTGAATACAACAACTTGCGGAACAAGCATTTGGCACAGCCCGCTCACAGAGGATGGGATCACTTCGACTCGATGGATGTAACTTGAGTTTTCGTGAGGGGAGAGTCAAAAACGATTGTGGAAACTCCTGATCCGTAGGTTATTTTAATCACCCAAACTTTGCAAAGCAGTTAGTTAATTCGAATATTTTAGGTTGGAATGCTTTGGGATGGGATTGTACCGACCTTCGGATTTTAGTATTTGTTAGTGCTGGAAATGTGAGAAAAATAATTCCAGCTAGGGACCTAGAAACACACCGTGTCATTTTTTTTTGTCTCGCTTTGCGATTAAATATGGAGATTTCGAACCTTGTTTTAAAGCTTCAAGAGCATTTTTTGTCGTTTGGAGAGAGATATACAATACATGAATGTTTATTCTGTGATGGGCCACAAAATATGGAAAGAAACGTTACTTACTAGTGAGACACATATGATTACAATCATGTTCATTTTTTATCAACTTTCGTCCAACATTTTTTTGATCACGTCGCTTCACAAATACTAAAAACACACGAGATTCTTTTTGATACTGCAAGAAGAAAATTTTAGGTAGATCCTTTCTTCGGGAAAGCATGGTTATTATGCTGTTTTCAAGCTCTTTAAGGAGCAAGCAACATTTTTTGCGGTATTTCTTAGAGCCCGCGAATTCGAGAGGTCTAAAGAGATCCATGTAACTTGTATTATTTTCAGTCTATATGTAGAAAATATAAAACCATGTAAATTCCCCCAGAAAAGCTAGTTGCCGGTTAGGGTCTAAATGACATTCCTTTCAATAACTTGCGTGGCCTGCCACTTCCAAACTCAGATTGAAATCTTATAAAAATAGTAGTAGAAGTAAGAAAACGTTAAATTAGAAATTGAAGGCTTATTTTCTTAAGTTATAATATGTTAACCAATATTTATGTTTTCAAAAACATAATTATAGAAGTCGGACATACCACCTCCCTGATTTTTTTTATAAAACAACTCAATTGACTGGGCTTCTATGAACTGGCAGCTCTACAAGGATTTTTGTCGCGTCAAGGCGGCAACGCGGTATTTCAACTTGCGTTGCAGAATCTAGTAAAGGATGTTCTAGAAAGGAAAACTGAACAGTTTTTGATCGACATTTGAAGCAAACGGAAGTTAAACGGGAACAGACAAATAGTCTAGATCTAGATCAACTGATAAACAAAAATTTATAAACAAAAAACAAACAGTAGATCTAGCAGTGAGCCAAGTGAAAATGGCTGCTGCTGTGGCTTCAATTTTGAAATATTTGGAAAATAACAATCAGGATTACCCGATGGATCAGAACATCGAAATACCGCATCAGAGGGCGAAAAAAAGGAGACTGGACCATCTGACATGGGAGGAAAAAAATACAACGGAAGTGAGTACAAGAATGAACTTTTCTCATTTAAAAATAGCATTACTGTTTTGTTTGAAAAATAGACTTTCCACAGGAATTGTGCATAATTATACTACACACACACACACACATATATATATATATATATATATATATATATATATATATATATATATATATATATATATATGATCGTGGATAATGGATGTTTTGAAAATTTTGCTTTTTGTGAGCTTGATTCTAAAATTTTTTTTGGCCTGTGGTGTCCACATTTCCGGTGGAAAGAGCCGAAATCTTGTATGGATCCATATTTTTTTCAGTTGTAAAGTTTTGACGTGGCGTCTACCAATTCTTTTTAAATGTACTTTCCAGAAAGTTTTTTTTTAATATACCCAGTGTTTATTTTGTGGTTTTATGGATCCCATTTTTGTTTAGATTAATTATTTACTACCTTACTATATTTTTAGGTATATTTTTTAATATCGTTTTTGATGAGCTTATGTTGCATATAAACTAGTCTGTGACATCGATTGGTCAATGATTTAGGAATTCGATGATCAGTTGCGTATCGGTACTGAAAATTTGTATGGATAGCTAGCTATTTGTGGATTGAAAGCGGAAAGTTCTACTTTACCACTGGAGAAGTCGTTCAATGTGTGCAACGCGAGGCCAATCGCTGCAATATTTCGAGAGAGTGCAAGTTCGCAAATAGTTAGATAGGGTGAATGTGCCGGAAGTCGGACAGTTTAGACAAAAATGGAATACACAGTGTAATTTTGTGTTCAAGCTAACTAAACTGTTTTTGAAGGTGGTCATATATGTTGTAAACTTTTCGCCGACAACTATACATTGCTTATAGATATTCCTGTAATTTGGTAAAAAAATATTAATCAAGAAGGTGCTATTTTGCCAGTACTGGACGCCTGGACGGAAGGTGCTACTAGTCCGCGGCTAGTTGCCAATTGTCGGACAGCATTTTATTGGCTAGTTTTAGGGCCGTATCGTCAGTCGTTCCTACAATTGTAGAATGCCTTTATGGCCTTGATTTTTATAGTCTTTCCTTTACTTCAGAAAGGTTGGGGTATTTCTAGATTTCTATTGTCAGCATCAGCGCTCTCCTATTGTCAGGCTAATGTTTTTTCTTTAATTGTAGAAAATTTCAGGCTATACAGGGTGTATCAGTTTATTGTTGCATAACTTTAAGATTCGAAGTTTTAAAAATTAATGCATAAAGTCTATATAAACATGAGTCGAAAAATGCGTGGCTTCCGAAATTCAGGGTGTTTAAATTTACTTTCTAAAATAGTTTTTTTTTAAATATTTCGAACAATATTTGATGTATAACAGTGTATACAAGGGTTTTTTGGTACGACAAAACGAACCATGGGCATAGTTTCATTGTAGCCGCTAGACGGCGCTCTCTACTGTACCTGTAGTGTATTAAAATGACCGAAATTTTTTTCTTAGTGCAGTGTTTTGCTTTTTGAATAAAAAAACTGATTCTTCGCACTTTTCAACATAAAAAAGCTTTCCTGTGAGTTTTGTTATAGTTAGCCGTTTTTGAGATATTTCGATTTTTAAGGTTCGATGCATTTTTAATTATTTATGAGAAAATATTTTTTTTTTACATTTTCGATTTGGGCATTACAATTAATTAAGATGATTGTTTAGATTGTGTTTTTAAACACAGCAATAATTCCTAACTCCAAATAAACAAAAAAAAACAGAATATTAATTTGTTTAATTTTCCAATATTATTTTTAACAAATTAAATTAATTATTTACAACTAAAATGCTATTGGATAGTTAGGACAAACATACAAAATCTAA
The DNA here is from genome assembly GCA_963669975.1 of Acanthoscelides obtectus. Taxonomy (NCBI): domain Eukaryota; kingdom Metazoa; phylum Arthropoda; class Insecta; order Coleoptera; family Chrysomelidae; genus Acanthoscelides; species Acanthoscelides obtectus. Next base: position 51,873,967 of record CAVLJG010000001.1, on the reverse strand, counting down.
AGTAGTTGCTTGAAATGTAAACCCAATTGTTCAATACACAATTCACATCTACGAATGATCGAATGTGGTATAGCATTATTCAAATAAGGCCTTGTTTCATCACATGCATTCCTGATTCTGTCTGATGGCATATCTCTTGTGGTTACGGGAGTCTGGTACACTTTTTCTTTTAGAAATCCCCACACAAAGAAATCTAATGGATTTAGGTCAGGGGATCGTGGAGACCAGGCGACTGGTCCTCCAAGGCCGATCCATCTTTCTGGATAATTTTCGTCCAGCCAGTTTCTAACTATTCTCGAATAATGAGCTGGACAACCATCAAGCTGGAACCAGGCCAATCTTCTTAAATCTAACATAACATCATCCCACATATTTGCATGTTCAGCCTTTAAAAATTCCATGAAGGTCGCATCATTTAACCTTGCAGGCAAAAAGGTAGGGTCCAAATAGTCGATTACGGTAGATACCAATCCACACGTTCACACTAAATTCATGCTGAAAATTTCTTTCCCGAACTGCATACTTTCAATTTCAAAAATATATTTGCAGGCACAGCCTGCTTCTATTTCTTCGTTATTTTATCATAAATAATTAAAAATGCATCGAACCTTAAAAATCGAAATATCTCAAAACGGCTAACTATAACGAAAATTCACAGGAGAGCTTTTTTATGTTGAGGAATCATTTTTTTTATTCAAAAAGCAAAAAATCGCACTAAGAAAATTTTTTCGGTCATGTTAATACACTACAGGTACAGTAGAGAGCGGCCTCTAGCGGCTACAGTAAAACTATGCCCATGGTTCGTTTTGTCGTACCAAAAAACCCTAGTATACCAATTTTCACTGTTATACATCAAATATTGTTCGAAATATTAAAAAAAAACTATTTTAGAAAGTAAATTTAAAACCCTGTATTTCGGAAGCCACGCATTTTTCGACCCATGTTTATATAGACTTTATGCATTAATTTTAAAAGTTCTATGGAATCTTAAAGTTATGTAACAATAAACTGTAACACCCTGTATAACAGATGATATAAATCAAAAGCATGAACAATTTGAAGCAAATAGATATTTATAACAAAACCTCATGATAGAGCGCTGACACGGAAGAGTAGAAAACGATGAAAATCAAGGAGGTCATATCCTACAAATTATTGTAGGAACGACTGATCATACGGCCCTTGGACAGAACTGTATTTAAAAATTTGTGATAGTAGATTAGAAATTTCAAATCCGTTATGTTGTTGAGATTTTGAGGAACAGGAATTAAACGAATACTGAAGCTTTTAAACTTTATCTCAAATACATATAAACTACATAAAAATGAACTAGAATCTCATTTCTCCCTTTAATCCGGTCCTGCACTGTCAACTTTGAACTACCATACTGTTTACATATTTCAGTCAATTTCCCAACATTTCCCACAGGTTTAACTGTCTGCTTTAACCTGCCTTCACTATATATACATATATTTTTTTCTTCGTATGCACTCCCGAATGAAATGAAAATGTGAAATTTCATTTTGTAAGCTCGTGAAAAAATGGCTGGAAAACGGAAGTGTCCAGTTATTGGCATACTATGAAACTTCTTTCATTCCAGCCACTGGCCAACATTATTTGTTATCTTTCGCTGAGTGTCCACTAGCTGGGGCTTTAGCCGTATTTTGGTTTGTTTATTCTAAGAGAAAAGTTTCATAGTATCTGTGGTTAGATAGAAAAAGATAGATTGATAACAACACGCCATTTCAGTAGCCGGACACTTGTCCAACTATTGGATTTTGACTAGTGTGATCCAATTTGACCACAAAATGTTGAAAGAACATATAAAGATTAATTTATTTCACTTATTATGAATGTCTCCTCCATATGTAACAAAAACAGCATTTATATATTGTCGGCTGACGATTCCATTTGCCTTTGTGTCACCCACTACCCAACTGAGTAAAATTGAGGAATTGAATGCATGCTGTTTTGACGCGCTAATAGTGTTGTCAATATGACAACTGTGGATGTAAAATTTTTGTAAACTGTCACAAATTAGTTGATAAAGCTGGTACCAAGTTTTTATCAATAATATAATATTTTTGGCCGACTATACTGGTAGTATATGGTAGGTTACTGGCACATTCACCCTACATACCTAAAGTTTGCACTCAAATTGTACAGAAATCTTTCCCCACAGCTAAAGCTTTTTAATTTAGTCCATATATTGTAAAATTGCAAAAAGTATTTTCATCATTATTACATAATTATTTACTATGATATGCATAGGCATACGGTTTTTTGGCGATATGGAAGTGTGTCATCGTTAGTCCAATCGCAACCAGTAACGAACTCTTTTACTATTTTGCCGCTCTAGATCGGCAAAGCTGTCATTTGCGATCGGTCGTTGGAAAACTTTCAAGTTTATATTGCAAACTACGAGCTTACACGTACCTTTTTGGTCGATTATAGAAAAACATATTTAAAATTGTAATATCCAAATTTGGAAATATAGAAGAAATCATACATTAGTACAATAATAATGTGAGATCATCAGTAGGTATATTACGTAATTTTTGTTGCAGATTAAATAATAAAAAACAAAATCATTAATTCTTATCAGTTTATCGCTACGAGTTATTCGTCTGATTGTGATGTTTTCACGTTGTTACTATATGAATGTGACAGGAGATAAAAATATATTGATAACAGTGTACAACCTTGATGCTATTTCGAGCACTATATCGACTCGGACTTCCCGACAAAAACTGAAATGAAATATATTAATCCAGTCAAAATAAAAATTTAGTTTGCAAAAATTCACACAAAGCTAAAAATTCGTACAGACCTTGAATCTTATTTTATTTAGGTAGGAATGTTGAAAATACCACGTTTTGTCATAGTTCTCTAAAAGGGAAAGAGATACCACAAATATGCCTTATACAAGAATAAGAGTTCAAATATTAAAAGTTGTTTAAGTATTTTTATTCATTGAGTCACCATTCTTGAGATTTAGTGATGTGAGGGCTCTCAGATACTCTTATGCTGTTACGCAGCATTATATTATGTGTATGTCACAAAACATATACACTGTACACACACGGTGTATGCCATCGACACATCATTTATACAGGGTGTGTCAAAGAAAGTGTCAGTGATTGTTCTAAAAATGCATTCCAAGAGCAACCAAAGGTCGGTATACAAAACATGGGGAGTTTTAGATCCGTGCATCCTTGAATCTTCATCATTTGCAGCCGAAAAGAAATTCGATCAGTTCTTCAACCACATAATTTTGTAGTGCATATCGTCGACACGTTTAGCAGCTACGAAATTAATATACTGTCCTCTTGTCTGTAACCTATAGAGTTGAAAATGTTATGAATCTTCATATTGTGCAGGTTATATCTACACGTAGAACTCTGCGACTGATTGTTCGCAATTTTAGAATGACTGATGATTATTTTTACACGGAAACATATTTGCTATATAGTGGGTCATGCAATTCCGATAGATATGGTGAAAATAAATATCGTAGCATTGATTGACGTAGCCTACCTGAACCATATGCATTGTGTTTCGGTTCCAAAAAGGAGTCTGAAAGATATCAGCGCCATCTGTTTTTTTATATAGAAGCAGCGGAGGACACATCCGAGTTTATATTGTGGGACGAAAAGGGGGACCGCTAATTATCATTAGGTATTCTTATCACTACAACAGTAGGCGTAAAAGTACGACGACACTATTGTGTAGTCTTTTTTTATCTAGCTTATTCTTAAATAAACTGACAGTTTTTGCACCGACTGTTTCTTCACTAAGAGAGTTCCACGTGTATATCTCACACGATTTGAAATGAAATTTCTCCGCATCAACTTAGATGTATTATCTTTTTCTATTTTTCTGGTATTTAATCTGAGATGAGGATTCTGACTCATATTGAATATTTGAAGGGCACACGAGTAGCAGCCACTGTTGATCTTGAATGTCTCAATCAGGTCCCCTCGTAATGTCAATAACGTCGGATATCTTGCGGCCGGAAAAAAAATCAACCACCCACCTGTAGGAGATAGTAGCAGAACATAAAGATGAATTTAGAAATCTGCTTTAACAGTTAGAGTATTTGGTTCTGCTACTGTCTCATAGATGGTGCTATGATCTTTAATTCCTTTTTGGCGCCTCTCTAATGCCTATTTTAATTGGGTATTGGACATTGATTAACTTGTATTCCACCTGAAGTGTTTATTCAATTTTTGTATGTTCATTAAAAAAAGCTCCAGTTCAATTACTATTTTTTAATAATAAATAGTTGTTTTTAGTGACTAATAAAATGTATTTTTGTTTCAAAAATGGTGCTTCTGAGCGAAAAACTTCAAGTAGTAGATCATAATAAGCCTGTTTGACTGACTCTTTGTTTCAGGAAATTGAAGAACCGTGTGGCTGCCCAGACATCTCGAGACAGGAAAAAAGCAAAAATGGAACAAATGGAGAATGCTATCCAACAATTGTTCTCGAAAACGAGTCCCTGATGGCAGAGTGCGAAAGTCTCAAATTGGATAACCAGCGATTGTCTCAGGAGAATCAGGAGTTGTTCAACAGGCTGAGAGCGCCCTGTGTTAGCTGCAGTCAAAACCGGTAGGAATCTGAAAAAAATATCCAGTAGTTTGACTTATAGACGAGACGAAAATCTTGCACTATTGGGAGAAATGATCAGGGTCTATGAGAGGAGTTTCCCGCTTTTAAACTTATAATAACCCAAATTTTAAATTAATCGCATCTATGAAATTTTTACATTTAAATACAAATAATACAAAGTTGGGACTCCACCGAGCGTATAGGTCAGGTCACAATAAGTAAATTTTCCCAGTAACACATATACCAAAGCCTTGAGAAAACCGAGATATTAAGTTCCGAGAAGCCAAATAAAACATGCTGACCCTGCTTTCCTCCGATCCTACGTTTTGTGATTCTATGACTATGTGAGTGAGTATTCAAATTAGGTGCCGCACATTCCTACATCAATTACCTAGTTATCAGTTTAATGTTAGCTTACTGTGTCTTCAAGATCCTATTGATTTTCCGCGAGTATTCAGAACGTCGCCATCGTTTTCAATATTTCCATCAAAGCTGCCTGCGTATGTTGCAAATTTAGGAAAAACTTAACAAAGTCGTGTTTTTGAATCGATCAGTAGTTACAAACAAAATATGTGACAGGGCAGTACTAGAAATCGTTTTTGAAATTTTTTGGGTACCCTGTATTTTAGAATACATGTATTTGAAAACTTTCATCATCGTTTTTCTTTTTACTGTATTACTCAGTTGTTTTTTTAAAAGTCTAATAGACATATTCTGTCGATCGACAAGTGCACAAAATACTGTCTGTGCTTGCCCGATCTGGCAGCAATGAGCGTGCCTGTCTGTGGTAGCCTCATTTATTTGGAGCTCTGCTGTAATACAGTTTGTCATAAATGTGTAATAACTTTATATACTAAACTATATAACATTACCTCACCAAAACAAGAAATCTCATTACACTCCAACCATAATGCGACCACTTCGTTTGTGCATATCACGTCGCCGCACCGTCTGCTACCTGGTTTTATGAGTCTCTCGGATCCACTACCAAAGCTCCAATATTACAACCCCGTGGCGCGCGGCAAGTCTCTTGATTTTTCCAAGTATTAAAGCCAAATGTACGATTCATCTATGGTCATGTTATGGGTTCATCCAACAAACATGAATGCGAGGTTTTCGTCTCGTCCAACGCATGATTTCACCTGTCGGATGTTATATATTATATATTCGTTATGATTTTTGTTACTTACTATTTGCAGGTCTGTCGCGTGCGAGGCTCCCGGATCGACAGCATCCGCCTGCCCGACCTCCTCGTCGGCGCAGGACCGCCTCCAACAGAGAGGCGGAGCCACGCACTCAGCAGCGGCTTTGACGGCCACGCCCACAGCGGCGCCAGCCACGCCCACAATCACTCCTCGCTCCGCTCACCTGTTGCGTGCCCTCTCCCGGACCATCCTTCTGACATGCCTTCTCTGCCGGACCTCTTCGACGAGTTGGAATGCCACCAGGCGACCGGGACGGGCGGCAACGGGCCGCCCATCGACGGGGCGGAACTCGAACAGCTCGCGCAAAGCCTACTTAGGGACATCGCCAGGGATCTTGAGGCAGCTGCACAGAAGGTTGAATGTCATGTAAGTTGCGTATGAATCCATTTCAGATTTTAGTTTACGGTGCATTTTTTATTTTGAGATAGGATCAGTGTCTATGAGCGAGGTTTCGGCCCTGAAAACAACTCGGATGTCAAGTTGATCGTATCTATAGAATTTTTACATTTAAATATATTATAATTCAAAATTGGTTTGAATATTTGAGGTGAAATTCGTATTAAAAGCTTCAAACCGTTCTACTTTCTGGATGTAACGAATTTGACCAGGTGTGGCACAAGGGCTTCCCCTTCTGGTTCCTAAAACTTTTGAAATCCTTCTTTGTGGGTAGGCAATTTCGGAGCAAAATTAACAATGCTTTGTCGACAATACGGCCCATCAAAGCCGGTGTCCCTCAGGGTTCGGTTCTTGGACCAATACTTTATTCACTTTTATCTATACATAGTCAAGCGGAATCGCATAGCAACCCTTTGTTGCGTGAGTCAGTACACTACACAGTCGAGCAACTTCGCGGCTCGCACTATAAACAAAATTAATTTGTGCGCCCTTAGGTCTAACACAAATTAATTTTTTTCTTCAACTACCAATCTCTAAATTAATTTTAGGATCAATTTAAACTTCTCGAATAATAGTTAGCAATGCCAACGCACCCTTCAAATTGACGCACTCCTTTCTTCTTTGCTGTCCTTCCTTTCTTCTTCCCTTCTTTTTCCCTGACTTAGTCTCGTATCTGGGCAACCAAACCAGACTTACAGTATACTTTAACCAAGAGCAAAGGTCCTGTACTGCTCTGATAAACAATGACGAATAAAAAACTATTCTATTTTAAAAATACGTAGTTAGTGAAGTTTGACATTGAAAATTGGTCATGTTTTGTGTCTGTTTTTTCTTATAGATTTGAAGAAGGAAGTGTTGCAACCATGCGCTCATATAAAATTAGCTGTCAAAATGAATGAATTTTAGACATAACTACCAAAATTGCAAACCATCAACATTTAAAATTAAGAACTAAAATAAAAAGAAAACTGTTTGAAATACATATATTCTGCAACATTTGAACGCAACAATTTTGTAGGTACGACAAACTTGAAATTTGAGTTAATTTCAGTGCCGAAAAACCCCCATATGGACCCTGATTCTTTTTTCATTTTGTCTGTAAGTAGCTATAATTTTCAAATTTAATTTTCGACAAATTTTATTATCATCACTTATCTGGAAAATCCACATTGTGTGCTAGACCGTAGTTACACGTGTTACCCCTCACGAGTTTAATTGTAAATTTAAATAATATATATATATATATATATATATAAATAATTCAAGTATATTTGTCATATTTTCTACTAATCTTTATTAACATATTTATTTTCTCATTTTCTAGATACTTTCATGAGTTCATTGTAAAAACTTTGAAAAAGTCTTATGAATTAAGGTGATTTTTATAACAGCAATTCAACACTATTAAATAAAAATAAGTGCAAATTGTATTTGTCTATCAATAATTCTGGAACCAAAAGACACGCATTTTCACGTTGAATGGCTTTTTGCATGGTCTAAATTTTTAAATATCTGTGTTGTGTGATGTTTTTTTGGTTTTGTTAATGCTACTAAAAATAATAATCTACAGCATTTTCTGGTAGCAATATACAGTATGTTACCACTAAAACTACAGGCTGTCCGACATAGTACAACTGATCGATTACTTGACGAAAAATTTGACGTACCTATATCACAGTTCTGAAAATTTGGGTTTGTAGCATAACTAATGACAGCAATTCGGCTAAAATATTCTCAGAATAATGTTCGGCTCTACCAAAATGAGATATCAGCTTGCTTATTTTAAATAGAACACGCTGTTCAAGTGTTAGCCAAGTCCAACCGTTTTTGAGATATCTCAAATTTTGTGTATAAAATGACAAATGCAGGCCAACTAATGCCAGTTTTCATCATATTTTTGTATTTGCCAGATGCCTTGTAACGGGTTTCTTATAGTGAGGGAATCAATTTAGGGTGGTCAAAAACAGAAAATGAGAATTGGATTTTACGAAACCCAAAAAGTATATTTTTAAATGGATTGCATCTTTTTTTAAAAAAGTCATCGTATTAAGCAGTAAAAATAAAGTTAATTGTATATAACATTGTTTACTTAGCAAATTTATAGTTTTCGAGAATTTGACAATATTGTTTTATCAATTGCTTAAATGCTCCATAAACATGAAACCGAGAAAAATACGTTCAAAGGTTGAACCTCAAAATCATTTGTATAGATATGTCAAACAAAAGTGTAGGATTTTAAGAAAAACTATCGTATGTTACTGCCGAAAAACTTTGCAAATGAGTAGGGAAAATGACGCTGATTCACTAGGTATCTATAACCAAATTTCCGAAAATTGCAGATACCCCCAATGTGCTTAGCGCGGCAGTATACTACCCATGCATTATAAAATTGATTAACATATGAAGCTACCCAATTCAACTGAAAGCCGTGACAGCGTGAAAATAATCATATACTATATATCGTAGCGCCTCCAAAAACTTATGTAGCTTTGCCATCTCTCGGATTGTCGCCGCAGGTTGGGCATCTTCTTGGAGGATACAGTAATCAGTCGTAATAATAATGGTAACACACTGTATTTCCTGAACCACACTGGGTGTCCTGAAAGTTGAGACTTTCCTTTTCAGAAACAACTTCGTTTGAAATTTGCGGTAAAACAGAACCAAAAACGTAAAAAAGAGATTGAATGAAAAAATAGTCACGATTTATTTGATACGGCATTTCATGTACATGCCCTGTCACATATGTTTTGTTTGTTGTTTCTGGTTGAAGTTGTCGCGGTTCGATTCAAAAACACGACTTTGCTTACTTCCTAAATTGGCAACATTGTCCACCCAGATGGCTTTTGCACGATATAAACAAACCTATGCAGTTCTGATGAAGATATCGAGGATGACGGCAATATTCTTAATACTCGAGCATCAATAGGATCTTGAAGATGCTCACAGTAAAATACCATCAAATCTATAAATACGTACTTGCTATATGAATCTGCAAATTTCGGTTTTCAAATGTGGTTTGTTTATTAACTAGATTTGCCTACACACCGCGCGGCGCCTGATTTGGAACACTGCCTCACGTAGTCAGTTTTTCGGAACTTAATGTCTCGGGTATATTAAGGTTTTGGTATAGGTATGTGTTATTTGGAAAACTTGCTTATCATTGCCTGACCTATACGCTCTGTAAATGAAAGTCCCCACTTTGGGGACACCCTGTATAATCTAGAATCTGAATCTATTAATATGAGGAGTGCTTCTTCACAGATTTGATGATGTCAAACAGCACCTATACCTGTGTTACAATACACAACGAAACAGCCCTAACGAATTTGCATTTCGGTTTTTCAGGAATCCGAAGGAAATCGACAAGATAGTGATCGAGAAATGGTGGGGTCGACATCAACGCAGCTGGAACCCAGTGGACGTGAAATCTTAGATCAGAATCATCCTACTTCTGATGTCGCGTCGCCCTCAGACCAGGCGCAGGTCGTCGAGTCCAAAGAGTTGGAACACGACATCTCAGAATATCTGCTACTCCACCATAATTATGCCGCAAAACCCCCAACCAAGAAACAGAAGACATCCCAGACAAAATTCAAAGCTATCAGACCAAAAATTGACAAGTCGAGGTCAAACCACAAGTCTTTAGCATCAAAGAAAAACGACTCTCAGGATGTGATCTATGGAACTTTGGATGATAACACCAATGTGATCACTATCTTCGTTGATGAGAATGGTCAGCCGATCAACGAGAATATCACTGATGTGGTTATAGAAGATTCAAGGAGTTCTGACGACAGTCAAATGGCATTGAAAGAAAAAAATACGTTAAAGGTTCCATCGGAATATAAACCAAGTGCTTCTCCAGTTTCAGACGTAGGTTATGAATCGCTGGGTTCGCCGAATAGCATTGTTGAAGACATTTGGGATCCTTGCGTTTCAGAGCTCTTCCCTTCTTTGATGTAATAATATTGAAAACAACTCCCAATTATTTCAAAACTTCCAAAGATTTAGTCGGTGAAAGTTTGCCAGATTTTAAATGTTTCCAAACATGTTTTTGGACTTAAGACATGCGATTGAGATTCTCATCTGACAATACTGGATAAAAACCTAGTTTTAGTTCAAAATGATACTAAACAGTATTTTGGAGGAACTCTGAGACGCTGGTGTCTCTCAAGTGCTTCCTTAATGTTGATTTTAAGTGAGGTTAAGTTATTCTGTTCAGATTTTTCTAGTATCCATGGTGATATAATTTTTGTTCGTGCCGAGTTTTGTCGCATTGTAGACAGAAATCGGCTGTTAAAACAAAAATCTGAGATCACTGCGTGAAATATGAGTTCTGAGAATCAGATTAAGTTGACTTAATTTATTTTTGTATTTGACGCAACTTTTTATACATAGATTCTTTATTTAGCATAATAAAGTGTGAGTAGTAGTTTAAAGGTGGTTTTACTTTATAACACATTTTAATAAACTTTATTTGATACGACAAAAGATACCAACCGAACCGGTATTACAGGTATGAAACATGGCAGAATAGCGATGTGCTATCAGAATAAGAGCACAATGCAAATATGCTCATTATGGAAGTGTAAAAAGGCAGTCACATGTACGCCGCTAAACCTAAGCTTCTCGCAAAAAAATGGAGGTAGGATCTGTTAAGATGAACATTCGCCATAATTTTAACCAAGATCTCTATAATGAATGCGGGCGATTTTTTACGTCTTTCAGGCCGAATTTGAGGTATAAAGTGGGTCGATTTGGATCCGCTGTTAATCCCAGCGTGAAAACGAAACCGAATTTGTACCTGATTTACCTAAGAAAACCTCACTTGGGGAATTACATTAAAGAACAGGCCCGGCGATGCTACGAACAAGCGGAATCGTATTGCAACACTTTGTTGCGTGAATCAGTGGACTACATCACAGTGGAGCATATTCGCAAACACTCCTGGCCGCGGCTTGCACTGTAATCAAAATTTACTTAGGCACTCTTAAGATTATCAAATTATGCAGGATGCCCAGTGGGAAAGTTCACTTTTTGATTTAAGAAAGAAAGTACAAACTTAATTTAAAGAAAATATTTATTACAATACCATAACTATCTAAAACTGCAATGACTCATCGATGGTCACGTGAATACTAAACCACCGGTAGTCAGGTTGTCAGTGGCGTGGTATAACTTTTTAATGTGGGTTCACTTGATTTATTTTATATGTTTTTAAATGGTTTGAAAGACGGTATAGATGAGAAATTTGTAGATTACCTTTGTCAGCTTTTTTTCTGGTTATCCATGAGCTAATAATTGAGTCTACCTCTCCTCATTCGTCGTCGCTTCCACTTCTTTATGAAAGTAATAAGCTGTCATTATCGCTTTCTTTGCCAAGATTGACTATAATTGGCTCCATGGTGGTGTCGATGTGGTGGTCAAGCTGCCACATTTTTGTTTCTTCCTTCACAACATGACGGACAGCATTCTGGCACGCTTCAGGCGTTACTAGCTGTATGGAATTCTCTAGCAAAGCATTGACGTCTGGTAATTTAGAAGTTGTGTTATGGCGCGCAATATAACCCTTCACTTAAGCCCCTATTGGGTTCAGTTCAATGGTATGGCGGTAAACGTAGGTCAGTGACTCCACAATGACGGGCCATCTCATCAATCACGTCCGCAGATTTGTGATATTTAAATGTTTCGTACAGTTCCGCTTTCACACATGAATCGTCAAATGTTATGCCCTTTTCGCGCAAAATTGCTGCATCTCACTTTTTCGAGACTCCATATTTGGTTCAAGTTCGGCTCGAAGACTGTGATAAGAAGCATTATCCATGACGATCACCGAGTTGGGTTCAACTGGCTGAAGCACCCGTTGAAGCCATCTCTTGAAGCAGCTGGCAGTCATTTCGTCATGATAATCACCTCCTTTCTTAAATACGAAAGTCGAATTACATCCTTCTAAAAAGCCTCTAATGCTACCAATATGTGTAACGATCAATCTTTGACCTTTCTCTGGCGGAGCACGAAGACCTGTTGATAAGTCTTCAATGTTTGCTTGTCGGTTACTTAGTACATTTTTGTCTATCCTGTTTTTTTTAATTGTGTGACCTGCATTTACCAACGTCTCGTCCAAATAATATAATTTTCCGCTCTGTCGTCTGTCGTCTATATTCAGTTATTGCGCGTAGGTATTTTCGACGCTACGCGACTATTTCAGGTTTCTATATCAATCCTGACTTCCGATTACGCGTTTCGTAACGAACATTAAGTTCGTGCAAGGTTTTCCTTAATACTTCGTCGCTCACTGGGGGTATAATGTCATTACTCTTAATCTTATCATGTATATATAGCCTTAAGGATTGGTATCTCATCTCTAAAAAAGAATGAATGTTCGGTTCGTCTTAACGCTATTTTGCTGTCGCCATTTAGTTTAATGGCCGTTCGTCCCTTCAAATGGAACTTTAGTTCAGCAGTAGCTCCAGATTTCTTCTGTCCATGTACCACCCTGCGAATACTCTCGGACGCCTGTCATGCTTTCGCAACGCGTAAGTGCATCTCCCTGCAACATAGTCCTGTTCAAATAATTGAAGACGTTGAGCACAAGCTTCCTACTTGTTCCTGGCTTCCAGTGGTTTCACTCTCAGTCTCACCCTCCATAGTTAAGGAAATTTAAGAATAACCCGAACAATAACAACAGAAATAACCAAACAACAATTCTGCTAACAACAAACAATATCACGCGGTAACTAGACTCTCAACGAAACAAGTTCCAAGCTCTATTAGTCTACGCCAATGTATCGGGCCCTTGTAGCGTGGAAGCGTTGTGGCATCATCTTATTTCAGGACCGGAATCAGTTTTCATTCTTCCTTTCAGTTTAATTATATTATATATATAATTAATAATATTCATGCGCGTTTCTTACTCGTAGCATGTTTGTTGATTTTGACTGGTTTTAATGTTTTATTATAAGTAGACGAGTTCATTAGTGAAAAAACTACAATACGTTAAGATTTTTAAAGCCACAAAATCATCTTGAATTGCAAACAGTCGTCAAATATAAAATACTAATGCAAATGAGATATTTAACAAAAAATGCAAACTTCTTAGATACTTACTAGAATAAAGCCACGGCTTCGCCCACATGATAGTCAATAGCGTTACAGGCAAACAGGATGCCGCGCGGCATCCGCTATTCGTTAATTGTTCAACACTTGAATCGTACTGCAAAATCCACATTGAGTTAGCAAATAAAGCCGACTACAATTTTCTCGGTATAATAAGTATAACAAATTTTCACGGGATTTCGTGTCTCATTGCGATCGGACAAACTTACTTGAAGGAAAAAGAAATAAAATCACCCGAGCGGGGTAGAATGAAAGCCCAACCGCTCGAGCAAACCAAGCCATTTGACTTCTGTTCCGTAAACAGGCAAGGACCTAATAAGGCAACCAGAGGACTATTGAAAATAACTATTTTCTCATGAAAAGCGTTATTTTGCCTTGTTTATATGTTTCAGCGGATTTTTTAGTTCTTATTAAGCCCCTTATTTTCGTAGTAGTAGCATTTATGTATGATCCACCATTTAGGCAGCGTACGCAGTTAAAAGTAGAACGATCGTGATTTTTAAATATTTTATTTATTCGAACTGATCGCTGTATGGAAGCTTTCTCCTTAAAACAAGTCAAAAAATTCATAAACCATTTTACTCATGATTATTATAACAAATGAATGAGATCTTGTGAGCATAATACAAAAATTAAAATTGTAATAAAGAAATGAATCAAAACTTTATACCAATATTTTACTAATTTTTGTTTAATAACATAGTTGTATTCTAATATCTTAAAGTTTGTCAAGATGATTGTGGGACATATTGTTAATGTATAATAATAAAATGTGTATTATTTAGAATGTGTAAATCGGCGGAGAGTTTAGAATACCTGTTCTAGCCTTACGCCACTCGACAACCGTTCCGTCGCCCGGCTGCGGTCATGATCTGATCACGCGTATGAGTCTTTACAGTTTTAGATAGTTACAGTATATCAACATATTCGTAAATTCGGCGGGTTTTATTCTTTAAATATCATTCCGTCCAAATGTTTGCCATCCGTTCGAACACACTCTTCTAATCACGCGCGCAAATTCTGAAACACACTCTTGCAGAGTTCCGGAGTGATGTTGTTTATTTCTCGTCGAATGTTGTTTCTAAGATCCTCCAGTGTTCGTGAATTATTTTACTTTTGATTTTAGATAACCCCACAAAAAATAATCGCATGGCGTGAGGTCGGGTAACCAAGGAGGCCAGTGAATGTCTCCAAACTTCGATATAACTTTTTGAAGAAAAAATGCTTTTACCATGTCCATCGATTCTCTGGAAGTATGGGCAGTGCCCCATCCAGTTAAAACCATGTGTTTCTGTTAAATCGACGTTCTATTCTCACAATAGGAGCAAGAAAGTGTCAATCATGTCCTTGTATCGCTCGGAATTGACTGTCATGAATGACCGTTTTCATCTTCAAATAAATGCGACCCAATAATACCGCTATAGGATATGGCGCACCAAACAGTCGCCTTTGGACACTGCAGCTATCAATGATGTTTGTCTTCTGGGTTCGTTGGTGCCAAATATCTACAATTTTGCTTGTTCACATAACCGTCTGAGTGAGAATGGGCCTCGTCTCTTCTCGATTCAACATCCGTTCAGCACAAGATTGCCGTAGTACGTAATCACTTTCCTTTAAAGTGTTTAAAGCATGGACTGATGGAACTTGTAAGGATATGAAAACCCATTTTTTTCATTATGCCATGCAGTGTTGCTTCCGTACAGAACGCTAAGGATTTGCAATGACCGAATCACTTACTCGACGCACATTTTCTTCGGTTGATACAGCAGGTGTGGGGCCAGGAATGGGTTGGCTAAGAGTAGAGCCTGTTTCACGCAATCTCTTAATCCACTTTTTCAATAGGTTGTAACTTTGGGCATCTCTTGGTCGGCGAATGTTGTATCGTGTACAAAATTTTCGAAGGGCAGCTGCGTATGAAGCACCACTCTTAAAGTAAGCCTCAATAGCAAAAGCATGTTGCGCTCCGGTCCAACGTTCCATTGTAACTATTTAACCCACACGCCGAACGCGTCAATCAAGACCTCTCCCCACTTCCTCGCGTATAAGGTTACCCCGTAATTAAAATTTCAAATGTGACTCCACCCCCTCGTATTTTCATAAAACACTGCGGTCTAAATTACTTTTGTAATAGCATATAAATCATTTCAGTCAATTAATGCCAAGACACTTCTAACAGTTGCACTTATTTTTCTTTGCTGTTCTCATTTTTCCCTTTCTGTTTTCTCTTCTCTTTTTCCTGTGACTTTGGTCTCTGGTTGACCAGACCAACAGACTGACAAATGTCCTAATGACCAGAGATTTTACATGAAGGCAAACGTCCTATGGACCGCTTTGATAAAAATTCGACGAATCGATAAGACATCTGCTTAAATGTGATCAGGTCGTGTTTTAAACATTGTCCCGTAGGATATCTCAAAATTTCCGTTTTCTTCTGTTGTTACAAGTCAATGAAACTTGGCTACATTAGGTATTTTGGGGCTCTGAATTCAAATAAATGATTTAGCTAGGAGATTTTCTTTCTTTTGGAAGGGTCATCGGTCGATCGGAATATGTACTTAAGAAAATGTTTAACAATCCATTTCTTGTGTAAATGTATATGTTCCATATTTTAGTGGGTACTTAGACCCTTCTAAAAGAAGAAGATTGTTACAACATACTGTAACGTTTAACATATAAGAGATTCAATGAACAAAAACTCTCAACTTTGACAGCCTGCTAATCCGCCATTTTGATAGTTACTGATTTTGTATTCTAGGGCTATATACTATTCATACGGAATTTTAAAATAAAATATCACATAATTCCCCACTCCAATTAAGAAAATATTACAAGATGGTACCCAGCCTCTACAAAATAATGGCATAATTAAAATTTCAATACGTATCATCGTTTGTTCTCCATCATCAACTTGAGCTTATTTTTTTTCATAGACCCCATATTGGATTTTTGCATTGGCGAATAGAGTTTTTAATTCTGATTCCAAAATATGTGAAATTGCTAAACCTTAATTATAAAAAAAAACAGAAATTCCTAAGTAGGCCTTGAAAATATCAGATAGTCATTTGTTTCATATCACCAGACAAGCATTTCGTCAGTTTTTATGAACCCGGCATAGGTGAACAGTCCTATTTCCAATTTTAATGACGTGGTATGATTATGAGATGGCTTGATTCTTATAAAACTTATGTCTAAAAAACTAATCCCCCTATGGTTTGGTCTTATCGAATAATATAAATATTATATTATTAAAGGGAAGTATTGAAAACATTGGATTCTCTTATTTTATGTAACTGATAAGAACATTGGTAAATGAAAACTTCTCGACGATTTTTCAGCTTCCTAACTAACCCTATCTAAGATCCGCCATATCTAAACCAATGCACACATCTTGCATTCAAATACAGTGGACCTCCGGTAATCCGACAAACATTATGCAGGGCAGTGTCGGACTATCAAATTTGTCGGATTATAGAGCACTGCCTAATACCCCCTGGAATTTTTTCCAAAAGAGTACCTTGTAATCAGACAAATTACATATCCAATGGTAAGATTATACATATATGTTATGTATATATGTATGTAGTACTTTGAAGTACAAATCATACATAGTTTATGTATTTCGAATTTAGTAAATTAAAAAACAATAGAGAGCATACGTCTTATTATAAAATTAAGCATAAATGCACATACATATGTACCAAAATAATCAAGAATTATTAATCAAAATCATTAATGAATTTATGAAAGTATGAAGCTTGGAAATATTCATCAATTTTTTTTTGTTTAAGGTTGTTATAACGCGAGATCAGAGCTTTGTCCCTGAGTCTTCTCAAAAGTAAAAGTTCGTTGTAGGATGTACCATTCTCTTCAGCCCATTGTAAACCTAGCTCAAAGGCGTTAATTGCGTCTTGTGCTGTGAGTTGTGGAGCAGTTGCACTCACGTCGTCGTTATTTTCCTGATTGTTTGTTGTATAATTAGAAACCTCTTTTATAATCTCTTCGTCAGACATTTCATGAAAAACATTTTCCTCTTTATCCACGGCACCAGATTTCCAAATCTTCCAGACTTAGCGACTTGTTCTATAACTTCCGAAGTAACACTGATTTGTGGAACGTTGCTACGAGTGGTGACTATATCTGGCCATAACTTTTCCAAGACGATTTAATAGTTGATGACGGTAACGCATTCCACGACTGACAAAGAGCATAAACCAAGTCTTTCATATTAAATTTTTTTAAAGTTTTTTCTATTGGTTGGTCTTTTGATACGGCTCTCAGAAGTAGGTTTTTCTTATAGTCTTGCTTGACAAACTGAATGATAGTCTGGTCCATTGGTTGAATGAGTGCAGTGCAATTTGGCGGAAGAAACATCGCAGTGATGCATTTATGCTCAGTTGTTAGTTCTTCTTCAGACGGATGACCGGGAGCGTTTTCAGGAAGCTACAACGCTTTTTGAGGAAAATTATGTTATTTTAACCACTTTCTAACTTCAGGTACGAAGCATTCATCAAACCACTTTTTGAAAAGGTCTTTTGTCATCCATGCACTTTTTGGTCCGTCATAGTGTACAGGTAAATCAATGTTTTTGAATGCCCGTGGTTTATTAGATTTCCCAATGACCGTCATCTTAAGCGCGTGTGTACCCGCAGCGTTAGCACATGGTAGTATGGTTACACGCTCTTTACTTACTTTTCGTCCAGGTACGGATTTTTCGTTAGAAGAAACGAAAGTTTTGTTAGGCATCACACGCCAAAAAAGCCCTGATTCGTCTGCATTGTACACCTGTGACGGGTCAAGATTTAAATCGTTCACCTTTTTGCAGAAATCTTAATTTAAAGGGCTCTATGCAGGTGGCATCGTTAGAAAGTTTCTCTCCTGTAATAGTCATTAAACGTATGCCATGACGACTTTTAAAACGTTCTAGCCATTCTTTGCTGGCCACAAAATCATCTTTTTTTGTTATTTCCTTATAAAAAACTTAGCTTTCATGGCCAACATGGGTCCTAAAATTGGTGCATGCCTATTTCTTTCCTGAAGAAACCACATGTACAAAGCTTCTTCCACTTCTGGATGTTCAGCTTTCTTGAGTGTCTGTCTCTTGCCTGGCCCGCAGTCAGTAGTCGACACGAACTTCTTGATCTTCTCGTGGTTTCTTTTAATGTCATAAATTGTAGATCAGCCTATGCCGCCACTTGCTAAACTACTGAAAGTTTCATTGCGATTTAAGCGGTCTAAAATATCACATTTTTCTTTAATTGTCAATGTTTTGTGCTTTCGCTTCTGAGTTTGTGATGACATTACTAGGTACTATACTTAATACACAATGAATAAATAGTAAACAATGAACGCACGCTAGGCCGTACCTCTAGCACCAGTAGTGAAATTCAAACTAAGTAAAACAATGCTTACGCGTCGAGCACGATAGCGGTGGCGCGTACAAGTTGTAACGTGTTCAAACCTGCGTGATCTACATTAGCGAAGATTGTCAAATACGTATGTATGTAATACATATTCAAAGACATGTCGGATTACAGGGGGCGCCGGATAAGACAGGGGCCGGATTTGCGGGGGTCCACTGTACTATTAATCTACGGCTGGGGTGTCATCCTTCTAAAATAACGATTGTTATAGTCGATAAATGAGCAAATTAACTCAATGACCTTTGGAAACGCTTCCCAAGAACTGAAGCATTGATGATTTAATCTGATCAACATGCGACAAACTGTCATGTTCAAAGCCAACTATGAAAATATTAGTTTTCTTGGAGTAACTTAGGTTTGACATTGTCAATATACGACATGATTCAGATGATTATACATTTTTCGATTCAGAATGAAAAATTTCACTCACCGGTGCAAAAATCCAACACAGCGTCTATGAGAAAAAAATTAACCGACTTCGTATCTCTTTCCGTTTCCGAGATGGTGAGAGTCGAATTTGAAACACCCAGTATATTATATAATTGAGTCGAAAAAGGGGCAAATGTGACCTAGTTACACTACTACATGTACTACAACACTGGTGGGCTGGAATATGGAATAGCATAAATAATTCACCTCTTTCATACGTACGCCTCTGTTGCCCTCAGCCCTCTTATCCTTAACCTCTACGGTTCGACCACTATCACCATTATCTTTGTAAAAATTGCAAAATAACAGGTAATTCACTCGTCCCAAAGATGGATGCTTACCTTTTTATTGCCTTGCAAAGCACACCATACACTATGCCTTTTTCTCGAAACCAGGTAGGATATCACAAAATTAACGCAAGTTTTGAGTAAAACGGACCGAGTGCAAGGAAACTGGCATGAGAAATTTCATGACATTAGGTTTCTTCGGGTTTTTATCATTACTGTTCTAGAATTATCAGGAGCATGCGCAGAAGAAACCGACGTGTTCGGGTTTCTGTTGGATTGCTATCGGACCGTTTTACAATTGAAATTTGGGTGATTTGGTGTTCGAGTTATATCCTGTTTCAGTGCTAGGATGGTTCGAGAGTCGTTTAAGCAGTTCATGCTTTACTGCCGGGGACCATTATTGGACTGATTTTTCACGCATGCATATTCGTTCTGTCAATTCTATTAAAATTATTTGAGGTGTTTTGCTTTAAGTGCTGTTTACTTTTTTGCGGTTTGAGGAGTGTTTTTATTTAAAATTAAAAGAAAAGTGTGCAAACAGCATAGAAAACTTTTGTAAATACTTTATAAGAAAAAAGTGTGGTTATTGTTACTGACAAATGTTCTTTTCGCATAGTGATCTTCGCTGTTGCTGTTGCTCTTCGGGTTTTGGCAAAATTCTGATAGTTCACGGACTGTTCATAACCGCTCCAGAGATCTTTCCCTTCACGCATTCAGTCTTGCGCAGTTCCAGAATCGTTCTGCGACAGTACTGAATTTAGAACTTGAAAATAGCTAATGAGTGTATTTAGCTAACGAAAAGCGGTCCAGCGGTCCATCTATACAGTCTGACAAGATCACCATACAGCTTCAACACTCTGTGATTTAACAGACAATGTAACAATGACGCTTGATAACCAAAAAGCAGTAGCTATCATATTTATTGACTTTACTAAAGCATTTGACACAACTAATCATTACCTTGTTGTGCAGTGGTGCTGGCGGTCCAAACCATGAATTTAAGTGATAAGAGTGAGGTTTTCAAGAAGAGTAGTAAGAAAATAATGAGAAATGGTCAATTTATACTTAAAAAAGTGAGTCAATTTTTTTGAGAAATAAATAAAATGTCAAATTTAAGCGGATAATATAAAATGGAAAAACTATACTAAGTGACATATAAATCCGAACACCCAGTTTAAATGGTTTTATTTTAATAACATTTTGTATAAGTACTTAATGAAGCATAATAAGTAAATGATAAAAATTTCAAAATGATTGCACTGCTTTAAAGCCCTTTGACCTTTAATAATGTGTGGATGCACCCTGATGTGCTACGCATTCTCCAACGCGCCTAGGCATGCTTCTGATCAGGTGGTCAACGTCCTCCTGTGGTATCTCATTCCAGGCAACCACCAACTCCTCTCGAAGTGCTTCTAGAGTCTGAGGAGGACGTTGCAAATTGGGCAATCTCCTACCCATCATATCCCACACGTGCTCAATTGGGGATAAGTCGGGAGATCTTGGTGGCCATGCTAACACTGTGACATCATTATGTTGAAAGAAGTCTATTGTGACTCTTGCAACATGTGGTCGGGCATTATCTTGTTGGAAAGTTGGATCTGCCAGGGTGTCAAGATAGGGTAAAAGATGGGGTTCTAGAACTTCGTGGATATAACGCTGCGCGTTCATGTTACCTCTGATGAAGATTAAAGGTGACCTGGAACCATAAGCTATAGCACCCAAAACCATAACTCCAACAGTGTGATGAACATGTCTTTCAACAAAAAACTGTGGATTCCTCCTTTCACCACGTCGCCTTCTAACCCTGGCACGACCATCGTGCAAGACTCGTCACTAAAGACAATACTGTTCCATTCCTGATCCCAGAGTGACCGTTGTCTGCACCACTCAAGGCGATTACGTCGGTGTTCTCGAGTTAAAGGGAGGACCCAGTGTGGCCGGTATGAAAACAAGCCAAAACTTCTCATTCGTCGGTAAACACTTCGCATGCCAATAGGTCTTCCGTGTTCTGCAAACCATTCATTTGCAATGGACCTGGTAGTGGAGAAACGGTCCCTTAAGGCCAATAATCTTAGGCGGCGATCTTCACGGTCTTTTGTTCTACGGCGGCGTCCAGTGCCCCTTGCTCTTTGCGTACGGCCTTCTCGAAGCCATGCCTGACAACACCTAACCACAGTGTCTGCACTTCTTTGCACTCTAACTGCAATTGCCCGAAAAGAAAGTCCAGCTTCCCGAAGTCCCACTATACGCCCCTATCAAACTCACTAACTTGACGAAATCGTACAGGTCTCCGTACTCTAGGCATCGTAACCGATCGTAAAGGATGTCATGAACCAAAATCCGCCAACGTTGATTCTTTACTGCGGCTGAAATATTCATTTTTAGAGCGTTAGTGAATTAAAAAAAAAGCAGTATAAAAACCGGAATGTCCAACTGATAAGGCTGAAAATTTTTTCACTTGTTATTTACATTAAGATAAATACATTCACCAACTTTTATTAAAATAAAACCATTTAAACTGGGTGTTCGGATATATATGTCACTTAGTATAGAATAACTCTTATAGCCTTATAAGGTCTTTGTTACTGTTATTATTTATTTTGCGGCAGTCGCCATATTGGTTCTAGAATAACGTCATGTTGCTTAGTATATCTCTGCCATCAAGCCATTTCAGTCGATAACTATATCATAGGGGTAACTATAGAAATTATAAACGTCATTTAAAATGACGTCAGCTTGCTTATTGTGTTTCTCTCATCAAGCTCTGTCACTTGACACCCATATTATATACTATGGAAATGATAGTAGCATACGCCATATTGTCACACGAACCAGGCAGGCATATAAAATTTCAGCTCGATTGGTTAAGGTTAATTGGTTCAAAATTCAGTTTGTGCAAGGTTTGTAAAAAGTGCCACTGTTAATGCAATTTATATTGAAATCCCATCTCAAATTGAGTCAGGAGAAAATGAAAACGCTTCAGCGTACATTCGTATTTTCTGTCTCTAAAAATTCTCTGAATTTCCAAACTATCTAAGTAACATTTTATTAGTTACCTAAATGCGCGACTTTGCTTTCATAAACGACTAAATATTGTGTTGCTTACCGTTTCCGAATTTGAAATCCCTAGTACATATATAGGCTGTCCGCAAAGTTGGGGTTTCCTTTTTCAGACACAACTACGCTTGATATTTCAAAGCTAAAGTGAGGTTAAACGTGAGCGAACAAGTAAAAAAAATAAATGAAAAAGTACTCACTATTCAGATGAATTGAAATTCCAAGTACGGCTCTGTGTTAAAATCCGTATATACATCGTAGTCGTACGTCGTATAACTTTAAACTGGCGCTGGCGCTGTGGACGTGATCGACGGATAGGACAGAACCAGCTTCGGTTCGGTTCAGGTTTGATTGAGTTTGCGGAGCCCAATACCTCGGTTCTCTTAAGACATTGGTGTATATGCTGCTAAGAAAATTCGCTATCTACATGTCTCGTGTGAAGGAAAACCCCCAACTTTGCGGACAGTAATTTCTCATGTAAAACATATTGGCTCAACTTCGGGCGAACTCTATACACGAACCTTGGTAACCTTTGTAAAGAAAAATCACTTCATTCAATTTAGTGGGGCTTGAGAGGGGACAGCTCCTTCGAATACGTTCATAAACTACAATATGTACAGCGAGAGCCAAAATAGCGGGAATAGTGAAAATGTTCGGAATGAAAAGTGAGTTTCCCCTGTATCCCACTATAGCCCCACGGTACCCAATGGGTGTTTAGGCCTTCGTGGTAGTTGGAGTATAAAAAAAGTGAGATGGATCGAAAAAAGTGAGTCGCCAGCATCCTTGCTTGTGTCTAAATGCAGTTATTATGAATTTCCTGAAAAATCTATTTCTTTTATTCAAACCAACCATGAAAATTGGTTCCAAAGAGTTGGTCTAAAATAACAGTACTCTACCGCCCAAGAAACTTATTCTGGTGTACCACAGAGATCTGTCTTAGGGCCCCTATTATTTTAATTATATATCTCAGATTCAGAAACAGAGGTAAAATCGTGCAGCATACAATTTTTTGCCGACGGTGCACAGATTTTCTATTCATTTAGGAGTGATGACTTGGAAACAGAGAATAATAACATTAATCAAGATCTTGCCTAAATTGTAGTAATAATCTCCGTTTGAACCCTTCAAAGGCAAATATGTTATATATATATATATGCAAATAAAAAAAATGACAAGCATTAATTTCGTTCTAAGAACGTATATGTATTATAATGGATTACGACTTAAGATTTGTGACCACGTAAACTATCTAATTTCCCAGTGTTACGATATTCTCAGAACTTTATGTATTTGCAAGTAAGGCTATATTACATAAATCTGCGAGCAAGCAATTATGTGAATCTTTCTTGTCTTCAAAAATATCGTATTAGTTAGTGGATTTAGATATTATAACAAAAAATCGTATGAAAAGTGTTATGAATACATGTTGCAGATTTGTAAATGATCTCAGAAAATGTGATCATATATCGAAGAACATTGAATGAACTGGATGAAAATTAATAAAATGTATAAATACCAGCTGACTCATAGGGTTCTTTATTCAAAAACACTGTCATATTTGTAACCAAATTCATAGGTAGAGGAAATATGCATGGTGTTAATATTAGATATAGAGATACTTTTTCTATTCCACACCTCTATTCCAGAATACATATACATATTTACAATGCGACCAAATTGTATAATTTCTTAGCTCGTAGTTTAAAAGAATCTAATTCATTACCCAAATTCAAGTAAAAAGTGAAAGAAATTCTACTTGATCAGCAGTGAAATTTGTTGTAACCAATAAAAGTTAACTGGCTCTATGTTTTCTTTATACTCTTACATTAATTATGCTTTATTATTGTCGTTATTGTATACGCTATTAATTTTCAACAAATTTTCACTTTTTATATATCTTGTATTGTTAAAGGGGTTAGGGTAGGTTAGATGTAACTAATGACAGATGTTGAAAAATCTGAACATTATAACAATATTGGGTAAGCCTCTTTAAGATTGAAGCCAACAATGTATTTTAATAAGCCCAAAGACTGGACTTAATGAGCTCTTTTGTACACTGTGGTTCTATTGCAGCTACGAGAGCTAGACGTACGCACTCAATGGAATGTTTTGTGGAGCTTGATCTAAGTTAAATTCGCCCATGTCCGATATCACTTTAGGCCTCAGAAATGCATATTTTTGCACAGACTTCTGCAGCTGTAGAAATCTTTCTCTGATTTCAGCACTTACTATGTCAACTGAAGGAAACATTGTTAAGCAATGAGCGCGGTATTTGTACAGTATAAATGCTCTCGCAAACTATACCTGAGATTCAGGTTTGAAATATGAGCCACCATTGAATACAATGCTAAATATAGCTACAAAAAATATTTTAAAAATAAACTATAAATTCTTGATCAAAGTACAGGGTGCGGCAGAGAGGATGGACGGTTTTAAAAAAATCATAAAATAGTTAATTTTTACTCGAAAACAAATTTATTGATGGAATCAGGTTCACAAGGAAATAGCATTTGAGACAGTCAAGTGTGGAAAATCACATCAGGCATGTGGTGGCCGAAATCGTTGATGCAGTGCTGGAGACATTCTTGGAAGTTCGCGTAGACTCTCTCCAACATCGCTCTCTCAACTTGGGCGACTTCCACGCGAATTTCGCCCTTCAATTCGTCCAGAGTTCGGGGCTTGTTCGCGTATACTCTAGCCTTGAGGTGTCCCCATAAGAAAAAATCGCATATGGATACATCTGGGGACCGAGGAGGCCAATGAACATCGCCAAACCTGGAAATAAGGCGACCAGGGAAGGGAGGGCGAATAACGTCCATGGATGCTCGGGCTGTGTGGGCGGTCGACCCATCCTGCTGGAACGACACACGTCGGATTGGAATACGTCGCCGTCGTAATTCAGGGAGAAAGAAGTTGGTGATCATGTCGACGTAGCGCTCTGAGTTCGGTAACATCACGACCATTACCGTCTTCGAAGAAGTAAGGGTCTATGATGCAAGTTTGCGATACAGCGCACCAAACCGTTACTTTTGGGCTGTGCAGCGGTCTTTCGTGTAACTGTTGCGGATTTTCATTAGCCCAATAACGACAATTTTGCTGGTTAACCATGCTGTTTAGGTGAAAGTGGGCTTCGTCACTCATAAACAAAATGAGGTTCTCATTTTGATCGATCAGTGCTTCCATCTCATGTGCGAAGTTCATTCGTTGTGCATAATCTCCGGGTTGTAACTGTTGCACAATGGCCAATTTGTAGGGGTGAAAGCGGAGATCCTTATGCAAAATTCGCCTTACCGAACGATCACTAAGGCGAAGTGCAGCAGCATGTTTCCTGGCAGTCGGACTGCGAAGAAAGACCTGTCGAACGCGTTGAACATTTTCAGGAGTTCGAACTGTTCGCGGCGCTCCTCTTGGTCTTCTGTTGATCAGTTCACCACGCCTGCGAAGTGATTCAACCCAACGAAGGATGGTGTTTCGAGAGGGAACAGCTCTATTCCGATGAATGTTGAAGTGGCGACGAAACTCACGCTGTACGACGATGACTGACTCATTATTTCGGACGAAACAATCATAGCCGAAAACGCGGTGCTCCACCGTCCAAAGCTCCATAACGACAACTGGTAAAATAATGCTAGGATCTCACGAGTCAAACGGCACCCTCCCCACCTCTCTCGTAGACGGAGGTGGAGAGTACTACCCATCCCAAAAACGTCCGTCCTCTCTGCCGCACCCTTTATTACTAAAAACCAGTGGACCTAAGCAAGTGCCTAACGTCATACCCCGTGACATGTACTCGTATGTAAATAAAAATACGTAGGTGTATCTCGTTAGTTATTGCGCATCCTATTTTAATACTTCTAGTGTATTTTACACACACACATTAGGTATGTGTGTCAAGACTAAAACTAAAAATGGTTGAAGTTACCCCAATTTTGGTGAGAAATGTTTACTTCCGGTTTTATAATAATAATAATTTCGGCTATTAAATTCCAAATTTGGTGTTTTTATCAAAAAGTACAGAAATTTTTGTATATGAAATACTATGTACTTAATCTCAATTTGTGTTTTCTCTGTCACACCTACTAGATGTACAATTAGAAATAGGCCCAATATCAACGCTCCAAGTGAAATGCCTAACTAAATAGGAGACAAACTCATGTTTTGTTTATCTTTATTCTTACAAACTACTAAAATAAGTAGATATTTTGCGCGATCTTAGGAGATAGTGTCTCTGTACGGTTACTTAGTCCTGAGGTTCCTATATCTGCCTCCCTGCTCCATCATCAGGTGACCACATCGGCATAATATCATTGTACTGTCATCTGACTTACATGTGTATGTAAATTTTCAGCTCAATCAAACACCGGCAAGGGCAAGATGTTAACTTGGCACTAGCTGATGGATACTTTGTGAACTCGTTTTGTAGTTGTACATATTGCCTAAACGTCATGAGGCTTTAATTACCAATTTTTGGCTCTGATGTGATGTAAAATGTGCTTCAAAGATGGCATTACTGGAGGGCAAAGCTGAGGCATAGTGAGGATTTGTGTGCTAATAATGTGTTGATGATAATTCCATTGGATTTTTGTCTCAAATACAATTACTTGAGATTGAAGGCTAGAAATTAGTTGCGCATCCACTTTCTCTTATCCATTCTGGAAATTTCATATGAAAATTTGCTGGATTTTAAAAATGAGGCAGATAGGAAATAGATATATTCACTGTACACTGTCGAATTACAAGTCATATATTTTTTTGAAAACACAAAAGAAAAAGAAAACGGGGAAAATCGTAATGTATAACTTTGAACATAACCTCTTTTCAGAAAGAACAACACAAATAACCCGTCTGGCACAGCTAATAGATATACTTCATTGGCAGCATAGTCAGTAATAATTTTCTCACATAGCAAATATCACAGATTTTATACACATGCAGACCTATACAATCATCCAGATGCGGTCTGGCTACTCTACCAAACGTTCGTTCTTCCACATTTCAAACACTACAATTTATGTTTGTAATCTACAAACAGAGTTGCTGTCTGCAACCAACAATGCATGCTTATAAAGAGACGAACATGTCGTATCGTTCATTCATTCCTCCATATTTGGATCGCGCTCACAACGATCCTAGTGAGCAAACGTAGAATGACAATTTGCACCCTAAAAACTACCTAGTCTGCAAGATGACATCTTTTAGGTCTTTTTGACGTTTTATAGGTTTTTTACATAATAATCGTACCGGAAGTGGATCAAAATTTGGCTCACACAAACTTACCAACATTTAATGGTCGAATTCTTAACTAGAGAATTAATACGTCTTTTCGATATGTGTTGCCCTGTATGTGAATTTAGAGTCACCAGAAACTTTACACCTTGGATCACGGATAATATAAAGCTTCTAATGAAACTGCGCGACAAAGCTTTTTGTAAGTCAACCGTCTCACTGGGACTATTATAAGGATCTCAGAAATTATACAAACAGAGAAATATAAAAATGACTTGGCATCGGCTACGTCAAATAGGAGTTGTCAAAAACAGTACAAATTCCATTCCTCAACACCTTTCCAATCCAGATACAATAAATGCTTACTTTTCAAATCTACCCAAAGTTCATAGAACTCAGTCTCAACTATATTTGTTAAATGCATACAAAGAACCTGGCAGTAACAACTTGTTTTCTTTCACTTCAGTAGATGCTGCATTAATTTCAAAAAACATAAGAAGCATTAAATCTGATGCAGCAGGACATGATGGTATTTTCAAGAAAATGCTATATGTTTTTGAGGATCATCTACTGTACCACATTACCTATATTATTAACTTTTCTTTATTAACTCCGTTTTTCCAGAAGCGTGGAAGATTTCAAAAATCATCCCAATTCCCAAGGTATCTGTAGTAGAAGATATTAAAGATCTGAGACCAATCAGTATTTTACCAATACTCTCCAAATTATTGGAAATGGTCATAAGGCAGCAAATCTCGGAATTTGTTATGACCAACAAAATTATACCACCGATCCAATCTGGATTTCGAGCCCAACATGATACGACAACTGCACTGGCATGTATAGTTGATGACTTCTACAAATCACTTGACAAACGTAATGTTATGTGTTTAATTCTCTTGGACTTTAGTAAAGCCTTTGATACCCTAGACCTAGATCATAATATATTGTGCATGAAGCTGAAGTACTTTGGATTTGCAGATAATGCCGTAAATTAAATAAGGGACTACTTAACTAGTAGGTACCAATACGTATCGGTAAACTCTTCATCTTCTGACAAAAGAATAATTACAATGGGTGTACCACAAGGGTCCATATTAGGCACTTTACTATTTTCTTTATATATTTCAGACTTTCATAACTACGTAAAAACTTGCAAAATACATCACTATGCGGATGATACACAATTGTACTTCAGATTGATCACATTTTGAACTCCTACTCCTTGATTAACGACGATATTAATATGTTATACAATATATCAATTGCACATAATCTAAGCCTTAATGCCAACAAATCAAAGGCTTTAAACAAAAACGTATGATTTCTGAGCATTCGTTTAATCTGAACATTAATAACATACCATTACCTGTAGTGGGTGAGAGCAAAAATTTGGGATTGTGGTTTGATTCAGATCTGCGATTTAGTGTCCATGTCAATAAAATTTCCTCCTCAGTATGCTTAAGCAATTATACCCACAGCGTCGTGTTTTAAACAGTAGCTTGAAAATGAAGTTATGTGATGCCCTTATAATTTCTCGCCTATCTTACTGTGACAGCATATATGGCCCGGCTCTTTTAAAAAATGATTGTTAAAAATTACAGCGAGTACAAAATTCGTGTCTGCGCTTCTCTTTTGGTATAAGAAAGTTTAATCACATAAGCCATATATTCAAACAACACAACATTCTAAGTTTAGATAGATTGAGAAAATTGCATTTCCTATCACTAATCCACAAAGTTCTCGTGAACAAAAAGCCGGAATACCTTTTAGATAGAATTTCAAAGTTTGAAAATATCAATACATTATATACTAGAAATAGGCGAATGATTGTTATACCACCCCACTCAACATCAACCTTTAAACGCAGCTTTTCATATAACGCAGCCAAACTATACAATTGTCTCCCAAATGATTTTTATGACTTCTCTTTATTGAACTTTAAGAAAAAGCTAAAGAATTTGTATCTGTCTGAAGTGTGAAAGATCCTATATGCCGACTCTGTTTACGCCCACTACTTTTCTACTTGTCTCTCTTTCATTCTTGTTCTATTAATTGTTGATACAAAATACTTTTTCGTTACCTTCAAAAATGTATTATGATTTGCTGATAGGACGTTGGTAGCTACACCAGCAACAAAAGACTTTTAATCCTACGTTTCATTGAGAAAGTTATGGTAGTTAAATGGATGAGCTGAAACTCACTACATTTTTTTTTCTTTTTTTATGATTAGTTCCTTTCTCTTAGGCACTAGGTTACAGAACAGGTATTATGACTATCATTAATACTTATGTTTATCTCTATTATTGTATGATATGTGTATGTTCATGATACAGATACAATTTTTTATTTGAGGTTGAGTTGAAAAATACCCCTAGGGTAACATTCCACCTTTTCAACTTTGCACTTTTGCGGTTTTCAAGATATCATTCTTTTGTTTTAATTTATGTATGCAAAGTTGAATAAAGGCACATTATTATTATTATTATTATTATTATTATTATTATTAACATTGCAAGCTAAATAAAAGCTTTCAATAACAATAATAGTAAAGAAACGAAATTATATGTCTGTCGTGAACAAAACCATGTCTTGTGAAAATAATAATTAATTTTTTAACTACTAACCTTTACTCCTACGTGCACTTGTTGGACTGTTTCCGAAGACAATAGGTAAATCAGCAGACGCGCGAGACGGGTTGTCAGAAACAGTGACAACGGTTTAAAAAATTCTGAAAGTGGTATTGGTGGAGCCATTTAGCGATAAAAAGTGCTGTTACTACGCTTGCTGCCCGGTGACACGCCCCACCGCCGCCCCATTGCTACGCTACTGGTGCAGGATATGATGGCTCTTTACCGCATCGTCCACAAATGCCAGCAACTTATCGGAACCAAGTACAGCGAGTTTGTGATAAAATACCTTTAGAAGACATACATCACAGAAAATGTTTTAACTTCAAAATTTCATCACGAATTACCCTTGCTTATACGTTACTGTTGCAGCGGCAATATTATTTCAAATAAGCTCCCTAGTTGGACTGAACTATGGAATTTTCTGGCTCTGAATGGAGAACGGTCAGCGCAACTCTGAGCCGCTTTCCAGTGCTTTTGAACCTAGAGTTGTATGCACCCGGAGTGTGACGCTCCTGAACTGCTCTAGCAAATGTTCGCGGGAACGCGACGATAAAAACCTATCCTGTTTGTTAATGTTTTGCTTTGGCGTTGACAATTTGTATCACACTGCCAAAAAGTGAAAATTAAAGTACATTTTGCCTTTAATTTCAGATGCATTGCTAGACTATCCAATTGATGCCTGATGATGATTTTAGAATGATGGCGCAACACGTCAGAGGTCTGCATTTTTACTGTAAAGCTTCTGGATGAATGTGTCGAATTCATATTTTATTGTAGACATTTTCAATGTGTCTAGTTATAGATGAAGCCAACTACAAGCCGCTATGAACCTGCCTTCTTGCGCTCTTTTATTATTCAGGAGCATCTCAAATGTATGTTGTGACTCTGGGTCACATTATCAGTTTTCTATCATCCTCCATTGTCTGGTATCGGTTTATTGCGAGTTTATGAAAAAAAAATTAAAAACGATGAAAAAAGATAACCTAATAATCTTGACACATTGTCATTTCCGTTATCCCCAATGTTTCGGAGCGTGTAGCATCGAGTAAAAGCTGGTGCATGAGGGAGCAGTGGATTTAAAAAATGAGTAGCTCAGGTGCATGACACTCTAGAGCACTGGAACGGTATTGACAGGTGGTGGGTATTTCCGAGTTACTCCGAGTAACACAAATCAGGCACTGGAAAGCGGCTCTGGTCGGTTCATACGGCTTGATGTAACAGCTTCCAAGTAAGGGAATAAATGGGCATCTAGGCCACAATTTTCTTTCTAATCTCACGAGCTGTGCACAGGTGTTCACCCTGAATCTCCAAAGCCACCACATCGCAGGAAGCTAAACGAGATCATTATATTTGCTTTCTAAGATATATTTGAGAGGGGGTTTTATATTGTACCTAAGACGATCCTAATTAGGATGGCGTTTTTCTGCCAAGGGTTCCTGATCTGTTTGAGGAACCCTATTTCAGGTCGGGCGGCGTGATCCGCCATCTTGTTGGATTGGCTGTTACTAAAGGCAGTCAACGGCATTCGATCCTGCGGGGTCGGCGCAAGGTGCCGTACTTACAGGAAGGAGCGGGTTACCATCAAAGTAATCCCAGGCTTACCAGTGCGGACTTCCAAGTTAAGTTTCCGAAGTTATTATTAATTAATTAATATTGCTAAAAATATTAATTGGTACATTTTTATTGAGTGGTGAAATTTTTACCATAAGTGGTGATTCCATGCTTAGGTTTAATAATAGTTTGTACTTTTTGAGATTTAACTTTTATATTATGTCATTAACTTTATTATATTATATATGTTTTGAATTTACTGCCTGCCACACTATCAATAAAATTGCATTAATGTGAGATCATTTTACTTGGCGTTCTTTTTCTTTGTCATTGAGTATATTTATTGGAGGCAAAATATTGACATTCTGCCAAAATAAAAGGCTTGGAAGATCTCATCCAAATGGTGTATGGCCTCCCTTAATGCGAGCTCCAACTCGTGTGCATTCAGAAAGAAATATTGTTCGCATGTTGGAGGAAAGGCGTGGGAAATATGCCTTCACGGTCCGTTTTTCGGGAGAAAAGTGAAAATTAAAGGGTAAAGAACCATTGCGAATATGATGTGTGTGGAAGGATTATTAAATCATGTGTAAGTTATGGGACTACATATATCTACATAGATGAGGTTAACAGCTTTCGACAATGATTACAGATTGGCTTGAATGCCTAAACGCGATTGTGACCCATATGGACCTAATGTGACCCCATAACCACTGTCTAAAGCACTGTGTCCAGCCGTGATCCTTTAATTAAACTCGATTGCCTTGACATAAGGGTTTGCATGTGGCTTTCCGCTGTGGAATTCATGATTCCAAATAACTAAAACGAGATGCACTGGGGTTTCCACATCTGATCTGCATGTTCCTCTTCTGCTAGACACATGATCCTCATATGTCGATTTGGATGATTGTCCTGTAAGGAGATCCATTATGGAACTTTGGGTCCTTATACCCAGAGCAATGATACCTTGTTTCGGTTTCCCAGCTCTCGGTGTTTCGATTCCGGTTCCGATTATTTTAATTCCTATTCCTGACACCGTATTCGTTTGAATTCGAATCTCGTCATTACCGCAATACGGATCTTGGCACTAACGCTTTCAAGTCCAGCGACTCTAAACGAGTAACGATCTACAAGGTACTATTGAAGTGTCTAGTAGGGACGAGTTTTGGATTCATGTTACGTTTCAATGTGAAAAAAGGTGATATAGGGAAATTGTAAATTACTCTTCCATTGCAGGACTGTGTTACCCTCAAAACCGAACGACAAGTCATAAAATGTTTCAGGTTCAAGTCTGAACCCACTGATTGTCCCAAATATGTGTCTAACTTATATAAAATTTCCAATAGGAAATCGAAAATTGTATAAACTTGATTTCCTTTGGATCATTTATTTTCGGCGAAATTCGGACCTCTAGAAGCAATAGCGACTTTTCCATTGTGCCCCTGGCAGAACTGATTTGTTAAAATTTGAATGAGCACCAGCCTTTTATAAACATCCATTATTATTAATCTAAGAAATAAGTTTGAGTTTTTTCGAAATTCTTAGCTTTCATGGACTGAATTATGGAACTTTGAGGATCCTATATACCCACTAAAAGTTTATGCATCACCCATGCAACAGCATAATGTATCCATAGCACACAGGCACTACTGATAGAAGATCGTTCTTCGTTTGGAGTCAAGGGGAATATTCGAATCCTAACAAAGCATACCTCACAAACAATTCGTTAAAAATCAACCCGATGGACTTTCGTCAGTTTTTAAAGAATCGAGTTCGAAACCGTAGCGAAAACCATGGAATGGAGAAGTTTCGTGATATTCAGAATCGCATAAGTATTGACATACCAGCAAAATATAGACTAAATATAATCAGCCAGTAAATAAATTATTGATATCGGCCAATAAATGACAGAGAAATTGATACTTAAATTTGGCGCATTATAGTGCGAAATCATAGCTGTTGTTCGTTCGCATCTGACGTCACACTTCTCTAGTGCCCAGCGTCTCATCCAGTAGGTGTTCGACATTAGTCTATAGACATAAGGCACACCGTGCGCTCGGATACGTGGTTTCCAGTTGGTAACTATTGAGTTCTGCTAAGTTCATAGCATTATGGCCGCCGCATGTCGGCTCGGGCGTTGCAACTGGGTACTGAAGCCTAAAGTGTGACGTGACACGTAACGTACAGGCGGAATAAAAATATTCTCGCAGGGCGCAACTTTGATGGGCTGTAACTTTTTAATTTTTAGCGATAAATTAGTAATTTTTTCACCATCTTGTTTCATTTTTCCTAAACTTTCATTTGAGCTAATAACAAAAAATGGAAAACTTGTCCATTGAATGACTAAAATGAACTATTTGGCCCATTCCTACAGTGTGATCCTTGTTCTGGGTGAAAGAAATTGTAAGAAATACTCTGTAAAACTACTCGACGTTATTTATACTGAGTAAATCTACTCGACGTTATTTATTAACACGCCAGTAATTCAGGATCGTCTCTCTTAACAAGATGAATCTGTCGGTATGCGATCTTATCTTTGCGCTTTCGATATAAAAGGTACGAATTTTTGTTACTTTTCGATACCGCCCATGACTTTGTATCGTGGTCTCACGGCCAACGCCGAAATTTTGGGCGGATCAAAAGTTAAATGGAGCTGGCGGCCAAAATTAGTAAGTAATGAAGCGAGGTCAAATGGGCCAAGTGATGTCATTTCTAGGAAATGTAGACAGCAAGGTTCTCTACACTCCAACAAATTTTTTTTTTACTGCAACGAGACTCAGTACCAATTTGCTAGACCTGAATCCACTAAAATGCTGGTGGTGGCTGGTACCTCACCAATTAATTTCCGCTCTATTGAAAGGGCGCCGAAGCTAGAAGCGACTTTTTGTTATATGACAGGAAATATGGGATGCAACTGACCATGGTGCATGGACTAGAAGGCTGATTCGAAATATTAAAATGGATGACAAGGGAGCGGTGCAAATAAGTTACTATTCTGTACAGTTCCTCATAGGACACGGTTGTTTTGACAGCTACCTGAAGAGTGTAGGAAACAGATAGTACGCGAACTGCGTGTATTGCAACGAAGAGGAGTATACTCTTGCTCATATTCTCGAGTGTATTAAGTTGACTACCAGAGATTGCTGCAATTGACGCTCAACGAGAGGCTCCCAACTGATACATTTTGCTAGGCATGTAAGCGAGGGCAAATGGGTTGACATTCAACCAATAGTGAGGCGGATCAATAATAATTTTTTATTTGCTGTGCTTGTGCATATGTACGACGATGAGAATAGATGGAGAAAATATGAGTTAATACATTTGGTATGAGAACTTAACGCAATCATACCCACCATGACAAAATGCTGTTAATTACCGCGTTGGGATGTGTAGCGATCGACTGAGGGGTTTTAGTATATGTATATGCCGATGGAGAATCTTACACTTCGGGTAGGAAAGGCGAATACTGTCAAGCTTTTCTGTCTGAGAATGGCTATAAAAGCTTTCCTCTGTCAAAAAAAGATTTAAATCCTGAAGACGTGTGGCCCCTCTGGAACGTGTCCCACCTCCCTCTCTTCAATCTCCCCCCTGCAGAGCCGGACATTTTCCTCGCCATGAATCCAGAACGTCCCCTCTAGCTGAAACCTACATCCGCCACTGCTTGACTTCGATGGTTGAAGGACTTATGTTGATTCCTTAAGGATTCCTGTTAGATGCGTATCTAATATAGGCAAGTTTTGCGTAATCATCAAATTCTTCGAATCCCGAATACCTCCTGTTTGGCAATTAATATATTTTGTGGTGCAAATTTATTATCACTACGAGCCCCTTCCCACTTCAGTTTTATTTTCTCAAAAACATTTTAGATACACTCTAGTCGTAAAAAATACATATTTGAAATCACTTAGACCTATAACTAATAGAACATCTAAACAAATAAACAATGTGCGAATAAATGCGCGAAGTTAACAAAGCAACAATTGAAAGATTACCATTGGGTAACATCACCTTTATTTTTTATTACGGCTGAAATTCTTTGGGGCATAGTATTAACCAAGTTTTGGCAAAAAATTGGTGTAAAACAATCCCATATTTCTT
Organism: Acanthoscelides obtectus; assembly: GCA_963669975.1. Taxonomy (NCBI): domain Eukaryota; kingdom Metazoa; phylum Arthropoda; class Insecta; order Coleoptera; family Chrysomelidae; genus Acanthoscelides; species Acanthoscelides obtectus. The sequence goes on along the minus strand of CAVLJG010000001.1, from coordinate 51,837,941 downwards.
GAAGCTTTTGCCTCAGATCGGTGATTGTACGAGCAGGATGTTGTCGTAGAACCCTTTTCATCTCGTGCCACAGAGTTTCAATAGGTGACAGATCTGGACTGCTAGAAACCCATTTTATAGCCTTTTTGAGGTATGGCACGCTGCACCATCTTGCTGAAACACAAAATCTTGGCCGGATGTCAAACATTCTTCCATCACTGGTAAAAGCGATTCTTCTAAAATTGCCAATTTTTGTTTGTATCCACATTTCCATCAATAAAATGAAGTTTTCCTACTCCTTTTGATGACATACTGCCCCAGATGATAATGGATGCTGGAAATTTCACTTTTCTCTTCAGACAGTCAACATAGAATGCTTCATTTTTTGTGAATAACTCTACTGCGACTGTCACCAACACAAACTTCGAATCGGGCCTCATCACTCCATTGCATTGCACACCATTGTTGAGGTGCACATTGTCTATGTTCTTTAGCCCATCTAAGCCGATTTTTCTTTTGCAGTGGAGTTAATAATGGCTTTTCTCTGACCTATAAACAAGTTGTGCAACTTTAGGGTTTTTACTTCACTTTTTTTATAAGAAAACTTACCTTGCAAGTGCTAAATCCCAGTTTGTGGGCCTCTCTATGAGTTGTGGACCTCGAAATTCTCCTTCTAACAGCGTCACTCCACAGAGCACTTAATTGTAAATAATTGGCACGCCTATTTTTCACGATTATTCTTCTTAATGCTCTTCGGTCGGAATTTGTGACATTACTTTTTTTCACATATCGTGGCTTAATATTAACTGAACCAGTTACGTTATATCTTCTAACAATATTTCTCACACTATACCGCGATAAGTGTAACAAAGTTGCAATTTCTGAGTTTGATTTCCCAGAATTAAAAAATTTAATTACCAGTAACCGAATTTTCTCACTAATAACCTTTCCTCTACCCATTTTGAAAACCGTAACTACCCAGAACTATTTTAAACATATTCTGACAGCTGTGATTAATAAAAACAATGGTCATGTCTTTTATTTTTCACAGCCACCTATGCGTTATTGACTTACTTTGCATTGAAATGAAAATAGGTTGATATGCTGTAATTGCAACATGTTTCATTTTTATGCTGCAAATTTGATTAGGGAGTGATACAGTTGGTGTTTTCTACTATATATTATCAAAATATTCATTGTTAATATTTTAAACCTATAACACCCTGCTACATTTTTATTATTTGTGTTTGATAAGAAAAAAACTAAGATTTCAATAGTTGGGCCAACTGAAGTGGGAAGGGGCTCGTAATCGCCGTATTTCTACCGCGAGAATGGCATTCTTCATGAGTACGTAGTGTATCGTGAAATTCCATAACAACGTACCTGGTTTTTAAAAAAAAAAACTGGTGGAATGGTATAAAAAACGGCAGGAAACGCGCACTCGCATTGATAACGAACTGATACGCATGTTAGTCCTGATGATAGTTATGATGATATACAATTCGGTTTTTATGTCGAATTAACGTCAACTTGCCAGACGATTAGAAAGACTGATTGCCATACGGGATATTTCCTTGAATTTACTAGGATCAGTTAAGAAGAACAGGCTAATTCATGAATACTGCCTACCGTACTTGATGAAGTTCTGATTTCTTAGAACGTGATTTGGCATGAACACGCTCATCAATTGTAGTAGTTGCTGATAAAAAGTTCTGATATACAGGTCTATTCTTGGAGACAGCAAACAGAGCTCTCCTTCGCGATGAGCGTGTCAGACATACCCGCCTGGCTTCGTACATTCAGAGCTGGCCGGTACAACCGCTCCTCTGTTCCTAGAAAGCTTTTTCCAGTTCTGCTTACCTGAGGCAATTCAAAAGTCGGATATTTGAGTTCCTTATAGCAGGCGTTGTGCCCCAGGATTTAGGTTTCGGACTATCCGGCTGCTGCAGTATAAAAAACGCTTGTCCTCCCCCTCTTCAATTGACGCCAACACACTGCACCAATACCCGACCGACGGAAATGAGTGACATGGTTTTTCGTCAGGTAGGTTGACTCTTCACTTCCCACCCAACGCCGTTATCAGTTCATAAAGGATTCTGTTCAGCACAAACTAGGCCCTCTGAGAAAAAAGTCATTCAAACAGGTCCATACAATTTAGTCCATAGACATTCTTTCCCTGCCCTGCCGGTAGTGCGCCCAGTCAAACGTGGCAGTACGGTCAGAGCATAGCGTGTAACAACATACCAGAACAACAGAGCCCACCAAGGCCGGCAGCGTGCCGCTGGGAGCAACAACCGCGGCCAGTAGGTACGCAATCCGCTTGCTGAGAATATTTACCTAAGTTGTAAAAGTTAATGTACGAAGAAATCTGTGTGTGTGAAATACGTTTGTACTAAATTGATGTAAACCCTCCCACGTCCAAGTTGTTCTACCTCTATTTTTTCCAAAAATGATCAGGATCTTCTGAAAAGGAAGCTTGATCGATTTTCATTCTTTTTAGTTTTTGACACTTTTCTCTGCCACCACTGAACCTATTTTCGAAAAGTACAAAGCTTTTGCGTCCTTGGCATAATAGTAACATTGTGTAAACATTTATTTGAAGTCCGAGCGGCACTTCGCAAGGAGCACAGGCAGACAGACCGACGGAAATGAGTGACATGGTTTTTCGAGATGTACATATATATATATGTACATATATATATATGTACATATACAGTGCTTTTCTTTAATGCCCCCCTCCGCTTTGATTTTTTGAACGGACCAATTCAAAAAATTAAAACTTTAGGTAATGGAATTGACGTGTGGATGCCATATTTTAGAGTAAAATTGACAGATGAAAATGTCAAGATGGCCGCTGGGCGCCATCTTGGAAAAAATTATATGAAAACGGGGGTCTTGTGACACATCATTTTGAAGCTCTTGACGAGTACTTTATAACCCTAGAATATAAAGTCAATACCTTTACCTACTACAAAATGGTGGTACATTTAATAATTACTTGAACACAAACCCACTAACATGCATATCTCTACAAATAATTGTAATTCCCGGTCGTATCCACAGCAACAGCAATAAACTTGTTCTGTTATTTTTTTGTTGACAGTGACAAGAATATCAGTATGAAAACAAACATCATTGTACAGTTAAAATATTCTTATTTAGTTTTCGGTTTTAGTGCTAGATATCTACTGTTTGAACGATTTTTACAATGGTCAATTCTCGTCCATTGGAAAAAAAATCGAAGCGATTTTTATTTATGGTGCGACGCGTAACTTTCACGATACCGAAAGGATTTTTAATGATCGTTTCCCGAATCGTCCTATCTGTAGAAAATATTTAAGTGAACTTGTATCTAAATTTACAGCTACTGATAGTGTAAACAACAAAAAGCGCCCAGGTCATCCGACCATCCCGGAAGAAAAGCAAGTTCAAATAATTGGTGAGATCATAGTAAATCCCCAACAGTCTACCTCCTCCATCTCGAATGTATGTGAGGTTTGTCCTTCTACTGTGTGGAGACTTTTGAAAAAGAATAAGTATGACCCATAAAAAAATCAAATGGTACATCAACTAATTGAAGATGATCCTGATCGAAGAACAGAATTCTGCGAGACTATGACGGAAACCATTACACGGCATCCTACCAATATCCAAAATATTTGTTTTAGTGATGAATGTACATTTTTTCTCAAACGGTAATGTGCATAGACAAAATTGTCGTTATTGGAGTGACACCAATCCTCACGTCTTCCGGGAAACTCATACTCAATATCCACAAAAAATTAACGTTTGGGCTGCGATATTGGGAAATCATATTGTGGGGCAAACAAACTTTAACCGGGGAACTGTATTTAGATATGCTGGAAAATGCTGTTGACCCTCTAATCACCGAAATCGTCGAAGCGAATCCTAATGAATTCGATTCTCATATTGTATTCCAGCAAGATGGTGCTCCACCGCACTACTACAGACAAGTTAGGAATTATTTAGTTAACAATTTCCCCGGTTGTTGGATTGGCAGTCGAGGTCCTGTGGAATGGCCAACTCGCTCGCCAGATTTGACACCTTTAGCCTTTTTTTGAATGGAGCTATTTTAAACAAAAGGTGTCCGAAACTGAACCTGCTGAGAATAATAAATATTTGTAGAAATATCGATGTTACTATGTTTGAAAATGTTCGACACGAAATTACGGACCGGCTGTTATTGTGTCAAGAAGTTCAAGGCAACCATTTCCAGCATCTTATAAACTGAACTATTTATTCGAATTATCAAGTTAAATGTCAATGTATTCAGGTAATTAATTAAATGTACCACCATGTTTTAATAGGTAAAGGTATTGACTTTATATTCTAGGGTTATAAAGTACTCGTCAAGAGCTTCAAAATGATGTGCCACAAGACCCCCGTTTTTATATATTTTTTTCCAAGATGGCGCCCAGCAGCCGTCTTGACATTTTCATCTGTCAATTTTACTCTAAAATATGGTATCCACGCATCAATTTCATTACCTCAAGTTTTAATTTTTTGAATTGATCCGTTCAAAAAATCAAAGGGCAGGGGGAAAAAGAAAGGCACTGTATAACATCCAAAAAACATTATATCTCATTTTCGAACATTCTCGTGATTACAATACTTTCCCGCCAGTAGGCATGGGAAATAAAAGGTTCCAAATGCGTTTTTGGCTAAATCTAGTTAGCTAGTGTAGATGACGTAAAATTAGAATCCTGTAATAAAATGGATGACAGGTAATCCCAGTGCGGGTTATGATGATCCTTTTTATCAAATTAAATCTGAACAAGAAGATAGGTCCCCCATCTGGTGGGTTGTCCTGGGCTGGTGAGCGTCCAACATGCCAGGTCGAAATGAGTTCCATATGGTTTGGGGGCGGGCGGCAAATCGTGATCCATAGGATGATCTTTATGTTTTTATAATGTGAACTGACTGAAGACAGTGACGGACTGAGAAACTGTATTTTATGAATACGAACGGTAGACCTAGTGGATTACAGTTTTAGGTATTCTTTATTCTATACAGGGTGTTTCAGTTTATTGATGCATAACTTTAAGATTCGGTAGAACTTTTAAAATTAATGCATAAAGTCTATATAAACATGGGTCGAAAAATGCGTGGCTTCCGAAATACAGGGTGTTTAAATTTACTTTCTAAAATAGTTTTTTTTTAATATTTCGAACAATATTTGATGTACGAGTATAACAGTGAAAATTGGTATACAAGGGTTTTTTGGTACGACAAAACGAACCATAGGCATAGTTTTACTGTAGCCGCTAGAGCGCGCTCTCTACTGTACCTGTAGTGTATTAAAATGACCGAAAATTTTTTCTTACTGCAATTTTCTGCTTTTTGAATAAAAAAACTGATTATTCGCACTTTTCAACATAAAAAAGCTCTCCTGTGAGTTTTCGTTATAGTTAGCCGTTTTTGAGATATTTCGATTTTTAAGGTTCGATGCATTTTTAATTATTTATGGGAAAATAATATTTTTTTTACATTTTCGGTTTGGGCATTACAAGTAATTAAGATGATCGTTTAGATTGTGTTTTTGAACACAGCAATAATTCCTAACTCCAAATAAACACAAAAAAACAGAGTATTAATTTGTTTAATTTTCCAATATTATTTTTAACAAATTAAATTAATTATTTACAACTAAAATGCTATTGGATAGTTAGGACAAACATACAAAATCTAAAGTAGTTGCTCGAAATGTAAACCCAATTGTTCAATACACAATTCACATCTACGAATGATCGAACGTGGTATAGCATTATTCAAATAAGGCCTTAAGTCATCACATGCATTCCTGATTCTGTCTATTAGCATATCTCTTGTGGTTATGGGAGTCTGGTACACTTTTTCTTTTAGAAATCCCCACACAAAGAAATCTAATGGATTTAGGTCAGGGGATCGTGGAGGCCAGGCGACAGGTCCTCCACGGCCGATCCATCTTTCTGGATAATTTTCGTCCAACAAGTTTCTAACTATTCTCGAATAATGAGCTGGACAACCATCAAGCTGGAACCAGGCCAACCTTCTTAAATCTAACATAACATCATCCCACATATTTGCATGTTCAGCCTTTAAAAATTCCAAAAAAGGCGGCAGCATTTAACCTTGCAGGCAAAAGGTAGGGTCCAAATAGTCGATTACGGTAGATACCAATACACACGTTCACATTAAATTCATGCTGAAAATTTCTTTCCCGAACTACATGCGGATTTTCATGCGACCAAATATGTTGATTATGACAATTTACCACTCCACGTCTAGTGAAGCATGACTCATCGGTCCATAAAACGTTACTTAAAAACTCCCTATTATTATCAGTTCTATCAAGAATCCACTGACAAAATGTGAATCTTCGTTCTCCGTCCCCTGGCTGTAGTCCTTGCACAGGTTGCAAATGGTAAGGACGTCTATGGTCATTTCTAAGAACACGGTGAACTTGGCTTGCTGAAATTCCCAAGGCACCAGAAACTCTCCTAACATTTGTGGTCGGATCTCTATCAAACTCACGCCGAATCATACAGGTAAATCTGCGCTGACGAACATTTATGTTTTGATCCCTTTGGAGATTTCCAAAACCATTTTCAATTATTTAGCGATGCACTCTTACAAATACTGAGCAAGTTTCATGTCGTCTGTTTGGAAATCTTCGTGCGTATTCTCTGGCTGCTTCCATTTACAAAGCCATACACAAAATGAATATCCGCTAACTCTTGATTGGAGAATAAAAATGGCATTTTTATAAAACTTACAAAAAAAAACAGGTAAAAGAAACTAAATTTCGTGCATTCACAATTGCAAAAAAACGTTTCAGGTTTCAACAGATAACAAAACTAACTGTCAACTAATTGACGTTTAACCTTATTCTGCTTTCAATTTCAAACATATTTGCAGGCACAGCCTACTTCTAAAAATTATCGAGATACTGACTTTTTAACGTTATTTTATCATAAATAATTAAAAATGCATCGAACCTTAAAAATCGAAATATCTCAAAAACGGCTAACTATAATGAAAACTCATAAGAGAGCTTTTTTATGTTGAAAAGTGCGAAGAAACAGTTTTTTTATTCAAAAAGCAAAAAATTTCACTAAGAAAAAATGTTCGGTCATTTTAATACACTACAGGTACAGTAGAGAGCGCCCTCTAGAGGCTACAGTAAAACTATGCCCATGGTTCGCTTTGTCGAACCAAAAAACCCTTGTATACCAATTTTCACTGTTATACATTAAATATTGTTCGAAATATTTAAAAAAAACTATTTTAGAAAGTAAATTTAAACACCCTGTATTTCGGAAGCCACGCATTTTTTGACTCATGTTTATATAGACTTTATGCATTAATTTTAAAAGTTCTATCGAATCTTAAAGTTATGCGACAATAAACTGAAACACCCTACAGGAAGCTTAAATACCAGTGCACCGCGGATGCTATAAGGAGTTTAAACACACCTTAGTAATTCGGTTTTCCTAAGGCTAGAAGAACTAGAAAAAGCCTCTTCAGGTAGATTGTTCTCCAACCTCGACACAAAGGCCCTTGACATAGTGGTAGATCAGAGCCAGTTCGCCGACGGCCCGTCGGTGCAAAAGGGCCCCGAGACCGTCCGTTAGAGAAGTATCAGTGACAGCTCTCCCTTAAACAGCATCGATTATAGACAAAGTCGTCGAGGCATCACTAAATACATGTGAGCAGTACTCGAGGCTGAGTTTTATCTGGCCCTTGTACAGAGTGAGGATGTTATATGGAGAAAAGTAGCTCTTAGCACTAAACGAATAACATGTTTTTTTTTCTAGAAGCTGCCATATTTGATGAGATATGTTGGTATTCGCACTCTGAATTCTTTCATGAATGGTGTCATAATCAAAGCCGATCAACAGCCAACCATCTGCAAAGCTTCTCTTTGTGACCATAGGATGGAAATTTGCGTAAGTTCACAGAACTTTGGCCCAATCATTCCCTTGTACCTGTAGATATTTTCTAAAGGTTACCCAGGGCTAGATCATCAAATACCCTGACCTGTTGAAAAATGTGGTGATACGACCCAGCAGAGTTTTCCTTCATAGAGGGTCAGCGCTGCTCCAGAATACCAGATGACAGTGAGCAGTCGCAATGTCAGAGGTAAACTGAGGTTGTGTTTAGATATAGACATCTGGCATTTTTCTATTTTATCCCAGGAAGAATGAAAATTTGAATCAGTATACGTATTAACAACAAAAAGGCACTACAACTGAAGATCCAACGTGAGATACTAGACATCTCAAAGTTTATTTTACTTCTAATGACTCCGTGGCTGCTTTTTTAATAGGTATACATATAGTTGTCATCCGTCCAATTTGTAGAATTTACAGGAGCTCTGGTCTCAGAACTCTGGTTTGGGAATCCTTTTCTATAAGATTCATGGCGGATTGTTTCCAACATTTGAGGCATAGGTACATTCAAACTATTTAAAATGAGCTCGTATAGTATAAAACAAAATACATGAGGGTATGAAGGAGAGATATTTATCTGCGGCAATAATTCATAGTAATTGCCCGTTGGTGGATATAAATAAATATCGAGGGAATCGATACTGTCTGAACAGGAAAAAATACTCCCTACATAGTAATTAGTATTGATTAAAATTGCCATATTAATGTCCAACTACATTATTTATTGCTTCAATACTTTTAATTTTATTTTTCTTTCAGGTGTACTCGTATATTCTCATGCATACGTGTGTTAAAGATTTCATGGCTATGAGAACAGTAGTTAAATATTTTGTTTGTATGTACTAGAATTTATAGCTCTATACTTCAGTCTAAATCATTCCATTATCTGGAAGATATTAAAAAAATCAGTTAACCATAACCAATTGAGCTGAAATTTTGTATACACGTTTGATTCGCGTAACAATCCAATGTGGCGGAGTCTACAATATGGCGATTTATCATTTCCGTAGTCATCCCTATTATATTTGATAGTCAAATGAGGGGGTCTTGATGAGCGAAGCACAATATGTAAATCACAGTGTGCGTGTCAAGAATCTAATACCATGGAAGTGTGTCAAACAAGGATTAAAATTGTGAATATTGTAACTTGAACTATATGAAAATACCTATCTTTATGAAAGAGAATAAGAAAACGAATCGTTATAATTGCGCCACAAAATAAAATTGTTATTTCATTAGGTTTGCAAGAAATACTTTAGACAACTCTTTCCCATCCGACAGCTCTTTACTTCCCAAGTCAATCGGCGAGGAAGTATGTAAAAATACCGAAAATAAATATGATTCTTGGATGTTGCATAACGTGTATATCACGAAAAACCGTGTTAAGCATTTCCGAGCGGCTGCGTTTCTATCCACTAACTCCGTTTTGATGAAACTTTGATAGAAGGTTGGTGATATGCTTTGTAGATTTTGAAAATCAAGCCAGTGGCGACAGAGCTTGAAAAAAAAACGAAAAACTACAAATCACTCAAGCTTCGTTTTTTTTTCACGCTTTGGAGACTTTAGCTAATTTTCAGAAATTATTTGGATGCATTGTAAACCGGTGAGAGACGTTCTATTATTAAGAAATAATACAAATATTTACCAATGAAACAAAAATGTGATAGATTTATAGTTTCAGATGCAGAGGTTTGTTTACGATATATTGCAGTAGAGTCATCAAACATGCCATGTCATTCATTTCAGTCGATCAGTCTGACTGTCCACTAATCCTTGATCCCCTTGTAACTTGGAAATTACCGCTTTATAGTTTGCTAAAACCGGTTCAGTGGCACCGGAGCTAAAGGCAAAAATAGAACAAATCGGACAACATTGCACTTTTGACGTATGCGAGGCTCCAGATCATTGTCAGAGTTGAAAATATTAAAGGCTGTGAGTTGTAGGACGTGAGGAAAGGTATGTCATATATTTTTTGACGTTAGTATATTTATACGCTTCTGATCCAGGTCATTCTGCACACTTATTAGACATATTTCACACATTACCGGCCACTGGTAATTGACACTGAACTATTTCAGTGGTCAGTCATCAGGACTGCGTTTTGTCGTAGATTATATTAAGAATCATCCTTATTGAGGGGAAAAGAAGCGATTCTTCTCGAGCGACATTGTCGGTACTGCCCGTGGGGCAGGGGAGAAATTCCCAGATCGCAACGTTGTCAAATGGGTAGGGACTGATTGTACAGGCCTGTGTGATTGACTTGATCCATTTAATTTGTTTCTTATACGTGTTCTTGCTAACTTTTTTCTCCGAGGGGCAAGCTGATGACAACATTGCATGGGAAGTTTAGCGTCCAAGGATGTACTCATGGAGGGCAAGGGGCAGAGCCTCCCGTTTCCCTAGCTCGGCCAAAATTAAATGGAGAGAACATCTTTTACAAAAATAAAGTATTCATGTACAGACAAGATGAATTAGTATCTATTAGATGAGAAATTACTAGGATAAGCTGAAATCTATGTTAGATATATACTCAATTTTGCTAATAGGACTTTATATGTTACGTGTGTTTCAAGTTCGAACATCGCCTTTGGGATCTCAAAAACGGTAAAGAGAATGTCGCACGATCAGTATTTACTGTGGTCCGTACCATCAGTGGATTTCAACGTAACATTATGCACCATCAATAATTACTGACTTTGTGACATTCGCCTAAACCACACGGTGTATTTTATGAGGGCAAAGTGTCTGTCGTGTGACAGCAGAACCTAGTAAGTCACTTTTTATCAGGTTTGAGAAATAACATATTTTCAATAAACATTCGGCTTTCGAAAAGTTTAAGTTTTATGAATATTAAAAAAATTGTCTGAAGGGTTATGTAACTTGCTAAATTCGATAGCATCAATTTTATTCATGTGATAGTTTTGTTTATGGTAGAAAAGTGACTTACGTTTTTTTTTTCATGGTTTCTTTTTCGATATTAAATTAAGATACTTTAGCAGAAAATGGTAAGTCAACTTACTGATTTTTACAAAATTTCGACTAGAGAAAATAAAAAAAAAAAGATATTGTAAGTGTACTTACTAAGGTTTTATTTGATATAATTTATGTGCGAAGGCGAACACAAAAAGTAACATATCTACTTACTAACTGGAAAATAAACATTTGAATGAAAAACGGTGGAACATAAAACAGCAAGTCTACATACAAGAAGAACAAGAACTTAAGCGCTAAGCCTCTGATACCACACATAAGTCTTTGGAATTATCATTAGATGGCAAAAACTGCCAAAATAGTTTCTTTCTTTCATCTTTGAAGGATGGTACCAATTTTTTTAAAATTGTTTCTCTTTTTTCTGAGTTCAATCCCAGTGGCTCGACAAAAGGATGTATAGGGAATTTGAGATCAACTTTTTTTTTCAAAAACTCGACTTCCTGTAAGACAGTTTCATTATGGCATTCTTTATAAAACAAGTGTCTGCATCCTTTGCGAAACTGAGCGAGCTTAATTTTTTCAAGAAGATGTATATTATTGCTTTTTCTTTGTTTGCTTCCATCTTCAAAGAGGAAAAAATCAAAATTATTTATAGGCAAACATTTAGTTTTTTTTGAGGACTGCTCAATTATTTTCAGAAGCTGTTCAAAATCATAAATGTTTGGGTGTTTTTTCATTTCTGTGCTGATTCGGCCATGAACCGAATCCGCAGCCATAAATGAATGGCCTGGTTCAAAATATTTTAGGGTGATATCTTCTGGACCCGATTCACAATTTACAAAAGTCGCAAAAGCAGAATATAGTGTCCAATTCTTGTTCTGAGCAGAACAGTTGTCTACCCAGAATGTAAATTTTTTGGTAACATTGTCTGAGTTTTTTATTACGTTGTAGTATGCCGATGCAACATCCGTCGCGGACCTGCCTCTTATAGCCTCATGCCACATCACGCAAATATTTCCGTCCTTATGAAGTGACGCAAACGTCTCATTGAATACGACCAACCTGCAACAACAAATATAGAAGTATATAAAAGTTTAATACAATTATATATAATTATAAACGAAGTACCTTGAAACAAAAAAAGATTCCTTGGTTGACATTTTGGGCAAGAGTAAGACTTTCTGCATATCTACAGCATAGACCTTCTCATCTTGCATTACCTCTTGATTGGAGTCATTTTCATAGTGCTGTCTTGCTTCCGTATAACTTTTTTTGTGGTTTTCGAATTGACAACAAATCTTGCAACTACTTGCGTCGCATTGGCGAATAATGTGAACTTTATGTTTTAGACACTGAGCGCATTCGTCTTGGGATGGCTTTTTAAACCCAATATTCTGTTTTTCAAAAATTCTTCTGTATAGATCATATGAAATTTTCTGTAGATTACAGAAGTCTTGCCACATGTATTTAATGGTCAAGTCAGGTGGCAAGAATCGTCTATTCGGGGTGTGCTTTAAATTATAGTGAGATACTACCGGATTGAATGAGTTTATATGCTTTATGACAATTTCCTCTGTTCTCATTTTTTGTTCTTCTAGCATGCCTCTAATAACTAACCCCCTTTCATCCACTGTTTGTGCAATTCCTTCTACACTTCGCTTTTTGGAATGTATATGGCAAGTTATCATACCATCTGTTTTAAGTCCTAAAGTATGCAAAAACATTGTTTTGCACACTTGTATTTTTCAAATTTAGCTTCAGTTTCCACTGGAAGGGGTAGAAAATATTTCAGAGAAACATTCCTGGAAGAGCGCTGAGCCTCTTGCCGCCTTACTTTGATTTCAAATTGTTTGATATGAGCATCCAAAAAAAGTCTACGCTCGCCAAAGCTGAGTCTCCAGAATTTCGTTCTTATCAATTCTCTAAAGTTCTCATCATTGATTTTTGAGCTACATTTCTGCCTGCAATTATTATGGCATGATAGCAGTAGGGGGTGCTTTTCTTGCTTGTCTGGCCTTTCTTGGGAAACTCTGCAGTTTGCATTCACATTCTCGTTGACTTTTTTCAAAGGCTGCCTGTTTTTGAGGGGCGCAAGCGATACGTCATCAAAGTCCGAAAATTTAATTTTTTTCCTTCTAGGGGATACTGACGGCTCATAATTTGGGTCTGCATCAGAATCGTCATAATCTGATATAGGTTCTTCATCATGTTGCTGACGCTCTTCGAGAGGTTCATTTCTGAAAGATAAAATAAATAGAGGTCAGCGGTTTGAATATATATTTCAAATACGAAAACCGTATTGCAAGAATTAGCTTTTTGTTTGTAGTAATTTTAAAATCTTTTATTTTACTGAAAAAAAAACATCAAACTGCAATGTTACTCCTGAGTTAATATTTCATTTGGCTTATATGTAATGTATGATGCTTGCACTCACCTCTCTGTAATGCATAAACTCGTTATGAATTTTCCTCTCGACATATTCTGGATATTAACTACAGTACTAACGTTAAACTAATTCGCGACTGTCCTCACCGATCCACACTCTATGCCAGTTGGAACATGACTGCGGAAACGCTGTAGCATGCATCCGTGCCTACACTCAATCGGCTTGAAATCATGGCATGAAAATTTAGCAAAAACTAGCAAGTGCGTTTACGACGGAGTCTCCCGCCAAATTTCCTACAAAAAAAATCTTCAAAACGTAGCATGTAGACATGCCATCATTTGTTGATTTTTTAAATGCTGTTCTGATGACTTACTAGGAAACATGTGACAAAGATATACGATTTAGAGTGCGTCTGAGCGAGAGAAAAAAATTCAACTAGTAGAACTTGTTACGGGCTTTTCAAAAATGACGTAAAAATGTAAAACCTAGTAAGTCGACTTACTAGGTTCTGCTGTCACACGACAGCAGTTGCGCAGGTAAATAAAAAATGGAACTTGGACAGTGTGGAAATTCAGGGTGGCATAATTAGAATTTCCAACTGACGTTTCAGCTCAAAGTTTTCTTAAATTGTATCGCTTTCGATGTCCTCATTATTAACCTTAAATAATATAAATGAGTTACGTTATACGAGTATTATTCCTCATTCGATGAGTTTAGACCAACTATATGAGACACTTGAAATTTTATATCAAGGTGTAACATCTTATCATCTTTGATAGGTATTCTATGAAATGAATGATAATTTCAAGGCCTACGCAGGAAACATGGTTTTTATAATAATGTATGACATGATATTTTAAATCAGAAGCTATTCGCCTATACAAAAATGGCATACATGAGAAATATCAAAATTGAGATGAGGATGAGAGAGAAATCATATAAATGTTCTTTTTATGCCACCACGCAGAGATCAAAAGCTGGCAATGTTAATGGGTAGTTTATTTTGAAATCCTGTCTCAATTAAATTCAGAAAAAAATAAAAAACGATTTTAAGAAAATTCGTTTCCTTTTCCGTGTATCTGCGGAAATACTTGAAGCGTCAAAACTTTTCTAATGCATTCTCGAAAATATATACATACGCAACTTTGCCACCCCTCAACCGGCCCATATCTCATACCGTTTCCGAGTCCACAGTGGTAAAAATATGACAAAGTTGTTTTCTAAAGGATGCTAGAACAAACCAGGTACATATCCTTCCCTTCTACAAATTCTATAAAACTATTTTTGGCTATATGATAAAGTAATTATATAAGAACAATGAATAAATTTCGACAAAGAGAAATTATTTCCGGAGTTAGTATAATTTGCTATATCACACGCTATATTGAAACTTCTGCCTTTGAAGTGAAACATTAGAATGTACTAAAAGATGTACGGTGTTCCACTTAAAAAGTCGTTTCTGTTGTCATGCTTGTATGAATCATCCTGCAGGAAGCGGTATATTGCAAATAGGTAACATAAAGTCCACAATTTTTGTAAATAAGATTTTTGATCATGTTCAAAAACTGAAAACTCACCCTGTATGTCGAATTTCTTGCAACAGTTACATCACTGGATAGTTTGAGCATTTTTGAAGATTTTTTTTTATGTTAATCACTACAAAGGCATTAACTTTGGCTACTATTTTATATTTACTCTTATGCGCTTTTCGGCAAAAAATGAATGTTTTTTGCAATTAACCGGTGAAACGAACTGGGGATATCCACCAGTTCTCATTTTGAAGGTGTATTTACTCTAAAGAATATACAGGGTGACTTTGAAGTTGAGTCATTAATTTTCAGATAATGATTGTAGAAGGAAGATAAACCAAAATATGTGTGTAAAAATAAAAAAAAAATTAAAAAAAAAATTTACCTTGTTTTATAAAGTATCCTCCCGACAAGTATTTCAGTGCGGACCTGTATTTGATCGTGAGGTCTTGGAGCACCGGCATGCCGTCCATATGTGAGGTCTTAAGTCAAATGATTCACGAACCCGTTGTACTACATTAACAAAGGCACGAGGGGTTGGTTGCACTCGATTGGGAAACCGATCCGCATAAACATGTGCCATTTTTTATTTCGTTCGAGCCACGCAACAGACACCACTATCCACTACCGACTGACACTGACTGTGTACAACTGAATGAAATAATTGTAAAAACATCGTTCCAAATTCTTTCGCTTTTTTGTTTCCGATGCGATGAACCGATAAGGCGAATTATATCCGTTGTCGCCAAACACGAGCACATAATATTATTATTGAGACAGGGCGGTACTCAAACTTCCAAAGGGCTATAACTTTGTTACTTTAATTTTACCAGAAAAATGGTAAAGGAAAAAAACATTTCTTTTGATCAGATCTACTCACTGTTAAAATAAATGACTCAACTTCGAAGTCACCCTGTATAAATTCTCCTGTACAATTTATTTTACAACAGGGTTCACATTTGGCTAGTTAGCTAGGTCTAATAAGTTATGTGACGTTTCTAGATCAGCCGCTTTCCGATTGTTCAATGCAGATTCCACTCCAGATATTTTCGAATTGCACACTTCGTGTTGCTCGGGCTGTTTCGAGCTATACAGGGTGGCGCATCGAAAACGAAACAGACGCATTTACTGGCAGCTCAGTTTTGTTTGGAAAAACGCTCAGACCCGTCGATTTTGTTTTCGAGCGGGACACAAGTTTGGCAAAAAATCACGTTAACACGTACAGCCCCCTGGGCGGGGGTGACAGCAACCCTAAAATCTTAAATGGAAAGGGGGGTCGAGTGATACCTTATTTTACAGGTCTTTCAATTCCCTTTATAGTGATGTAAAATACGTGAGCTTTACTTCAGTAGTTTTGAAGATTTATTGATTTAAAGCTTAAAGTAGACTTTAATAGGTACATCAGATTAGTTTGTACTTTCAGAAGAAATTTGACTAAAAGAATTTACTTAATAAGTTTAATGCTTTTCTTCACTACGACCATGGTTTGTTTATTATTTTGTTGTTGAAAATAGCTATTGGAGCGTTTTTTTGTGGCAAAAAAGTTATTTTTTGAAGAAAGATAAGGAAATATCTCGTACTTAGTTTAAATAGGAATTTAGTACATAGTTTGCGATTGATTTGACCAAAATTTGTTGCTAAAATAACTTGTAACGCTCCACATTACGCATTACGTGTTCGACAATATTTAGATCAGACGTTTCCAGATCGATGGATTGGTAGAAGAGATGTCATTAAATGCCCCCTAAGATCGCCAGATTTATCACCTTTGGATTTCTTTATGTGGGGTCATTTAAAAAGCTATGCTACTCAGCCAACATCATTAGAAGACCTACGACAAAGAATTGTGAATGGGTGCCTTCAAATTACTCCTCAAATATTGCAAAATGTTCGGCAACGTTTTGAGCAAAATCTTTATTATTGCATGGAGAGTCATGGTGGCCATTTTCAACATTTACTTGATTAACGGGTCAGTTCATCCTTCATTTTTAAATTACTTTGCTGCCAAATGTATTGATCTCCACTAATGATGATGTATTAGTTTTATTTAAGCTTTAAATTAATAAATCGTCAAAACTACTGAACTGAAGCTCATGTATTTTACATCATTATAAAGGAAATTGAAAGACCTTTAAAATAAGGTATCACTCGACCCCCCTTTCCATTTAAGATTTTAGGGTTGGTGTCACCCCCGCCCAGGGGGCTGCACGTGTTAACGTGATTTTCTGCCAAACTTGTGTCCCCCTCGAAAACAAAATCGACGGGTCTGAGCGTTTAAAAAAAAACTGAGCTGCCAGTAAATGCGTCTGTTTCGTTTTCGATGCGCCACCCTGTATAAAAGTAACTGGTTGATCAGAATTTGAAGAATGGGTTTTGCAAGAAGAATTTCACAAGCTTTGAATCCTTCAAATAAACTCATGACTACGTCTTAAGATATATCCACAAAGTTTGACTTCTTTCTGAATTTTGTCTCCTCTAAGAAAATGTTTTATTGCGTTAAAAAAAACAGGAACAGAAAGAAAAGATAAAAGTCAGGTCTGAGGGAGTAATAGATTTTTTGACATAGTACTGGTAGCATTAGACACTCTTTTCAAAATTTCTTCAAAATCCAGTGGTACTTTCCAGGTTATAGAAGGACCCCTGATTAAATTAGTTTTTTATGGTTACTAAGAGAAACTATAAGTATTTTCTTCTCTGTAATAGAGGGCCAATAATTTCCTGACGAACACCACAAAAAACGTATTTTTTTTCACGATTACAGTACTCCCTGGGCCTATTGGCTTGACTGAAAAAAAGAGCACCGGGTTTGGGGGATATGTACGCCCAAAAAATAGGTATATCGCATTTGCAGTATAGCAAACATTTGTCATATATTATCTCGTTTTGCTTTCAAGTATTACAAATGACTAAATTATTACTTAAAGAAGCATCTCGTGCAATATTTGCTTGAATGTTTAAAAAAAGTAATTCTAGTAGTTTTCCATATCAATATGAAATGTCAAATTATCGTGGAGGACTATATAAATGCGTAGCATAGTTATGTAGATGTTTTGTGGAACGTCCACCAACATTTTTTTTTCAAGATGCATACCTTTTCGTTTTGAGCTAGGTACGTCCTTGGTAGCATCAACCTACTTGACGCCATTTTTTAATACTGGTATGTATGGATAAAATTTAATTACATGTAAAATTGTATAAAATGATGTCAAAAAGGAGTGGGAAGTATAGAGTCGACGCCATTTTTTAACTTATTTCTGGTAATGTTCAAGGAGATGATTATTATGAATGGTTTATGGTTTAAGGCACACCGGATCCTGTCATTCTTTCCGCTTTCCGCACCGCTTACTTCTTCAATTCTTCCACGGTTCGCGGTCCTCAGCCGCCGCGTTGCGGTCTTCCGACTTTTCAGTTCGCGTTTGGGCCCCGTGTTGAAACGAATATCGCGATCGGTCTTTCTTGGAGCGCGAACGCAACGTGCGTTTGCGGCGGGTGTTGATAATTTTTGGAATTCGAGAAAGTTTTGCTTTTTAGGAGTTTTAGAATCAAGGGTCAACATGGATAGGCAGATACAAACTTCTTGGTAAGCATGCTTCAAGGAACTGAAGAAAAGTAAAACAACATGTTCAAGAAGGGTGTCACTTTGTTAATCCAATTTGAACTGGCCAGGGTTAGTAGAACTGGGAAAATCCTCCTCAGGTAAATTGCTGTACAATCTTGACAACCTAGGGTCGTACCGACCAGTTCTGTACGTTATGTTCGAAGTTCGACACGGTTATGATGGGAGGCCGAAGTCAGGCCCGTTTGTCTGGCACGCTCATCGCGCGGAGAGTTCTAGAGCTAGATCGCCAACGGCCCGTCAGTGCGACAGGATTTCGAGACTGTCCGTCAGTGAAGAGCCATCGATCAGTTGGACAGCCGTTCTCTGGACAGAAACGAGCATGGATAATGTAGTCGGGGCGGCAGCACCCCAAACATGTGATCAGTACTCGACTCTACGTCTTATCTGGGCCTTGTACAGAGTGAGGAGATTTTGTTGATTTAAACAAATAGCCTAGGTTTTACCAAGCAGCTGCCGCGATTGACAAGATGTGTTCGTGCCAGATCAAGTCCTTGGTGATCTCGACTCCGACCAGCCGAAATGAACGGCTCTTCGGTAGAACTCCGCCATCCATCGAAATCGCATAAACGCCAGAGCGCTTCTTGTTAGTCCTGGCAGCATTAAACTGTACCAGATTGCACCCTCAAGCGGTGATAACGTCCAGGTTTCTTGCCAGAGAGGAAGTCGCTTTTAGTCTCGTTTTCTCCAGCTCACCGGTAGAGATCGGCTTGACACTACGAATTCCTGAAAAATACTGAGGATTTCAAAATTATTGGAGAATATTCTTCATGATTTGGTTTTTGTCGGCGTTTGAGGCCCAGACTTATACCAAGATCACGATTGGTCTTTACATAAGCGTTTTGCTCTTTGAAAAATTTTGGATTCAAAGACGATGCAATCTTTTTGGTAAGTTCCTGAAGGAATAGGGAAGGATAAAAAAATGAATCTCTTTACTGTTCGAACAACCAATGTCAATTCATTTTCAAATTATATGCACGTCAAAAAAGGTAAAATCGCACAAGCTCAAGCAGTTGCTGAAAAATATTTTACTTGCCACACCAACTGGCGAGAAAAATTGCAATCGCAAAATATTACTGCCCGATGACTCTTGGCCCCTCGATAATTTGGAAAGACATGAGCTGGAGTTTTACAGTGATTTTTACACAAAAATACTACTATACCAATATGATGAAAATCGGCCAAGTGACGGCAGAGATATGAGCGATAGATGCTCAATATAATTTCAGATTGTCCTCAATAACTGTTTTTCACGATTTTCTGGTGATTCTAGGGCTTACCAAAAAATTTAGAAAGTACCATCATACCAAAATTCCTCAACCGACTGAATTTAGCAATAATTGATGGGCTTGAGGAAATAAAGTATCAAAGCCACATTGACTGAAAGCTGAAGTTCTAGGTTTTTATGTAAGTCCTGGAGTCACGTTTCTTGCTAAATTTCGATTGAAATACTAGAATAGGCTTACATTTTGAGAAATTAAGACTTGGTGACAACAGAAGCGAACAATAGAACGCATTTTCGTAAATTGAATTTATTTTTGAAAATACTGTGGCTAGGGTCTTTCTTGAAAAAAAGTTCTACTCCAAGGGTAATGCAGAAATGGTTTATAAGTTTTCATTAAATTTGACTGACTCCTTGTCTACGTTGAAGATAATAGTATATATACATATATATATATATATATATATATATATATATATATATATATATATATATATATATTGATAGTAAACTAAAGTTTGAGGATCACTATGAATACATTATTTCAAAAATTGCAAAAAAACAAAGTACTTTTATAGGGCTTCTCATAGTCTTGTACATATTTCAAAAAAAAAAATGTTCATAATACAATTATTCAACCGCGTTTACTATATTGTTCAACTATCTTGTTCACTACCAATGAAGCCGTATTCTCAAAATTACAAGTCACGCAAAATAAAGTTATGAGAATAACATTGAATTAAAATAAGTACACCAAAATAAAATGTATGTTACAAGAATTGCAGTGGTTGAATATAAAAAATTTCATATCATAATTGGTTGTCATTTTTATATTTAAAATGCAAAATCTTTTTTTGCCAGAACATTTAGAACCTTACATCGAATTCAATAATCATCACCACAATTATTATACAACAGGAAATATATATTTTCATTTAAAAAACTGCAATAGTAATATAACTAGCAAATCAATATTTCAGAAAAGATTACTTGAATTTAATAAACTGAATAATGATATAAAGTTTTGCCAACTAATTTTCTGTTTGTTCAGAAACGGGTTATAATATATCACTAGAAGCAACTTCTTGTTTGAAATTCAGAAAGTAGGGAAAGAGACACCTGAAACTGAACAAGGACACTTGACCATGTGTACAAAAATTGTTATTTTATTTCTAATAATAAAACAAAATTACACTCTTTCCTCACACATACATATACGAATAAATTTAACAGCACTTTAAACAAACCAGAATACTTTCAAATACTATAAAATCTACACCAACAGGAGGCTCCACTTCCTATATATACATTATAAAATATAAAAGAAAAGCACATCAAGCCAATATTAAGCACATGTTTGTTAAATGAAATTTCAAAGTTCTTCCTATTCCGTCAGTCGGCAGTGACTCCGCTATACATGGAGTTTCATTTGGAGCGAGAAATAGTATAACCATGGTTATACTCTGTTTCACGAGTATCCATCACGCTTTGACGTCTACTGAGGTGAGCAGCTGATCAGCGAGTGACATTTTTGTGTTAGTCTGCAACGTTGTCAATAATGAATCGGGTATATAATATATACCCGATTCATTTATATATTATAAACTAGCACCAGGCCGAGTAGGCCCATGGCTTGATTGGCGATCCTTCACCATTCTTCTCTATTCATTGCTCTTCTTTCCCAATAACTTATGTTCCCTTAGGTCATCTTTCACCTCAGTTTTACACCTCGTCCTAGGTCTGCCTCTCCTTTTCTTCCCTCCTATTGAATGGGTAAGCAGTGTCTTTGGTACTCTATGTTCTGCCATCCTTGCACGTGTCCCAACCATCTCAACCTCTGAGCTCTTATGACCGCCGTTATGTTGGGCTCTTTAAACAGTTCTTTCAACTCATCATTTGTTCTTCGGGTCCACGTACCATGATCTAACATTTTGCCACCAAAAATCTTCCTTAACACCTTGCGTTCCCATATCTCCAGCTTTGCTTGTTATGCCTTTGTTATCGTCCATGTTTCACATGCATACGTGACCACTGGCCTTATTTGCGTTTTGTAGAGCCTGAATCGGGTATAAATCTAGCAAAACTGGTTTGTGGCATTTTGTTTTTTGTATGCAAATGAACTTTTCTAACTAAAAGAGCTGTTAGCAAGTACAAAATGTATCTGTAGTATACAAAAAGTCAAACAAAATTCGGCTCTGTGTGCCTGGCGTTGACAGATTCGTCAGAATTATGCGTCCTGTGCCGTTTTTAGGAATTTTGAGATACTACTGGATAATCAGCTGTCATTCTACCGTGATGGATACTCGTGAAATAGGGGATATGCTCGAGTATTTCACTTGAGCACCATAATTGATCCACTTCACAGCTAATACACCAAGAATTGCAACATTCGAATATGAAGCTCCTCGCAAAAAACACAAATGAAACCGAGGGGTTCGAGGCGCGTCACTGGGTCTGCGTCTGACGCATATTCTCGACCATTCACGAATGACGGGCCGAGTCTGCGATTCAAATAAACAGTTCAACTGTTTTTATTTAAACGATTAATTGTTTTAAGTGTACCTCTTTTACATAAACTAAATTACCTAAACTAATTAGAGTTTAATAAAAGCGGTACATCATTTGCTATTCTCAAGCAAATTAGTTTAATAGTATATTACTTCCAATGAGACTGGTTCCAGATAAATTCAGTTTAATTAAGCCGAATAATTTAGTTACTTAATGAAATTAAAAAATGTATTACGGGTAATGAAAATTTTCCGTAACAACTGTTTCATTGACTACGTTTTCTCAGTTAAGTGGTGCATTATTTGGCATTTTTTTGTTTAAAAGGTATGTTTCGTGATAATTATTCACCTCCATTCATCTGACTAATTAACATCATTGTTTCAATTGGGTAAGGTGTTTACTAGATCATAACCACAAAAAAAAAACACCTAATAGGAAGTTTAATTTGTAGAAAGGAGAACTTGGCATCTGAAGCTGCTTCTGATGGAGAGACGAAGGAGGTTTATGATTAGAACAAAAAAAACGAGAATATACTTTTAAAAAACGTCAGAAGCCTCATTGACTTTACACAAATACAAACATACCTATGATATGCACACTTTATTATAAATACATGGTTCGTTTGCTTTATTGGGTTTCCAATTATCCTTTTTCGTTTTTAGACTGGATTCGCGTGCATATGGTGTGATCATCTGGATTGGGTATATCAAATGTATAAAATCCGTATTTATTATCCAGATATTAGGTATAGGTGGACATCTGGATATCCGAATGGATATATATTGGATGTATGTCCAACCAGTGAATATCCTGGATATGTGATAGACAACCACTGGATGTACTTATGTGTGTTCTCTAGGCAGACTTTGTGTCAGTGGGGTCAGAGGATTCATGTTCAAGAATATATTCGGAATGTTGATATAATAACAAAATAAATTCTTTTTTGTATTCTTGATTTATGACTTCTTCCGTATTGACATGCGCATCTTTATGGACATATAAAAGTGTCAGTCCAGCTAGGCGACCTTCAAACATAGATGCTCCCAACCACCGAAATCAAACATTTCTTGAAACAACCGCAGGTAGCATTAGGTACGATAATGTAGATGAAACAGCCGTCACTATAGAGGTACGTTCCAATTTCCAAATATATTATACAAAGGGGTAAGAATATTGAGTTTATAGCTCGTCTGTCTTTGGCGACCTAAGTGAGTTTATAGTTTTCGTTGGATTATGGTATATCGTAGCCTAAGTTCTGACACAGCGTAACTCAAAACTGACAAATTTTTAAGAGAGCAAAAAAAAACGGTGGATCTTTGGATTCCCTATCCAATGACACACATATCTTAATAGCGCCATTTTTTGAGTTACGCGATGTTGAAACTTAAGCGATGATATGTGAAAATTATTTGAAAAATCTTATTTCCAACGATGTCTCCAGGGGCCTGTTTCTCAGGAATAAAAAGGTATTTCGCAAATCGAGAGGATCAAATACAATAGTTTCAGAATAGTCCCAAGAGTCACCCATTGAATTATTGCCCCTTGTTTGGGAAACACCCTGCAAATGGCTAAACCAAGATAATACCATCATGCTAAGTTACAAATAAAGTGTCAAAAATATAATATATAAGTATATATGTATGCTTATCACAGACTACTAAAGTAGTATGTGATGCTTATGAACGGATAGACGAAGAGAGCTAGATTTGAACACTCTTACGGGTAGGTAACTATGATGCTTACTACTAACCGTCTCCTTTCAATCACATGAAACCGCTTTTCTCTGATTTTGTCCGTCAAAAAGTATTTTTGTCATATTTGCTTATAGCGTTAAAGGCGCGCGCGAAATTTTTTTTCTTA
This sequence comes from Acanthoscelides obtectus, assembly GCA_963669975.1. Lineage (NCBI taxonomy): Eukaryota > Metazoa > Arthropoda > Insecta > Coleoptera > Chrysomelidae > Acanthoscelides > Acanthoscelides obtectus. The sequence continues at coordinate 51,813,958 of CAVLJG010000001.1, read as the reverse complement.
TATTCCTGTCCGAACCTGTTAATTTTTCAATTAACAAGCTTAATCACAGAATAGATGAAGCTCAATTTCCGATAATGAACTTACGGAGATGCAGTACTACCAAGCCGAAAAACGCGATATCACTATTTTATTTATATTTGCGTCAAGTTGGACGTATAGGCAATAAGACTTGCGAAACCTTCATTTGCACGCCATCATTGATGCGCTTATAAATTGGTCAGGGTGCACAGGTGTGGTGAATTTGATTTTTCATCAGTTCTGGTGATTTTTCACCAGCTTGTATCCATTATATATTTGTAAAAAGTCTGTATTTTAACCGCATTACCCCCCTAGATCCGCTCTTGCCACATTCTTAGAACATATTTTCATTGGATATGCTTCGCCAAATTACCTAATGCGAATATTCTTAGAACGTGCTGCAGCACGTTCCTAGAATGTGTGATATCTGCTCCTAATAGGGGTTTGTAATATATTCTTAGCACATTCTAATGATGTTCGGTATGTTATTTACGCACGTGTTCAGAACGAGTTAATGCTATAAGAGGACATTCTTGGAACATGTATAGCAAGCAATTTTATTTACTAAGTATCTTTCTTGAAGTTAATATGTGTGGGATATCGTGGTTGTTCAAAACGCCATTTAAAAATTATAGCGACATCTACCAGCCAAATTGCAAAAATCAACTTCGGACACAGATACCTACTCCACGGGCAATTAATAATAATAATAATACTAATAATAATGATAATAATAATAATAATAATAATAATAATAATAATAATAATAATAATAATTCTTTATTGCGTCATGCGTCATAAGAAAAAGAAGAAACTGGTACAATGTACAAACATAAAAAACACTTAAAGGACGAAACTAGGATAAAAAAATACAAAAAAGTGAATATTAGTTTTTAAAATAAAATAAAAGCCGTCTTCCGATAAAATGTGTTTTACCTTTCTTTTAAAACTATTCACTGTAACTGTAATAATGCCTGTGATGAAATTTATTGTTAATGAAATTGTCTTTGTTCCGAGTATTATAACTATGCGTATCGGAATATCTTTAAATTTTGTTTTTATTTAGGAAAAAACACACTAACGGCTTGAACATATAAATCGATGCCACAGAATGTGATAACGTTTGAATACTTCCCTGCAAGATGACTAAGTGAGTGAATTTTAAAAATTAAACGGATGATCTTTTTTTGGGGATAAAAACACGCTTGACGTCTTTAGCCTGCCCCCACAAGACAATACAACATGAAATAGCAGAGTACCCTAATGCATAATATAATAAATATTCATCAAGCCTTCTATATCTCAGGTATTTTTTTGAGAATTTATCACAAAATAACATTTACCAAGCTTTGCGCGTACTGAATTACCATTTTCCTGTCATGACAGATGTGTGTCTAAAATGACACCTAAAAATTGAAAAGATCCGTTAAAGTTAGTAATTAATATTAGTCGAAGGTTTATGCCTGCTGTGAAACTCGATGGTAATAAACTAGAGTTTACGCTTAGGCGGTTTTTATAGCATCATTCATCAAATTCCTTCATCACAATTTTAGATGGAAATGTGGTTTTTTGTTCATATGAGGTCTAGGTACCTTATTGCCGCAAGCCATACTATTGTAGTTTTGTTTTGAGTACATCATAAGCCACAAATTTAAATTTTTTCTATAGACTCGTCTGGATTTTCTTCACGACTTCTGTGGTTAATTTAATAGCCTGTTTGAACAACTTTGAGGTGAATTTGGAGCTGCTGTGCTACGTCGACCGAAAATTCCATTCAAAAAGAAGTTCCTTCCTGCTATTCAACCTTTGTAGTATTATCTACCAAACCAATACACCTAAACCTTCAAGCTCTTCTATGTTATTTATGGTAATCTTTGAACAATGGGCATTTAAAAAATAATTAGGTAACAACATCGTATCTTATTCACGACGTATTTTTCCTGGATTCTAAAAGCCACGTCACAGGTATTCTCCTCATTTTCTTTTTATTAAAAGCTTAAAGAAAAAAAGATGCATTCCTTATCATTAAAAATGAACGAGGCGTTGCTTTATGAGCAGACAACAAGCATAGTTGGCTAGGAAACAGATGAGCGTTGCAATACAAACGATTCCTGGATTCGGTTCACCAGTGGTGTAGATATTTTCTTTTCACTTTCTAGGCTGATTTTTTGGCTGTTACATGACATGAACATACATCACAAATAACTGTGTCATTTATTTCCGTTAGACTTTTTCTTTTATACCGAAGTGGCTGCGTAAGCAAAAGCACTGCGTCCATGAGGAGCCTAAATGCGATTTTTGAACTGCCTAAGGTTAGTAGAACTATGAATAGCCTCTTCATGTGGGTTGTTCCACAATCTTGATACCCTAAGGACAAAGGAGCGGTCGTACCTGCCAGTTCAGGATGAACGAAGTTCGATAAGGTTAGGATGGAAGGCCGAAGTCAGACGGGTCTCTCTGGCAGGCTTAACACGCGATATATGGTGAAGGAGAGTTCTGATGAGCAAAATCCATTAACATAGCAATAGAAGAGAGCCAGATCACCTTCGAACCATCGATGCCTAGCCTAGCTTAGCTTTTTCCCAGCAACTATCGCGATTGAGGTGATGTATTCGTGCCAGAAAAAGTTCTCAGTGATCTGGATTCCGACCAGCCGAAATGAGCGGCTCTTTGGTGGAACTCGGCCATCCATCCAAATGGGATGAGCTCTAAGGCGCTTCTTGTTAGTCAAACCATAGTAATGCGTTTTGGAAGCATTTAAGTCTACCAGATTGTTGTCTACCCAAGCAGTGGTAGCCTCCAGATCTCGTGTTAGAGGAGAAGTTGCTGCTAGTCTTGATAGAATTCGCAGTTACAAGAGAATTATTTTTTTCGACATGTAAACATGAGATTTGGAAATATAAAGATAAAGAAGAGATTCATACTATAAGTACTCATTTTTGAATTTCTCACTCACATTCTTTCAGCTGGTTAGTTACAGCCGTTTGATTGTTTTCGACTGCCCCTCCATTCAGGTAATTTTTCAACTCCAGGAAGAAAAAAGTCACAAATACTCAAATGAGGTGAATAAGGAGGGCGAGGAGTCACAGGAATGTTTTTTTACTGGCCAAAAACTCGTTTATTGACATTGCTGTGTGACAAGGAGCATTATCGTGATTCAACACCCAGTTGTTCTTGATTTGATGAATGGTGGTGTGAGTCAAATTTAGCTCTTCCCCGATCATTATGACTGTCAACCGACGATCTGAACGTACAAGATCCCGGATTCTGTCGATATTTCCATCGGTTCTTGAAGATGAAGGCCGGTCCGCTTCGTGCTTCATCTTCAATCGACTCTCTCAATTCTCAAAATGCCTTAAACCACCGAAAAACCTGGGCTATTGATAAAACACTATCTCCGTAGGCCTGAAGAAGTTTAGCAAGAGATTCCGTTGCACTGTGCGAAAATCTGAAGCAAAACCTGGTAGCACACCTTTGCTTGAAATTGATTTCATCCATTTTTAGAACACAATAGGAAAAACATTTCCGCAAAAAAGTCGCTACGGACAACCAAATGACTCAAGCGACGTCAAACTTGTACTGAAGGCGGATCACATGTTCCCCTGACTCCCCTCCAAGCCCGACGCTTCCAGTGTTGCCAGATTGAACGCTACATTGCCAGTCTCTCATTTTGCATATAAACAAAATAAACAACCAAAAAGCTGCCAGTTATGACAAATCTTACTTAGCTGAGATTGGTTTGAAAATCTCACCTAATTTAGTCCGAGTTTCAATAAAAATAACGTACAATAAGCGAAGCAAACTGAAGGAGGATTTTTGGGTAAAAAGAGCTTCGTATGAACGTATGTCACAAAGCTCTTCCGTTTTTTGTCGGTTGAATGACTCATGATTATATATGAAAAAATTTTAGTTGTAAAAAATTGTGAAGTGTGGGATGCTAGTGCGTAAGGGAGGGTGTCACGGGGTCATTTATAAATATTTAAGGGGGGCGATTTTTGGGTCCATTTAAAAGTAATAATAATAATAAACCTTTATTTCAAAATAACAGTGCACGATTACTGTGTATTAGACACTGTTAGGTGAAATATACGTCACAGCGTCATCAAGACAGAAAAAACAAAGAGGCAAACATAACATAATACAGATTTTATATTTCAAAATATTCTTGAAGGTCATATGGTTCTAAGTGCATTAACAATTGATAAATACTCTTTTTATATTCTTTTATATCCGACAACCTTTTAATTTCTTGCGGTAACTTATTATATATTTTTGTGCAGCTGTAATAGACATTTTTTTTCTGTAACGGTAAGATGATGGACTGGATATGTTTAAATGTAAAAATTAGAATCTCTTGAATATACTATGTATATTGCAGCTACAGTGAAAATTGTATTACTCTTAAATTTTCCTCTGCAAGTCTCCCTAGAGAAAAAAAAAGCTTCGTATAAAAGTATGTCACAAAGCTGTTAACTTTTAAGACACAGGGCGGTAAAGTTATAATATCGAAAGTCAAAGGCACACCACTGTTTTTTTAATATAAAAAAAATGAAATCTGTATTCAAGTATAATCAGATCTCTTGATTTTTTTAGTTCGACGTATCTTATAAACTAAAAACTCTGCATGGTTATATTGTTATATTAACGATATTGTTAAAAGCATGTAGGAAAACAGTTTTAATTTTTAATCCCCACACCACACTGATGAGGAAGTATTGTAATAGCAAAAAATTGTGAGAATAAGATATTATGATTTTTTTGTGTTACCATGTTACATATTTCCGCCTATCTGTCGGTCTGTCCGCTAATCCTTGGATCGCCTATAACTTTAAGAGTACTTAGCCGATTTGTATGCAATTTTCACACAAGGTTATTACTATGCTAAGGACAAAAGAGCTTTAAAAATTCTGAAAGCAGGTCCAGTGACGGCGAATAAAAAGGCCAAAAACGAAAAAAATAATAGAAATCACTTAAACTACGTCGTTTGAAACATTTTTAGTTGTGGGAAAGAGTGTATCTCAATTTATTTATATTAGTATGACAATACACTGTCAGCTCCAGTGATTCTGCACACCTATTTGAACATATTTCCCACCTTAAACATTTGCCCTTAAAACTTCGGATCGTCTATCGGTCGCAGATGGCGTGCGCCACGGGATCATTTATAAATATTGCATCTGGTATTTTGTCCAGAGTGACGTATAAAGCTATAATAGTCAGCGGCGCGACGATATATGAGGTGGGCGCGATATTGTCTGTACCAGGTGTTTCTAATTCGACTCTCAAAATTGAGATATCTACAAGATGGCATGACTAGAATGTCAATACGACGTCTTTTGCCCATTGTCCTCCAGCATCAACTTTTTGTTCTCAAGGACGCCATTTGAAATTTTTCACAGATGAATAGGGTTTTTAATTCTGATTCCAAATATGTATAATACGTCATAGATTGACATTGCCAAACATTAGTTATATCAAAAAATAGAATTTCCCAAGTAGGCCTTGAAATTTGTCAGTTATTTGTTTCACAAACCAGATTAAAACCAGTCATTTTTATTCTTTCCTGACTTTACTTGAAATGGAATTTTAAAATAAATCACATATTGTCATTGCCACTTATTCTCCTCTACTATATGGCGTAGGTAGTCAAAATTTCAATTCAAGGTTCCTTCATTCAACTACCATCGCCAACTTTGTTTTTTCATAATTTTGTACATTTAAATGAAGTTCCGACTCTTCTTCTCTGTATGCTATTCACTGTTCGATTTACCTCCCTTCTCAGTCTTCCAAACTCTGTTACCTACTATATTCAATTTGAGGTCAGGCCAGGTATATAAAACAAATGACTATGATAATTTTAAGGCCTACCTGTGACATTATGTTTTTCTGTGTTTGGCAATACCAGTGTATGACATATTAGATATACAAAAATCCAATATGGAGTCTATAAAAAGAGGCGAAACGACATATTGAAATTCTAGTTATGTCATCTTGTAGAAGAGAACAGGTAGCTATGTTAATGTTCGTTTTTTTCAACATTGTACTACAAAGACAATCAGGAAAAACTGAAACGATTTCGGGAAAATTCGGTTTTTCTGTCTCTCTCCGGAAGTACCTTAAGTTTCGAAGCTTTCTAAGGGGCATTTTGTTAGTTACATGAATACGCAACTTTGCCCCTATTTAAGCGACTTCGAATCTCTTACTACTTCAGAGATCCGAATTTGAAATACCTGGTATATATCTATGCGTTATGCTTGGAGTGAAATTCAATGAGGTTATTTGATTACATGACGAAATATTATATGTATAATTATGTAGCAAGAGCAATTAGAATCAGAGATCAAACATTGTTGGCAAGCAATTTTATACCAGAGCTCCAAAGAAATGAGACCTTCGGACACGCTCATTGATGCAATCTGAGGAATTTTTTTCCATGAAAAGCCTAAATAGTGCATTATTGCTTCTGATAACATCTTTTTGATGTCATTGCACTACAGGGAAAATTGTAGATACCATACGTGGTTTCGAAGGCGTGGGAAGTATATAGTCAATCTACTTGACGCCATTTATTTCAAGCGAAAACAGTACATAAGATTAAAAAAAATTAGGCAATCATATTCCCTTCGAAATCCATGGGGATTTCAAAGATATTCTTTATTTTGAGAGAAATCAGTGGCGTACCATCAGTAATGTCTGCCAAAATAGGTAAGTGAAATTAGGTATGAAGGCTTCTGGTGGAAATTTTTAAAAAAATCTGGTACATTAAAAGATGCCTCTTGAATTATCTAATGTGTATTTACAGATATTAATAATAAATTATTTATTTTTGAAAGCGTTGCCACGCTGTATCTGTGTTTACGTTTAGGACATGCCGTCATATAAAGTGTTCCTCTTAAAATTTTCCCAAAAATCGTCCTCTCAAATATTAACATTCAAATAGGAAACACCCTGCATAGGAATAGGCAGGGTTACCCGAGGATGCTAACGTAGCGCCACTGTCGCAAGCAGGCCTTCCTGAAAAGGAAGCTAGGACAGTAATGTCTCATTTATAACAGAACCAACCGAGAGGCACGTACCAGAAAATTCACTCACGATTTGTTGGCGAGACCTCTTCTAAGACGATTTTCTTTTTTCTATTTTCGCCAAGCCAAGCACTTCAACTTTTTTCTAATTCGGCCTATTTGGTTATACCTCACTTCCAGCTAGTGAGTTGATAAGTGAGTTTTTGTTTTATTTGTGACTACTGGCCAGTCACGCAGAATGTAGATGCTTGAATACTGATGAACTGCGTCTTGTTTACAGAAAAGCGAAAAGAATAAAACTTTGTTCACTTATCATTTCTACAGATAGTATAAATCAAACATTGTTTCCTTGACAATTCAATTTTTATTTTGATCTTTACTTCATTTAGATCACATAGGCTGACAAGATTTTTACCCAGAAGCCAGAGTATACATGCCCAAAGGTTTTTGATGCGCTGAACCAGAATCCGTGGCCCAGATTTCCCAATTGTAGTTTCAGAGATAACATAAAAGTACAAAAATTGTTTTCCCTATATTTGAGGTTATCTAGCATGGCACTCTCCTCCACCTCCCTATAATCCCCAAATTTTTTACTTTCATTCATTCAAAAATGATCCTCTGAAACCGCAAAAACGGAATTTTAAACGAATTTTATTTTTTCATATTTAGCATTTTTATCCGCCACATATGGACCGAATTTCATCAATTAAAATATTATTTCGTCCTAGACACAGTAGTCACCTTGAGTAAGAATTTCATCCAAATCCGACCGTTACTTTCCGAGTTATAGACAAGCCAACCATTTGCGGACAGAGCGACAGACAGGCCAACGGGAATAATTGACATGATTGTTCCTACATGTCATATAATATCCAAAAACTCATCTCTTTTTCAAAATTTATCGCGATTAAAACACTTCAGTCAGTAGGCGTGGGGAGTAAAAACCATTATTATTCGTAAAATGGATCTATTTCATAATTTTAAGGATATCTATCAAACCAAATTCCAATTTTTGAACTATTTGAAGCTAGTAGAACTTCTATTTGAGCGTAACGCGCAAATAGATTTATGCTGATGCGTGGGTAGTACTGAGGCTATCTACATGTTACTATTTTTCAATATTACTACCTGTTACCTACCTATAACTAACTATTAATGTATTCAAATAATTACACATCCTTTCTTGATTTTATTCCCTATAACTTCAAATTAGTTCATAATTTGTTCGCTGGTGGTAAACGCAGTTATGTCTAAACGCATTACTTAGTAATTAAAATATTATGCCAGGTTTCTACTCTCGCAGATATCGAAGAGGTAATGTATGCCAAATATCAAGTTTTTGCCTTCGTATCAGCCAGATCGCAAAAAAACGATCTGGTAGAGATTGCAATTGCTCTTAAGGAGGATTAGTATAAACTTTATTCCAACAACTAGTTCTGAATTGAACAGAGTACGCGCAGTTAGAAATTAGGGTTCCAACAGAAAATGAAACTGATTCCGTAACTGGCAGTTCTCTGTTTCAACATACTCCGTACTGATTCCGAACAGGTTCTCAGCTGGTTATAAAAGTTCTGGCTCTGAGAGAGTACTAAAAGTTCGAATTTGTTAGCGCATGCGCGTTTATAGAATGATCAGCTAAGGAGCTGTTTGTAGCTGTGGAATCTTGCTGAACATGAATTATGGGTCTGTTTTTCATCTGCAATATTATTTAAATGTTTATAAACAAGCATATATAATTTAGGAGTGGTGTAAAAATAAATGTACTGTGCTGTCCCTTGTCGCTTTCAGTTTTTGCTCAAGGGCCCCCAACGACAATCTGGCACTAGAGCTCCATGAACCCTACCTATGCCACTGATAGCTACCCAACACCATATCACATGTGGTGGCCAGGACTACTAGTGGCCAGATGACCCACCAAACATTAGACAACCTCGTGTTAAACCATATCCAGAAAGGCCTCTTAATGACTAAACATAACCCAATGTTGGACCGATATCTTTATTGGCCAAAAAAATTCAGTGTGTTTCCATTTACATTGTATGTGAAATTTATAATAATATCCCGCGAGAGTATACTTCCTGTTAATTCGTTTAAAAAAGACATCCGATATTAAATTGCAAGTAATTGCATGGTATGATTGTAGGATCATTATGTATTTCTATAGTATCATTTCGGAGATTTGTCGTTAGTGTCCATCTTTTGATACCGCTATACTTAAATACTTCTTCGCTTTATTTATCTGTATGCTCATTATAATGTAAACCTAAAACCATGGGTTAAGTGGAAGACCGGATGTGCCTCACTTCGCGACTCCCACTCTTGTATATGTAGATATGAAACTGGTTTTAATAATAATAATTAACGTCTGTTATTTGTAATATTCTTACAGGAGGCGAGATTTGGATAATATATCTATTCTACCATCTAACCCCCTTAACAATACGAGATGTAAAAAAAACAGAATTTGTTGAAAATTAATACCTGTATACAATAACGACAAAGTATAATCTAAGTAAAGGCGTAAGGAAAATATGAGGCCACTTATGGGTTACAACAGATTTCGCTGCTGATCAAGTAGAACTTTTTTCACTTTTTTCTTGAATTTGGGTAATGGATTGGTTTCTTTTAAACGGTTTTGTAGCTTGTTTTCATATTTTTTTAAAGACATTATTATTATTATTATAAGTATTTAATCATTCATTATTTTTAGCGTCGTCATATGTACTTATTTGTTCCTTGATCGATTTCTTTATCCCTTTATCTTGCTCAACGACTTTCTTTTTTCAAATGAAAACCTGTACATTTTCTTCCATAATCGTACTCTATGCAAAATTCACTTTCCAACGATGTATCACAAGTGACATTTTCGTTTTAAAAAGGCGGCGCTATAAAGGAGTTTGTGAAGAACCTAAAATCGGCGATATTGCTTACAAGACAAAACATAGGTCCAAATGAAAAAGTCTAAAATGGTTAAGTCGGGTGATCGTGTGGGACGCCTAATAGGACTGTTTATACCTAGCGAACGATTTCTGAATCAATACAACATCTCTATTGTCAGCCGGGGACAAACCATCAAGAAAATCTTCTATTTCATTTTGCAAAAAGTTAAGATAATCTCCCCCATTTAAGGGTACCTACATAAAAAATATATAGCTCCAACTAAGCGGGTTCCCATGTTCACTCCAGAACGGTCCTGAAAAGCCCCTTCTCTTATTAAACATGGACTTTCAGTTGTCGAGTAACATGTAGATATTATTTTTATTAAATAACCCAAGATTTGTGAATCGCGATTCATCAGACCCACAAAATATGATAATGAAAATTTCTATCTTCTTGAAGCTGAGCACGAAACCAGTTGGCCACTCTTCTTGGAATATCATTTTCATATAAGTGATGGTGTACTTGATATTTATATGAGCGGAATCCATGTTTCTTCCAAATCAGCCTAGCTAACTCACGATTCACATTTATTGCTTGCTCCAGTTGCCTAGTAGATACCGTTGGGTCAAAGTGAACTTATGGAAAAACATTTATCTTCGATTCTTCACTTACTACGAAAGAGTTATCTTCGTCATCATTTACATCCCCATTTCTAAACTTTGTCTCTAACTTGAAAAAGTATGAAACTTGTATGTCTTCTATTAGGATATCGCTGAGCCTACAACGCACAAGCATTTTTCGATTTTTTTCTGCATTCACCGAATGGAATATCATATCAACTTGCTCGGTTCTTGTAAAACTCATACTAAAAAAATACTGTGGGGTGTACCTTTTATGAAATAGGAATAAGTGAAAATAAATATAAGTGAAACGTAGAATTGCCAAACGTCAAATAACTAAACAATAATGGGTACGCTATGAATTGACTTTTATTTGTTTTCCACAGCCTAACTATTCTTTTTAAATAAATGCTATTTGCAAACATGCCAAATTTTCATAGTCTCCTTACTTTCTTGCGGCGATTGGTAGCTTCTATGAAATAGTTGTAATTTTAATTTGTTACTAAACCGATAGTAGCTTGCAGAACATCATTAGAAATGCGTTTTCTGGTAAAGCCAATCATAAAAAACCTACTTTTTGTTTTGTAATACCTATATCTTATGAAGGTTAATTCACAAATTCTTTTATGCAGCTGTTATTTGACAGCAAAGGTAATACTTGTTATACATCATGAAATAGAGAACTTTACGTAGAATAAGATTTCTGAGAAAGATATACGGGGTCCTATTTAAAATCTATCAGAAATCCTGTGTTGAAGATGTGAATTCCTGTTTTTTTTTTCAAATAAGTATACTAACATGAAAACACATAATTACAAGCTTTCATTTATTAAGCCCGTTTTAGTAGACATTTGGTGCTCACGCGACCTTGACAGTTTAAAATATTTTCTTGTCTTATAGGCAATATGGCAGATTTTAGGTTATTCACAAATTCCTTCATAACGCCACCATTTTAAAACAAAAATGTTACTTGTGACACATCGTTGGAAAGGTAATACTGCATAGAGTACGATTATGGAAGAAAATATACAGGATTCCATTTGAAAAACGAAAGTCAAGGTCACTTCTGGATAAAACGGAAGGAGGAGATAACCCACTAACTACACATGGCCCAATCTTGGAACGATATTTTATTTGCCAAGAAAATACAGCGTGTTTCCAATTTTCATTGTCGTAGAATGAAAAGGTTTCGTTACGTTACGGGTATTACGGTTGTGAGCTAAGTAACGGAAATGTATATTTTCATGTAAGTAGGATGGTAGCTTATGTATCTTATGATAATGTACAGTAGTAATGATATGAATACTTAGCGCAACGCTGCTCACCATGAAGAAACTTTGTAAGCATTGCGTGGTGGTAGGTGTAGCGAACACCTGAGGGCTTTTAGTGAGTAAGCTGCATTCTGGAGAGTCTCAGTGCAAAAAGGGCTGACATGAAAATGCTGTTCCTCATTTCTGTCCGAGAATAGCTATAAAAAGGCGTAATTTTTTAATTCACCGGTGGAGCCACCTGTGCAAGCAATTAACCAATTTTTCTTCTTTTAATTTCCGTCTGAGCGACCGGTTGTACACCAAACTTGTCTATATAGTTTATAGACAAGTTTGGTGTTCAACCGGTGGCTAAGACGGAAATTTTGGTTGTACCGGTGGCTCCACCGGTGAATTAAAAAATACGCCTAAAGCTTGCCTCTGCCGAAAGAAACCCCTCGCTCTATATCGGATCCAGATAAGGTTTTGTATCGATTTTCTCAAAGTCCTGTATCTTTATACTTGTATAGAAATTCATCAGTTTCCGACGATAACAATAAACAGGATGCTATGTCGGTATATTGCTACGATCGAGGCCTACTGCGGTTTGTTGGAAAAATGAAAACAATTGAACATCAGTATTCACGGGATGACATTTGAGAGGGCGTCAGTGACGATTATCAATTGTTTTAGACAGATATTATGCTAAGGAAAAGGAAATGTAGGTGTTGATTTTTTATCGCTATTTCCTTTCGTTTACCTTTGGTTTTTACCGTTTCGTTAGATTGTTTTTTGTTTTATTGAATAGAATGATTTAAAATGATTATACAATTTTTGTGTATCTAATAAAAATTTGTGTATTTCAGTAAATCTATGGATAACAGCACTATCCATACATGCATTCAGAGAACCATACCGATCTATGTGGTCGAACAGAAGAAGACTGATAGCGACTTGTTCTCTGACGAAAAACTTGAGGATTATCACTGTGTAATTTGGTGCGTTTTTAACACCATACCTTAACTAACAAGATACGGTTATGGAACTATTTTAAATTCGATGAACCTCATGACTGTCTTAGGGGCAGATTCACGTCACTAGAAAAAGTAGGAAATCTTTTGCTCTTTCCAAACAAAATCTGTCTTAATTTCATCATAATATCATTCAGCTGTTATCTGTAATCTGCCACAGGCTGCTGAGCAATCTCCGTACCGTACCGTAATTTTCACTAGTTTCTGAGGTTAATGAGTAGAAACTCCATAGGCTACGTGATGCATTCACGGTCTGGTTGGGATGTTCATTGTTGTCTTGAAATCCGACGATTAGTCCGATTACTCCTATGTATGTATGCAGCATGCACAACATTAGGATTATAAAGGAAGATCTTTTACTTGTTGAATAATGTTATCATGATCGTCTAGTTTTTCATTTCAACTATACATGGTATTGATAAAGTATCATCGAGGGCTAATTATTATTGGGCGATTATATTTCTGACAATTCGTTTTTCGCTTCCCACTCCTTTTGGCGGAAAACTATTGTAATCGCGAAAAATTTCGAGATATTAAAAACCATGTCACTCATTCCCGTCGATCGCTCTGTCTGTCTGTTTGTCGGTCTGTCCGCAAAACTTATAATAACTTGATAAGTGCCACTCTTTCGATGAAATTTTTGAACAATCTTACTACTGAGCCAAGGTCGCCAAAGCTTTTTTCTGGAAACCATGTGGCATGTGGGGCGCAGAAAAAGGCCATAAACAAAAAAAAACGCACAACTCCACTGTAACACCCTGTATATTTGTCATAGCCTATCTAGCAAATCTAAAATGTGGCAGCATTTAGAAGAGCGACCAACTAAGGAAGAGAAAATAGAAGAAGACAAGAAGAAAAATGGTAAGAAACAGGTATCAAACATTTTGAGAATTAATTTTCTGAATACGGCCCTGTCGGATCTATTAAACCGCAGCGAACGGATTGCGGTATGACATTTTTTGGCCCGCATCGATCATCGGGAAACTCTCAGTAGCAACGCTGTCTGCTTCTGCAACGAGGACAATTTATTCTCTTCTTCTTTCTACTATCTTTTCTTTAATTAATAAAATCTATTCACAGAACTGGCGGCACATTTCTTCTTCTTACTCGATTTATACGCCAAGAGCTGACGACATTCAGGGTCTTTGCTCACTATACCGTATCGTACTAGGATCATTTCTAGCACATGTATAATCCCTGCTTCTTCTATTTGTCATTGTCTGTCAGAGCGGTCCGTAGGACCTTTGCTCTTGATTGAAGTATCGTACGTCAATAGGTCCGTCAGGTCTGGTTGCCCAGATCCCAGGCAAAAAAAAGAAGTGCGTCAATTTGAAGGGTGCTTTGGCATTGCTAACTAGTATTCGGGAATTTTTAATTGAGTTAATTGATCCTACATTTAATTTAGAGATTGGTTGTTGAAGAAAGATTATAATTTTGGTAGGACCTGCAGTCGCACAATTTAATATTGTTCAAAATGCGAGCCACGGCCTTGAGTGCTTTGTGGAGATATACCATAGGGCGTTAGTGATTGTACGCAAGGTTCTGTTCTGCAAAACCTGCAGACTACACAAATGCGTTTTGGCGAGAAAACACCAAGCTATTCTTGCCTAAGTGACCGTTGGTCTAATAATCAGCCGTCCTTTATTGATCAAACTTAATTTTGAGGTTCTATCTAGCGTAGGGTAGACTTGCCGAAACGTGATTTAGAATTCAATGTGTTCAGGTCATCCCCTTGTCAAGAGTGATACCGAGTTACTTAGCAGAACTTTCCCATGGTACCCGAGCTCCGTTTACTGAAACCTCAGACGAAGCGTTGCTACGTTTTTTAGTAGAATAGATAGCTTGCGTTTATGAATGATTAATTTTGATCAGCCTATTCCAATACCTTGTCCACCGCACTTTGTGGCCTGTCGTGAACCAGATTCCCAGAATACGACTGGGCCACCACGGCAGTGTCATCAGCACAGAGATAGATTTCGCAGTTACTGGGGCAAGGGACGTCATTTCCTGAGGGACACCGACTTTGATGAGCCGTATTATTGACAGAACGTTATTAATTTTGATCCGCAATTTGCTACCGTCAACGAAGGATTTCAAAAGTTTTAGTAGCCAGAAGGGGAAGCCCTTTTGGATCAATTTGTAGAGAAGCTCTTGTGCCACACCTTGTAAAATGCCGTTGAGACATCCTGAAGCAAGATATCAGTACTTTCGTTGCGGGTGAATTCCCTGGTTACTCGCTCAAACACATTGTGGTCTGACGAGAAATTTTCAAGGTGACGTAGAATTCCTTTTCAGCGAGGTGAAAGGACCTGTCAGTAGACTAATGGGATGATAATCCTGGGGGAATATCGAATGCACCTTCTTTGGAATTATTATATCATCAGCGATCTTCCACGCCGCTAAGAGTGTACTGGGCGCTTAGCATGGCATTGATTATTGCCACGAGGACTTCCGCGGAAGCTGCTTCAGCGACTTATTTGTGACTCGATCCCCTCTAGGTGCTTTACTCACCTTAAGGTCTTTAATATGACCTTGAAGCTCTGCTGGGGTGCAATGCGGGGTCTGAAGGATTCCACTGAAGTGTCATGCAACTCTTCAGTTAAGTATCTTCTGCAGAAGACTCCTCTGAGAAAAATCACTAAGGGAGACGCTACAACCAATGACGCTGTTGGTCCAAAAATATCTCCTGACAGATCTTACAATGTGTTGCTCGACCTTTTCCTCTGTCCTAAAGACTATACTCCTAGAGGAATGCTTGAGTCAAGCATCCTCGCCAGAAAGTCTCTCCTTTGTTCATTACGGAATTCATGAAGAACATTTCTGAATTCATGAACAAGATTCGCCGCTCTTGGAATAGGATGATATTATAAATATCTACTATGATAATCGATATAATAGCGATCTGATGGCTACGCTTTTCTCTTGTGTACTGTGCAAGGAATGGCACAACGAGGATAGAACTTGCAGCGTAGGCCATAGAAGCTATGAGTGGCCTTCGCTAGCGCTAGTATCATGTCTGAGGCAGATGTTGGTATCACTTGTCACTTTGCAGTTACGTAGTGAGGGTGCCGCGTGGTGAACGTTGTGTCTCAATACAACCAGGGGCGACTTTAGCTAGTTAGGGGCCCCTCGACACAGAGGAAGCTTAGGGCTCGTGGCTGAAGAGGCTCCAGTATAGAGCGAAATCCAGGGTCATATATTGCCGATCCAGGGGGGAGTCAGGGCAGAGCAAAATCTTATGAAAGATTGCGCGTCAAGTAAGTTGATTCTGCAATTCCTACGCAATGATGGACAAATAAACTTTGAATATGCAGCATGAATTGACTTTCATACGACTACATTGTGGTATCCTTACTATTCACTGGCCATGGAAACTCTTACAGTGTTAAGGAACAAATTTAATTGAATTGTTGATTTCCTTTTTTTTTAAATAATCGGCGCCGACTATACGTGGTGCATAATAAAACTATTACACTGATACCAAAGATTCAGCATTTACAATCTCCTACCCCCTACAAACCCCAACATTCAGTTTACAGCCCCTACAATTTTTTTCTAAAAATGACCAGGAGCCCCTGAAATGTCGAAGTTTGATCGGTTTTTATTTTGTTTTTTGCCCCTACCTTCATCGCCACTAGAACGATCTTTTAAAACAACAAAGCTTTTCCATCTTTAGCATAGTAAGGTAGGTGGACCATATAAGGACTCCCTAACAAATAAACTGTTATTACTCCTTTAGTTACTAAATGAATAAATGAATGAAACAAAAATTAGTTTCTAAAACTCTTCTAGTAAACGGCCTGGCAAGGGACAAGACCAATATAATAAATTAGTCGTTTAGTTTAAGAATAAAGTTGTGATCAAAATATTTGCTTATATTACATAAGTCTTTCATTAAAATTAAAATAATTACAATCATATATATTCTCATGAAAAAACTAAGAATGTATTCGTGAAAATATTTTAAAAATAATTTTAATCAATATTATATCGATATCAAATATGTTGCCAATAGCTTTTATAATGAAATAAAAAAATGATCTAAATGACCTTCTCATGGGTCCGTTCCTTGTAAGGCCAAATTGTACCAGATGGTGTTAAAAATCTACAATTCTAAGTATTGACTATGAGCTCCTATGGTCCACGCACTTAGTACTTAGTAACATTTGGCAGAATTTCATCAAAATCCTACAGGCACTTTCCAACTTATAGCGCAGCCAAGGATGAGTGAACAGACAGATAAATAGACTGTGTTTTAGATTTGATTCCCGATTACAATACTTCCTCACCAGTGACGTAGGAAGTAAAATAAACATTTTACACAAAATCTCACATAAGCGCTTAGCGCTGTTTTATTTCAATAGACGATAGTTTGCTATGATTTCATTCGTTGATCCAGATACTAAGCCTAGACAATGCTGGAGTACTGACATTGACTTCTTTGTATATACTAGAAATAGCCACTTATGTATTTTCGAATAGGAACACTTGTTTGTAAACAGTGGTATCCACACGCACAATACCAGAATAAAAATCCAATTACGTTTACCTATGTTTAACTACAAATGCAGTCCAGGCTCACCAAATTACCTTGGATTAAATATTTGAGAAGGCTTCTGATCGATCAGTGTTTCTATAGTGTTGAAGAGTTCTTCTCCTGTAGTCATTTTTAATGTTTTAACTGTGTTTTATTGTTATTGTGTCCTTAGTTTTAAGTTTTATTGACAATTCCTATATGTTTTTTTTGCAAACATCGACAGGAAAAAATAAAGAATTTGAATTTAAATGCTAATGAGCATGAAACAGCTGTCCATGGTTGGTGTCAGTGGCAGAACGGACGAAAGCAGCATATTTAGTCATTTAATGGAATGTCTTATTCATTTTAGAAACAATGACAAATCACCTATTAACAGTTCTTGGGAAGAACCAAAAGTAAATCTCCACACAGATAGATGTGACTATTTAATAGTCAGTTGCTAAACTCAGTAGCTATAAATTTAACTAAGCGACATTCACTATACCCTAAACAGCTTTTAATTGTCTTTAAAAATATCAGAAATTCGGTTGTGGTCATCTAGAAATTGATTTAACGACTGTGAATCGGTCATTAGCAGCCTGTTTTGACATAAAATTAGTCTCGTAAAAATCGGTTTAATGGCTGACGAAAGTAATTAAAAACTATATGGAAGCCGTTAAATCCGGAAAAATTTGCATAAAAATTTAAAACACGGTTGGAAAAGATCGTGTCAAGTAGATTAACTCTGCATATGACTATCCAATTGCCGTAGAGTAGTGACACATTCTTGGACTAGAAATGTCGGTCGTATCTTCGGAGGTTTAACCGCCTGGGCCTTTATGGCTACCTTACTGTCAGAATATATGAATATGGACTGTTCCATATTTGTTGGGTGCGCGATGACAACGCCACGTACCGGATGTCAGACAGAAATATTTATGTTTGAGCCTTTCAATATACAAATACGAATTCGGTACTTTCCCAGAAAACTGAAAATTTGCCCATGTCCAGCCTGTACCAAAAAGAAAAGGTCTAAGACCGACTTTTACAACTACTAACCTATAGCTCTGCTTTCTGTCATAAACACGATAATGGAGAGGTTCATAATTCGAGAGCTTCTATCTTGAACATCGCGACTTGATTAGGGACAGGCAGTATGGGTTTTCGGCACAAACGGTCAACGGAGGACCTCCTAGCTCACGTGACGCAACTGTGAAGTAAGCTCATCTAGTCATATGGTGAGGCTCATGTCGTTGCTCTTAATCACAAAAGTTTTCGACCCGATGAAATTAATGGGTTCTCCTCTTAATCCCGCAATGATAACACGGATGATCCCCAGGTCTTGGCGCAGACATCGTTTCTATTACATATCAACGACTTTCTTTCCTGTACGATCAATCCAATCCACAGCATACCGATGACAACACCCTGCATACAGTACAAGGTACAGTACACAGTAGGTACTATACCTTGACTAACAAGAAGCGCCCTAGCGCTCGCCTGGCTTTAGATGGATGGCATTTCGAACTTTCGTGCGTTCCAGAACTGGCCGTTACGACCGCTCCTTTGCCCTAGGGTGTCGGGATTGTGAAAAAATCTGAATGAGGAAGATTTTCCCTGTTCCAATTATCTTAGGCAGTCCAAAAATCGGATTAACAAAATGTCTTTAGCTCAGTATAGCAGCCGTGGTGCCCCTTTATGTAGGCTTCAGCCTACGCGGCTGCTTCGGTATATAATAACAAAACAACTATGAACTGTGCTCCTTACGAACGGAATATTGACTTAGTTCAAGTTCTATGGGATGATAGGGAAGTTATAAAACTGATCCAGTTTGATAGGGGTAATAAAAGATTGCAATAAGCTTCGATGTATACAGGAGCCTTCCCATCAACAATGTTGTTTGTTATTTCACTGATTGCTAGCTATCATCTCTTTGCTTAATAATGGTTATCTAGTGATCCAATTAATGTATCAAACAACCAAACATGTGATAATTACAAATAGGTAGCTCTGATAACGCTCAGTTAATAAATATGCATAGTGGACAACGAGTATAACTGTTGAACAGCATACCGCAACTGGAGCAGAATAGAAAAACGAAAATGAACAGGAAAGCTCAAGATCAAATTTGCATTGTTAATAGTCCAAGATCTCATATCCAAAAAATGTCATGCGTATGAGCTGGAGAGAGAAGACTTGCAACGACTTCCTCTCTGACTAAAGACTTGGAAGTTATCATTACCTGAATACGGAACAATCTCGTACAGTTCAATGCTTCCAAAACACAGTATGACACTTTAATTAACTGCCGTTTAAATTGCCTTTTGACCTCAATTTTAAAAATTCAGTTTGATATTTCTCAAATTTTAGTGGTTATAACGTAGTTTTCAAGTATTTCTTACAAAAGACATCCTATTTATATTGACTACTTTAAATGTGAACTGTGCATTGTTTGATATTTTTGATAGTTATTGATTTTTCTCCATTTTTGGATTGCTTGCACCGAAAGAAGACCTAAACGTTGTACGTTTATTTTAATGACATAGTAATTCCTTAAAATTGACAGCCAATTACTTATTATTATTATTACTATTTTATCATTATTATTATAAACATTACAACGGTAGGAAGAAAAGTCTGATGACATTGTTTTTTTATGCTGGATAATGCACGATAAGTGCTGCTCTGTCTTCTAGTACCTTTATCCAGCTTACTTTTGAATAAATTGACAGTTGTTGCACCCACTGTTTCTTCACTAAGAGAGTTCCACGAGTATACTACACGATTTGAATTGAAGTTTCTCCTTATCAACTTAGATGTCCTCTTTTTTCTAATATTTTGGTAGTCCCTCGGAAATAAAGATTCTGACTCATATGATCTTGACTGTCTCAATCAGGTCCCCTCGTAATCTTCGCACAGCGAGTGTTGTCAAATTCATAGCCCGTAAGCCGAGTACAGACCGAAAATCCAAACGAATGCAAGCACATGTGACGTTGGCGTTTGTTGTTGGAGGCTATTGGAATGCGCTCGTCCACACCTAAATTTAGTTTCGAGTTGGACCGCGTTGGGTTAACTTGGGTACTAATGTCGAGGGTCGAGTCTCCTCTTATCGAATGCGGACAAACGACTAGATACTAGAAGCGCACCAAATCCTGTCCAGACCAAATCAAACCTCCCTTTGATATACGATCAAGGAGCGAACACAATCGAACGCCAACGCCGGTCTTGGAAACCCCCGGCTTATGTTCGGTCTGTACGCGGCTTTAGACTTTGTTCATATAGCAAATGTCGAAACTCTGGTGGAATTCGCGTTATTTTACGCTGCAATCTTTCTTTTAACAAAATAGGGACTCCATACGCTGTGTGCATGTTCAAGTTTGGATCGGATGTACCTACATCTTGTATAGATTTTCTTTCATAGTTTTTAACAGCTTTTTCAACCAAATATATCACTGAGCTGACTTTTTGTTGGTAATGTGAGCTTACCATTTTAACTGATGTGCTATTATAACACCTAGCTCTTTCTGCTACTGTACATTTTCAATTTCTACCTGCCCCATAGTGTAGTATATGATGATTTGTCTTCCCAATATGAACTATCGTGAACTTTTCTGCACTGAGTGACTTTTGTCATTTCTTATACCATTCCTCGATGGAGAGTATGTCCTTTTTAACTTCGACCTCTTGTAATGCAGGGTTTCCAAATATCATCTGCATAGGATGAAATATTTGTTCTGATATCCGTTGATAGATCTGATGTGTAGCAAGGCATAGAAGAGGTCCAAGTTCAGAGCCACTCAGCACTTGGTGTGGGTCTCTTAGAACAACATTTGCTCTTACTTAGAAGGTTCTGTTCAACCTAAAAACTTACCGCGTACATCAAAATTCTCAAGTTTATAAAGCAAATGCTTATGCGGAACTTTATCAAAAGCTTTTTCGTAATCGAGATATACCTTCCTTTGTCATCCATAGGTCCACTGTTGTAAAGCAGAGAGCAAGTTGGTAATTACATATCTTCCAGGTAGAAAGCCTGCGTCTGGTATTCTGAAGTAAGAATTGTATCCGTTTCCAGGTTATGATTTTTTCCATGAGTTTACAAGGAATGCAAGGAAGGTTTATAGGTTTGTAGGTTTCTGGCAGATCTACTTTTGTAGAGGATCTTGAAAAAAATACATTTTCCAAAGCCTGTTATAAACAAGGAACACAGTTTTTTTCTGGCCTGACTTTTTTGTGTGATGGTTGCAACTTTAAGATCCTTAAAGTTGTTTATTCACTTGTCAGCCAGGACCACCCTCCTCCTCTCTACAAATATTTTTTAAGCATTTTTCTCCAGATAATCTCCTCGCTTTGTGCAAGGCTCAGATGAGAGGCAGTTTACAGAATTGTTGTTACCTGTATTGGAAACGTTCGACCTTATGATGGACATTTCTTGTTATGTGGGTTCTTAGGCTATAAGCAACTTAGAAAGCGATGAAACGCAAGCATCTTGTGGCATAATTTCGCGATAGTGTAAAAGATATCGTTATTGATGATAAAAACAACAGTAACGGGACGATTTTCCTAATCGGGTTTATATGTATATCAAATAAATTACAGTGATATAGAGGCAGAAGTAGGTAGCAAAATTATTAATTTATCGAGATATGAGCTGAATTAGAAGTGTTCTGTTGGACGCTGCATTGTTAACACCAATAATCACGTGTTTTTAACTGTACTCTAAACTATTTCCTTGTTGTGACAACGTATCGAGAATATTAATGCTGTATATTTATGCTAATTGCGAGAGCGATTCTGTGATAAAAATATTCACAGGAAGTCACCCATACCAGTTAGACAATTTGGGGGGTGGGGCGCTGAATAGAGGTATGCACGATTTTTTTTGACTTTCTGACGATCATTTACGTAAATATAAACACCGTAAATACATATTTCATTCGTGTAAATGTTTGTATTAATTACCAATTAAACATTTAAACTTGCAATGCCAATGACGTAGATTTAAACGCCGCATTTTTGGCGCGCTTTCCATTGACGTTATAGCTCACCCTTAGTCACTGATTCTGTTTTATCTCGTAGGTTTTGATTAAGAAAAACTTGCATGTATGAAGGACGGAAACCGTGTTATCAGTTCTATATACCCACGTGCAAAAATACGTAACGGAAAGCACCGGACAAAGTATTTTACCAGTGATATTAAGATAAAAGTGGTGGAAAATTATCAAAAGGGATAATTTATCACCAAAAAGTAGTAATAATAATTTTATTCACGTATTTATTCAAAATTAATATTATAGTACAGGGTGTAAAGTTAGTAGTGGATCAACGGAAGTCAGGTGATAGAGGGCTTCAAAACATATCGAATGAACCCCTATATGTGTGGTCCGAGATTTTATAGTTCAGGAAATATTTACAATTTTGTGAAAATTCGAAAAAACGGGGTATAAACTTTCAATCGCAATTACAACTAAACCATTATTTTTAGGGCTGACATTTTTTTTCAGATAAGCTAAATGATTATGTCACTTTTTAACAAAGCTAATTAGAGATCAATGCAAAAAATATCTTCTATCCCTCAACTTTGGAGGACGGTAAAAAAATTGAGGTTGTAATTGATTATTCATTTTATTGTAAAAACTATTTCAATCCATGTAGAATAAACCCTGAAAATATCAGCTTGCTACGATCAATGCCTCACCTTAAAAAATCTGTATGTTTGAAAGACTTGACGGATTTTGACGTATGAAGTACTGTTAGATTCGCCCTAGCAGTGCTAATTATACTTATACTTGTATTAAAATTTTGTAAAATGGCCGATTTCCTACGCAAATAGCCAAATCAGCTTAATCAGCTTGGACATTCAACTCGGCATTCCAGGTGCGGGAGCGTTAAATGTTCGGTCCGACCGAAATTACTAAGTCAGACAATAGTCCAACGCGGAATTTGTATCTAACGTTTCTCATCTGAGTGGCATCATGTCATATTCTTCGCGAGATTATGCAGAAATGCATTACTATTATGGTTCTGTCCTAGGAAAAGCTCGAGCAGCTGCTCGCATGTATCGGGAGTATGTGGTTAGAAGAGGTGGACCACAACTGGCGGTATATCCCAACTACCGCGTTTTTCTACTCGTCCACAATGCGTACATGGAGGACCGCATACTAGGCACTCATCGTCAGCTAGGAGCGCCGATGATACGCCCAGAAGAAATAGAAGATATAATAGAAGCAGCCATTGCCCGAAGCAGAAACATATCCCATACTACTCTCGAAGAACAGACCCTGTATAAAAAGTACAAGAATTGCTTCCAAGCGACTATGCACAACGGGTTGAATTTTGTGAGAATATGTTGAAAAGGTGCGAAGAGGATGAAACTTTTTTGACAGCATCTTATGGACAGATAAATCCAGCTTTAAACGAAATGGAATATTCAACATGCACAATTTTCATTCATGGAGCGTGGAAAATTCACGCGCTATTCGCCGACACAGCTTTCAACGTCAGT
Source organism: Acanthoscelides obtectus (assembly GCA_963669975.1). Classification (NCBI taxonomy): domain Eukaryota; kingdom Metazoa; phylum Arthropoda; class Insecta; order Coleoptera; family Chrysomelidae; genus Acanthoscelides; species Acanthoscelides obtectus. Next base: position 51,790,122 of record CAVLJG010000001.1, on the reverse strand, counting down.
TCGGCGTTAATTTATGTGCTGGAGTACCTACTCAACAAAAAATTAATTCGACCATATGAATTGGTCAGTCATATCTTGCTTTTCTACAAACCAGTTTGCATGAGCTGCTAGAAGATGTATCTTTCGACGTTCGAAGCCGCATGTATTTGCAATGCGATGGTGCCCCATGCCACTTTGCACGGGATGTAGGGCATTACTTAGACACTTAGACAGTGCCTTTCCTGGGCGTTGGATAGGTAGAGGTGGACACCATACGATGGCCTCCAAAGTCACCCGATTTAAATCCTCTATATTTTTTATATGGGGATAATATATACATCTGAATATACAAATGTCAACCAACTGCGCCAGAAAATTGATGAGGCAAAAATAAAAATTATGTCGCTTGTGTATGAAGGTCATTTCGAACATGTTCTTCAAGAGTTAGTTAAATTAAATTATCTTCTTCATTTGTCGGTAAATCGCCATAAAGAGCGACACAATAGGGTCTGTACATGTAGGTCGTAAGGATTCTATTTCGTTTCTAACGTTTATCGCATGACATTTTTAGGGTTTATTCTACCTGGATTGAAATAGTTTTTACAATAAAATGAATAATGAAATACAACCTCAATTTTTTTACCGCCCTCCAAAGGTTTAAGATTTTTTACGTTGATCTAATTAGCTGTGTTAAAAAGTGACATAATCATTGCTAAAATGAAACATTTAGCTCATCTAAAAAAAATTACAGCCCTAAACCTAATGGTTTAGTTGTAATTGCGATTGAAAGTTCATTATCCCGTTTTTTCGAAATTTCACAAAATTGCAAATATTTTCTGAACTACAAAATGTCGGACCACATATATAGGGGTTCATTCGATAGGTTTTGAGGCCCTCTATCACCTGACTTCCGTTGATTCACTACTAACTTTACACCCTGTAAATGTAAATAAACTAAAATAATCCCATAGAAGCATATAATTCTAGTGCGTGGAAAAAAAGGCCACCGCAATTTTCGCTTTAAACATAGCTAAATATAGATAATACATAAATTCAAGCACACAATATAAGTGTAATAACGATATATTCAAAACTACTTAACTTGCATTTGAGTTCACTTTGCTATTTCATCTCGATTTTTAGGTAACAAGAATGTCGGTATTTCAATTTTGGATCCTTTCTTAATTTGAAATGTACTTTATATGGCTTGGTAAAAAGTTATAAATTCTAGTGAAGAGGTAGTTGGGACATATTCGACCTACATTTTTTTACTATAAATGGTGTTCTTTTAATCAGCTCGACTTTACTACTACTTGTGGTCCAATTAAATAGGGTTGTTGTTTTATTTTTGAATAGATTTATTACAACATCGTAAAGTTAAGTAAAGTAAGTAAGATCGAGTATTTTTGCTTCGGAATATAACACATCAGATGGCTATAGAATTGGCCGTTTAAAAATAGTTTTCAAAAATTGCTTTTGGATTATTTCTAGCTTCTTAATTTGGTTGGTAAGCGCACCACCCCAAGCTCGTATCGCATAATTGAGGCAACATTCAATTAGTGCATGATATAACACCTTCAAATTTGTTATTATATGGTCAACATGGAAATTCCACTTTATATGAGGATATAAATGAACACCTAAGCATTTTGTTTTATCAGCTGAATGTATGAGAGTATTTATGTTGTCACATTTAATTTGTAAAGAGGTGAATGATGGTAATTTATTTTTAAGGTTTGTGAAACGGACTTACATACATGGTTTTCTGAAAATTGATTGTTAAATATTTGTGTCTAAATCAATCGGAAATTAAAATACCATTTTCAACAGTATCTTTAAGGAATTGTTACCAGAATAAAGTATCACTGTATGATCTGCAAATCATATTATTGTGCTGTGCGACTTCAGTCTAAATAGGCTATTGACGTACACAGTAAAAAATAACAGGTCTAAAACTGTCCCTTGTGGTACAACATAAGTCACAGTGATTCATATTGTTGTGAATACGACTTTAAGATAAGTACAGAATACAGAACTACCATTTTTTCCAAATATGATTAGTTTTTATTTACCACAGATTATGTACCTATCCTTGTTCCACTTGCCATTTGAAAGAGATAATTCTCTGACATTATAAATAATTGCAAAACTCACTTGTCACCCTTCAAGTGCCGTCCACGTTACGAAATTCGGCTATCATCAAGATTATTCTCATCGTCAAAACCGCTGCTTTAGAAATATTCTTGTTATTGTAGCTGTACGAATTACGTAATTTTTCCTGCAACGAATTTTCTATCCTTTTTATTGCATAATTTCCAACTATTTCCTCCAGTATTAGGTATGTTCTGGGGCCTAATTCTAACTAAATTTCGACAATTTAAATTATTCTTAATGTCGCAAAAATCGGAATTAATTTGGGCGCTGGTATCTATTCTCTCATTATACGAGGGATGTCTTTTAAGTTTTGCATACAGAAACATAGTAGGCCGCGCGGATCGAACGTCAGTACTGAATCTTAACCTCACTCTTCAGTAAACTTAAATTCAAAGTTTCACAACAATACGTGCAGTGTTCTCACTACAGTGAATTTTTAAGTGTCACCAAGTCATTAGAAAAATGGAACTCAACCAAGAACATTTTCGCGCCATTATTTATTATAACTTTCAGAGACAATTATCGCAACAAGAATGCCTTGCTGAGTTACTGTCTGTTTTCGGCAACGAAGCGCCACATCAGTCGACAATTTCCCGTTGGTATGGAGAATTCAAACGTGGACGGGTGAGTCTTAGCGACGATCCCAGGTGGGTGCACCAAAAACGGCAGTCACCCAGGAAAACGTCGATGCTGTGCGCAAACTCATCATTGAAGATAGACATGTGACCTATCGCGAGATTGAGGCGCCCTTGAAGATCTCAAAGACCTCAATTCAAAAAATTTTACATGAAGAATTAGGAGTAAGAAAATTAGTTTCTCGTTGGATACCCTACCTGTTGACTGAAGAGCAGAAAGCAGCCAGGGTTAATTGGTGTCAAAAAACGCTTGACCGTTTCAATTCCGGAAACTCAAAAAATGTGTACAGCATTGTTAGTGGTGATGAATCGTGGATTTACTGTTGTGAACCAGGAAATAAACGACAGTCGGCTGTTTGGGTGTTCCAAGTAGGTGAAGAAAAGCCAACTACAGTCATCCGATCTCGGAGTGTTTCGAAAAAGATGGTCACGACATTTGTGTCAAAAGCGGGTCATATTGCAACAATTCTTCTTAATGAGCAAAGAACTGTTACTGCGGATTGGTATACCACCATTTGTTTGCCAAAAGTCATCACCGAGCTTCGAAAAATCAACCCCGAAAGAAGAATCATCCTCCACCAAGACAATGCAAGCTCGCACACAGCCCAAAAAACAAGGCAGTATTTAACGGAAGAAAACGTGGAATTATTGGACCATCCTCCATATAGTCCCGATCTAAGTCCTAACGATTTCTTTACTTTCCCGAAAATTAAAAACAGACTGCGTGCTCAAAGGTTTCAGTCACCAGAAGAAGCAGTTGAAGCATTCAAAAATACCGTTTTGGATCTGCCAACAAACGAGTGGAATAAGTGCTTCGAAAATTGGTTTGAGCACATGCGGACGTGTATTAATCTTCGTTGGGAATACTTCGAAAAACAATAAAGTCATTTAAAACTACCTACCGTGTTGTTTTATTTCCATATATCCATATGCAAAACTTAAAAGACATCCCTCGTACATTATACGGCTGAAATATAATAATTTCCGCTCTTTAATCTTAAGAAATACGTGTTTTCTCATTCATCTCAACACTTCTTTGTTCGTCAACTTTTCCATCCGATATATTTTCAATATGTTGCATTCCAAAACCACCTGTTTAATTACCAGCGGTATTTCTTTTGTTTCAGCGCCACCTACTCATGCCATGCATTCTAACATCTGCGATGGGCCAACGGCCTTCCAGCACCGTCACTCTACCATCTTCACCGCCCACCGCCACCCCCGACCACAAACACTTATTCCCCCTCCACCATTTTTTGACGTTCGGTGGGCGTGGTACTCGCTTGCCACGCCCACAACAGCCCATCCGTTTCCAGTACCGCAAGACGAAGAGGCGGGGCCTGTTGCCACAGCAACCGAACAAAAATGTGGAGGGGCGGGGCGTGTCGTCCCAGCAACAGAATAACAATCTGGAGGGGCGGTGCAGTAATCAGAAGGTAGGGGAATGTGGTGGAGAGAATAGGCAGGGATGTGGGCTGACGACCGGTGGGATTATTGGAAATGTGCAGGTGAGTTAGCAAATTTTGCGAGTTGTATTTTATACAGGAACAGGACAACTGAACGACATATTCAGCACGTGAAAGTACGAAAAAATGGCGTCAAGTGGGTCGCTTCTGCACCTTCCACGCAACGCCGTCATCAGTTCATGTTCAGCACAAGTCAGACCTTGTGAAAAAAAGTTAGTTACCAACATGTATGACAGAGAAATTGAACAGGCCCTTACAATTAGTGCATATACATTCGTTCCATGCCCTAAATTTATAGTCCATCTGACAAAGTCGCCTCTCCCTGCCACCTAACCACACAACATGCCAGGCTCGGTAGTAATGCCAGAACACTTACCAGGATCTGCATGCTCGCCGGTGATCCCAGACAGCAGAAGCATGAATACGTATAGAAATCATTTCTCTATAAATCCAAGTTTTAGGGCCGTATCGTCAGTCGTTCCTACAATTGCATGGCCTCCTTGATTTTCATTGTTTTCTACTTGTGTCTATCGTGTCAGCGCTCTGTTTTGAGGTTATGTTACAAATATCCATTTGCATCAAATTGATCATGCTTTTGAATAGATCATCTGTTATATAGCCTGAAATTTCCTACAATTCAAGAAGAAATCATATCCTGATAATAAGAGAGCGTTGAGGCTGACACGGAACAGTAAAAATCTAGAAATATCCCAGCTTTTCTGAAGGAGAGGAAAGGCCTAAAGGGCAAATGTACGAGGAAATCTATGATGTGTAAAGTATGTGTCTAATAAGTCGTAGAATTACCGACGCCCCAATTTTTATCGCTAAGAATATTTTCAAAAATGGCAAGCATCAAAAAACCAGGTTTGAGTGGTTTTCATTTTTTTGTTTTTGGCCTTTTTCTCTGCCGATTTTCAAAAACTATGAAGCTTTTCCATCCCTATTTGCCAGAAAGCGTGGGAAGTAAAAAGGTACGAATAGCATGATTTCGGAAATGCTTCTCTTCCATAATACGATGACAGTATAAAAGAAATGGTTTCCATTTGAAAAAAAGACTTTTTGGTTTAATTTTGATTCTCTTTTTTGATCAGCCTGTACTATTTATTATCCAAATTTGTAATGAAATCTACTAAATAAGATGCCCTACTGTAAGACACTCATTACAAATCATATGGTAAAAGCAAAAATTCGAGAAAAAAGTTGTAAGTGATTGACCTGCATTTGTCTTTTATTAAATTTAAGATATATCTCAAATATAGTTAGGCTAAGGTATTCGATATTTAAAAAAATATTTTAGCTAAATTGTTCCCGGTACTTATACTATAGACCCAAATTTTCACTGTTTGAGTAATCGATCAGATTCTATATGAGATAGAATTAGTTCTATACAGGGTATAAATAGTCGGTGGTTATAAATATACTAACGCCAAAAAAATAGAGATATATCCTCCCCCTTCTCCTGCAAGCCCTTATCCCCAATCTTTTGCACTTGGAGAAAGATTCCAAAAATAAGCAGGGATCTCTGAAATGTCAAAAATGAGGTTTGAGCAGTTTTTACCTTTCGTTTTTTGTCTTTCTTCATTTCCGATTCGTAAAACTTACAAAGCTTTTTCGACCTTGACATAGTATTAACTTTGTGTCAAAATTTCATCAAAACAGTGAAATCAACATACACATACAGGCAAGCAGACCGACCGACAGAAATTATTGACATGGTTTTTCGTGATGTGCATGTCATATAACATCCAAAATATGTTAACCTTATATTCGAAATGTTTTGCTAATGCAATTCTTGCTCGCCAATATGCGTGGGAATTAATAATAATTGATGGCATTTTTCTTAATAAACATTACGAAAAACAGCCAGATACACTTTTCAATCAGAAATAACATGATTCTGAGGAAACGACACTTATTTTTACTACAAATCAGCGGCTTACAATTTTCGTTGACTATTAGGTTTTGTTTATATATTGGGAACAGCGAATTTACGAATCCATGTTTATATGAACTTTTTTTCAAATTCAATATGCAATTTCAGTTGAACAACCTCAACACACCAACCATCAAAAACAATAACGTAGAAGCCAAATCTAAGCAAACCAATGTTCCTATGAGGACGAAGTCTGAGCCAAATTTGGCTTTGGACAGAAACAGAGAAAAGCATAGGCATAGAAGGAAGAGTAGCTCAAAATTTAGGAACGAGTGGAATGATGGGGAGACCAGGCAACTAAAGGCTCAGAAGCAACAATTTGGATATGATATTCATGACGTGGATGCTTTTTTAACAAGGGTAAGTTTAAACCTCAATTTAGTAGACAAGCATGCATCGGAAATGGCCTAGTTGCCAGGCTTCGCTCTCTCCACCACTACTATTACTTACCCTTGACCAACCTCAATTAGGTTTGTCAAGGGCAAATTCAGAGGGAAGCGTGGGGGCTCGCATAGACGCCCAAATCTGCCATTTTTTCAAAGAAAATAAGAACATATATTGCTGTATCTTAGTGTATAATTACCTTCCTAGAGATGAGTCGGGAGACGTGCGCCCCCTAGACCTATTCCACCCCCGCAATTCTATTTTGTTTTTACGAGTATAAGGGCATTTGCTCTCAGAGGCACTGCAAGCATGCAGTTGCTAATGCCGCTAACCCCCCTATCCCGAGACGAACATCTTCCTAAACATGCTGCAACCCGCCCTTGAAGTCTGTTATTTCTTTGGTACAGTGAACAGTCATTTCCGATGGATTCACAGCAAAAATCAACTTTGTTGCCCAACTAACCGATAGAGCTTTCAATCTTTTTTGGGCGATAATAAAAAACTTATTACGCAAACAATATATAAACAACTGCTATAAATACTAAGACAATGCAAAAAGAGCCATGGGAACCAAAGCTATATCCGAATTCTCAATCCCTCGGCATGTTGGTAATTTTAGATAATAACCAGTTATATAGATGAAGGATGGGAGTTGTATAATTTGTAGGTTACAAACCAAAGACCTGAGAGATATAGATATTACCAAGTACCCACAAAAGAATGAGATGGGCCTAGGAATCAAAAAGGCAAGGAAGGAAAATCAAGGCATTAAATGCCTCCAAAGTAGCTTCATGTTTTCATTTATTTAAATGTAAAGATACTCTTAGTAGCCCCATAAAAACATTTTAGGTTTATTTGAGGTTTAGAACGGTTTATTCTGGTAAATAAAAAGATAATAGTTATAAAGTTACCTTGTAGATGTACTGCCAGAACTAAAGAACTGTCAATCATGTAATACTGGTTTTAAAGAATCTTAAGTCTCAATTAACTTTAAAACTATTCCGTCTTATGAAGAACTTGCATGATGTTTGGCTTTATTGCGTTCTAGTTTGTGACGTTGTAGTCTTTATGCAGTTTTAAAGATTCCCCAAAAATAAGTAATAAAACCCATTATTAATTCTATTTGATCTTAAGACTATTGTGTCAGTAAATACCAATTTCTTCTGTTTTCCCAATGCAATTGGTAGGCTATATTAAAAATGAAAAATGAACGTTCTTGACCAAATGAATTTGGTTATCGTAAAGACTAACTACAGGGTATGTCCGGAAAGTAATAGGACTGAGTCGATTTAAAAAAAAATATTGAGCCAATCGTTACAATTCTTTAAAAACTTTCAAAATAGGCTCCTTCTGCGTCGATGCAGTGCTGCCAGCGCGATTTCCAAGCATTGAAGGCATCACGGAAGGCATTCTCCGGAATAGCCTTGAGAGCCACGGTGCATGCTGCTCGGATCCCCTCTGTCGTCTCAAAATGCTTGCCTTTAATCGGCCTTTCCAGGCGAGGAAACAAAAAAAAAGTCCATGGGGGCACATCTGAGTTGTAAGGCGGCTGCGGAAGCGTTGGGATGCCGGCCTTGGTAAGGTAGCTGTTCACGAGACCGGCGGTGTGAGCCGGGGCGTTGTCGTGGTGCAACTTCCAGTCGGCTGCGATGTCTTGTCGGACCCGACTGACCCTTCGTTTGAGTCTCCTGAGCACTTCCACGTAAAACAGTGAGTACTTTTGGGACCATCTTCGCGCACACCTTGCGCATGTTCAACTGATGTGTCACAATGTCATGAACCACAGATTTTGGTAAATTTAACATCTGGGCAATTAAACGAATACTTAGTCGACGGTCTGAGTTCAAAACTTTGCGCACACGAGTCACATTATCGGTGTTTGTCGAAGTCGAAGGTCTTCCAGCACGGTCTTCATCAGCGACCTCTTCCCAGCCCTCCAAAAAGACCTGGTGCCACCGAAACACACCACTTCTTGCTAAAGCATCACCTGGGTAAGCCTGCTTGATCATATCAAACGTCTCTGTCGCAGATTTACTGAGTTTCACACAGAATTTAATCGCGTACATCTGCTCTAACGAACGCTGCATTTTCGGCTTGCACCACTCACAGAAACACGTCGCGCGAAAATGCATGTCCTGACTATCCAAGTGCTCGGAGACAACTGACCAGCCGCTCATTCGTTAACTAGGAACGCCCTCTACCGAATCCAGTCGGTGCGCGCACGCTCCGAAGTACAGTCATGGCGGAAGAAAATGAGTCCTATTACTTTCCGGACAAACCCTGTATACTTCTTGGTAAACAATAAACCTAAGCCCATATCCTCTTCTTTCATGTCCACAATGGACGCTGCATTGGGTTAAAAGTGAAACAGTGGTGTAGTGTGTTGTCAATTTTGGCAATTTTATTGTTAAAACATCCTAGCACTACCATTAGGCGACTTGAAGATTAGATTTACATTATAACCGAGCGGCATTCATCACAGTCGTATTCAAACTAAAGGGTTCTAATGCCAAGGCCACCATACTTTTTCTTATGATGTGCTCTTGGAAAATCCTTTGATCCCAACGTTTCTCTGTTGATTGACTAAATGGTTTTATTTAATTTTCGGACATATTTCAATCACGAGACCTAGCAACCATGATGGATAACAATGTTGAGGCTTACATAAAAATGATAAATTATTAACTTAAATGCGTAATTCCGATTTGTTTTAACATTAAAAAAAATATATATAGATAAAACTGTTTTTCTTTCAAATTGATGTTTTCACATTTTCAATTTTTTTGGTATTGTTTTTGAAATGTGGAACTTTGTTTTTTAATACTTTTTAGTGTAAACATTTATCGATGTCGGGCGCGCAAATATTTTTCTACCTTTTCAGTCCGAAATAACCATCTACTTTTCATTATTTTATAGTTACATATACGAGGCCTGTACATTAAGTGATGAGAGTGGAAACGTAGCGTTCGATCTGACAACACTGAAGGCACTGCTTGGAGGTGAGACAGTGGAACATGTGATACTCTTTCAGTATTGGTTTGAACTCGCTCGATCCATTTGGTTGTCTGTAGCGATGTTTTTGTGGAGCAGTTTTTCCTAATGTGTTCTAAAATGAGTGACATCAATTTCGAGCAACGGTTTGCTATCAGGTTTTGCTTCAGACTTGGACACACTGCATCGAAACCTCTTGCTAAACAGGCTTAAGATTATGTTTTGTCACGAGCCCAGATTTTTCAGTGGTTCAAGGCATTTTGAGGAAGGAGAAAGTCGATCGAAACGAAAGGCCTTCATCTTCCAGAACCGATGGAAATATCGACAGAATTCGGGATCTTATGGATTCAGATCGTCGGTTGAAAATAACAGAATGATAGAGATGATAGAGGAAGAGTTAAATTTGACTCACACCACTGTTCATCCGGTCAAGAACACAGCAATGTCAATAAACGAGTTTTTGGTCAGTAAAAACATTCATCTGGCTCCTCAGCCTCTTTATTCACCTGAATTGAGTCCTTGTGACTTTTTTCTCCTCCCGAAGATAAAAAATCAACTCAAGGCAACTCATTTTGGGGTAGTCGGAAACATTCAAATGGCTGTACTGACCAGCTGAAGGCTATTCCAATATCGGACTTCCAGCACTGCTATGAGGGGTGGAATAACCGTCTCCAGCGCTGTGTGGCTTTAGAACGAAAATATTTTGAGGGTCACAACATAAAATTATTGTAATTATATTTGGATAAAAAATTTTAAAAAATCAATCTCATCACTTAATTAACAGACATTTACCTCTTTAAAAGTATACATTTGATAAGCATTTTTAAATGCGATGCATTTAAGCTGGTTCTAGAAGTACCTCTACAGTTGTTTTAAAAGCAGTTGCTCAAGATAATAAAGTTTTTATTTTTAGTTTTTCGGCTTTCGGTGTGGGCTCATTTATAGTGAAGGCGAGTTTATTACAACCTTAAGATTAATTTTAAAGCAAATTTGTTTCAATTGCAGTTTTATTTCACAGCTTTTACATATCCTTAAAGTTCTTAATAAACCCGATCGTGCTATATACTTAGATAGTTCAGCAGCGAATTACATGTTCCCTTATTTAGGTATTGAACTTGCTGGGAATTTGGCATTTGGATATGGCAGACGTACTCGTTAGGGAGAGGCTTGTTGGTTTGGAACCATTCTTAGGTGTGTTAGTTACACAGACAACAGATGAGAGAATTTCGAGGCAATACTCTGAAGTGGGGTACCATCTCTGGTCATCTATGTCAGACGCGAGAGCTTAATTTAGGGGCTCGTTTCAAGACTGAATGCTTTTGCTTAAACCTAAATGGAAACAACCTACGGAGGGACTGTTGTCCGGGCCGCCACTTACATGTGATGGGAGTGGCCGAAGAAGGAGAAAAACTCTCGGAGCCCATTTTGTGCCGTTGCGAAGCTCTGTGATATTAGGTGCTGGTAAACGATACTGAGGTCCAGGACTTTGGATACCAAGGAGATGATGCACAAGTCCATACTTCTATCACATATCCTAGATCCCCATTTAGAATAATTTGAGGTCTGAAACTTTGTTGAACAATTATAATGTCTATGTTTTCTCACGTCTAGACAACAGGTAGACCGATTCATGGTCATATCTCCCGGTATAACCGTCTAGCGTTTGGGCTGTCAGATAGGCAATTAGGGGACCAATACATGATGCGATGGATGAAAGGCTGATTTTTGACTGTTGTAAAAGACGCCACCCATTTGCTCTCGTGTCCAGACACCCAGAGTCCACTCTGGGTGACCGTTGGACTTCATGCAAGATTTGAAATTAAATAGAAAACACAGTGTTCAATGATGAAATATTCAACCTGAATACCTAATAGGTATTATACTCTTATTAGCGCGTACCTGAAAAATTATCCCGAAATGAAATACCGTAGCGCCATTTATGAGAATTTGTCACAGCTATGTAATTTTTATTGAACCGTTAAAATTTTAATTAGGCCAATTAAAAAAATTAATTAACTATGTGACAGATAGTTAATGTAATTTCTGAAACAATTTACTTGAATGTATGAAGTAGTTTAATTAAACCAAAACGTAACCGATGAATATATTTAATAAATCGTCTACCTAGATTGAGTACAACTTATTGAAAATTAATTAACTGTTAAAATGAGTTTACCTGCTCCAAGTAAAACAATTTAATTATACTTGAATTTGCTTAATTGGTTTTGGTGAAAGTATTTGCCTGGTTTTAATCGAATTATTTTATTCAGATTTAAAAGGTTATTTGGATAATATTTGGAATTTAGAAGAACAAATTGCATTTTACTGAATGATGTATATTATAACTGTGTTCTGATAAATCTTACTTTTCAAACAATTTGGAATACTTGGATTAAAAGCTGATGTTTTCGAATCATAATAAAAATTACCGAATTTTATAACCATAACAAAATTTGATATTTACTATTTTCATTGATTGTGAACTTGTTATATACACGAGAAACTGATTAAGGCCAGTTGATCTTGCGTACAAAAATTGTACTTTTATTTCTGATAATAAAACAATATTACTCTCATCCGCATTCAATGCATTTACATATATACATAAATAAATTCGATATCACTTTAAATAAACTAGGATATTTTCAAATAATACAATACAAAAGCACATCAAGTCTATGTTATGACGTCAATATAGCTGCATAATATAATTTTCAAAATTCTTCCCATTCCGTCACGTCAGCAGTGACTCCGCTATACAGAGCGCTTCCTGGGAGCGGGAAATATTTATGGTTTTGGGTCACTAAGCGCCTTATGCTCGAGTATTGGACTTGATCTCCATAATTGATCCACTTCACAGCTACTACACGAACAACGACAGCATTCGAATATGGAGCTTCTCGTGAGAATCGGAGTCGTCCCCAGCACTGCATCTGTCGCATACTCCCGATCATTTACGAATGCAGGACCGAGTCCTGCCGAGTACGCGATTCAAATAAACAGTTTAACTGTTTTTATTAAAATAAATAATTGTTTTAGATGTACCTTTTCTATATAAACTAAGTTGCGCAAACTGATTAAACAGTTTAAAACAAGTATATGGTTTGACATTTTCAAGCAAATTAGTATGTTAGTTTCAATTAAACTGGTTCCAGAAAATTCATTTTGATTAAACCGAATAATTTGGTTACTTAGATAATTAAAAAATGTTTAGCGGGTAATGATTAATTTTCCAGAAGAAGTGCTTAATTGAGCACTTTTTTCGTAGATGGCGCTGTAGCTATTCTAGGAGACACTAACCTCTTCAAAGTAGATTCCAAATTATTGCGAAGAGGGAAAGATAGCTGTGACAAATCTTCATTTCATCTCGGATAATTTTTCGGACGCGTGAGTACAGTATTAGGTAGGCTATCTTCAGGTAGAATACGTTATTCAATGAAGTGTTCTTGTGAAAGCATATAACTGCGGTTACGTAACTTTCTGATTTAGGAACTTTTTGTTGAATCATAAAGTACAGATAAACGTGTGAGCGAATATCTGCGTGCTTTTTTGCCCAAATTGTGTAATATTCATGTAGATTCAATCTTGCCATTCAATCCGAGGAACAGTTCATTTGCTGCATGAGAAATATGATATTTAAAATATCCAGGTCGTGTAGTTTCTAGTTTCGTTGACCAGAATTGGCTCACGATCACATGATTTTATCGGGTTATTTTAAGCCAAAGGTTAATGCCAACGATCGCACAGATACGCTTAGGACATACGTTCATATGAATTTTTTTCCTTAAAATAAACACAAGATTTTCTTAAATATTATAAATTACTTTTAAAACTTATGCATGTAACATTTTTTCAGGCCAGTCTAGAGAAACCAGCCAACATTCCAGTGGTTTTGGCATTGCCAAGCGTCTTGTACCAGACGCGACCTGGAGGGTACCAAGCTGAAATGGGCCTGCCCTTGGGAACCGTAGTCAACGCAGTTTTCAAAAATAGGAAATGGCTGTATGTCCAAACCCCTCATGGGAATGAAGGCTACGTTAGATATGCCGCATGTCTACCACTAGGTTAGTAACAGAACCCAAGTTTATATTGAGCGAATATTTTTTTATACCGAAGCAGCTGTGTTGACAGAAGCCTAAATACCGGGGCACGGCGGCTACTATAACAAGCATGAAGACACTTTGTTAACCGCGGCTGGTATGAGGATCCCAAAGAAATGTTGTTAATCCTATTTTTGAACAGCCTAAAGTTAGCAAAACTGGGAAAAGCCTTCTCAGGCGCAATCTTGGCACCGTAGTGATAAAGGAGCGATCGTACCGGTCAGTTCTGTACGGGTCTGCCTGGCAGGCTCATCGCGCGGCAGCATCGTGGAAGAGAGCTCTCAGGAGCAAATCCCCTTGACATAATGGCAGGAGAGCGCCAGACCACCGACGTCACATCGGGAGAAAGTATTCCAAGGCTGTCTGTTAGAGAAGTCGTCCATGATCAGTCGAACAGTCTTCCTCTGAATAGCACTGCGCTTGTATAATGTAGTCGGAGCTGCAGCATCCCAAACATGTGAGCAGTACTCGAGGCTAGATCTTTTCTGGGCCTTGTACAGAGCAAGGAGGTCGTTTGGAGAAAAGCACTTCTTAGCCATAAACAAACAGCATAGCTTTTTCCAGCAGCGGCCGCGATTAACTCCGACCATCCGAACTGAACGGCTCTTTGGTGGAACTCGGTCATCTGTCGAAATGCTTTTTAGGTTTTCAGAAAACCAGTCCTCATTTTCTTCCTTTGAAGACATAGTACGGCTTGTTATCCAATTCCCAGATTTGAAGGGTTTGAAGCAATATGTTTTCGAACGGGAAGTCCTACTGAGCCTCAAGCTGTCATCGCACTATCTAGCGGTTGCCTAATATAAATAAATTTAACTTGTGGCATTATTTCTGATGTTAATTAGAGTTGTATGAAAATTGCAATTTTCGAGTTGTGACAGTCTTCTTGCAAACCGACTATATCTGTCCGTATTTTCAAAAGCTTTTATTTAACTTTACCTGTTTGTATGTTAGTATGTATGTGTATGTGGGAAAAATATTGGAACTGAATTTTGGACTAGTTGTCCTTAACCAATTGAGCTGAAATTTTATACACTCGTTTGGTTTGCACGACAATACAAAATGGATCAACTGCCGTCATTTTGGATCCAATATTGCTGAAGCTACAAAACATAGTAATCCTTATGGATCATATCTATGCCCAGAAAGGGAGCTCAAGAAATTATTAATACATGATTAATATGTAAAGCGTAAACACCGATTTTGATGATATACTTATGCTATACTAATAATCCCGATTTTGACATCATACTTTATAAAGCCTTATCAAAACAGAGAAGACAAATAATCCCGAATGTAGAGCAAATATGTATCGATAATTAAAAAAACAATTCTAATCAACTGAAATTATTCCTACTCTTACTGTGTCAGGTAATACGTTCTCTTAAATTATATATAATATCTTAAGTTTAATATTAACTGTAAGTCTTATGCCATTCTAAACAATTTTACTGTACTTCTTTCAAGTTATTTTTTATGTATATTTGCTTTTAAGCTTTTAAGTTAGTTAAGTAGGTTTTGTTAGGTTAAGTGGAAGACCAGCCATTCCTCTGTAGGAATGAAAGCTGAACTTCGCCTTTTCCAAGTATCACTTCCATATCTCTGTATCTTGGTACCAACGAATAAAGATGATTATTATTATTATACAATCACGCATACCCGCGTACAAGGCTAAACTTCTGTGAGATTTCTCTTATGCCTATTAGTCTAAAACGTTTTCGTTATTATCATTTATTTGAATTTTGGACAATAAACATTGATTTTATTATTATGTGGGTATGGACTGAAAGGGCTTAATGACGTCATCCTAAATCCAATATGGCAACAGCCGCAAAATGGCGATTTACATATTCCATAGTAACCCCTGCGACATGGGTATCAAATAAGTGTCTGAGAAGAGAAACTCAACAAGCAAAGTGACGTCATTCCAAATCCAATTGAGCTAAAATTTTGTACATACGGTGTTCGCGTGACAATACACAACGAATTAACTGTCGCTATTTCGAATCCAATATGCTATATGCTACAAAATGACGATTTAACATTTCCATACTAATATCTATGATATGAGTATCGAATGATAGGTCTTGATCAGTTGAATGCGACCGTAGCGTCGATTTTCAATTTTTTTATTTATTTCATTAATAGCTAAATAACAGCTTGTTTTTTATTTTATTTTTAGGTATTATCCCAGCGGAAGCAGAATCTGGAGGTGACCCGACACCATGCTGGGAGAAGTGTACTGACGTATACCCAAAACCTTCAGGAAACATGACAGACACCGAAAAACTGAGCTCTAAGTCAGACTGCGAATCCAGAGGTTGGTGTAGGAATAGATCCAGAGATGTTGCCAGTGCATGTGGGGAGAAAAGCGTTGATAGGTAAGGAGATTCTCAAACTTCGGGTGACGTAAAAAATATATAATAAGTACGGATGAGCTTGCATTCCTGATTCTCTCATTTTAACCCTAATGATGACTAAAAATTAAAGTAGTATTACCTATTTTTCACATCATGTACTATTCAGTAAATAAAAAAGCAAAATAACGCGACTCTGAGGCGCTAAGAGTCCATGGCTGTATGCGAACGAAATTTATATTCTCAACTGTCCCATTTTTTATCCTCTTTTATAAAGTGATACTCCTATGCATGATACCTAATAATCAAAATGTAGTCGTAACAAATTCGTGGAATTTACTTGACGCCATTTTACTTTCTATGCCACTTGCGAAGAGGAGTGTCTATCTTTTTTAAGGGGTGGGGGCTTAAGATTTATGACTAGGAACTTCGAAGAGGGTATTGGTGATAGAAAATTAAAAAGAGGGGGGGTCGACTGCAAATTGAAAAAGATGTTCATATTTTTTTAACTCGGATATTTCATGGGGATGTGATCTGGACTCTCACCCCCAGGGAATTCCCCCTGAGTCTGTCACTGTGCATCACGAAAAACTAGATCACTCATATGCGTCGGTCGGTCGATTCGTGTGTCCGCTAAGACTGTTGGCCCATTTATAAATTGGGAAGTACCAATCAGGTTTTAATGAAATTTTTACACAAGGTTATCACTAAGAAAGGACGAACAAGCTTCGTAGTTTTTGAAAATCGTCCAGGGGCGGCAGAGCTACAGGCAAAAAATGAAAAAAATTAAAACTCATCGAGCTTCGTTTTTGGACGTTTCAGATGATCCTGATAATTTTCAAAAAAGAATCGCATGGGTTAAAACTTTGCTGTTGGGGTTGTAGGGGGTGGGGGAGAGTCGATTTGTTGGACCTAGCAATGTATACGTTTACATAATTCATACATCATAGATTTCCCCAAACAACTTGTATGATAGAGATATATTGTCAATATACACGTGCGAGACAACTCAACGAGCGTTCGTCTGTTTGCTTCGAATAAGTGGCCGGTACTGTTAGTAGAACCGGTGGACTGGATGTTGTCAAATCTGTGGGGCTATGGATTAATTGTAAGAGCCTGTTTGACCGACATGATCCATTTAATGCCTTTGTTATGAATGTTCGCCGCCAATCTTTTTTTAAGAGGGACTAACTTGTACGGAATATAATCGTTAGTGAATTGATGACAAAGTTGCGTAGAAAAAGCAGAATCAACCTACTTGATGCTATGTTTTTTCGCGTAATGCCTATCTACTATGTGTAATGACTCAGAATTAAAATGCAGTCGTAGTGGACTCGTGGAAAGTATAGAGTCAATCTACTTGAAGTTATTTTTTTCAGATTGTACCTACGAGCCGCGGCCATTTCCAAATCCAGAGGCGTTCGTCAAACGTTGTTGGTGATAACAACAGACTTCGAAGGAAGTGGAGGAAACGAGATACGAGTCAAAAAAGGGGATGTAGTGTTTCTGTTGGATGCAAATATCAGGGGGTGGTTTTACGTGAGAACTAAGGAGGGTAGTGAAGGTTATATTCCTACTGAAACGGCTGGACATGGATTTTTGTGATATACAGGATGATACACAATCTTATCAGGGAAATCAAACGGCAAATTCAGTACGTTAAAATATGAAAAAGTTACATTAACATTAAGGCCTACTGGTCTTCTAAAATAAATAAATTTACTTGGCTCCTGATAGTGTTTTGACGTTACCACGACAAATACTAGTTGCCTATGATTCAGGCTTTGTAACAGCAACGGAATGATAACCAACAAAATAACTCAGCTGCTGAGAAGAGCGGGTATGGGCACATATACATCTTATGGAAATGTTCAACTTGTGACATGGGACTTTGTATCAAGCACAACAAATGTTGTTTTATTGAACTCTGTCAAATGATGGGACGTTTTAGCTGGTTACTCATTTCAAAGCTAACAATGTTATCATAACTCATTTATATCTCGGTGTAACATAAGTATAGTTAAAAAATAATATTTATTTTGCCATATATTGGTATAAGCTAGTGTCCTGAACAGAGCATACCCTCCAGGATAACAATCATACATATGTGTATTCACTATGTTGCAAGGAGTATTACGCGACTGAGGCATCACATGGCGAGTGAATAACAGGAACTGCTTAGTGTTACCTGTCGAGAATATCTTAACCCTTAATCATTGGGAATGTTGTCTGATCTGGCAAATAGGCAGTGTTGCAATTTATACCAGTTATGATGACTGGCTATGTAATACTGGTGATAATAATCATTGATTAAAGTATTCTACCTGAACATAGCTAACCTAATGCTATATTCCCGCATCCATACAATTATCCGAGATACAATGAGATACCGTAGCGTCATCCATGATAATTTGTCACAACTGTTTTTCTGTCTACTGTATATACTGTGAAGAGGTTAGTCTCTCACAGATGGCGCTGTCACCACCTATAAGTTTGTATATTTTCATATAGACAACGCCATCTATAAGACACTAAACTTTTCAGAGTATATACCTAGTGTTTCAAATTCGACTCTCACCATTGGCATCTCAGAAACGGTAAGAGATGCTCAGTCGTTAAAATGTGGCTAAAGTTGCGCACTTAGGCAATTAATAAAGAGGTACTTGGAAAGTTTCGTAATTTTTAGTAGACAAAAAGAAAACAGAATTTTTGGAAAAATCATCAACATTGCCACTTTTCCTCCTCTACAATCATCAACTTTATTTTTTCTTATAGACGCCATATCGCCATTTTTGGCCAGATAAAAAGAGCTTTTAATTTTAACTCTGAAAAGGGAAAAATATGTCATACATGGTGTGTGTCAAACCTACTCCACTAAACAAGAAATATTTCAGTGTAAGTTGCATGTTACGTTGTCTGCAAGCAACATTAACATTGCTGTTACATCACAGTTGCATCCATTGTCCCTTTCATTAACGTTAGCGGAGTTACAGTAACTAAGAGGACGTTAGTACTACGAAGTAAACTTGTTGAAGGAATAACATTACCTCACTGTTTCAGAATTTACTCTATGTTTCGTATTGTTAATGTAACTTTTATGTAGCTACTCTGTAACTATAATTTTAAATATGTTCGTTTTACACTTTACATTAATATTACAAATTTCATAACTGGCCACCAAAATAAAAAACACCACGACTATTAAATAAACAAATAACAAATTTACTGATGTATCGTTTAAACTTGGAGGCATTTAAGTACATAGATTGAATAAAACATTGCCATTGAAATTGATATGAAGTTTGTGTACCAGTTAGAGACATATTGTCAAAAGGTATCACAATGAATTTTTCTTCGATTAAATATTGTGTTCTTAAAACCAACAATATTCTTACATTTCAAAAACAGTATTATTATTTGTGAAGGAAAATGGATGGTAGAATACTAACTCAGTTTAGTAATCCATATTCATTACCTTATTGGTACCTATACTCTTTTTTTCCTTGGTTTGTGAGTTCGAAGGCTTTATCAGTTGCAGAGGGGAACACCCTTTTAACACTATCTGAAAGCATATTTTTGAATAATTCTACATCATCGACACCTGAGATTTTAAAATGTTTCAAAAAAATGTTTTGTAGAATATGTTTTCCCTGGTTTTCGTAATTTCTAAAACAAATCAGTTATTATAGCAAATAGTATGGAATTTCAGTATATTTATGCATAGCACTTGAGGGGCCATTATTCAATATGCGCAATAAAATTTTAAAGAATATTACCTATCATCGTTCTTCAAACATAACTTATTATCTACATTACTTTTTCCTGTTGTGTATTGTCCATTTTTGAATCAGAACTACAAACGTGTGTCTTTTGTAGTCGGTGGTCCGGTAAAATCGAAAATCAAAATCACAGCTTGCACACGTTAACACCATGTAAAAAGAGAAAGTTAAGATGGCCTTCCATAACTGATGTAAACAATTATGTTCATTCGTCACATGGTTGTTCCGATGTACTAACGTATATCTAAATAGTAATACAATCACGTTACCAGTTTACAGAGTAGTAACATTTATGTTACATCACTTGGCAGTATGATCGGAAACATCAAGCTAACAAAAATAAATTGTATCAGATATGTTGCATGCTACATCTACACACACATTGCTTCTCCTACATGGATAATCACAATACGTTATTACGATTAAATCACCAATGCACCAGTTTTTGAGAAGCACATTTGAGAGACACGCAGGAATAATAAAAACGTTTTTGGGGAAGTTCGGTTTATTTTGTCTATCACCGGAAATAGCAGGAAGTGTGAAACTTTTCATGTACCATTTTCTTAGTTACCTAAATGCGCAACTTTGCCTCCATGTAACTTAACTTCGCATCTGCTCTTACCGTTTCCGAGATCCCAATGGCGAGAGTCGAATTTGAAACACCCGGTATAGTGCATAGAGAAACGGCTGGGACCGATGCTCATAGATGACGCTACCGGTAACTCATTTTACCTGGCGTTTTGATCAGCAAGTCTCTATTCTATGTTACGCGAAATAATGGTACCTACGTTACCAGTTTTTGCAAAACATAATGTCTTAAAAGCTGCAATTAAAAACTGCCTCTTGGAGCTTCTCGTTGAGAAGTGTCGTTTTGGAAATAAAAATTGTTTCAGTAAAAGTCGAAAAATAGAAATTGATCTGGTACTTTCTTAGTAAACATATCAACGAACATCTCGGAGAGACACTTTTTAAAAGAATCAATATGGCTTTGAGCAAACGACATTTTTTTGCATAAACCAGTGCCAGTGGTGTAAAATTTTTCGCTGTCATGGCAACGTGGAATTTCCTGATTGATTTCATATTTTTACGTGCTGACTGTTCTTAAATTGTAATGCTGATTTGTAAATTGTTTCAATTTCAGTAGTATAACTTGTAAAGATATTTATTTTCGATAAATTTATGTGTAGATTTATATTTTATTAATAAATATACGTGAAAGAATACATGCTATGAGTTTTTCTAATCTCTTTCCATATCAAACTGATATATATATATTCAGTTTTTCCTCAACCATTCAATAATGTTCCTAAATAAAATAATTATTTGAAAATCTGTAAATTTTGATCAATTTAGAGCCAAACTTATAAATGTTAAGAAAAGCGCCTCAAAGTATCTAAGGAACAGTTGGTTTGAATAGGTATACGACTTTTAGTCCCGGGAATATATTCTGAAACTGATTTTTTATGATCTTACTCGAAAAGGGCCCCTATTCACAAATCTGCATGTACCAGGCCCAAACTTGCGTCAAAAATTGTAAATTTTTAAACAAATTCCAAAAATTGCATTTTTCGCTCCGATCAAAGTGTGTTTAAGTTTTTGTAACATTCTGAACAAAAAAAAAAACGAAAATATTACTTTGACAATATTCCTAAACATTCTTCAAATATCCATTAACAAAATCCCATAGCATTTCAAGTCGTATCGTTATTGTAAGCCTTTTCTTTTTAATTGTTAATCGAGCACGCGCTCAATGGATCTCCATCGCGGCTAGCGGTCGCCCCTCCATATTGTTTGACAAGGTAACATTTAAAGATAACAAAGGTGTACAATGACAAAGCTCCTCAGATGCTTCGGAATTTTGTTAACGGATGTTTGAAGAATATTTAGGAACATTAGCAATATTAAAATTTTCGTTTTTTCATAGTGTTTTCCCCGAGGGGTTGAAAATGGCATATCTCACTTTTTTCAAATACCGTTTCGCCTTTATCTCAAAAACTATATCTTTAGAGAATGTTCTAAAAAAACCTAAAGACACTTTGGCGAACGACAAAAAAAGAAATTTGGAACTTGCTTAAAGAATTGTTCAAACAAGTTTTGACGCAAATTAGGGACTTGCATTAGGAGATTTTCGAAAGATATTATACAAAAAAAAACGATTTAGAATATTTTTCCCATCAGATGCGAATAATTAGTTTTGCACCTTAATTTAAGTTGATGTTATAGTAGGCCATGAAAAACATTTTCCAATCGACAGAGTGCTAATCATGTAGTCGGATTGCTTGGATCAAAGTACATCAGAGCATGCTGCAACATGCTATTTCGAGCATGCTAGTCGTAGTCTTCGTCCACGTGTGCATGATAGGTTGCCTACCCTATACCCTTAAAATCGTGAAGTCGTTAAGACGCCAGGGTTGCCATATTGGGGGATTTTATCCAAATTCGATTTTTCTTCCCTCGGGGAAATTTTTTCACTGATTCACAGGACTTCGATTCCACAATCCCCAAATGGCAAATGCGCTAATCGTTTTGAGCACAAAAGATTTGAGTTGTGCTCAACCATTGTACAAAAAACAACTTCAATGCTCCGTTCACAGAGTATTTATATTAGAAAAAAAATTGAATTACAAACCGATAATTCCCTTTTCATGAATCGTGTTATTCTCCCGCATAAGGCCCTAAAGCTAATTAGCTAAGGGACAACTTACAACAGAGGTTTTACGAACGACTTCTAATTTTATAAATTTATAAATTACACGTTTCGCTTCCCCCGCTCTACGAACCAAACCTAACCCTTCTCATTAATTTAGGGTGATTTGGGGGCTTTTTTTTTAAAAGCTGCGATTCTAAGATGTTAATGCTGTTCTGGGGGAATTCTGTCTGACTCATCTGGCAACGCTGGCGTCAGACGCTCAAGCGGTGTTTTCTGTTTTCATAAATGTGAAATGTAAGTTTTTGATAAACATTTCTTGTTAATAGTGCTGATAATGGTGAACAAACTGAATAAAAACTTTTATAACACAGTATTATGCCAAGCAATTAGTCCTTGTGGCAACTACTTGGCTGTGGGTGATATTTATGGAGTGGTTTCTGTTTTCCAGTAGGTATAAATAAGCCTTTGAAATATTTTCTATGTATTATGTTTCCTGGATATACCTAAGGCTTTGCTTAAGATATTTGAGTTCATCATTTCCGTCGATATGCCTGCTGTCTATTATTTGAAAAGTATCACATTGTATTTTGTGTTTCATATTGCAGATGTACTCGGCCAAAGAACAGCACTTATAACACTTTGGGCTGCTTATAGGCCCTCACTCAAAGCTGAATTATCAGCTCTCTCAGTAGAGTTTCCCCTACATTAGCCATATAAGGAAGCTGCTTCCAATTCCAAAAGCAAATGTCACACAATTAGTATTTACTGTAGCCTATACTGATGATTCGACTAGTCAGATGATTTTTACATAACCTTATTCATCAATAATTACTGATGTCTTGACAACATGGTCAATAAATATCACATTCTATGATAAAAAGTACTCATGGACCCAAATGGATCACAGTAATCTAGATTGTCATATTGTATGACATAGCAGTTAGCATTTCACTACTTTATCACTATATGATGCAACTTTTAGCTAAACTGAACCAAAAATTTTATGTTTCACAATGTTTTGGGGGAGGAGGCTTAAGCCTCAAAGACCCTGCTGAATATGCCAGTGTCTTCACTCGTGAAACAGTTACATTGTTGCTATTGGAGACACAAGTATCAAATTACAATCTAAGTAGGTACTGTTATTGCTGTAAGTTTGCAACACTTGAGAGTCAGTATTACCTATTTGCAGATTTTCTTTAATCTAGGTCACAAAGTAAACAATCTTGAATCTTACTTTTTTCTCTAGTTTATCAAGAGTAGTCCAAGCTGACAATGAGGCTGCTATTGCAAAAGAGGAATTAGTGCCAAGGCTTCAAATTGAAGTTAAGAAAGACTACCAAATCAATAGTCTTTTGACTGTTAAGTCACATCTGTTAGTTGGAAGCATAGGTATTATATTATTTCTTACACTAGTGGCCAATGTATTCTAAAATAATATCTATTGTTAGTTTATGGAAAGTACAAAATCAGTCTATTCAAATATTTTGTCACTATTTATCTTTTTATTACTATATCCTAAATTATCTCTATAGGAATAATCTATGCTTATACCTGGAAAAATATCAAGTCAAGCAAAAATGTTACTGTAGCCTGGTCTATTGATATACCAAATAAAAAAGACACATTTGAAAAGACTGAAGTAAATTGCTTGTTGTACAATGAAGAAACTGGTCACATTTATGCTGCATGTGATAAAAACATCTACATTTTTGATCTGGAAACTAGGATAGTGGCAAAGGTTTTGGAGAATCATATGGATTACATTCATTCTCTACATATCAAGTAAGTATGCGATTACCACTTAGTGGGAGCTTTTGCACATTTTATTTTATTTAATTCATATAAATTTTGAGCTTAACACATTGTATGCCTGCATAAGAAACTTGATATAAATGTCATCTATTATGGTGCATTCTGTGTCAGGAAAACTGAATATAATTTAACACAACTCATGTTAAAAGAAGATATGTAGTGAGTTCTAGTGATTGACATGGCACCATGCACCATTGGAATAGTTCATAGTCAGTCAGCAGTGACTATATGGATCCTGTTATATGTACTATTATTTTTTATCCAACTCATTATGTGCTGTTTTCTTTTTCAGTGGGAATGACCTAATATCAGGAGGTGAGGATGGTATAGTAAATATATGGGACTTAAGGTCTTGTAAGGTATTAAATAAGATAGAGCCTTACAAAGATAAGAAGCTAGTCAGAACAGATGCGCATTTGGGAAAATGGATAGGAGCAGTTGGTGGAAATGAAGATTATATTGTAAGTAAACATGCCATTGATTAACATGTTTTCCAAGAAGATGCCTATGCTGTATTTGTATGTTGTATAATGTACATATAGGGAAAGCCAAATTTGTCTGACGGCTTGAGTACAATGTGTATGAGAGAGAAGTGCAAGAAGTGTGTTTCAACAGATGTTAGAAAGAGGTGGAATCTGGCTGAACAGTAATGGTCATCACCACATTTCCTAACGATGGTGACACAAAAGTCATGCAATCTGCTGCATCGCCAATCTGTTACACCAGAAAATGTTCACACATGCTTCTACAATAGGTTAGGTTACTATGAAACCCAAGAAGGAGGTCTGAACATTTATTTATTTTCATTTTGTTAAGACTTACTTATTTCAATTTTTATTCAACATAGTGTTTTAATTTATTTTAGATTTATCTTTGATTTTCACTAATGGTGATAAAAGACATCCTGAGTTATTGTTACATTTTGCGTTGAGTGCGGTCGGAAAATGTAACAAATACCTATACGCAATACAAATTATCACTGCTTGCGAATACATAGGTGAAACCCCAATGAGCGCCAGATGGGTACAACCAAAATCGATCAACTATGATCATGGATGCGCAAATCTTGCCTTGGAATTTACTAGATGCGGTGTTGCGAGGGGAGCCAATGATGCAATGTTGCAGAATTTGTGGCGATCCTAATCTTTCATTTCAACCTAAAATGAAGCGCTGTTAAAACCGATTCGGAATCACTCTTAAACAGATTCGAAACAATTCAGAAATGTGTACGGTCAAAATAAAAAAACAATTATTTGGGCGTAGAGAATAAACGCATATTTTCAACATGCATCTTAATTCAAGGAATTGGAATTGGCAATGCGGCAAATTGCCGCATCAGCGTTGCTGGGCAACGCAATGAAGAGCTTAGCTATCCAGCCAGCTTCTATCTCTTTCTAACGTATGTGTCTATACACACTTCTCTCTCGTACATATTGAACTCAAGCCGTCAGACAAGCTTGGCTCACAGCGTGTGTGTATGTATATATTTTTTCCATTGTCATAGCTATGTTTCCAAATAGAAAGGAAATCGCATATCTTGCACCAACGGTCAGAGGTGATAATGCTGACATCTCAAGCAGGTTTTTGTTATTTGAGCCCAAATACGCATATGTTTTACTTTCGAAGTGCTACTTCTCGCACCAACAGTTCTGGGTGGATTTTCGTTTTCTAGAAACTTTCTTGGTGGATTTTCGCGTTCTCGAAGCGGTTTAGCGATGAGTGAGCGTGAAGTGTTCGATCATCCAAAACAAAGGATAACCTCGTCCTCACTTGTCGCTTTGAAGGCGCTGGATGTTATTTGGGAGCAGGAATGCCTGCACCAGGAAGTCCTGGGCTTTGGTGGTTTTACGTGGTCCTATTTACAAATTCTAATGATGGCTTCTCGCGATCTCGACATTGCTAATGAAACACGCTGTTTAATAGCGCAAAACAAGAGAATTATTATTTTGTATTATGGCATCCAAAAAGGCATCTGAAAGATACTAGCGCCATCTATAAGACAGCGAAACACAAAAATGAGTTCAAAAATCTACTGTGAAAAGACTTAGTGTTTGGTTCTGCTAGTTGTGATAGATGACGATAGGATTTTCAATCCCTGTTTGATCCCTATCTAACGCTTATTTTAATTGGGTATCTTCAGGCAGGTATTAACTTATTCCACCTGAAGATATGTACCTAATAAAAATAGGGATTAGAGAGGCGCTAAGCCATTTAGGAACCAACGCCATCTATGAGGCAGTAGCAGGACCAAACACTTTAACGCTCATTGAGGGGAAGAGAAGCCAAGTGAAGGGAATCGAAATTGTTCTACTGCGTTCTGACACATTTCATGGAATGACAAATGTCGTCCCCACGGTTTTCTTCGCATTGCTATTCTTCAATTTGCGTGCACCTTACTAAAATAGATTTATTTTGTTTTATGCTATTGTCCCATGGATGGCGCTAGTATCTTTCAGATCCATTCTTGGATGCCAGAATACAGTAAATGGTTGGATATTTTCAGGAAGAATACGGTAATGAATGGTGAATATTTCAATTCAACATCTTTGGTTTCATTTGGTGTGCCAGTAAAGCATTGAGAAAAACTCAACTATTCTAATCTTGCAGTTATGCGGAGGAGGTCCAAGACTCTCTCTATGGCACTACCGTTTCCTGAGTAACTTCACAGTTTTCCCGATAGAGGACACTGGTATCCACGTTGCTGAAATCTACAACGACAAAATTCTAGCAGGAGGCACGTCAAAATTCTTCTATCAAATGACGTTTTCTGCCGAGATCCTCTCAGAAATTCCTACGACTGCAGTGACTACCTACAGTGCTGTGCATCAGGAGGAACCTTATAAAGTTCTGACTTTGGCGGGAAGTAGTGGAAAGATTGACGTTTGTAATTTCATGTATAAGAACCAACAGCTTAGTTTGTATTGAGATTGTATTTATATAATTTAGGGTTGATAAATCTTTGATAGAAATAAGCTTCGTTTCTTTTATCCCTGAAACTGAGATACTGAGACTTGCCTTAGTATGCCTCAAAACTCTGATCCGTTAGTAAAGTGATGCTAAATGCGCAACATTGTCAAACAGGCTGCGATGGAGAAGACGCTTTGATAACGCATACGATGAAGCTGTAGCTCAACATCAGGACTGCTCCATTAAGTTCTTCATTCACATTCGTTTTGTCACGCTAAATTTGACATTACTAATGACCAAAAACTATTCACCTCTAGTTATTTTAATGGTTTTTGAGGCTTCGTTGCAATGCCACGCGAAATAAAGTATAGTCCATTTCACAGTTCATCGCAGTTACATCACAATTCCATACGAAATAAGTAAAAAAATAGACCTGGTACCACGTAGTTCAGTCTTGGAGAAATTGCTCTGCGTAAGCCGATCCGTAACGCAGCTACTACTTGCTCTTGCACACACATACCTACTTGTGAACTGGGTGACTGAGAACCGTTATTTTCACCCACATTCCAAAAACACTCCAATAAATTTGGCGATTCATACTTTCACCAGGACATGTACAAGGCGGTGAGGCAAAACTAAAAAAAAGCCGTCATGTAGATTGACTCCATACTTCTCCCTTCGAAACAACTTGTAGTAGAATTTTCCATGTAGTGCAGTGACTGCAGTGGTATCAAAAAGACGTCAGAAACATTAGTGCACTATTTGGGCTCTTGATGAAAAAAAGTTTCCTCAGATTGCAGCAATGAGCGTGTCCGTACAAGGTCCATTTCTTTAGAGCTCTGGAGTAAAACTGTTTGTCACAATGTTTGAAATCTGATTATAATAGACCTTGATAGTATACTTACATATATACTAGTAAGTTTTAAGGGCAAATATGCAGAGAAATCTATGTGTGAAATAATTATTTCTAAAAGGTGCATAGAATTATTGAGGTTGAAATATAAAAACATAAAAAAAGCGGTACAAAAATGATTTGCGGATAGACCGAGGAAATGAATGGCTTGGTTTTTCGTTATGTACATGTCATATAAATCCAAAAAACACATCTCTCTTTAGAAATTTTTCGCGCTCAACAGTACTTCC
The DNA here is from genome assembly GCA_963669975.1 of Acanthoscelides obtectus. NCBI lineage: Eukaryota > Metazoa > Arthropoda > Insecta > Coleoptera > Chrysomelidae > Acanthoscelides > Acanthoscelides obtectus. The sequence continues at coordinate 51,761,835 of CAVLJG010000001.1, read as the reverse complement.
TCGCCAGTGTCTGCGAGCTTACACAAACAAACGTCCGCGTACAGAAACAGATTCCATAGTATTAGAAAGTAATTCCTGTGGATTTACTATGACCCGCCAAAAACTGTGGAAATAGCTGTATGTAGAGACTTGAAAAGTTCTGACATAGATTAACGTATTCCATCAGTGTAATACGTTAATCAATGGTTCTGTGCAATAAAGTCACTGACTGAATTGCCATACAACTGTTGACATAAATATCAAAATGATTGATCTGTATTGTCTTCATATCGTTCTCATACTAGAATTAGTCAAAAGAACAATAATTGCTAATAATATTTCGAAAGAAAATCATAAAAAAGGTTTATCTGCCATTTTTTTGCTCCAAACAGCTGACCACCCGATAATAGTACATTCTAAATGAGAACTATTTCCCCTCTCCCTATTGCAAAAAAAATCTGATGAAATTATCAACGCTACTAAAAATGCCGCATATTCAACAAGTGAGAATCAAAAATCCAATAACACTGGTAATATAACCTCTTTCAGTTTTGTGTAGTGTTTAGATGTGAATAGAGTGTTGCCTAGCTGTAATTTTGCTGTTAATTAATTTAACAATATGATCGTAATATATGTGGCAATACAGCTACTATGAACGTTTGCTAAAAATATAGATTATGTCTGTTTAGGTATCAACTTACTACTTTATTATGTCGCATAAATTGTATATAAATAATTGATGCTATGAATATGAACTATAAAAAACTAGCTAGGTGGCTATATTTCCATTCTACTAAAACAGTTATTCTAGTTATTGTTAACACCAAATACTTTTTGTAACCTGTTTTTATACTACACATTCAAACATCTTCTATTTTTAGACGTGATAAAAATATTCTCTGCCTACTAATATGTTTCTATGGTTCTACAATAACATAATTATTTATTTGTTCTGAAGAAATACGTATGTTATTCGCTAGTGTTTTTGATTTGTCAATTCACGAATCACCTAAAATGATGACACACTCAGTGTCTGCGATAGCAAAGAGGTCAATGTCTTAGCGTATCGATTGAAATGCGGTTTCGGTGTTGCATATATGCCTGCACATCAGAAAGGATTAAGCTGCTATTTTTTATTTTAGAAGTATTTTCCGTTTTTATGCTTCCATAAACTCGTTGGATTTTCGTTAAGCAAAAAACTGGGTCATAGTTTTATTGGTCCGTTACTTCCCTTAAAAGTTCTACAAGATTAAAAACTATAAAATACTAAAAACATTTTGAGATTTTCTATGAAAGTTACGAAGAGGAAAATTTTGTTCCACAAAATCCTATAATTAGGCAATAATTAGCCTGAATTTTGAATTTTTTCATCAAACATTTTCATTTATCAATATAAACAACTATGGTTAGTACATATCTTATCATTTAATTACCTATTATGTATTGTAAATAAATATATCGATATCAATTTTAAGGCGTTCACCGATTTTCAAACAGTACGATGATTATATACAAACAAAAATGGTTACGGAAGTCAGAAAATACGAGCAAGCTGCCGTAAAGGATATTTTGAAAAATGTAAGTTTTCTCGAAACGTGACACACGTTTCGAGTCTGCTTGTTTTATGTAATATCAGATAGACATGCTTTAGTTATACCATTGACGGATTTACAGTGGCAGTGCTCAAGCCGGCCATTTTTTAGTCAAATGATGCATTTCAATTTAGCTTAAGGAGCACTCTGTATATTTCAGATTTTATTTTCGAGTATAATCTACTACATAGGCTACCTCAACTTCTCAATTACATGGGCGATACTTCTATCTTTACTGAATGTTTTAAATAAAGAAAGAAAACGAATTTGGGATAGCAGAACACAGTTTGTAAGGAAATCTGATGATGGAAAGGAAAAAGATGTAATTTTGGATAACGTCCAGGACCTTCCAGCTTGGGTAAGTTGGACAAATATTTTGCGTTCTTGCGAGAATAAAAACGTATCACTCTTCTATAACCTCTATACCTTCATTGGAGGTACCGAAACGACTATAAATGGCCAAGTCAAAGCCGACAACAGCACAAAGAAACTAATTTATTCTAAGACTAACCTAAAAAAGTGCTCTTAGTGAGCATGGATCAACTCTGTATGGTTAATGGAGCTTCTAATAGAACTCGATGGCCTGAAAGAACGCCTACATAAAATAGTTCTGTATAATTGCGATCTAAACTGCAAGAAATGTGGTGAGAAACAAAATCGGCGTTTCATGTACTCTGACTCAGCGAATTCAGACTAGGTAGAAGGGGTAAGCCAACGATTTGTTTGTCTCCAAAATCGCAGTCTGTCTGTAGTCAAGATGAAAGTGCATACTACAGTTCTGTTATAAAATTCGTATTGTTAGTTTCATTTTTTTAAAGTGTGAGTCTGCAGATAATTGTGTTAGACAATTTCAGGACGGGGTACTTCTTTTGCAAAGAGCGGCACAAGCCTAATGATGCTTCCCACCGTTAGGTATTATGATTATTATGTGTATACAACGTTGTCACTTTGGTAGGCAGTGGTAGTCAAATGAGGCAAAATTCACTAAAACTCCGGATTCCTAGACTTCCTCAGAGAAAGAGACTCTAGAAGCGGATCTAAAATGACGTAGGTACAGGAGGCAATATGCCCCGGGGAGACGGTTGCAGGGGGTTACAGAGTAGAGAATGTTTGTTCTTCAAGAATCATGATGCTCTTTCACTGTTCCCTCGTCTTTTAATTTTTTACTAGGCACATAGTTTTGCCTAAATGTCGCACAGTCCGGAGCCCTCCAGCCGTATTCTCGGTTCTTCGTGGCCCTTCTAGAAAGTCCTTGCTTCGGGCCCGGAGTTCTTAAATCCGTCAGTTTAACTGCTTGTAGGACTCGTCAGGAGGAGTTGATATACCAAAAATCACCTATGTAAAAGTTGTTTAATAAAAAAATAGTAAAAGATTAAAAATTTAAAAAAATAAGAATGTTATTACACAGATCTTTTAATATTCTCGAGCACTGCCGTGTAAAATCTTAGCGTTTTTTGTTTACTACTCTTATCATTCATCTAAATTTGGCAAACTTTTTGTGTTATTGTATGGTTTTCAGTACGAAAAACTGGCCCATGTTACGAAAACAATGAACCTGTGGACATAATAAATATTAACATACGGAGAGTGCTAACAAAATGCAGCTGCAGTATACGGAAAGGTTTCTTTTAAAAAATTATCTGACCCCACGACTGTTTGTGAATTTAGTTATTAGATTTCGTGACACAGGATATTTAAAAGAACAACAAGGAGGTCACTTTGGAAGACCTGCTCAACCTGAAATGTTACAAATTGAGTAAGACATTTTAGAAATGGTCGAAGACGACCCAACAATGAGTACTAGAGCCAAGTTGCTCAAGTTGAAGTTGGAAGACGAATAACAAGAACAGTATTATCCTTATCATTATCAACGGGTACAAGCGTTACAACCTGAAGATCATCCTAGCAGAGTTGCAGTTTGCTTGGCTTTTAGAACAGTTCGGCAGAAATGAAGATTTTACGAAATTAATTTTGTGTATAGACGAGGCCACTTTTACACGAAATGGAATGCACAATTTCCACAAAAAGAACTCATTTTCAACATAGATTTTCATTAAATATTTGGGCTAGCGTGGCATGCTTATTGGACCCACCTCGACTGAGCGGTGAAATTTTCTTCGACCCAATCTACCACAATTATTAGAAGATGTTCCTGTAAATGTGAGACAGAATATGTGGTTCCTATATGATGGGGATCTACCATATCTAAGATGAGAAGTTTATTTATTTATTTATTTATTTATTTATTGAAATCCACCACCAACAGTGTTAACCAATTACTGGTGGCAAAACAACAAAAGAAATAGTAAAAAAACATATAAAAATACAACGAAAACTAAAAACTAAATCATTTCACTGCAAACACTCTTAATGTTCGAAATACTTGTGTTGAACAAATCAAATGTACTCTGTAGACTATTATAACATGAACACATCGAGTACAAAGGTGAGTGCAACAGTAAGTTAATGTTGGACCAGCGAAAGATTGCAAGCCGAAAGAATGCGGACAAAAAATTGCGAAGTTGTCAGATGTTCTACATAAAATGCGGTCCATACATATTAACATATTTAAGATATAGAATTGTTCCGCTGAATTTGGCAATGTAGCTGGAAAACCCAGGCCGCAGGTAAACATCCGGTCGCTGATTGGTCCAAAACTCTTATCTTATCTGAAACTAGAATAACGTGCCGATGGCACGGTCATTTATAAACCTACTCCCATAGGCGTAGGCAGTTGGCAAATACTTTGAAAATATAATTTACTGTTTAGTGGTGATAATGGAATTCAAGCATGGGAAAGTTATTCACAGCCAGGCAAGGGAAATAATAGCAAACGTGATACGTGCTTGCGATGCAGAAGCGGCTAACAATACTTTCGTTTATCCACTGGTAGCTAGAAATGCAAGGGCGGCATATTATACGGGTGTTAGTGAACGAACTATAAGTAAAATTAGAAAAGAAGATAAAGACAGGCAAAATGCAACCTCCACACAGCCTTTAGCTTCTCCCGGAAAAAAGAGATCACGCCCTTCTGTGATCCAAAAAATTGATGGAGTCGATTTTTCCATTATTCGGAGAATGATGGAAAAATTTTACTGTGATTTTAAAGTGGTACCTACTTGTAGTAAACTTCTAATCAAACTGAAGGAAGAAATGGAATTTCCATTTGGTAAAGAATCGTTGAGGCTGCTTTTAAAAGCAAAAGGATTTTACTGGCGTAAATGCCACAACAAAAGGAAATTACTAATGGAAAGACCCAGTATTTTACATTGGCGATACAAGTATCTTAGGTCTATTAAAAAGTTCCGGGAAGAAGGAAGGCATATTATTTATTTGGACGAAACTTGGGTTGATAATGACCTCACTTTCAAGAAATGCTGGCAAAGCGAAGAAATTATGGGTGTCCTGAGCAATATAAGTTCTACAGGTAATAAAGTTTCTTTCACCTCGATTTTGCTTATTATACATTTTTCTCAATTTTGGAATATTCTTAATAAGTGCTCATTTAATTTGTCTAATTGAATACATAATCCCTTGCAAGTATTTTTTTCTCAAAAATATGTTTTTTATACATAGTGATTCAAAAAGGTGTTGGCAAACTTAAAATAACACTAAAATGAGGCTATTTATTCATTTCCAGGACGACTTATAATTGTTCATGCGGGTTCGCAAGATGGTTTTGTTCCTGGAGCCTGTCTCATTTTCAAGGCTGGCTGTGCCACTGGTGATTATCACGGTCAAATGAACCAAGAAAATTTCACGAAGTGGCTTACTGAAAAACTATTTCCTAACATTCCTCCTAATAGTATTATAATAATGGATAATGCACCTTACCATTCAGCTTTGGAAGACAAGCCTCCAACTAGATCTTCTCTAAAAAGAGACATCATCACGTGGTTGAGCAAAAAAGGTATAGAGCATGATCCTAATGCTAAAAAAATGGAGCTTTATGAAATAGCTTGTCTACATAGGCCACCATCTGATGAGAAAAATTATAAGATAGATAATTTAATAAGAAGTTTCGGACACACCCCACTTCGAACGCCACCCTATATGTGTCAGTTTAATCCCATAGAGATGATTTGGGCACAAGTAAAATTTTTCATTAGAAGCCATAATACAAGCGGCGAATTTACTATAAAAAAACTAGATGAAATTTCTAATAAGGCCATCGCTTCAGTAAGTGCCAGTGACTGGCAAAAGGTTATTGGACATGTTATAAAAATTGAAGATGAATATTGGGAAAAAGACAGTCTCATTCAAGAAATACAGGAAGAAATAATAATCAACATAGGAGGTGAAAGTGATAGCAATGACAGTTCCTCAGACAGTGATCATGACTCTAATCAGGATTGAAACTATACTAGATTGGCTACCTTTTAGAATTTTTAGATATTCATTTATTATACTATTGGTTTGTGGCTTTTAGTATCTCAGTAGAAAGTCTAATTCTATGTGTTGTTTATGGGTTATTTCATCAAGAAATTACTTTTTGTTTTCCTATATTTTTCTATTCAGTCAGATATTTTTGACTTGTTGTATTCTATTTTAGAAGAATGCATAATTTGTTTTGCTGTTCAATCATAATGCGTACATAGGAATATTACTTGTTGCCTAAAAAATATATTTATTTTGTTCTCAATATTCAGTGTTTGTGTATATTTATTTCTTATAATGTATGTTTGGTATCACGTCATTATGAATCGCAAAAAAATATTAATACTACCAGTTGTAATAAAATATAAATTCAATTAATAATTCAAGTCTCTCCGATCTCCGCCTATGACTCCATATAAAATCGTCTAATGGTAAGGTTTTTTCATCGCATTTCCCCCTTTCGTCCCTAGCAATCTTTGGCTGGTCGATCAATAGTTCGTGGGGTAGGTAGGTAAAAAGTGAGTGTATTGCGAGTAACAAATTTTGGAGCATTAAATTTAATCTGTGCTAGAAATGATGGACAATCATAACTGCTATGCACTACTTTATGCAGGAATATTAGCGAGTGAATCTTTCTTCTGTTATCAAGACTGATAAACTTGTGCTTCCGTAACAGGTCTTCCTGTGGGACCCCAATGGGTGGGTACGTACCGTCAATTTTGAATGAAAGAAATTTCAGAAATTTCCGCTGAATCTTCTCCAGGGAGCCACAAGTTGTAACATAGCATGGATTCCATATTAGCCGTCCATATTCTAATTTAGACAGTATGAATGAATTATAAAGCATAATCATGGCATCTTTGTTACTTAATTCCTTTGAGTTACGTATTACAAATCCTAATAATCTGTTGACAGCATTAATAAGGTACTCAATATGAGGATTGAAGCTAAGTGACATGTCGAAAATCACACCCAGGTCCTTGCATTCTTGTACTCTCAGCAGAGAATGATTGCCAATTCTGTAGTCAAATGTAATAATATCTAGCTTTCTGGTGTAAGACATAACACTACATTTACTGTAGTTAATTGGAAGTCGATTTACAGCACACCATTTAACTATTTTGGCTAGGTCTTTTTGTAAGTGAGCACAGTCAGTGCTGCAGTCGACATTGGAAAAAATTTTCAGATCATCAGCATAGATTAAGTGGCTGCTGTCGATGTCGCTAACAATATCGTTTATGAACAGTATGAAAAGCAAAGGACCTAAGCAGGAGCCTTGAGGTACCCCTGAGGTTGGAAAGAATTCAATGGATTTGACACCCTCATATTCAACATATTGCTTTCTTCCTGATAGATATGACTTAAGAAAGGATAACAGCTTGGGGGAGAATCCAAAATAGCTCAGCTTCGTTAACAGAATACTGTGATCAAGTTTGTCAAATGCTTTACTAAAATCTGTATAAATTACATCCACCTGGCTATTAGCATCTAATGCAGAGGAGACTGACTGAGTAAAACAGGCTAGGTTAGTTATGGTTGATCTACCCTTCATAAAGCCATGCTGAGAAGTACTTATTTGGGCATGTGTATTGTGGTATAGGAAATTATGAAGCAAAGTTTCTAAGGCCTTGGAAAAGATACATACTAGGGTTATCGGTCTATAATTTTCAACCTGTAGTCTATCACCCTTCTTGAAAATGGGACGCACCTTTGATTCGCCCCAAATTTCAGGAAACGTGTCAGTCTTTAAACATAGGTTGAAGATCTTTGTCAAGGGATGAGCTAAGACGTAGGCACAGTCACGCACTAAAAACGATGGAATTCCATCGGGTCCGGAGGTAAATTTATTTTTCATTTGCTTTAACACTGTAAAACTTCTTCTTCGGAAAAGCTCTGAAGTATTATGTTAGTATGCAAGTCCGAAATATTGATATCAGTTGCGTTCGAAGGCATAGTATATACAGATTGAAAAAATAGCGCAAAAGCATTAGCAATTTCATTGGGTTTGTCATACTGCTTACCATTATAGTTTACTTGGCTGATTGTGGGATTTTGTCCCCTTTTATTACAGATAAATGACCAGAAATTGTTCGGATCCTGAGATAGTCTACTTTGGATATCTACTAGATATTTTTGATATGCGTTACGCTCATCGCGCTTAATTTTTGTCCTTAAGTCTTTGAACTCAGTGTATGTGATCAAACTTTTATCCTTTTTAAACTTTTTGTGTAGCAAATTTTTTCTTTTAATGTCTCTAATCATTTCACCGTTAAACCAAACCGGAAATTTGAGAGATCTGAGACTTGTCCTAAGGACACACATATTAAAAATTTTACGAAGAATGTTATAAAATGTTTCCAAAGCTACGTTTACATCTGTTAAATTGTCAAGAAACGTCCAATTAACCAAGCTTATTTGTTCATATAGTGCTACAAAATTGGCTTTTCTGAAATTATATGATTCTCTGGCGCATTTGATACTCTTTTTAGAATGGAAGCTCATGTTGATTATCATGACAAGCGGAGGATGGTGAACATCCTCAGGTAGTAGGTCATCATAAGCCTTAACGACGCTACATTGTTTATTTGATAACACTAAATCTAATAGCCTATTATTTTCATTCCGAACATCATTGAATTGAGAAAGATCGAAGAAACCCATAAATGACTGAATTGTTTTCTGCTTGTGAGAAGATTGGAGGTGATTTTCATTAACAAATTCCGGAACATTAAAGTCACCTAGTATATAAATACTTTTGCCAAAGAGGTAATCAAGCGATTCTAGATGTTCAAAGAATCTTTCATAGCAGGAAGTACTCGTGTCAGGCGGTATGTATATCACAAAGAAATAAGTCACTTCATTTTTATATCTAAGTTTGATTCCAATTATGTCAATACTGGGAATATCGTCTCTGATAAAAGTCATATTGACCTCTGAAGCAGCAAGTTGATTACGAATACCAATTAAGACACCACCTCCTCTAGAACACCCCATCGCAGAGAAATTTCTGTCCGCTCTAAATACAACATATTTGTCAGTAAATAATTCAGAACTAAGTACTGCAGACTGCAGCCAAGTTTCAGTACAACAGATGATATCATAGTCAGACATAGCGACATTTACAAAGAATTCTTTACACTTAGAGTTCATACCGCGTACGTTCTGGTAGTAAACAGAGATGCGACGATCAGAAAAGGTAGAAGTAGAAACTCTTACAAAATTTTGAGTATTTAACTGTTCATAAGGGATTTCATCGGGAAAATCCGAACTAAGAAAAAAATAACCTAGCTTTAAACTCCTCAACCTTTTGTAAGTAACATGGGCACCTAGAATCCCAAGCCGCATGTGACATGTCATAGTTGGTATTTCTATCTAGATTATTTCTAACATAGTTAATACATTTTAAGTTCGTGGCCTTGCAGTTTTTCAGTAAGTGGCTATCGCCACACCGAGGACAGTGAGTTTGGCTCTTACATTGACCAGAAACATGGGAGAAACCACTGCAATTGAAACATCGCTTGATAGAAATTTCATCATACACGCCACAAACATCATACCCCACGAATAACTTACCCTTGTTGACAGACATAATTTTATTATAAGTACCGTAGTCTAATTGAAGGATGGCTTGGAAAATGTCAACTCTTTTCTTGATTGGCTTAATGTCTATAACCTTACATTCAAATTTCTCACTTAGCACATCTTTATTTTGAGACTTAATGGAATTAATAAAGTTTTCCGCAGATTGTTTTTCAGTCATACCCGCAACCCGTACTCTAGGACTGAATCCAGCAACCTCCTTGATTTCGTACTTGTCAGAAAGCTTCTCCGCAGCAATTTTCTTGAGCTTGAGATTGTCGTCATCAGAATTGCAACCAATTAGGATCCCCCCATTCTTTACGTTCTTGACACCGGAAAGCTGAAGATTTTCTGCGACTGGATTCACGTGATGAAGCATGTCGGCTTTAGTGGCTTGTGTATTTTGCGTTGCATCTTTAGGTTTGATGATGATTGCCGATTTTCCTTTCGTAATAGCCGAATACGATTTCTTATCATTGATCTCAGGTAACTCAACAGTACTAATTTTTTTCACGGCAATCTCCAGAATTTCTGAACGAACACTAGAAAATAGCTGATGAATTTCGTTTACCAAGCTGGATAGTCTAGCATCTAGAATCTCGTGCACTTCGCTGGTATACGATTGGCACGGATTACATTTCCACGACAAACCGTTTCTCTTTTCAATGGTTTTTACTACATCAGCTGATAAGCCCTGGCAAGCGGCATGAAAAAATTTTCCACAAAAACCTTCACATTTAACACTTTTTGTTCTAGCACTGATAGAGGAGTCACAATAACTGCAAACTGGATCACTCATAATTACAGATCGTGGTGTTGCATCGGTTGCGTATTCAAGAACAGGGTGTGTGATGTTATAACGAGTGATTTAGTTTTTACTTGAAATTTTTACTTCTAGTCTTACTCGAGCTATTTGACCAAATACGAAGAGCAAACATAAACGCGTGCGGTTGTTTTGCTAGCAGAGTGTGTAAAGTTCATGCACATCTAAATAATGAGTTTCAGAGTAGATGGATAGGGCGCAATGGACCCATCTCTTGGCCTGCTCGCTCCCCGGATTTAATGCCTTGCAATTTTTTTCTGTGGCGCTATTTGAAAGAGTTGGTGTATCATGATGGAGCAGTAAATACTCTGGAAGAACTTCAATAGCGCACTGAATATGCTTGTTATTCAATTCGTGAACACCAGAATTTTAGCTTGTAAAGAGTCGAGGATTCTCCGAGCAAGATTTTGCGTGAATCGAACAAATGGAGACAATTTTGAAGTTTTTCTATATCAACTTGTTTTGTCGAGTTCTACAAGCTGTTAAAATAAATGACTCAACTTTGAAAACACCCTGAATAGTCCAATATGCTACATTTCTCTTTGATTCGATGCTTTATTTGTCTTTTCACATTCCCAAAAAAATTTACAGGTGTTTTTCCCAGATGTCGAAAGGGCTGAATGGATCAACAAAATAATAAAACAATTCTGGCCTAACATCAATTATTATGTACGAGACATTTTAAAAGATTCCGCTGAAATAGCTTTGAGGAAAAACCTACAAGGATATGGTTTGAGGGGGTTCACTTTTGAAAGAATAGTTCTCGGTAATGTGGTAAGTAAGGATGAATAACAGTAATACAAATGGTTATAGGGTCTTTGAAAAAAAATACCCAAGTAGAAAGTTAAAGATAATAAAGGGGATCCTTATTAAAAGTTGCTACAATTTTTCAATTAACTGAAATAAGCTAATCAAAGCCCGAAGATACCCAATTAAAATAGGCATTAGAGAGGAGCTGAGAAGACTCGCGGGCCTTCTATGAGAATCTATAACTTCCGTACTTACCTACGTATTCTGATTACATAAACGTCATATTTTTCCAAAATTCATCATTTTATTAAAAAACAAATTTTGAAATACCTATTGAAGCATCCTTTACAAAAACTGGCAGCTAAAAATATTTCCGTATTCCAGCCATTTAGGACAGGTGGAATTATCGTATATGAGAATGTATCTAGAGATGAGATTGTCATGGATATCGACGTTACGTAAGTCTTACGAGTATTGTTATTTTGTTAATAAAAACTCTTAGCGTTATAAATGATACAATGATAAAAACATTTAAATTCAATTCTATCCATTAATGTACGTATAATCAAGGAGTCAATCTACTTGACAGTATTTCTGTTTCAGTTACGCTGGAGACTGTGACATTAAATTCCGCATCAGTCGCCTTAAAGGAGGGATCAAAAACTTCCAGGTGAAATAAGTTCCGAATTTTCTTCAATTATAACGATGCTTTTTTCTGAATTCCCCAAAAAATTTTAAGTAACTACCACCTCGTGGAATACGTTAATGAATGCTCAAACTATCAAAATAATAATTAGACTACCTATTTAAGGGCAACCTGTATAGATATCTGTCAACAGCTATCGGTTAAATAATAAGCAATTTGAGGTTAGTAAAATTTGAAACTCTTCTGTTACTTTGTTGCTAAAAGTTAAAGCTATGTGATAATTCACAGGTTTTGAGCAAAATTTCTGTTTTCTTAAAGTTCTCCCCATATTTTATTGCATGTGCAGACATATAACGTTTAGATGATTGAAGAGTAATAAGCGATTCAATATTCAAAAACGCTCCACTTAGTCATCCTAGCTAGTCCAACATTCAGGAAATTAGTAGTTTAATATAAATAGAGTTATAAAACACTAATAAGGAGCTTCACAATAAAGGATCCCCCAAACCAACGCGATTAATCCGCTGCGATATTCGTGGCGATATAATTCTCGCGAAATTCGCTGCGAACATCTGAGGGATATTCATATCGAAGCGAAAACATCGCAGTGGATTGGCAGTAAACGGTGTTAGTGTAGCTTGAAAATCAAATTAAAACATGTACTCTTCAGATGAAGAAGAAGCAATTCTATATCTTGCTTTGGCGGAGTAAGCAATGTGACGAACAGTATATACACCTTCTAGACGAAGATCCAGATCCATCACAAGCCTTTACCAACATCGAAAATGATCCAAGACGTGCAACGAATCTGGCATTTTCTACACGAGAAAAATTTGTTGACTACTTCAACTCCTCATATTGTTGGTCAAGATCAGCTTAGCTAAGCCATTCATAAATAAAAAACGTATTATAATAATTTCTCAGTAAAGAGTAACTTACCGGTGTCATTCAATTCCACTTCTATCTCATCCCAGATTTTGTCTTTTTTTCGAACATTTTTGTAGTCCTCGTTGTTCAAGTCATAGAGAATTGGAAATTGTTTAATTATTTCCAGAAATTTTTCAGTGTTTGCCATTGCGACAGCGATAAAAATCGTGCAAGCAGCGAATTAAAATTTAGACGTTGCACTGTCGCAGCGCTGCGAGCGAAATTGACGCACAGGTCTGTTCTTGTTCATTTGCTTCTACGAGAAGAGTCCCTGGGCGACAATGTCGTCGCGAATTAATCGCAGTCGCTGCGAAATATTCGCGTCAGTTTGGGGGAACCTTAAATTCTCACGCGTGCCCCATTATATTTAAAAACATGTTACAAGATAGCGCCAAGCGGTCGTCTTGAAATTTCTGTTGTTTTTATGCTAAAATATAGTATTCATGCGTCAACTTCGTTATCCCGAATTTCAGCTCACTAACGTTAAAGAAGCGATGTTTGAGTCCACTTTAAGGAGAAACGCTTTGAATATTGAATACTGACCACATCCCAGCGTATTTTGCTAAGAACTTTACGAGAAATTCATATCAGATATTTGAACGAGAAGAGAAATAGCGCGATGACATAATAACCTGGTGCAGAGAATATCTGAAAACAATACGTAGTACTCGCATCATGGGAAGACAGAAGATTTATTATTTGAAGAAGGTCACACAGGTTCTAAATATTGGCCAGTTCTAAACATCACATCTCGTAGACAAGCGTATCGCGATGGATTAAGTCCAGATTTTCAACGCCCTACAGCTAAGAGTCGTCCTTTAATTATTTAGTGCTAGATACCCATATTGATAGCGATTCTGGCTTTGTCGATGGAGGTTTGAGCGTCTTCGCATCACGAAGAACTGGAAATTATCATGAAAATATGAATGCACAAGTGTTTGAAGATTGGTTCAAAGCAATGTTACCAAAATTAGAACCCCCACGGGTATTATGTAAAAAACCTATAAGACGTGAAAAAAAAATTTCATCTTGCAGACTAGGTAGTTTTTAGGGTGCAAGCAAACGTTTGCACACTAGGATCGTTGTGAGCGTCCATCTATGGAGGAATGACTCAACTACTCGCATTGTTGCTTGCATATGTTTTGTGGAGCTGAGTAGTCTGTGGTTGTCATCTCTGAGAAGAAAGTTGGTTGAATAGCAAGATTGCATCTAGATGATTATGTGTTTCTGAAGACAGTTATGTTCAATGTTATGAGTTACGATTTTTTTAGGTTTTTTTTACAAGAACTGAGGAGAATTACGGGAAATCACCACCGCGCCCGCGATGTGTGTAATTACGGTTAGCATGTATATGACTAATTCGACAGTGTACAGCGAATATAATTATTTCTCATCTCTCTCATTTTTTAAATTCAGCAAATTTGCATATGTAATTTCCAGAATGGCAGCTTAGACCTCCAGTAATGCCATCTCTGAAGCAGATTTTACATCACATCAGAGCCAAACATTGATAACTGAAGCCTCATGACGTTTAGGCACACGCGTACAAACTACAAGACGAGTTCACAACGTGTCCATCACCTAGTGCTAAGTTAACATCTTGTAGAAAAACCTACATAATGCCACCAAAAACCAATACTATGTCAAAAATAATCGAGACAATGTCACTTTTCAAGATACGTAATACCCGTGCCGATTCTGTGATTGTTCTAGATAATGCTTCATATCACAGTCGATGTACATAATCTTCCCACTTTAAAATGGAGAAAGATAGAAATTTATAATTGGCTAGTGTCAAAAAATATACCATGCGACCTATCGATGCTTAAAGCAGAGTTGATGCAAATCGCTCGTCAGCTCAAGGGTAGATACACGAAATTTGTGGTAGATGAAATAGCAAAGGATAAAGGATTTATGGTTTTGAGATTACCCCCGTACCACTGCAACCCAAACGAGTTAATATGGGTTCAAATAAAAAATGCGGTAGCGCGTAAGAATACTACTTTTAAGATGGCGGAAGTTCGTATTCTTTTGCAAGAGGCCATTGAGGGTGTAACTGGTGACACGTAGCAGAATTGCATCGGGCATGCGGTTAAATAACAGGAAAAGTTCTGGCAATTGGGCCATTCCATAGAGCGGATAATCGAACCAGTGTTAATTAATTTAAATGATAGCGACAGCACTGACAGTGACAGTATCTGCTCGAATAATGGTGAGTCATAAAACCTCAGCGTTGCACCTATTTACGTTAAATATTCATGGTAAATTATATTTATTTTTAATTTTTGGATAATCAAAATTTATCATTTAATTTTTGTCTCTTTCAGTTTCAGAACATTTTATTTTTGTGATTTTTGTATTTTTAAGATTTACAGATTGATCACTTTTTTCATTTTGTTGAAACTAAAAGACGGGTGGAGGGAGGGACGAGACTCGATTTGCATCCACTGTGGACGGTCTCTCTTCAAAGAAATAAATTTTACAAATGACAAGGAAATGAATATCTAGAACAGTTATTCATTTTAAGCTAGCCTAAATCTTTGATTTGATGATCATATCGTAGGATTATTTGTTTACCGGCAAAATGAATTTTGACTTTCTGTAGCCTGTAGGCGAGCATTTGATCTAAACAAGGATAATACGTTATGATTGGATATTAAATTTTGGAAATAATTAATGATTCACATAGTCGATTTTTGCTTAAAAGCTGGGGAAATGTCTATTGGTATATGTTGACATTCAATATATAAAATGCTACAGACCAGATCGAAATTTGTGATTTATAAGTTTACGAAGACAGGCGTTATTCTCAAAACCTGCATGTCACCCCATAGCTATTAACCTTTTTTGTGCCATTAGTGCATAATAAAGTCCATGCAGCCAGTTATAGCTATTAACCTCTTAAGGCTGTACGCAAATTACCTTAGTGGCGTGCTTAGAAACAAAAAAGTAGTTTGCAGTAGTATGCTTGCAATTCAAATGTATATAACCTCAAATTGCTTATTTCACCAATCAGTGCCGACAGTCGTATCTATGCAGCCTCCACTTAGGGCCGTATCGTCAATCGTTCCTACAATTTTAGGATGCCTTTATGGCCTCCTTGATATTCATAGACTTTTCTCCTCCTCCGTGTCAGCGTCAGCGCTCTCCTATTGTGAGGTTATGCTTTCTTTTTGAATCTTAAGAAATATGATGAAGCTTAATTTTTACCATCTGTTTTATTAGCCTGAAATTCCTTAGAATTCAAATACGGAATATAACCTCAAAATAGAGCGCTTACACGAAACAGTAGAATTCTAGAAATACCCCTGCCTTTCTGAAGCACAGGAAAAACTATGAAAATCAAGGAGGCCATAAAAGCGTCTTACAATTTTAGGAGCGACTAACGATACGGCCCTTAAGTGAACTCCACGATCAATATACATTGTGTTACCAAGAGGCAACACTGGCACGGTGCTACACTCGTTTTAACGTGCTGCACACTTATACTGATAAAAATTCCAGCTCTTTGGGAATTTACGGGTTGTACTAAAACCATTAATACCTACATTACCATTGGTCGGAGGAGTTCAAATTTTCTTTTTAAATGCTCCTGAAATTGATTTTGAGCTAGATGGAATCGTTGGCGTTCTAGAATTTCCCGGACTAAGGTACGCGACCTAACAAAATTTTTCATGTTCTTATCTTAATCAATATTTTTCTTCTAGTGATTGCTTGCGGAAATGTGTGAAAGACACTTTGGCATCTATGATAGTTTTACCCAACAAATTCCCAATAGTGCTGACCAAAGAGATCAGCAGTGAAAAACTGAAGACTCCTAACCCTGTTGTAAGTATACACTATATGTAATCATTAATTCATCTGGATGTGCTTCTTCCAAAAGAAAAAATATAGAAGCAATCAAAAACGCCGGATAATTTTCATTATCAAACAAATTAGGCATCGATGACATTCTAAGACGCAAAGCAGAAAAATTCTCGGGGAAGCAACCGACCGCAAACCGGCCAGAAAGGAGGTGCTTCTTTGTTCAAGTCCAGCTTTCGAAAATGTTTGTTTTCTCTATCAGGACATACTACAAGGACAATTGAATGAAGTCTTTCAGCGGAAACAGAGACAACACGTGATTTGAGTCAGTCCATTTTCGAAAGTTTTTCGTAAAGTCAGCACTGTATGTCGATTAGAGAAAATTGATAAATCAGCGAACATATCCCTACTAATATTATAAATGCGAAAGTGTGTATGTACAGGTATGTTCCTTTTTCTCGTAAAAACGGCTCAACCGATATTGATGAATTTTAGCATACACATAGATCAGACCTTGGAGACGGATATATGTCTTCCCTTTATTGCGAAAATGAAGCTTGAAGGGGTTCGAAGGAGTCAGAAGTTACTACTGTTATTTGAATTATTTGAATTAGATATAAAATATGGGTTTTATATATTCTGTTCTTTAATATAATGTAAATGGGAACTTACATAGAAATTTTGGAAATGGGGATTATATAATTAAGCGGTTAAATGGTACACGCGAGCTTCTTTGAAATGCCTTTTCTGCTAGATATCAGATATGTACTTGAAATTGGAAATGAGGTTATTTAGGGAAGATTCAAACTGAGATTGGATGGAAAAGGGGGGTTAATGGCGGTCAGAATTTACATATTTACCAATCGTTTACAATTGTTGAATATCTAACTTTTCTAACAAGAGACTAGGCAGGTATTTTTTACAATGTAAAATTAGGTTTAACCTAAATTTTGTTTATTTTAACAATAGTAACTCGCACGAAACAATTAGTTCGCATATAATTAAATCCCACTTGTATGAACCATAGGGCGTTCTAAGAATACATATTATCGAAGCAAAGAACTTGCTGAAGAAAGATCTTACAATAACTGGAAAGGGAAAGTCAGATCCTTACGCAGTGCTTGCTGTTGGAGAACAAACGTTCAAAACCGAAGCTATCAAAAATAACGTGAATCCGAAGTGGGATTCTTGGGCTGAGGTATGTTAGCTACATACATTTTACGTGGAGAACGCTAAAGTGAAATGAACGTTTTTTGTCTTTTTTTACAGTTTGTTGTATTGGATTATAATGGCCAAGAGTTGCAAATGACTATTTGGGATGAGGATCAAACAGTCGATGAATTCTTAGGAAGGTAAATAACTTTGTGCGGGCAGATAAAACACCTTTAACTTTTCACGCCGCTGACGTAATGGCGAAAAATTACGAAAATCAGATATTACGTTTTTTGAATTCCAAGTCGAAAAACCATGTCACTCAGTTCCATCGGTCTGTCTGGAGAGTACATCTCGGATTTTGTTGAAATTTCCATGCATGATTACTACCATGCCTAGGACGAAAAAGCCTTGTAGTTTTTGGAAATCGGCGGAACTAGGGGCAAGAAACGAAGAAATAAAAATAGTCTAACTTCGTATTCTAGCGTTTCATTTTCATGAAAATTTTTTAGGGATTAAAAATTGGGGATTAAAGGTCGTAGGAGGTGTAGGTGGGTATATCTTTTTTTGGCGTTAGTATATTTATATGATCTCTACCCCGGTAATTCTACGCAACTATTAGACATATTTAATACATCACAGATTTCCCCTTACATTTGCCCTTAAAACAGAATGATAGATATATTTTCAATACACCCTTCTCACTTAACTAATAAACGTACACATACCATCTTTGAAGTTTCACCGATATCTGACCGTTGGATGGCTGGGCTGGCGAGTGTGTATTTTTTGCGAGTGGCAAGTGAGGTTAGTTCTAGCAATGTTGCCAGATGGGCGGTACTGTCGGTAGAGTAGGGTAGAAGTTTCTAGATCGCAACGTCATCAAATGGGTGTAGACTATGGACTAACTGCATGGGCCTGTTTGACTAACTTGATTCATTTAATTATTTTGCTATACGAGTACATGTTCGTAGGTATAACGTTTTTCTCAGTTGTTCCGAAGATAATCTTTTATGAACTGATGGCAACGTTGCATGGGAAGTACAAAGACAATTTATTTAACGCCATGACGAACGAACGAATAAAAATGTTTGTTGTTTCAGGGCACATTTTTTTTAACCATTCAGACAAACTTACATTTTTGGTAATTTTTATTCCAGGGCTTCAGTGGAAATATCAGCACTAAAGCTCGCTGGGCAAAGTGATATGGTGAGTGATAATTAAAAATACATGGTTTTGAAGATCTTCAATCAGTCGAAAATTCATAATATAAATTTTTTCAACACCGCACAAATTTGACCCAATAAAACTTCTTTTTACAGTGGTTAACTTTAGAGGAGGTGAAACATGGGAAAGTGCACATACGATCTACGTGGTTGACTTTATCTAACAATTATGAAGACTTGAAATCGGTAATGAATTCACTAAAAGATTTTTACATCTTTCACTAAAGGATGAATGTTTGCATGCTTCATACACTTAGTATACTTTATCGCCTTAGGGCATACAAAGGAGTCCGTGGGCTATAAAGTACGATTTAACGCTCGAAAAATCCACTCATAAGGCAGAGCTTCCGTCCAGTCGAGAATAACACAGGCCGCCAAGATTTTTACTCAGAAACCAGAGTATACTTTCCCGGTGCGCTGAATCGGAGTCTCTCAATTGGTTCTCGAGATGTCCTAATCTAAAAGTGCAAAATTGCGATTTTTCTTATATTTGAGGTTATGTAGCATGAAGAATTATATTTTTTCCATAAAACAATCGACATTTTCTCAAAGTATAAGCTTTGCCCTTCCTTCCAAATGCCATTGACTTTGCTGAAATATATTTGTTCGCACTTTGAAATTTTCTGCATTTCACTATATTTGATACTCTACGTCAGC
Source organism: Acanthoscelides obtectus (assembly GCA_963669975.1). NCBI lineage: Eukaryota > Metazoa > Arthropoda > Insecta > Coleoptera > Chrysomelidae > Acanthoscelides > Acanthoscelides obtectus. The sequence goes on along the minus strand of CAVLJG010000001.1, from coordinate 51,742,323 downwards.
GGTCGCCAACCCGTCGAGCTACCGGTAGCTCGCAAAGGCAGTTCTCGTGGCTCACAACAAATTTTAAAAAGGTGTAAAAATCATAGAAGCTTCCGTAAATTTTGTAAATTCTCGTAATAAACACAAGCAGCGGCAACACTGTGGTGAGCCATCTGTTCGAGAACGATCTCGATTGCTTTGAACGGAATAAATACGCAGGGCACGGCGACAGTGCGCTCAGTTTAAAATTGAACGGCACAAAGTCCAGCGGTTTGGTTAGAGTTGGCCTGCAATTGAAAACATAAGCAGTAGTAAGAAAATGAAGACATACCATTTCCATTCGGAATGGGAAGAACAATATTTCTTGACAGAAGTAAAAGGTAAGAATGTATGTTTGTTATCTAATACATCTGTTTCCGTTGCTAAAGAAGGGAATGTCGACAGGCACTATAAGACTGTACATTCGAATTTTGAAAAATCATTCCTATTACGTTCTGCATCCAGAACGGAAAAACTGAAACAATTAAAAAATCAGTTAGTTGTTCAACAGAAAATGTTTTTAAAAATAATCAACAAAAGTAAGGCTGCAACTGAAGCATCATACCGGGTGTCCCAGATAATTACACAAAAGAAGAAACCTTATGAAGACGAGGAAATCATAAAACAAGTGTTTTTAGAAGCTGCAGATTCAACTTCAGAAATAAAGACGAGATAGTTTCTTCTATGAAATCTATGCAACTTTCTGCTAATACAGTGATGAGACGAGTAGAAGTAATGAGCAATGATATAGTTTTACAGTAAAGAAATGACTTCGATAACTGTGGTTATTTTTCACTGCAGCTGGATGAATCCACAGATGTCGTTGACACCTCTCAGATGACCGTGTTCGTCAGGATGGTTTTTATTGATTTTACGATTAAAAAAGATCGTTTGAAGTTTATTCCACTAAAAGAACATACTACTGGGCTTGTTTTCTTCTTTTGAAAATATTATTTCTTCTGAGAAAATTCCAATATCGAAAATGGTAGGCTTGACAACCAATGGCGCTCCAGCTATGGTGGGTCGTGATAAGGGTCTCGTGGGGTATGTCGTAAAGATGAAAGTTTTCCGCAATTTATCTGCTACCACTGCATTATGTGGACATATTCTAAAACTAAACAACGTTATGAAATTGGTAGTAAAAATTGTGAACAAGATTAAACTCAAGCGTTACAAAGAAGATTATTCAAAACCTTGGCCGATGAAATTGACTGTCAATACGGGGAACCACTTCTTCACTCTGAAGTCCGATGGTTAAGTAGGGGACGAGTGCTGAAACGTTTTAATGATATCATATCTGCCATAGTTCAATTTATATATAATATAATATATATGAAATATAAAAAAGTATATTCTAGAGTTTTAAGAGCAGCAAAACCTTTTCACTATAACGCATTGATATTAAATTCTAATAATCAAACGAGGACCGCTTGGAATGTAATAAAACAGAATAAAAATGCATCTAGACATGAAGTAATTAAATTAAAAGTGAAAGATAAATTAATAACAGAACCAAAAGAAAGCCGATAAATTTATGGAACATTTTAATAGTATTACAGAACTATACGTAGATAACAAAGTGGGAAATAGTATTAATATAGATAGGAACATTCATTCATTTTATCTCAGACCTGCTGTAGCAAATGACATATCAGCTATTATAAAAAATCTTAAAGGTTCTAATTCTTTTGGCGCAGACAGAATTAGCACTAACATGTTAAAATTTTCATCTGACATCGGTTGCCATCCTCTTGCTTTTTTAATTAACTGCTCCAGCGAAGAAGGAATTTTTCCCGACAAACTTAAGATTGCAAAAATTAGGCCGCTGTTTAAGTCTGGAGATAGGTTTGATATGTGTAACTTCAGACCTATCTCACTTGTTAGTCCCTTCTCGAAGGTGTTTGAGAAATATGTCTCTCTGCAACTCATCAATTTCTTTGACAGATTCAAATTATTTAATAATAATCAGTTTGGATTTAGAAAAGGCATGTCAACCAAAAATGCCGTACTTCGTTTCCTAGATGATTTATATCTCAAGATGGATGAAGGAGAAAAATGCATAGGTATATTTCTTGATTTAAGCAAAGCTTTTGACTTGGTTGACCATGCTATTCTGCTAGATAAAATGGATAGATATGGAATCAGAGGGAAGCCATTTGACTGGTTCCATAGCTATCTGTCGGATAGAAAGCATCATGTCGAGGTACAAAATGCACAGTCCAGCCAACATTTCTACCATACTGGTGTTCCACAGGGTTCCATACTTGGTCCTCTCTTATACATAATGTACGTCAATGACTTCACCTCCGATTGCTCGGTAATGTATGCTGATGACACTTTTTTCACTTGTTAATAGTAAAAACCTAGAATCTGTTGTAGGACTTGCCAATTCAAGCTTGACTGGTGCAGGTAAGTGGTTCAGCAATAATGGGCTCGTCTTAAATAATCAGAAATTTGTTTTCCTTAGATTTAACCTTTCCACCTCACCGATGGATCACACTTTATTAATAAAATCGTTTGGCAAATCAATAAAACACGTGAATGCGACTAAATTTTTAGGGATATACAGGTATATATCTCAAAATTGTAGATGGGATACGCATATTGAGAAAAGTAGCCAAAAGATCGCCCCACTCTGTTACTGTCTGTACCAGTTAAGTTTTGTTGTGGAGAGGTGGATATTACTGATATTTTACCATGCACATATCCATTCAGTCCTAATTTATGGAATAGAAGCATGGGGAGCATCGTCCCAGCTGCAAAGACTTTTTGTGTTGCAAAAAAAGGCTGTTCGAGTAATAGCTAAAATTGGAAGGCTCACTAGCTGCAAGGATTCATTTACCATCTGTATATATACTCAATATGCTTATTCTTGCTAAAACACAATTGAGCAAGTTCAATTCTGTAAGCACTGGTGCTTACTTTACAAGGAACAGTCAAGTATTGGAGGTGCCGTCGCATAGATTGGCGAGAACGGAGGAGAGCCCTAGATACATGGCCATTAAGTTTTTCAACAGACTCCCCAACAATTTGAAATCACAACCACTGAACACTTTTAAAAGAACAGTCAAACAGTTTTTACTGGTGAAAGCTTTATACTCTATTGAGGAATTTTTAATGTGTGAATGTCTTGTTTGATTTTGATCATTGTTGTTTGAATGTCATTTAATGGTTTGTCCTTTATTTCGCTTTTTTATATATACATATATGTTTTATATTTATAAATTTTATCACTAAGCTAATTTTATTTATCTGTATCCATATTTGGAATATACCATATGTGGTGCGAGTGTGTGTGTGTCCACACTAACATGATTTGTTATTAGCTTTTGTAGTGCTCTGACTGACTTATCCTATATCACATCTGTGATCATACAGGACTAATAAATTATTATTCTTATTATTATTATTATTATTATTTTTCAAACAACGTGATGAACCGATTCCGAAACTGGAAAATTCAATCTGGTTTAGAGATTTTGGTTTTCTTGTAGATAATACAGAAAAATTAAATGAACTTAATTTGCAGCTTCATGGGAGAGATAACGGACTAGCGGAAATGATTTCTTATATAAAAGCGTTTATCAAAAAGCTTGAGTTTTGGGAACAAAACTTAATCGATATCTCAAAGTCCATTAGAAACCATATGACAGTAAATATCATGTAGAAATAGTCTCTAATATACAATAATAACTTCAAAAATAGTTTCAAAGATCTCAACGAAATTGCTATTTGTTGTTTCACCCATCATGGAAATGTATATCAAACAATTTGCAACTTCTGTTACGCAGAATTTTAGCGAAGACATCACTGCGACAGAAATGGAAGTGTTTGCGTTTCAAAATGATTTAGCTTTAAAATAATTAGTCTCAAGTACAAAATGTATCTGGCCTTCACTAGGTAAAGATAAATATTCAATTGTATGTCGTGTTGCCTTGAAAGTGGAAGCGTTATTTAGTTCAACCTATTTGTGTGAATATTCTTTTTCAAATATGAAGTTTATTAAGAACAAATACCGTAATCGACTTACAGATGAACATTTGTATAACTGTATTCGAATGGCGGTACCAAATTATACTCCAAACATTAAAAAAATTGTCATTAAGTCTGAGTGTCAGGCTTCTCATTGAAAACGCATTTTTTATCTGGACATGTTTTTGTCTAAAATAGTGCGTTGGTTTTTTTACTTTTAGTTACCTAAAATTTAATTTTTCAAACACCTACGATGTATTAGTTTATTAACGTGTATTACAACTGTGTATAATTTCATTTAAGTTCGCTTACATTGCTTACGACTAGGTAACTCACAGTTTATTTTAAAATTATCAAAGTAGCTCAATACACTGAAAAGTTTGACGACCACTGCTCTACGTTATGATTACGTGTGCATCAGATTTATGCATGGTTCCTATTATGTATAATAAACTGAAAATTTAATAACATGTATAGTATTTTTCTGAAATAAGACCTGCCAATTCGGCATCAAAAATATTAGGAAAAGTATACTATCGTTTCTGGGTAAGAGGATTGGCTCACTTTTGTCGGCCTGTGTAACTTAGTCAATAATTATGTTGCAGGCCATCTATGAGACACAACAGCTACAAGTGCCAAACATGAATTCTGCTTTGTTGATAGCTTTCATTGATTCTGCAACCAATCTTAAGGTAAGCATTCATTTGGTACATGGATAGCTGAGGCATTACTTAGCGGATAAACAGTCAGACGTCTTTTTAGCACAAGTTGATGGCTCCAATTAGCGGAATACAGAATAGCTCTTGGAAATGTTGTTAATGTACGTGTACACGTCATGTGCCTGGAGATACAAAATAAGTTCGACACTATTACTAATTTTGATTCAAGATTTTTCCGGTAAATAATGTGCAAACAGCTCAAATTAACAATTTTCTTCATTGGAAAGGGTAGAAAAAAAATTCAGCTATTAGACATTACATAAAAAGTAATAAATCCATAAAACTCTTTAAAAATTTACTCTCCTTAGAACTACATATATCATTCAACATAATTTTATTAGGAACTCAACTGGAAAATGGAACATTTTTTTGGAATACGAGTTACTCATTTATTTTGGAATAAAATTGACACTAAGAAATTCTACTATCATAGACAATAGCTTCAGTTGTTCCGGTTGTAATGAACAATGTTTCAGTAAAAAATTAAAACTAGACTAGTGAAATAAGAATCAAGAACAAGACTATTGAAGTGTAAAATAGTAATATTAAATAAGAGTAGTAAAGCAAAAAAAAAGAAGAAAACATTGTAAATCTAGTAACATAGACAAAAAAATAACTTTTTGCGTAAAGGAACTTATTCAACAATTGAAATTTAGACCAGTAAGATTAAGTCAGATACAAGAAAGTCAAGAAAAATCCAATGAGACAAGTAAAACTAAATAAAAAATCCAAAAATAAAACTTGTAACACAAAGTAAAATAAGTTTGAAAACAGAAACATTTCGTACTCGTTGTTTAAACAATAAAGAGGGCACTTGGGCACTACAATGTGTAAGAATCACCTGTTAACCTCCCTTATCCACGTCCAGTGCTATACTGAAGGGACGAGTGCTGAAGGAATGAAGTGGTGCGGATGAAGGCGTCCTTATCCTGTCTTATAAAATTCAGTCCATGTATGTGGACACCGCGGAAGCGCTCAGTCGCTGGTCCGGCCGAAATGAGTGGAGGGTATATACGAGTACATAGGGCGTTTGCGTTTGCTTGTTCCGGAAGTTGTTGTATACAGTATACAACTTCTCCCCGTTCAAGTGATTGTACACGCGTTAAGGAATACCTCAGTACCGATTGCCGGCTGGCGGTACAAGTCCGCTAACGGGCCACTTTAGGTCTATTTAATATCAAGGACCAGTCGACCGAGGCGGTACCACCCGCTTGCTTTTCCCAGGGTCTTATAAATGTCCGCATGTTTTCACACCTAAGATATGAAGTCGGTTATCTTCCAAAACAAAAGTTAATGATGATGGATCCCTCGAGCACTAAGAATTCCGGTCGTAAACTCACTCCACTCTCGGAATGTTCGGGTGGAGGGTGGGCTCGAAGGAACCATATCGAAGATAAAATTTGTTTTACGAAAATCTGCGTGATTAAGAGCAACATTGATGCTGTTCATCACTACATGCCATCCAATCGTTTCGCCATGTTTTTCTTGGCAGAGACAAAAATCTCATCAGAGTCTGCACCGATTAACCATCTTAACTTCCCAAATTACGAGGTGCACTCCAATCTGAGAAAGAATGGGGAATTGTGGCTTTTGTCCGCAGCAGTATTTCCTGCTCCAGAGATGTTTCTTTGAAATCAGACCGGGAGGACATTCTGTGGCTTCGCCTCAACTCCAGAACATCACCCAAATGTATTTGCTGCCTTTATCGCTCTCCCTCGGATCATAACTGGGATGACCTACTTGAATACCTCGCTATCAAGATCGACTTCCTCAACATCAATCACCCCGCTTCAGAGTTAGTTCTTCTCGGTGATTTCAATACCCATGATGAGCTTTGGTTGGGCTCAAACAAGACCGATGCAGCAGGTCGTGCAGTCGAAGCGTTCACTCTTACTCAAGGGCTAACCCAGCTTGTGACGAGCCCTAGTTTTTTCCCCGCGTCTCGTCACATGCCAATAGCCTGCTGGATCTCTTTCTGACCACGCATCTTGTCCCTTACAGCACTGCTGTCCTGACCTCCCCTGGGTAACTCCAGACCACGGTGTTGTGGATGATAGGCCGCAAAACTTGGCATTAAGGTCATGCCGACTGGGACACTGGGAGGGGCTCAGCGACTTCTTCTCTGCCTTTCCTTGGAGAGATGTCTGTTCCACTAACGCGGATGCGTCGGCTGTCTGGTCTTCGATAACCGAAATTATCCACATCGGAATGGTGGAATACATCTCTCACAGAGTGAAAGTGCCTAAACCAGGGTCCAACGGCTGGTTTAACAAATCGTGTGACACTGCTCGCCAGCAGAAGATCAAGACACACAGAGCGGTTCGCAATGCCAAAAACCAGCATGATATAAAATTTAGGCACAGGGTAATGTCGCAGCGCAATGACAGTCGGTCTTTCTTGACGCTGGCCAAGCAGATTGAAAATAACTTGTCACACAGTAGCCTCCCACCACTCACATGTCAGAATAGAATGATTGTATCCGACTCAAAGCCCAAGGCGGAAGTGCTTGCTAAGATCTTTGCTGCCAACTCCACCATGGACGTCGCCCCCAACTCCCAAGTGCCGTCAATTCAAAGCTTTCCCTACACTATGCGGGAGGTAACATTCAGGCATAAGACCGTAAGACGAGTGCTCTTGTCGCTCGACATCAACAAAGCTTCTGGTCCGGACTTGATTCCTGCCATTGTACTAAAGAGGTATGCAGCGAAGCTTGCCCCAGGTCTTTCGCATCTCTTCTAGATATCTTATGAATCCGCCGTCTTCCCAGAAAACTGGAAATTTGATCATGCCCAACCCATCCCAAAAAAGGATCTAAGACCGACACTGACAACTACAGGCCTATAGCTCTACTTTCCGTTATAAGTAAGGTGATGGAGAGGTGCATAAATCGCGAGCATCTGGAATACCTCGAACGTCACAGCTTGATTAGCGACAGGCAGTATGGTTTCCGGCACCAACGATCCACAGGGGACCTCCTAGCTTACGTCACGCAATTGTGGAGTAAACTCATCCAGTCTTATGGTGAGGCTCATGTCGTTGCACTAAACATCACGAAAAATTTCGATCAGCTGAGGCACGCTGCCCTCTTAAGCAAACTTCCATCCTATGGCCTCCCAGAAAAGCTTTCCAGATGGGTGGCTGACTTTATCTCTGGCCGCAAGATATCCATCGTAATTGATGGGTCCTCCTCTTCATCCCACAACGTCAACACGGGTGTTCCCCAGGGATCGGGCTTGGCTCCGACACTGCTCCTCTTACATATCAATGACCTCATTTCCTGCACGATCAACCCAATCCACAGCTTCTCTGATGACAGCACTCTACATGCAGGAATTCAGAGTGACAAGCCGATCTCTGCTGCTAAGCTGGGAAAAAGAAGACGAGCGACGACTTCCTCTCTGATGAGAGATCTGGAGGTTATCACTGCTTGGGGACGCAACAATCTTGTACAGTTTAATGCTTCCAAAACACAGTACTGTACTTTGACGAACAAAAAGCGTCCGAGCGCTCATCCGGTTTCGATGGATGGCCGAGTTCTGTCAAAGAGCCATTCATTTTGGCTGGTCAGAGTCCAGATCACTGAGAACCTGATCTGGCAAGAACACATCTCGTCAATAGCGGCAGCTGCTGGGAAAAAGCTAGGCTATTTGTTCAGGGCTAAGAAGTACTTTTCTCCGCATGACCTTCTCACTCTATACAAGCCCCCGATTAAGCCTAGCCTCGAGTATTGCTCACACGTTAGGGGTGCTGCCGCCCCGACTATATTATTTATGCTCGATGCTGTCTAGAGAAGGGCGGTCCGGCTGATAGATGACTATTCTCTAACAGAGACCCTTTCGCACCGGCGGACCGTCTGCAATCTAGCTCTTTTCTATCGCTACACCAACGGGCTTTGCTCCTCAGAGCTCTATTCCATGACGCCGCCGCGCGATGTGCCTGCCAGACAGACCCGCCTAACTTTGGCGTCCCATCCTAACCGTGTAGAACTTCGTACATCCAGAACTGGCCGATACGACCGCTCCTTTGTCCCGAGGGTGTCGAGATTGTGGAACAATCTACAAGAGGAAGCTTTTCCCAGTTCTACTAACCTTAGGCAGTTCAAAAATCGTATTAACAAAAGTTGTTTGGGATCATCATAGCAGCCGCGGTGCTCCGGCATTTAGAAAAATTATTGCATTTCGATATTCGTTTTCTTAGCGTGATCGTCTTGATTTAGATTTGTTTGGTGTATTCTTTTACTACGAGTATAATACTGTGAATAAATTGTTATTCGGTATTTGCCATGCAATTTTTAATGCTGCTAGCAAACTCTAATACTGTGTGGTCCGGTATCTTCTCTCTCTCTATATATATAACTTGAGACGTGGTCATTGTCGTCTAGACCAGTTAGGTGAAAAATTAAAGCTTCCGCCTTTTGTTGGGTACTTCAACAAAAATTTTAAGCAAAGAGGACTCTTTATACTTTTTTATTCTCTCTAGCTTTCAATGGACTTTGCCATCATCATCAGGAGCTGTTACTGGGTGTTTTCCTCATCCTGAACGTAAACAACAATTAGCAACATCCTCACATGCTACTGTAAGTTAAGTTAATTTAAATTCATTTTACACTATTGTTGCTACTGTTATCAATGTAATTGCAGCTCCTGATGATGATGGCAAAGTCCATTGAAAGCTAGAGAGAATAAAAAAAGTATAAAGAGTCTTATATACAAGGTGTCCGCAAAGTTGGGGTTTTCCTTTACACGACGTGTAGATCTTGAAAACATAAGCAATTTTTCTTAGTACCATATACACCAATGTCTTAAGGGAACCGAGATAAAGGGCTCTGCAACATCAAAAATATCTTAATACCGTCCTGTAGCCGCGACCCGCCGGGATATCACCGGTTGGTACAAGGTCTCAACCCGACGACAGAACTCGGTCGGGGTCAGTGTGTCAGGTCAGTATGCAACCTTCAACCGAGGGTTACGGTCACGCGTGTAGAGGTAACGTACCCGTATAATCGATTGTGTTTCAAAAAAAAAATGGCACACTCATACACCAATAATTTACTCGTTGATATGTTGTTAATTTATGGCGAATGTCTTCAAAATGCTACAGAGGCGTCGCGAGTGTATGCAGCTCGTTTCCCTAGACGACATCATCCAAGGCCCCGCAGATTTCTGTACCTGGTCCAGAGAGTCATGGATACGGGCCATTTGGAGGAATTTCGAGGTGGGCACAGTGGGAGGCCTAGACAACCACGAATGGTGCAAGTTGAGGAAGAACTACTGAATCGCGTATACGAGAATCCCTCAACAAGCACTAGAGATGTGGCTAGAGAAGTGCAAGTATCAAAAACTAAAGTGTGGCAAACGCTGCGTGAAGAGGGGCTGTATCCGTTTCACGTCCAACGTGTACAAGCCCTTCAACCTGACGATTTCCCAGCAAGAGTGCGGTTTTGTGAGTGGTTGTTGCATCAACATGACAATAATCCGGACTTTTTAAGTGCATATTGGTGACAGACGAATCTACGTTCACGCGTAATGGGGTGAATAACTTTCGCAACACTCATGTTTGTTCAGTAGAAAATCCGCACGCTGTCCGTCGGGCACATTTTCAACAAACATTTTCGGTGAATGTTTGGGCTGGCATGGTGAACGGTATGCTCATTGGACCATTTATTCTCCCAAATCGATTGGACGGGATGCAATACCTAGACTTTTTACGCAACATTTTGCCTTCCTTGTTAGAAGATGTGCCATTAAGTGTAAGACAATCAATGTGGTTTCTGCACGATGGTGCACCGCCCCATTTTAGACGCGAAGTGCGTGAGTTTTTGGATGAATTATTTCCGAATAGGTGGATCGGACGTAATGAACCCGTAGCGTGGCCTCCGCGATCTCCAGACTTAACACCATGTGATTTTTTTCTTTGGGGAGAAATGAAACGCTTAGTGTACAAAACTGAAGTGCATACGGTTGACGAACTCCGTCTCAGAATTGAACAAGCTGGTGCTTTCATTCGGGGAAGAGACTCCATTCTCAAAGCCTGCACCGATGCTTGGCTACGTCGTGCACGCACCTGTGTTTTTGAATCAAACGGCGATAACTTCGAACAATACCTATAAAGTACGTTTACCTAAAAACTGAAAACGCGGCAACGCCGTCTTATTTGTTTGGTCTGCACCACCGTCGGCGTCTGCTCGGTAGCGCATCGGCTGATTTCATTTTCTGTTGGAGCGGTATGATTTCGGGCAGAGACGTACTTAGCCCTTCTCGTCAACTGGAGAGTGAGTACTTTTTCCTTTTTTTTTACTTGGTCGCCCTCGTTTCAGTACACATTACCTTTGTTATTTCAAGGGTAGTTGTTTCTGAAAAGGAAAACCCCAACTTTGCGGACACCCTGTATATATACATAATATAATAAACCAGAATATGTGTGTAAAAATAAAAAAAAAATGTTTACCTTGTTTTATAAAGTATCCTCCCGACAAGTATTTCAGTGCGGACCTGTATTTGATCGTGAGGTCCCCTGTGAGGTCTTAAGTCACCTGATTCACGAGCCCGTTGTACTACATTAACAAAGGCACGAGGGGTTGGTTGCACTCGATTGGGAAACAGATCCGCATAAACATGTGCCATTTTTTTATTTCGTTTGAGCCACGCAACAGACACTATTCACACGCTAACCGACTGACACTGACTGTATGTATAACTGAACTGAATAAAATAATTGTAAAAACATCGTTCCAAATTCTTTCGCTTTTTTGTTTCCGATGCGATGAACCGGTAAGACGGATTATATCCGTTGTTGCCAAACACGAGCACATGATATTATTATTGAGACAGGGCGGTACTCAAACTTCCAACTATAACTTTGTTACTTTAATTTTACCAGAAAAATGGTAAAGGAAAAAAACATTTCTTTTGATCAGATCTACTCACTGTTAAAATAAATGACTCAACTTCGAAGTCACCCTGTATATATATATAGGTATATAGAGGGAGAGAGAAAATGATCATGCGAAGAAAGGTATCTCTGATGGAATTAAGTAAATTGACAGACACCTTACATGCTAGGGAAATTTTGTTACTATATTAGTGGCGTGGCCTACACGTTCCGTGGGTAAAACCTCGGGGCAGTGTAGGCTAGTATAGAATATTACATATTTAAAATTGCAGTACCTTGATGACTTCTTAAAACTGCCTACTACTACCTTATTCTACATGACTTTTAGCAAGTTAAGGCGTCAACCAAACCAGACACTTACGTGCAACTGCAGCTAGACAAGCAAGTTAATTCCACCAACATTATAAAAAGAAGTATCAATCCCGTATGGGAAGAAGGAATCATACTTTTTATAAATAACCCAGAAGAAGATTGTTTGAACATCAAAATAGTGGATGCCAAAACTGAGACTGACTTGTACGAATTTTTCTATGATATCAGCAACTTGTCACAATGTGATGGACTTGAGTTTATTAAAGAACCAGTTAGACTCGACTATGGAAATGCCGAGGTTAAATTGATATGGTCACTCCATTTAAAGGTAGGTATTTCGAATTTATAAAAAATACAAAGGGTGGACTTTAATAAAAACATTAAACCTTGAAATGCCTATTTTACTGGCTATACCTTAATTTTTTATTAAATCTTCAATCTTTTCATTATTTAAAAAAAATAAACGTGCTTCTGACATAGCAGGCCACTTAGAATCTATACATACCACGTTTCCCTTCAGTCGTTATCTTATTTTCAGATATTTAAAAATGAAAATTTCGAGGAATATTTACAAAAGAGAACTTTGTCGACTTCATCCACAAGCAGTAAGTAGATATCCTTTGGAATGATTCGAAATTTTATTATATATTATATATTTTGTTGAAATTTTCTATAGAAATAGTAAATGGTAAACGACACAAGCCATGAAAAATAAATGTTGTTTTGTAGTAACATTGATGTTTTATTGCAGGTCAACCAGCAATAGAAAGAAAAGGTTCAATTTCTAGTATTGCTTCAAAACAATCTACAAACATATCAGATATTGCAGAAACAGCGTTTGATTCAAGATCGTCTACTAGATCCAAAAGTCCTGAGTCATTTATCTATGGCAGGTATAATAAGTTTACAAATCCGGAGACAATGTAACTTAGGCTTCAGAGGTCAAAATCAATCAATATTACAATTTAAAAAAGCGTTTAATTACAGAATCAAGTATTTCGCTATACATATAAGCACGGGGTCGGCTATAAATTGACCCGCTCTTAATTATATGACCATCCAGAAAAAAGTTTAATATAAACGTTGTAGGACCTAACATGAAGTTTTTCACGGTGTCTCAGAAAAGTGCTATCGGAAAAAGTTGTATTTTTTAAATGGAACACCATATATATTTTCAGTGAAAATATAGTCCATTTTTTCTGATTCAAAATATATAGGGTTTATCATACTTATTTTCATTAGTTTGACCAAAAACTTAAAGTTTGTGTGTCATTTGCTATGTGTATTGGAGTTTGAACCAGTTTGCATATGTTTGTATCTATCCCCTATAGGGACGAATACCTACATAGATGCGATTAAATGATACACAAACAAATTTTTGACTAATGTAATAAAAATAAGTTTAACAAACCATATATATCTGAGCTCAGACAAAAAGGTAGTATCATTTTCACTGGGAATGTACAGGATGTTCCATTTAAAAAAACAACATTATTTGCCACCACTTTTCTGAGATACAAAAAAATATTACATGAAAAACTTCATATCAGTCTCAATAACTTTTATATACAACTTTTTTTCTAAAATGTCATAAAAAAGTTAGAGGGAGTCAATTTATAGCCGGAAACAAACAAATGCCTTGAATATGTAAAATTATTTGTGCTTGTTTCATGCAATTTCAAATTGTTTACAAAAATGTAAAACAGTGCCAATATTTTCATTTCCACTGCAATGTTTTTACATTATGATAGTACTTTTGTCCCCAGCTTGTATACCAAAAAACATTTTTAGGTCTTTACAGTATGTGGGTGAGATTAATATGACCCTACGGTACAGTCTTCAAAGACAGAGACTGATAGCAACCATACAAGGGCTTTCGTAAGTTTTTCAAACATCAATAACACTATTTTTTCGAAATAAGTTGTAACTAAGTGTTTCAATATGTATTATAGGAATATGCATCATGATAACGATAAGAAAGCCAGGGATTTATATGTTAAGATGTATCTACTTCCAGAAAGAAATAAAGCTTCTAAACGAAAGACACAGGTTGGTATATGACGGTTTGAAAACAGCAATATTGTCTAATGTAGTGCTTTTTAAAATTAATGCAATGATGGTGGAATTATCGTGAAAAACTAAAAACATAGCTAATACACGTACAACTACAAAACGAGTAAACAAAAATGTCCACCAGCTAGTGCTAAGTTAACATCTTGTCGAAAAATCTGCATAATGTCAAAAAAAACAGTACTCGTATAATGTCAAAAAAATCGATATAACGTCAATTTTCAATACCCGTGCGAGTCCTAAATAAACGGCTTGGGGCAATAAGGTACCTACGCCACATTTGAATAAAAAACATATTTTCACCACCAGTGGTCACAACGAATTCAGACTAGGTGAAGGAGCCAGTCAAGAATTTGTTTGTCTCATAGTCTGTAGTGAGGATCAAAGTATATACAACGCTATTCGAATTAGTTTTTTTGACAATTGACTGATATAGATGTCGCTATATTGTCTAAGATGGTAACGCAAAGAGTCTTGCACCAAGAAAGCTATAAGCCACTTAAATTTCAAGGTGGGCACCGAAACGGAAATTAGTCAATGGAGAAAGCAACGGATGGTTCAATGATGACAGAAAATAAAGATGGTTCTGGATTCTGGATTGCCAGTATGAAGGAAAGAAACTGGCAGCAGTTCTGATAGTGACTCTGAACTAGTAGGCCAGGCGGATATTCATTAGAATAAATAAGTTTGTGGGTGATGATACACATACCAAAACCACGTATTTAAGAGTTATCGCAGTTTTAACGTGTACACAAAACAGTGTAATATGTATCTAATTCTGCACAAATAATCTTAAATGGAGCACTTTTTATACTTAAGTTTGTTTTCCACAACACCATTTTCCAGCAATACCTTGACGTTAAAAACAACACAAAACAAGTGACTTTGAAGAATAGACCAAGACCAAAGAATATCGATTATCGATCACAGGACGAAATGAATGCGAATTTTTACAGCGCTGCATTATATTTGAATTTCATTCGATCTTCATCATGTTGTTTTAATTATGTTTTAGAAAATAATGCTTAAGTTACCGTTGTTGTTAACTGTTTTTGATTTTTTATTGTTTGTGTTATTTCGGAAAATATTGTGTTAGTTTATTTATTAGCCTATTTTTGTTAATTCTAGGCAGTTATATTTTATACATTTGTGGTTTTTTCCCTATTATTTCTACAAGATACTGTTTTAGATTATTCATTCGATCATTTTTTGCAAATATATTTTTTTAATTCTTTAGTTTTCATTATCATATCTCCTGTGGTCTATTCTGTCTCACTTGTTTAGTATTTGACGTCAAGGTATTGCTGGAAAAATAGTATTGTGGAATAAAAAATTCCCATATAACAAGTGCGTCATACATTTTTTGTGGGGGATTACATATTACACTGTTGTGTACACGTTAAACCTGCAATAACCCCTAAATACGTGGTTATGTTAAGTGAACCATCACCACTTTGTGGCTTACAGTTTACTGCCGTTATAGATGTGGCTTATTCTTTTGTTACATAGGAAAATTATTTTTCATACTAGTTTCAGAATACCACTAGATAATGATTTTACATCATCTATTTATCATTATCCTTATTGAGAATGACTATCGTACACCGCTTTAACACGTGTCAATATTATGTAACTTTGTGATGGTTGGCTTATGCCCTTTTTGACCAAATAAAGGTATTTGTGTGGCTTGTGAGCTCATTCAGTCTTCAGGAACATTCATATTTTTTTCGAAATAGAAAACGCATCTAACACAGTCCTAGTCGAAAAACAGAACATTTACGCATTTGGCTCCATATCTGTCACGAAAAAAGAACTTAGATAAGGAGTTCGTTAAATTTAATGAAGTGTGCTGTTTAAAGTCTAAGAACGAACGCCCAAATTATGTTAAACATAAAACAAACTATTTTTAAATTATTATCCTTAGAGTACAACTTTTTTTTCAATAAAGTACCAAGCCACAGTATTTTCAAAAATGAATTAATTATATTGTCATCAAATCCTTGTTTCTCAAAACGTAAGCCTTTTGTAGCATTTTAATCGAAGCTAAGCAAGTAACGTGATTTCAGGATTTACATAAACCTTAGGTATAACATTAGATTTCTCGAAATAAAAAGTCAATGTGGCTTAGGCTTCTTATTGCCCCAATCCCTTCAAACATAAAAAACCATATTCCATATAATATATAATAAGAAGTAAGTACATAATATTGAATCTACATACCTGTGAAATCAGCATCTTAGACACCCTTATCCATACCTCACGATGTACGCACTAATTTATTCCAGACAATAAAAAATACACACTTCACATAACACACACACCACATAAAACGCTATTTAAAAAATAACAAAATAAAACATTCGTATTCGTTGTATGGGAACAGTCGAATAAACGGAAAACTAATCAAAATTTAGTTTTAGACGAGAAGAACTCCCGAAACTTTGGTACCTAGGAATGCAGACAAGTTTGGCGGGAAAAGTTGACTGTCCATAACCAGATATCCAGTCATTTTATGCAGAAATTATTTAGTACAATGAACCTTTTTTAATTTCGTCTGTCGTAGCCTATCGTAAAAATAGAAACATCATTGATTCTCGAAACTTTGTCTTAGGCTGTTCTGAGATGCATTGTCGTTTAATAAATTGCGATTTATTCCAGGTGGTTAAAAATACGTTCAACCCAACGTTTGATCAGCAGGTTGAGTTTCTGGTGCCCCAAGAAGAACTGAACTCGAAAAAGTTGGAGGTTTCTGTAATAGAAGAGAAAATGCTCAAAAATGTAATGATTGCTAGAGTAAGTATCTGTACGTCAATTAATGTTGCTAATTTTTGAAGGCTTGCTAATTTAAAATATATAAAATACATTATTTTTGTTAAATAGCAACGTCTATATCGGAATATTTTTTTTTTAGACGATCATTGATTTACAAGAAGTCAGTCTACCATTTAGTGGATCTTTCGATTTACACTTTAAGAAATATTAATTATGTATTATTATATTAGCTAATAAAGTCCTGTTTTTGCAAATTTACGGTTTGTTGTTTATGTTCTACTGATGTTTAATTAATAACATTGTTTTCGTAAGATATAAGTATTAATTATAATCCTTAAGAATCATGTGAGATCTACTTGGTTAAATGATCTTGCATTTATTTGCTGCCCATGGTCTGGAGAAACATGCAGTATGATACCATTGTTTTGATTGTCTGAAATGACAGGAAAATTTATCATCGCATTAACTCAAATTTAATGATGGCAAACTTACTGACAAGCTGGTTTCCAAATTGATGTTGATTATCCCTCCAGCTGTTATATTGACATCTCTTTGCGCAGCTGAGATCATGAGCATCATAGAATGAGCCTCTCTTGGATAGTTGTACCATTTGCTGAAGTATGCACAATGTTGTACTCTATTTATCTGAAAATAAAAAACCTAATCTACTTGGAACAAGATATATACATATATGGCGAGATTAAAATTTGCCTGACGTCGAAATGTGTACTCGTACGCGAGACAAGCGCGAGAAGCGTGCAACATGTATGTTAGAAAGAGTGCGCCGATGGTAACGCGGGGTAACCAGGTGCTTCTGTCTCTTCCTAACATACGTATTGTACGCTTCTCGCGCTTCTTTCGCGTACAGATTACGACGTCAGTGATATATAGATTTCACTGTATAACATTCATACCACCTATCAAAAAAAAAATCGAAATGAAATCAGAGCGGCCTCAAGCTTTGTTCCTCTATGCCTTTAGAACTTCCTGGTCAACTTTGGACGTGTCAAAAATAACGCGGAATCACTACTTAAAAAATGTTTTTTTATGTCCCTGATATGACATGATAACATACACCTTTAATAGGTTCAAACAAATTATATCTTTCATATCCTCTATGCTTTCAATTTAGGAATCTCTTCGGTCCATCAGTTCAAAAATGTTTGCAGACATGAAATGTTCAATACGTTGTACATTTGCTTTGAAAGTCATCATTAATATTGAGTTTGAGAAAAGGTGAAAAACATTATCGGATTTTATGGTTTTTTACATAAGAAAACTTCTCACTTCATTGTTTTCCTTAAAAATATTTTGTACATACTAACATAATAATACTGCTTCCGTACGTTCGACTAAACAAAACGGTAACCGTGTAAAGCTGTTTCACGCTTATTGACAATCATCAGCACAATCTAGACATATCTCTAAGAAGGCCAACGAACGAAAGACGTACAAGGTATTCCCTATCAGAGGTATCTGGTCTATCCTGACTAAACCGTGCTGATGATTGCCAAGGAGCTTGGAACAGCTGTACGCTGTTGGGCTCTATTTGTTGGGATGGGCGGAAGCAGTATTATTAGCTTAGTTTTAATAGCAAGCGCTTGACTGAGGACCTTTACATCAGTTACAACCAACGAATTCGAATAGATTAGAGGAAGCCAAGCCTATATGTTTACATCGTATTTGTGTAGTTTTAGTGTATACTTTGAGTCATTTGTCTACCAATGCCTACCAAAGTAACAGCTTGTATCAACATAGTAATAATGCCTATCGGTGGAAACATCCAACTTCATATCATCTTGAAACCATCTAGCATCACAATTATCTGCAAACACTCACACTTTTAGAAAATATTACAAAGTTACCCCTTTAATGACAGGACTATAAAAAAATCGACTGTTCACTTTGATCCTCACCACAGACTATGAGTATTAGAATTGGAAGACAAACAGATCCTTGACTGGATCCTTCCACCTAGTCTGAATTCGTTGGGTTCAACAGATAGCTGCTATATTCACTTTGGTTGTGGTCGATTCTGGTAATAAGTGGCAATTTTGTACATACCTCGTCTGTCAAATTTTGAGCAGGTAAGCAATAATATACGACCAACCCAATCAATGCAACATTTACGTAAAAGACAGCTCTCAAAAACAAACCAATTTCGGCTCTGAAAAAGTCAGCTTGTGAAGTGGAGATCTCAAAAGAAACATTATCACTTACCCTGACGACAGATTGTACATTTCAACGCACATTGAAGAAACTATTATAGCCATGTATGCTAGCATTGGTCCAGAAAATGTTTTGTTTATTAGCTTCGTGTATCTAAAAATAATAACAATACACATATAATATTTAGAAATCTCATTAAGGTTACATAATTTAGGTTATTGGAATTACCAATCATAAATAGACGCGGACAGCAATAGATTTTCTTTTTGTAGATCCTTTGGGCTTGAAGTACCACAGCAAGTGGCTATAACCGGCCGCGTGGTTGTGGTTAGATGTCGCCTTGAAAATTCGAGATCTTCTAGTCATTTTAACATATTCTGCAATGTGTAGGTTGGCTCTTGTTGGGGATTCGTGTGTCATTTTTTCCCTGTCTATCTTCGTTTCCTCAGGTTACACCCGTATCCGGATGTGTGGGCATGTGTATCTACTTTTGTGGTTGCATATTTATGTCCCGTTAGGGGGGGCCTCGGGTTTTTTATATTTTTTCCATCGTTTGGTTACATAAGGTTCCCACGAGTATAGGGGAAGTGTGATCGACGTACGTCCCGGTGCCCCTACACTGACCAAGGCTGGATACTCTGGGAGGTCGCCGGTGTCCCAGAGGCTCAGGTAGACGTTGGCATCCCCACCGCAACGCACCCCTCGGCACGGATCGCTTACAACGTTGGGGTTGGGGTAAAGTATCCTTCTTTTTGCGGATTTTGCCCATTATTTTCGTATTTTTGTTATATACCTTTCTTTATACAGGGTGACTTCGAAGTTGAGTCATTTATTTTAACAGTGAGTAGATCTGATCAAAAGAAATGTTTTTTCCTTTAACATTTTTCTGGTAAAATTAAAGTAACAAAGTTATAGCCCTTTAGAAGTTTGAGTACCGCCCTGTCTCAATAATAATATTATGCTGTGTTTTGGCAACAACGGATATAATCCGCCTTATCGGTTCATCGCATCGGAAACAAAAAACCGAAAGAATGCGAAACGCTTATCACGATGTTTTTACTACAATGTTATTCAGTTGTATTCAGTCAATGTGACAGTCGGTAACGCGTCAATGAATAGTGGTGTTTGTTGCGTGGCTCAAACGAAATAAAAATGGCACATGTTTACGAAAATGCTGAACTTGTGGACATGATTCTTATTTACGGGGGGAGTCTTTACAAAATGCTGCCGCGGCATCACGGATTCCCGAGGCTCCGTTTAAGGGCGGTGCATCCCCCGCCAGAACCGGACAACGCCAACTGTTAACGTACCCCCATGAGACCGTAATCAGATACATGGTCTCACACATTCGATTGGCTACGCTTTCCGCCCAAAATAACGAGGCGGTCACCGCAAGACGCACACCGTTGCCCCCCCTCCACGGTCGCCAGGTTCAGCGCCACGCGAGGAACTACGAGGGTACGGGTTGGATTTTGTAGGGGAGTGATCTAAAGACTTGAACAAATAATCCACGATACTTGAATTTTTAAAACACTTTCTCTTAAAAATAGCCGGTAAAATGTATATCTTTGAAATAGAATCTCGTGCAGCACTTTTGTAATACTTGAATTGTGTCCTTCATTTCCGTAAGAAAGTTATAATATACTGTAGCGCCATAGTCTAGATGGGTGAGGATTAGTGCGTTGGTAGGTGTTAATTTTACTAGTTTATTTTAGTTTAGTACTGGTTAAACATGTTTTTCCAAAGTGACATATTTACAATAGCACACTCTAAGATTTTTTAAGACATAGTTTCTCAAAACTTAAATTAAAGTCCAATTAATTTCCTAAATTCTTAGTCACCTCTACAATTTCAACAGCTGTATCACCTAAAACGATGTCTGTACTCATGAGTTCTTTAAGTTTTGAAATAGTTAATCTACAACCAGTGCAGCAAGCTTTAGTTTTTAAGGGATTCAGTTTCAACCAATATTTTTTTTTAATAGCTTACAATCATTTCTAGATTCATATTTAATTCGAAAATCAATGAATCAACTTCATTTTGCGTTAGAGTCTTTCAGATAGCTTTTTTAAACGCCGGATGGTTCTTTAGATATAATAAGTTTCTCAACGGTATGTCACCTAGCATCTGATTATTTTTTGGTGCAGTAGTTTATAGCATCACTGACATTTTAATTTATATACATACTTTAAAAGAAAGTTATGTTGCTTAATCACCCTGATAACACGTCGCTCAACATTCTCATTTCCTGTGTCTGGCACAACATCAAATACTGTCTCAATTTCCTTATTCAACAATTTGAACTGAAGTTGAGCTAGCACCAAAATGGTCATTAACAAGACGTCCAGAGAGACTATTGGTATTACTATTGAGAACACCATAACAAATGCCTGCAATCCAATAGAATGTATATTATTTCTAATCATCATTGAAACGGATAGTAAAAGGTAAATGACATTATTAAAAACAAGGCATTCGTTTAGCCATTAAGGGAAAAACTAAAATACATTATTCCGATTGTAAAGATGCTGTTTTGTACTTCTTCAACTTTAACAGATAGTGTATCTCATTCCTCAAGTTTTTTATTCAAACCAAAGCAGCAGCAGCTGATTATTCCACTATCTAAACCGCTCCTTGGACATACGATCAGTTGTAGCGGCCAGTTCTGGAGGCAGCTGCCGCGATTGACGATATGTGTTCGTGTCAGGTGATCTGAATTGCGACCAGCCGAAGTGAAAGGCTCTTTGGTACAACTCGGCCATTCATCCAAAAACGGATGAAAGCTAGGGTGCCTCTTGTTAGTCAAGGTACAGTGCTGTGTTTTGGAAACATTGAACTGTCTGAGATTGTTGGGTCCCCAAGCAGATATAATCTCCAGATCTCTTGTCACTGATGACGTCGCGTCTAGTCTTCTTGCGTGTGGAGCAAGCAAGCTGATAAAAGCAATGTCGGATCCAAGACCGATCCCTGGGAAACGTACACGTTGACATTGTGGGAAGAAGAGAGGAACCCATCAATCACGACATATATCTTGCGGTCAGAGATGAAGTCAGCCACCCAACTGCAAAGCTTCTCTGGGAGGCCGTAGGATCTAAGTTTGCATAAGAGGACAGCATGCCACAGCTTGTCGAAAGCTCTCATGGTATCAAGAGTAAAGACTTGAGCCTCACCATATGACTGGAGCTAGGAGGTCGCCCGATGGTCGCTGGTATCGGAAATCATACTGCCTGTCGCGAATCAAGCTATGATGTTCAAAATACTCCAGAAAATACTTTCTGGGACGATCTGGGCATGAACAAATTTCCAATTTTCTGAGACACACATTTCTTGAGTACAACAGCAGGAATCAAGTCCGGATCAGAAGCTTTGCTGATGTCGATGAGATGTAAAAATGTAACGCGCTTTTATTTGAAAACTTGAGACAAAGGAGCTCAATTATCGTTTAAAAGTTAAGACGTCTAGAAGGTTGTATTTTAACAATTTTTTTGCCGTTTCAACCAGGAAAAGTACTATAGATGATATCTGACTATCACTGAAACGATTTACCTGCAAAGTCCAAACGTACCAAAAATTGATATCTTCAGGCTCGTAACAGACAAAAGCAAGTACATTTTCCGGCAAGAAGAAGGTTTGAAAACAAGCACAACCTGAATTCATCGAGCAAAAAAGTATAAGCATTTTGAATGCGGTCCTCAGGCGTCGGTGAGTGTCAGCAAAGAACTGATGTTCCTCTTTTGAAAGTTTGATATCATCTGGGGACCAAAAATTGGTTTCCATTTGTTGGATAAGAATGGCTAAATTTGATTTGTTGAAGTAGAGACCTGAAGCTCTTTGTATTCCCTAAAAGCATCTAAAATTGTATTTTCAATAGCTGAAACAGAGTAATTATATCAATTTTAGCTTCACACGCCTACTGGTGAGGTAATCGCAAAAAAACTCGAAAATGAGATATTATGTTTTTTGGATGAAATGTGACATATACATCACGAAAAACTATGATGCTCATTTCCGTCGATCTGTCTGTCTGTCCTTGGCCCATCTATAACTTGGAATTTGGAAAGTAGCACTCGGATTTGGAAGAGATGTTGACATAACGTTACTACTAGTTTTTGAAAATCAAAAAAGGAAAAATTGTACTCGCACAAACTACGGTTGTTGAAGTTTGAGAGGCTCCATATCATTTTGAGAAACACATAAGATTAAATTGGGGTTTATCTCGATTTTTTGATGTTAGTATATTTTACGCTCTCAACCCCGGTAATTGTACCCACCTATTAGAAATACTCTACGCATTCCTTAAAAATTAGAATAGTAGAGAAATGTTTTAAGTCAAGTGCACTATCATTACTGACGCAGTGCAGCGCCGCTGCATCTGAAGCGTCGTATGGTCAGGTATGGGGGAAGGGCGCCGAGAAAAAGAATGTTTATGGACTAATCAAAGGGGTGTGTTTGACTGACTTTACATGCTCGTAGTTATCTTATGCAGAACATAACCCATTACGGAAGGTATAGACCCAACCTACTTGAGGCCACTTTTACAAAAAGTCTTATTACTTATGTATTGGAAAAACAGTATCTGGAATCCCTACAATGAAAAAACTTATTTAATTCCTCTTATATCCCACCGGAGAAATAAGCCAATTGAATTTGATTTTTTACTTTGGATAGCGTTAGATTGTGACCTTTAATTTCATGTCAAACTGTCACCGTCAGAGAATAAAAGTAATATTTTCTTCACCTCTGACAGAAGCCCACAGATCACTATAGCTAAACAGATGTCTAACTTTTATTACCGGAGTATCGCCACATCCTTTCATAATTTCTCTATATTCCTACATAACCAAAATTTTGTAAAATACCCTAATCTTTCACTTACATGTATAACCATAGACATTCCTGAGTATGCTTCAGTAAAATCAATGATAGTCAAGTTTTCTTCCTTATAAACCAAGAGTAGTATCTCCAAATAGAGTACGCTTAAGGCTCCTAGTATAATCAATCGGTATACCAGCCATTGAATCTTATCATTTTTCAGTGGATGAACCCCAGCGAAGTTTGAAAGTTTCAGGCACTTTCGCACGTTGTAGAACAACATTCTATATAAAGACAATATTAATAAAGAGAGATCAACCATACTGTTATGCTTTTCTTTCTAAAACTACACAAGATATCATACACTCCTTGAAGTTTGGCTTGGTACTTTATTGACTCTCCGTATGGCATGCAGAAAACCGATCTTGTGGAACTTGATCAACACTCTGTATGGCATGTAAAAAACTGATATTGTGGTACTTTGGTTATGGTAAAAGTCAGTATATTCTTAGTTGCACCTAACAATGACAGCTTTTCAATCCAAATTTGTGCAATTTCGTCGGCTCACATACCTATCTTTAGATGTGTAATAACAATACAGTAAGTGTAGAAAGTATTCGTACACTTGGATTTCTAAGCGAAAGACTGCAATGTCTCTCTAATTATTGTTGCTAGACATCTGCAAAAAAATAGACATCTACATCAAAGTATTCTTTATTCAATCTGGTCAATCATTCGAAAACAAAACAAAATAGTCTCTAAAGGAAATAACAACTCACAAAAATCTACCAAGAAGGCGAAAAAAAAGTATTCGTACACATGTGATTTTTCGTCATAAATTGTCAGTCTTGCACATGATACATGAACATCACAACAATTTAGTACTTGGTTGGGTACCCCTTTCCTTTCAAAACACTCATACCGTTTTGGCACGGAGTCTATCAGCCTAGACGTCAGTGAAGGGGGTATGCGGTTCCACTCGGTCAGTAAAGCAGTTTCAGATCCCCTCTGTTAGAGATCTGTCAATTTTCCCTTATTTTTGTCTCTAGGTAACTCCATAAATGTTCTATGGGGTTCAAGTCCGGTGATTGGGTGGGGTATTTAGCTGCTTGGGGGTGTTGTACAGCAGCCACATCTTCGTATTTGTTGCGGTATGTTTTGGGTCGTTGTCTTGCTGAAAGATATAGTCATTTCCTAAACCCATTTTAATCCCACTTTCTTTCAAATTTTGCTTCAATAGCTCTATATACTTCTTGTGGTCCATGATGCCATCGATGAAAGCTAAATTACCCACCCCAGAAGCACTCATGCAACCCCACACTAAAACAGATCCACCACCGTGTTTTACAGTGGCACACAAATTCTCGGGAGAAAGATCTGTATTTTTCTTGCGGCACACTTTTTTGTTACTATCTGAACCAAAAATGTTATATTTACTCTCATCTGAGTAAATAGTCTTATTTCTGAACTCTGCAGTGTCATTTAGGTGCCCCTTGCAGAAGGCGATACGCTTGGCTCTGTTGACTTTGCTTACCCACGGCTTCTTCTGGGGCGTGCACCCGCGATACCCCTCGCTCCTCAACATGTTGCGCACTGTCGCGATGGACACCTTGGTCCCCCTCTGTGACAGGTCAGCTACAATCTTCGGCGCACTCACTTTTGGGTTCTTTTTGATTGTCCGTACAATCACTCTCTTGTCCTGCTCGCTCAAAACTTTGGGTCGTCCACTCCTGGCCTTGTTTACCAACGTTTTAGTTTCACAGTACCGATCAATTACTGTTTGTACAGTCGACCGGGGTTGTCCCACTAACTTTGATATAGCACCTATCGACTTGCACTGGTTATGGAGCCTTAAAATTAACTTTCGCTCCTCTAAACACGTTTCTTTGCCTTTGCGGCCCATGTTTACAGCACAGAATCTGAAACTGAGCAACCTAGGGAGTAGTATCGTCTACCGAATGATAAGCGAGGTCGCCATGCGATCGGATAGTGCAGCTGACTAGCGAGTTTTTCGGCATTATTACGACTGTACGAATACTTTTTGTGCGCCCACCAGGCACATTCTTGTGACTTTTTATTATTTTTAGAGCCTATTCTGTTTTGTTTTTTAATTCCATCGATAAAAGTGAATCAAGCAGAATCTAATGTACATATATATTTTCTTTCGGATGTCTAACACCAATAAATTAGGCGGGATATGGTATTTTTCGTTATGGAAACCAGGTGTACGAATACTTTTTACACTCACTGTAGCTCACTATTACAAGCACTAGTACGATTTGTAACTTTTAAATTGTCTAATAGTAAAAATATTAGTATACTATAAAAAGGTAAACACCTGCGTATGTTGATCCAATTTTAATAATTTTTGGCATATATGCTGTGTCCCTTACTAGTAAAATGATTAAATTTTCAGCTTGATTTGTCAACTAACTGCAGAAGCTGGTTCAATAATGTGTTGAGGATCTACGATTTCTTATACACTCATTGACACACCTGGACATCGTGCTGATAAGGTGGTCGATATCCTATTGGGGTATCCCATTCTAGGCTACCGCAATTTCGTGAGTAAGAGCTGTTAAAGTCTATGGAGGGTGTTGCAAATTCAAGAGCCTGCGACCTATCATGTCCCAGACATGTTCAATTCTAGATAGACGATCGTGGTGGCCAAGGTAAACGGTTGATGCGATGTTGATCCATAACGATGCTCTGGCAACATGCGGCATGAAATAAGATGAGGCTCCACTACTTGTTGAAGATAGCGTGGGGCTTTCATATTGCCGCTGATGAAAATTAGTGGTGATCTGCTACCATAAGCAATAGCACCCCATACCATAACTGCCACGGTGTGGTGAACGTGGCGCTCTCTGTCAAATTGTGGGTCACGTCTTTCACCACGTCGCCTTCTCACTCTTGCCCGACCATCGCGCGTCCCCAGACAGAAGCTGGATTCGTCACTAAAGACCACCTGTTTCCATTCCTTGTCCCATAGAATTTTTTCTCTACACTAGAGCAAACGGTTACGCCGATGTTCGGCTGTGAGAGGTAGCACCCAATGTGGGTGATAAGAAAAAAGGCCAAACTGCCGTATTCGGCGATATACCGCACGCATACCAATCATCCTTCCATGCTGTTCAAACCACTGATTAACGATGGCTCGAGTAATTTAGAATTTAACATTTAACTGACACCGTAAATGTACGAAAACTAAATGCTTCTTTATCACCAAACAAAACACGCAGCCACCACAAAAAAGTAAGAGAAAAACCTGACCATTTTATCACTTGTTGTTCATGGCAAGATAAATCGATACGTAAAAAATTCTTGAATTCTTAATAATCATACGTAGGTGTTAACCTTTTTTTGTCACTCAGCATACCTTATCTTTCTTACAAGACGTAAATATGGTTATGACATTCACCTTTTTTACAAATGTATGCGTAAACAGCACACTCTCCATATCTAACATTAACATAATTAATTTGATGGCTATGTAAAGACAGAAAAGCAAGTTAATATTGAAGTGATCTCGAATAGTCGAAAACAAACGAAAGTAACAGTTCCAAGTAATCGATTTGAAGAATAAAACACAAGTACGTCTAACTTGGGTTACACTGATACTCCAATAGTTTTATTCATTGTGGACGATAAAATTACAGTGACCTTTAATATTAAAAGCTTAAGGTATTAACGTATTTGTTAGGGTTCTAAAGGGGTTCTAGGTCCAAAAAATTCCAGCACAGACCCAGAAGCATTGTGTCATTTTTTTCTCGCGTTGCGATTAGATATCGATATGTGTGACAAATTTTGATTTTTTCAAACTCGTAGATAGTAGCCTCAAACATTTCAAAACTGTTTTTAAAGCTTTAGCAGTCATATTATATTCATATTTTAGTGTTTATACGTGTTTAGCGAGATACATGTTTACTTTATATGAACTCCTCACCAGTATTTTTTTGTATTATGACGCATCATACACTAATTTTCCCGCTGCAACAGTAAACTTTCTCGTACTTACTTCTGAAAGCTTATGATATTTTACAACCTATCTAAGGGGCAAATAACAATCTTAGCACTGTTTCCACTCTACAACATGAAAATGCAAAGCTAACTAAATTCTCTCAGATAAGCACGAAAAAATAAGTTGCCGATCCTATTTTAGGCACAAAACGACATTTCTTTGATACCATTAATTTGTAGCCCACCACTCCGAAATTCTGGAAGAAACTGATGAAGATCAAATCAAATTGTATCTCGCGAGACGTTTTCAAATTGAAAATAGGAAAGGTATTCATATTTTTACTTGTTATGTTGACCATACACGACAAATCACCCTCATGAGTTTTTTTTATGAATAACCCCTCTCCCCTTAGAGACTTAATGGCCCTACTCGAACTCATACGCCACTAAAAGATCCAGATAAAACCCAGCCTCGAAAACTGCTCACGTGTTAGTCGTACTGCCACAGTCAACTCTGTCCATATACGATGCTGTTCAGAGGAGGGTTGTCCGGCTTCTCTAACGGAAGGTCTCGGGACTCTTTCACTCCGACGAACGGCTAGAAGCCTGGCTCTCTTTTATCACTAAATCATAGATCTTCTCTACGATGCCACCGCGCGTTGGTACTGCCAGATGGATCTATCAGGCTTCTGCATGCAAGAACTGACTGGTACGACCACTCATTTCTTTCTAGGGTGCCGAGATCGTGTAACAATCTGCCGGTGGATGGTTTTGTCAGTTTTGCTAACTTTAGGCAGTTGAAAAATTAGACTAACAAGGTATTTTTAAGCTCCTTATACTGACTGCGGGGCCTCGGCATTTAGGTTTCTGCCTATGCGGCAATGACAACAAAATGACTGGCCAGACAAGCACTCAAAAATGAACTACTTTGCTTCAAGCTCCTGCATTCATCCACTCACAAAAAATAGGTAACATTACATTCTTTAGTGTGGTTTTATCCGACAGATGGTATTTCACAAACCATTTCGGTACTACTAAATACGGTACTTGTACGGGATATCAACTGTATTTTTTTATCTCAAAAAAGCGTTCTTGATGCACAATGCCATAAAAGCCGCTATAAGTACGGATTATATTATACTTACATTTTAGCTGCCTATTATCCAGCACTCCTTTACAAATTACAGTAACCCTGAATATATTGAAGAAACCTCGAAGTAACCTTTATTCTCTATACCAACTCTACCTGATGCGTATTCAAGAAACGGGTAATTTTTATATTACAGTAATATATGAATGATATGATATACCAAGGGAGCACCAAAAATAAACCGTTCATTGAAGTTCATATTCATAGCCTAGACAAATCGCTGTGGCTATCAGGCAAAAGCAGAAAGTTCCACAATCTTCCCATATTATTACTGTAGGGCTGTGGCCATAACAACATAAATACTCTTAGGATGCAGGTGTCAGGTGGCGGGTGGTAGGAGAGGGGTGATGCCGCTTGCATTAATACTGCTTTGGTTTTAATTTCACAAAAACGCCACAACCGAACCCTACATACCACAGTAACTTCCCAGCTTCTATGAAGACAAATAAGGAAATCTACCACATAGGCATCCAATAGCTCTTCCCACACCCCCTCCCCTCTTCCCTATTATTTCGTCGTGAAGAACTAGAGTTTTCATTACCAAAGAGTCCACAAAAGTTTGGATACAAAACAATCATTCCAACTACAAACCCAGAAACAATGTATCATTTTTATGTTTTTTCTTGCTTTGCGATTAGATTTCGATATCTGTGAAAAAATGTGTGTATGATTTTTGATGCTTTCAGATGGTAATCTTGAACATTATAAACATGTTTTTTAAAGCTTTAACAGTCATTTTCTTTCAAACGTACAGATATACATTAATGTTAATAATGTGATGTGTCATGACATGCATAAACGGAAACGTAACTTCCAGGAAATAAGACTTTCCCAATTTTCTTAGTGAGATCCATGATTAGTTTTTATCACACTTCCTTTAATATTTCTTTAATCACATCACTACAAAAAGAAAGAATTCTTCTTGCAGCAAAAGTGAAATATCCTTCTTTCAGAAAAGCATGGTTAAGCTATATATTTTCAAGTTCACTAACGGGTGAGCAACGCTTTTTGCACTATTCGTCGCAATTCATCATTTCGTGAAGTCTAAAAATATATCCATAAAAGTTTTCACTCTATAAGCTGAAATTATAAAACCATATAAATTTCATAAAAAATGGCATCAATTAAGTTGACTCTGCACTTCCTACGCTACGCCGTCATTAGTTCATAAAGGATTAAGCTCAGCAAAAGTAAGACACTGAGAATAAAATTTGTTAGGAAAATGTACAATAGAGAAATTGAACATATCAGGTCAGTCAAATAGACCCATACAATTAGTCCATAGACATTCTTTCCCTATCTGGGTGTGTGGCTTGACAAAGATCTGAAAATTATTGAACTTATAAGGCGCACCCCTGATAAGGCTAATGCCATCTGACGGAGGCCCCAGTTCTGAGAGGCGCAAGATTCTGGCAGAATTGGAAAACATGATTATGCTGTACGGAGCTTCTATATATAAGAAGGCCATGAGGAAAAGGAAATATAGACAGCTAATATTGAGAATCCAGCAAAAAGTAGTGCTGCGCGTGATACGCGTTTACAGAACGGTGTCGACCGATGCACTGCTGGTGGTAGCTGGTACCCCGCCAATTGATTAGCTGGCTGCGGAGAGATGTGCACTCTATGAAACGGGCGTCGAAGCTACAAGCGGTGCATGGACCAGAGGGCTGATCCCAGATATTAAAACTTGGATCAACAAGGAGGCGGTTGTTTTGACAGCTACCTGAAGAGGGTAGGGAAGAGAGAGTACGCGAATTGCGTATACTGCAATGAAGAGGAGGGTACTCCTAGCCACCTACGCCTATGTGGTAGGTGGGTTGACCATCAGACACAGCTAGAACTGACTCGGCGAGAGGCTCACTGCTGACAATTTTGCCACGCAAATACGCGAGGTAAAATGGGTTGATATTCAACCAATAGTGTGGCGAATGATGCTGAGTAAGGTACTGAAGAACAAGAATAGGCTAAGGAACTGATAGTATATTTTTATTCTGGTCGGTTGTACATGTACATAGGTATACAAGTATAGGGCGAAAACACAGTGGAAGCTGGTTTTCTACTTACCGGCAACCAGCGCCGATCGGTGCCGAATTTCGGCGCTGGTCATAGACACAGTGCTTACGAGAAAAAAAGCAAATAGAATCGGACTGAAGATGAATTTATTGCATTGGACAGCTCAATATAATCACTAGAAAGAAAGTTGGTTTGCACTCCATAAATCGTGAGAGGGGATATTATGGTGAATATCATCATTTGTTCAAGGCGTTGAAAGATGACATAGATCGCTTTTTTCAATACACCAGAATGAATCATATGGGGCATTGTTTGTATACTGATGCGATTAACTTGTCTGTATCCATTATTTACATCAACCTGCTCTGACAACCGGCGAGAAAGAACTGAGTCTTCGTTCCGGCAAAACCGGTAACGCCGACTGCCTGCTTCGACAAGCCTGAGCCTGCCTCTATTGTATTATTGCCAACTCAAGAGCATGTCATTATTACAATAGCTTATAGGCGCTGGTTGCCGGTAATCAGGAAACCGGCTTCCACTGCTTTCTAATACCTTCAGTATAAGAACCTTGCGCAAGAAGAAATTAAATTACCGTGGTAGGATGTCTGACGAACGACTGAGGGGTTTTAGTGTATATGCCACTTGTGGAGAATCTCATACTTCGGGTAGGAAGGGCCGACAGGGCAATACTGTCAAGTTTTTCTGTCTGAGAGTGGCTATAAAAAATTTCCCCTGTCAAAAAATCATTCCCTGCCTCACCGGTAGTTATCGTCCATCTGGCAAAGTTGAGCCTTCCCATGGGGGGATCCGATTTTGGAAAAACTGCTAAGGGAGAGTTCGTGGATCTTTAACGAACCACAATTGATACAAGTTTAATGAACAACAAAAACTGCGGGAGTTGGGCTAAGGAAAAATGAAATTAATTTTGAAGTTCTATGACCTTGTTTAAACCAGAGAAATGCGCAAGTTCTGGGATTTGAATTACTGACCTGTGGAAGTTGTGGGAGAAGTTTAGGAGTTCTAAGTATACCTCAAACGAAGCTCCATTTCTCATCCAGTAGGACGGCAGAACTGTAATCTGCACCATACACTAGGAGCAGCTAGCACTGGATTACCTCCGGTGTATGTACAAATTCAAGTCCCCCGCGTGATAGCAATGTGTCCACAATGTGTCAAGAGCAATCTCAGCAAAGAACAACCCAGATATAAACTTGTTTCGTAAGAATGTTAACTTTGGTCTTAAGGGGAGAAAATATTGTTCTAAGATTTAAGGGCAAATGTGTTGTGTGAAATATGCCTAGGTGCGTAGAATTACCGTGATGTATTAATGTGCTAACATCAAAAATTGCGATGCACCCTCCCTCACCCTCTACAATCCCCTACCTTGCAATTTTTGGCTCCTAATTTTTTTTTTCGAAAATTATCAGTACCCTCTGAAACATCAAAAAACGAAGTTTGAGCGGTTTACATTTTTTTTTTGACTTTTGTCTCCCGCCGCCACTGGACCGAATTTCAAAGACTACAAATCTTTTTTTGTCCTTGACATAGTAACCTTGTGTGTAAATTTCATCAAAATCCGAGCGGTCGTTCTCACGAGAACGGGCCAATTTGGGGGGATTTTTATGCCATTCTGAGAGTTTTTGGGTGGCGTTATTTACTGGGTAGTATTTTTGGGGGCATTTCAATTCACTTTTAACCGTGAAAACTAGCCACTGCAAAACAAAAATGTCAACTTTTATAACTCATGTTATGCCCTATTCAGATGGCATTTATGCCAGGATAAAACAAACAGACACGGGCTCTCGAACGCACCAGTATTGATCAGTAGACCGAGACAGCAAGTCACAATATAACAGAGTAAACATTGCGTAAATACCACTTAAATGGGGTGTAATATAATAATTTGGCTTGATTCTATCGGACGCATCTGGTAATATTCGCAGTACGTATTTTTTGAATTGCTCTCTTTTCGGTCTGCAACTCGCAGCCGACATCCGTCACAAGTATGAATGGATCGTGGCCCGCCACCCGTCGCCTGACACCTTGGAGTGTAACCGCGGCCTTAGGTACATACTCTTGGCACTCCCTACGTATACTACATAGAGCGTTGTAATTTCTGCACAGTAGATTATTTTTTTAAATTTTTAATGTTGAGGGTGTTACTTGCTTAAGTTTTTCCTGCTGTAGGTTGGAAGGGATTTTAATATTTAATGAATTTAAAGTAATGGGTGCAATCATAATACGGTTTAGAATAGTTGACGTCAAGAAGTCTGCTCTGAACTGGTAATACTCTAGATTATTCTTCGTCAACAATAACGGTCTGTAGGAACATGCAGTATGACACCATGGTCTTGACAGTCTGGAAACATAAGTAGTGTGAAAAATATACACAGTGACAAAGAAGATAGATCGCTCAGTAGAAATGATTTTATTGAATGTAATTTTGAATGCAGTTGGACATGAGCAATAGGAAATAGCGATCAAATTTCGAATTAAAAACATTTTCTGTATTGTTGGATTTCTCTAATAATGTGCTAAGCTTCCAGCTAGAGTTGCCATCTCCTAAAATGCAGAAGCCGGACTCGGCACTGTATTTGGCCGGACATTTGGCTCACAATGCCGGACATTATTTTTTTACTAGCGATGACGGATTTAGCTCTTGTGTCAGGGGTCGGAGGACAAAGGATTCATGTTCAGAAAGTTGTTTGTCTCGAGGGGGGAGTTGTTGCGATTGAAAATTGAATTCTTGCAGTGGTACAGTGGTCCATGCTGGTAATAGATGGCGCTTTGCGATGTCTTATTTCAATATACAGGGTGTCCAAGATAAGGATCCCGATACCTGTGGTAGATACACCTTAGATTGAATTAGGAAAAGGCTGCGTTCTTTGGGGCGTATTTACATGCCGTTGAAAATCTTGTAAAAATGTTATAGCTTCCTGAGATATTTGGGAAAAACTAAAATTTGGCCAAATCATATTTATTTTTTTCTGACTTTATTTTAAGAAATGCCAAACAAGTAATGGAACTTTCTACGCACTACGTGGTAATGTTTTTGAATTTTGTGCCCGACGTTTCGCTTCTGAGAAACCATCGTCAACTTTATTTTTTACATGGTCCGAAAAAAAAGTACACCCTGTATCTTTTTCTACGAATTCAACCATGTATCGTATGTTGCATTTGTTTTCTTGCTTATAAAGAAAAATTTGTTTTTTTTTTTGTTTTTTTAAGTAGGCGTCGTAAACAAATGTTGTTTTTACGGAAACGAAATTGGGCTGTGGATTTGGCTAATCCTACATTTTTCCCAATTTGCCTAGTTGATATCTCAGAGTTCTCAGCAACAGCTTGTAAAACTTTCCTCCAAGGATTCCTCATTTCGAGACTTTTGAATGAACCATATTCATTTAAATTTCAAGCCAACGCTAAGGAAATAGACTTACTTGGCTGCCTTCCTTCGGGAAATTTATCAAGATACATTTCTGCAGCATTTTTAGTATTTTTGTAGCACACAATGTAGCATGTCAGCATGCCGAACTTTTCTTCATTGCTAAAATGACCGCCTGCCATCTGTGACGAATATAAAGCAATATTAACAATACACAATAATAACAATACTCGGTGACAGGTAATTATGTCAAGTAAAGCATTCTTTACAGCGCCTACTTAAAATAAAAAAAAATCAGCAAAAAACGCATTTTTTCTCATAACCAAGAAAATAAATGTAACATGTAATACATAGTTGAATTCCTATAAAAAATGCTATCAGATACAGGGTGTGCTTTTTTACTCAAAAACAAACCGTCTTGCATAAAATTTAAAGACACCATTATGTAGTACCTGAAAAGTGCCAATAGAAAAGTTTCATTAGTTGTTTGATATTTATTTTTTTTCAGAAAAAAAAAATAAAACTGATTTGTTTTTCCAAATATCCCAGTAAGCCATGACATTTTTACAAGTTCCGGCATGTAAATACGCACCAAAAACGCAACTTTTTCCTAATTTAACCTCAACTGTATCTCCCACAGGTATTGAGATCCCCATGTATAGGATCCTTATCTTGTATAACCACGTTATTTTTCGATGCAACTTACGTTCATACTTGTAGCCAGATTAATCGTCAAAAATCGCCCAGCTTGTATGCAAACTTCCCTTTGAGCGTTTGTTATAATCATCAATACAGTACGTTTTTCCTCTGGATAGTTGTACCATGCGCTGGAGTATATGCTGCCATATATCTCGTTTACCTGGATAATTGATTCAGAGTCAGAAAATCTCTTTGATTGATACATATTTGGCCCATCAACTAATTGTTCGAATCCGACCGGTTTTATACGGTGATTCGTTGCCATAGCCATGTGTGGAAGCCGGTGTAAACCAGAAAATAGGTAATTTTTTCCTACAATTTTTGCGACAGTATATTTTTTGTATTAGATTATTACTTCATAATGATAAGTTCAAACTGGCGACACGCTAAGGCTGAAGCATTTGCCTATGTAAAATAAGTAATAGAAACAAAATTTTGTAGGGAATTAAATTCATTTCGCTTCTAGAAAAGTTCGCGTCTATAAATCTTTGTTACGAGAAATTTATGGGTAAAGGTACATCAAACGATATTTTCGCTTACATATATTATAATGGCTAAGGGTCGTATTGTCAATCGTTCCTACAATTATTGTAGGACGTCTTTATGGCCTCCTTGATTTTCATAGTTTTCTGCTGTTCGGTGTCAGCGCTCTATTTTGAGGTTATGCCACAAATATCTATTTGCATCAAATTGATTTATATTAGCCTAAAGATTTCTACAATCCAAAAAGAAAACTTAACTTCGCAATAGGAGAGCGCTAACGCTGACACGGAACAGTAGACATCCAGAAATACCCCAGCCTTTCTAAAGAAAAGACTATGAAAATCAAGGAGGCCATAAAGGCGCCCTGCAATTGTAGGAACGATTGACGATGTGGCCCTAAACTAACCATCTCGTATAAATGCAACTATCCTGGTTGAGAACAAAATTTTCTAAAAAAAGGCACTCTACGTTTTATCGAGATCTTGATGGTTCTTGAACAATAAGGAGGGGATCCCTACTAAACACTACTAATATTATAGATGCGAAAGTGTGGATGTTTGACACTCAATCACGCCATAATGGCTCAATGAATCTAGGTGAACTTTTGTACTGAGAGATATAGTCTGGAAAAGTACTTGGATTTTTATCTCCGGAAATAAGTTTGAACTATACAGGCTGTTTCACAACTTATCCGACAAATTTTAATCACATATGCACTGTTACGAAAGAATTTGATTTCTCAAAAAATATATATAATAAAAGTCCTACAGAAATCGAGGTAATAAAATAATACAGTTTAACACTTCATTTACTTATAAAAGCTGTTCAAAATTGTTTCCACTAATTCAAATACACCTCCTTCCTGCTGTGCCTGAAGGCTCAAATTATCGGCAGCCACTGTGATTCGGTCACGAATTTCTTCAGTATTCTGAACTCGAGTACGATATATCTCGTTTTTCAAGTATCCCCATAAAAAGAAGTCAAGATGACTTAGATCGGGAGACCGTGGAGGCCATGCAATTGGTCCACCCCTTCCGATCCAGCGTATCTGGTATGCCTGATTAAAAAAATCGCGAACTTCTAAACGAAAATGCGGAGGTGCCCCATCGTGCAGAAACCACATCCGTGCTCGGACCGCCAATGGCACATCTTCAAATATATGAACGGTCCAGTTGGACGTTCATCGACCATACCTGCCCACACGTTTAAAGAAAAAAGATGTTGGAAGTGTGTCTGGACCACTGCGTGAGGATTCTCCAAGGACCAAACGTGAGTATTATAAAGATTGGTTATCCCATTACGAGTACAAATAGCTGTATCGGTGGCCAAAATATCACGTGTAAAACGGGCATTACGAGCATTTTCTTGTAACCACTCACAAAATCTTACTCTTAGAGGGTAGTCTATAGGTAGCAATGCCTGGACTCTCTGGACGTGATAAGGGTACAGTTGGGCCTCATGTAATATGTGATACTTCTGGGACCTGTTGGGCTTGTGATTATTCCCGGATTTTCTTCCACAATATCCAAAATTACGTCTTCGGCATTTAAAACGCATTGTGGGCGAACCCGACCCCCATGCACTGGGGCGCAAATTTCCAAATGCTTCGATCGCAAATTTTGCCCTGCTTCTCCAAACGCTAAAACAATGTCCACTAACTCCTCATTAGTGTGCACATGTGCCATTTTTATTAACAAATTACTAAAAACATAAGCTGGCAAAATACTTTCTTATTTAACTTCACAAAAATCGACCGTTCTTTATTTAGATCACCCACTATACAGATCAAACCTTATTTACACGTTCTTATCAGTATGAAAAAACAAAAGAATCCTGGTATTTTGTTTTCGTCAGTTGTTTGGTGCAACATTTGCTACAATAAATTATTAATGCGTGTTCTAATATCACGACGATGAACGCAAAATACATATATTTGACATATAAATCCGAACACCCAGTTTAAATGGTTTTATTTTACTAAACGTTGCTGAATGTATTTATCTTACTGTAAATAATATTGTCTTTATTAATCCCTCCACACTGCGAGGCGAAGTTTAGCCATCGCTGCTACTCACTCGGTGACAAAATCCCACAAAGGAAAAACATACAATTTGGAGCTTTAGCGCGTATTTTTTTATTAGTTTCGTTAGTATGTTCTGGTGTGTTTCAGATAAGTCCTTGTGTGAAATATAATTGAAAAAACAGTGAATTGAACAAAAAATAACTGAAAATCGCAGCCTTCCATTGTCTGTTTATAAATGATAACGATCTACATGTTCTTCTTCGAAGTTGAGTCATTTATTTCAACAGTGAGTAGATCTGATCAAAAGAAATGTTTTTTTCCTTTACCATTTTTTTGGTAATATTAAAGTAACAAAGTTATAGCCCTTTGGAAGTTTGAGTACCGCCCTGTCTCAATAATAATATTATGTGCTCGTGTTTGGCGACAACGGATATAATCCGCCGTATCGGTTCATCGCATCGGAAACAAAAAAGCGAAAGAATTGGAACGATGTTTTTACAATTATTTTATTCATTTGTATACAGTCAGTGTCAGTGAATAGTGGTGTCTGTTGCGTGGCTCAAACGAAATAAAAAATGGCACATGTTTATGCGGATCGGTTCCCAATCGAGTGCAACCAACCCCTCTGCCTTTGTTAACGTGAATCAGGTGACGGCATGCCGGTGCTCCAAGACCTCACGATCAAATACAGGTCCGCACTGAAATACTTGTCGGGAGGATACTTTATAAAACAAGGTAAAAATTTTTTTATATTTCTTATTTATTTTTACACACATATTTTGGTTTATCTTCCTTCTACAATCATTATCTGAAAATTAATGACTCAACTTCAAAGTCACCCTGTATATTCAAAATGCTTTTTGCGGATGACTTAAGCTTGCTACTTATGCTTCGGATCCTCAGGAATTAGACCCCCGACAATGGATTCAATCTAAATTTCCGCGTACGGGTTATTGGTATTGGATATAACTTGAGGCAGGACGATTGTCCCTAAATTCTTGGTGTATACGTGGACTCCAAGCTCTCGTTTTGGAGGCAAACTGAACACCTCACCAAAAAAATATTAGTTCATTAATTTGTCATCTGGCAGCTCCGGCAGCATGTCAGTATACAACTATTGAAACTATGTATATTACTTGATACATGTTCATTCTACCCTAAGTTCCAAAAAAAGAATTATTGGGACCATGCTCTACAAGAATTCGAAATATCCTTGTAGAGATCTATTCAAAAAGTTGGGCATAATGACGGTGTACTTATTATATATTTATAAGTGTTTAATCTATGTCAGTTATAGTTATAATCAGTATCATACTAGAAATGATACTCGCATCATTTCAATACATATTGTCATACTCAGTCATAAGTTTGCTTCGATGTCCTAGGATGCTTCAATCATGCCGATAAGATTGTTTAACCACTTACACACATCCTTGAAATCCATCGAGTGCACCAGCGTTCAAACGGGAGATATGCGAATTACTGCTTAAGCATCAATTTTAGACATTTTGATTTTAACGTGTTGTGATGTGAACGTATTAGTGCATAAGACATATAACAAAATTTAAATTGTTAAATTGCCTGTAGTATCTTATGTAGCAATAGTGAAAAAATGTCAGCATAAGTGAAGGTATACTCAATTCAGAGATCTGGATATTTCAGCCGTCAGGTCAATTGCGGCTTTGGTTCTGAATCTTTCGATCGGTTACAGAGTACTGACATTTTCTTCCGTCGACAGATACTCATACTCTTCAAGGGTTTTCCAAGTGAAAAAATTTTCGGCCTTATCAGTTGGACATTCCGGTTTTTATACTGCTTTTTTTTAATTCACTAACGCTCTAAAAATGAATATTCAGCCGCAGTAAAGAAACAACATATTGTGAAGATCGCCGCCTAAGATTATCACTGATCAACAGCAAAAAAATCAACAAAATATTACTATTTTAATGTGCTAAAACCGGAATGAAACTTTTTTTTTCAATATTAGTTCAAGTTTTAGAGATACGGTAATTATATGTGTTCCTGCTGTGACAGTGTTAATATACTGTAATTCACAAGAATGCACGTGCTACATTTTTATATTCGGCAAGGAAAGATGATGTAATCGGCATGATTGTGTTACGTTATACATACGTGTACATTATATTGTTTTATATTAGCCATTTTTTCCTCAGTTGGCTGACAGCGTTCATGCAAGATGTCTCGAAAGTGTGTAAACAATCCAGATCAGTTTTGTTACGTGTGTGGTGATGTGACTTTTGCGTCTCAGAGACGGTCTATTACTCCACTAAAAACAAAGGCATATCAGCTTTATTTCGGTTGTAAACTAAGTGATCAAGACAAACAGTAGGCACCCCACATCTTTTTTTTTTATACTCCAACTACCACGAAGGCCTAAGGCCTAAGCACCCATTGGGTACCGTGGGGCTATAGGGGGATACATGGGAAAGGGGGAACGCCACACGGACTCTGGCGAGGGAACACGTGTGCATGCAACATGCAAACATTCTGGCTCCGCCTACGAGATCGGCCGAGTGGTACCTCCGCGTTCGACAGTCAGAGACCGTCTAACACCTACGGACAATCACAACATCCATAGCCAAGAGCAAAATTTCTCCTGGGACGGGACTCGAACCCGCACAGCGCACGGCGACTGATCAGGAGACCGAAGAGTCTACTACTTCGGCCACCGCTGCTGTAATACATGTGCTTCAAGTCTGAGGAGCTGGTTAAATGGCAAAAACGGCCTATGCGCTTTGCTGTCCCAATGGTTTGGAGAGAGCCTACAAATCATATCAATGATTGTCTAGTTTTGCATGGTACCTTGTGTTGGACAAGCCACAGGTATGTCCAAGAAAAAAAAATCGGTTATTAACTAACCAAACATACCATCTGCGATGAGACTAGTACCTCACAGTGACGAAAATCCTATTCCAAAACCCCCAGAATCCTACACTTGCGAATCAGAAAACGAATCAGATCATGGCGATCGAGTGATTCGTCAGGAAGAAGATATGCCATCAACGTCAAGAGATCCTGATTTTATACCGAGCACGTCATGCCACCAACCGCACAAAATAACACAGTCAGAATTAAATGATCTTGTAAGAGATTTAGAACTTCCAAAATGTAAGGCAGAGTTACTTGGATCAAGACTGCAGCAGCGGAACTTGTTAGAAGACGATGTTTCGGTATGTGTTTTTCGTAAACGCCACAAAGACTTAGAACCATTTTTCAATATGGAGAGTAACTTGGTTTTCTGCAGTAACATTAACGGCTTACTGGCGGCTTTAAATATAAACTATAACCCAGAAGAATGGAGATTGTTTATAGACAGTTCAACATTGAGTTTAAAGGCAGTGTTATTACATATTGGAAATATTTTACCATCTCTTCCTGTAGGGTATGCAGTTCACATGAAAAAATCATATGACAATATGAAGTACCTATTGACATGCATAAAATACGATGAGCACCAATGGCATATTTGTGGCGATTTGAAAGTTGTTGCACTTTTACTTGGGCTGCAGCTAGGCTACACAAAGTTTTGCTGTTTTTTGTGTGAATGGGACAGTCGGGCAAAGGCACTTCATTACACCAGACAAAACTGGTCTGTTCGTCAATTCCTAGAGCCAGGTCAAAAAAATGTACAGCATATGCCATTAGTAGATTCGAAAAAAATTTTATTACCACCACTGCATATCAAGTTGGGCCTAATGAAAAACTTTGTCAAGGCATTAGATAGAGAAGGGTCAGCTTTTCAATACCTGCGTCAGAAATTTCCAAGACTAAGTGAGGCAAGGGTTAAAGAAGGTATTTTTGTTGGGCCACAGATTCGAAATATTTTGAAAGATACACAGTTTGAAAACACTTTAACAGGTATTGAAAAAACTGCTTGGAATGATTTCCGTCTGGTGGTCACTAATTTCTTGGGAAATAGAAAAGCTGACAACTATAAAACTCTTGTCAAAAATATGCTGTCATCGTATCAAAAGATGGGCTGTAATATGTCTCTTAAGATACATTTCCTACACTCACACCTGGATTTTTTTCCTGACAATTGCGGAGCCGTAAGTGATGAGCACGGCGAACGTTTTCATCAGGATATTTCAACAATGGAAAAAAGGTACCAGGGAAAGTGGAATCCTTCCATGCTTGACTAGACTACTGTTGGACTCTTGGTAGAGATGCTCCAGAAACGATCCATAAAAGAACAGCAAAAAGTCAGCGCATATAGTGATTCTTATAAATATATGAATCTTGTTACTTTTTTTAATATATCCTTAAAAATAAAAAGTTTTTTTCTAAACCGCAACTAATTTTTTTATTTCATTGTCATTTTTGGATTGAGCGCCCCAAAATTAACAAAGAAGTGCACTTTTCCCACAAGATACAAATAAAAAACTAAAATTTGTTGTCCAGTGTTATTGGCCTTGAGGGACCGTTTCTCCACTACCAGGTCCATTGCGAATGAATGGTTTGCAGAACACGGAAGACCTATTGAATGAGAAGTTTTGGCTTATTTTCATACCGGCCACACTGGGTCCTCCCTTTAACTCGAGAACACCGACGTAATCGCCTTGAGTGGTGCAGACAACGGTCACTCTGGGATCAGGAATGGAACAGTATTGTCTCTAGTGACGAGTCTCGATTTTGTTTAGGCATGCACGATGGTCGTGCCAGGGTTAGAAGGCGACGTGGTGAAAGGAGGAATCCACAGTTTTTTGTTGAAAGACATGTTCATCACACTGTTGGAGTTATGGTTTGGGGTGCTATAGCTTATGGTTCCAGGTCACCTTTAATCTTCATCAGAGGTAACATGAACGCGCAGCGTTATATCCACGAAGTTCTAGAACCCCATCTTTTACCCTATCTTGACACCCTGGCAGATCCAACTTTCCAACAAGATAATGCCCGACCACATGTTGCAAGAGTCACAATAGACTTCTTTCAACATAATGATGTCACATTGTTACCATGTCCACCAAGATCTCCCGACTTATCCCCAATTGAGCACGTGTGAGATATGATGGGT
This sequence comes from Acanthoscelides obtectus, assembly GCA_963669975.1. Taxonomy (NCBI): domain Eukaryota; kingdom Metazoa; phylum Arthropoda; class Insecta; order Coleoptera; family Chrysomelidae; genus Acanthoscelides; species Acanthoscelides obtectus. Next base: position 51,699,843 of record CAVLJG010000001.1, on the reverse strand, counting down.
TGGAGATTGCTCAATTTGCAACGTCCTCCTCAGACTCTAGAAACACTTCGAGAGGAGTTGGTGGTTGCCTGGAATGAGATACCACAGGAGGACATTGAACACCTGATCAGAAGCATGCCTAGGCGCGTTTGAGAATGCGTAGCACATCAGGGTGCATCCACACATTATTAAAGGTCAAAGGGCTTTAAAGCAGTGCAATCATTTTGAAATTTTTATCATTTACTTATTATGCTTCACTAAGTACTTATACAAAATTTTATTAAAATAAAACCATTTAAACTGGGTGTTCGGATTTATATGTCACTTAGTATATATACATGGTGGCGCATCGAAAACGAAACAGACGCATTTACTGGCAGCTCAGATTTTTTTTTTGGAAAAACGCTCAGACCCGTCGATTTTGTTTTCGAGGGGGGCACAAGTTTGGCAAAAAATCACGTTAACATGTGCAGCCCCCTGGGCGGGGGTGACACCAACCCTAAAATCTTAAATGGAAAGGGGGGTCGAGTGATACCTTATTTTAAAGGTCTTTCAATTCCCTTTATAATGATGTCAAATACATGAGCTTCAGTTCAGTAGTTTTGAAGATTTATTGATTTGAAGCTTAAAGTAGACTTTAATAGGTAAATCAGATTAGTTTGTACTACTTTCAGAAAAAAATTAACTAAAAGAATGTACTTAATAAGTAAATGCTTTTCTTCACTACGCCCATGGTTTGTTTATCATTTTGTTGTTAAAAATAGCTATTGGAGCGTTTTTTTGTGGCAAAAAAGTTATTTCTTGAAGAAAGATAAGGAAATATCTCGTACTTATTTTAAATAGGAATTTAGTACAAACTTTGTTGCTAAAATAACTTGTAACGCTTTATTAAATAAATTAACCATGGTATATTCCACAGCAGAAAGAGTTGAAATTATCGAAATATTTTTCGGAAATAATCAGTGCGCTAATAGAACAGCAGAAATATTTAATGACCGACATGAGAACAGTAACGTGCATCGAAAATATGTTCTAGAACTTTTAGCTAAATTTCGGTAAACTGGGTCAGTCGCCAATAAAAAACGCAACATTGAAAATCCCATAAGGAGCGAAGCAATAGAAGTGGGGGTTTTAGGGCAAGTTTATGTATATCCTACGTCAAGTACCCGCAAATTGGAGACTGTGTGTGGTGTTAGTCGACGTACTGTCCAACGGATTCTAAAGGCCCATAGTTTTCATCCATATAAAATTCACCTGGTACAAGAACTTAATGAAGACGATTTTGATCGGCGATTACAATTTTGTGAAGATATGAGTGAACGAATTATAAACGATGAACATTTTCTATTCAACACTTGCTTTTCCGATGAATGTTCCTTTTTTTTAAATGGCGTAGTAAATCGTCATAACTGCCGATATTGGTCCGATTCTAATCCCAAAATGTATCATGAGGTTCATACACAGCAGCCACAAAAATTAAATGTTTGGGCTGGTATTTCTGGCGATCATTTAGTTGGTCCCTTTTTCTTACCTGGAAATTTGACCGGTGAAATGTATTTGGAATTACTGGAAGACGCCATAGATCCTGCGTTAACAGCCATAATTGAAAATCAGAATGATCGGCGGTACATTGCGAATAGGTTGATGTTCCAACAGGATGGTGCACCACATAACGCATTACGTGTTCGACAATATTTAGATCAGACGTTTCCAGATCGATGGATTGGTAGAACAGGTGACATTGAATGGCCCCCAAGATCGCCAGATTTATCACCTTTGGATGTCTTTATGTGGGGTTATTTAAAAAGCAAAATCTATGCTACTCAGCCAACATCATTAGAAGACCTGCGACAAAGAATTGTGAATGAGTGCCTTCAAATGACTCCTCAAATATTGCAAAATGTGCGGCAACGTTTTGAGCAAAATCTTTATTATTGCATGGAGAGTCATGGTGGCCATTTTCAACATTTACTTGTATAACGGGTCAGTACATTCTTTATTTTCAAATTACCTTGCTGCCAAATGTATTGATCTCCAGTAATGATGGTGTATTAGTTTTATTTAAGCTTTAAATCAATAAATCTTCAAAACTACTGAACTGAAGTACATTAGTTTTATATCATTATAAAGCGAATTGAAAGACCTTTAAAATAAGGTATCACTCGACACCCCCTTTCCATTTAAGATTTTGGGGTCACCCCCGCTTAGGGGGCTGCACGTGCTAACGTGATTTTTCGCCAAACTTGTGTCCCCCTCGAAAATAAAATCGACGGGTCTGAGCAATTTTCCAAAAAAAAAACTGAGGTGCCAGTAAATGCGTCTGTTTCGTTTTCGATGCGCCACCCTGTATATTTTTTGATGTATGAATATGATGTTGTTCGTTGTAGAAGACATACTCTACTCTTTGACTACTTCGAATTTGAAATTGTAATTTATATAATTGACTTATTCATATACTTGTTAGTTAGGTATGATGGGACATTAATAAAGTTAAAGTCAATTGTCAGAGAACTTTCCACTCTACCCTCGTACATACCTCTGTTACCATCAGTTCAGCCGGCAGTCCAAATAGAGCAATGAAACCCCATAGAGCCACTGTGGTGTATGAAGCTGCACTTAGCATAACTTCAGCTGATCGACTGAAAATGAAAAATGTTTGATGTAACCTTAATAAAAAATATTATGAAAGCGTGTGATAGTCAAGGTATAAAATGGTGAAAATGTAATGAATAATCAACATCATTTGAATGATGTCGCTTACCTAGTTGAAACTTTATACATTTCAAGGCACAGAGAGAATGTCAAGATTGCCATGTAACCAAGAAGAGGACTTGAAAAGGTTTGGTTTATATCGTTTATGTAGCTAGAACAAAAATAAATAATGAACTACAATTTCTTTGTACGAAGCTTGAGTACTTTTATTTTACACGTGAATTATGACTAATTTCGATGCCATATTATAGTCCAGTAAGTATAGGAATCCGTGATTGTCTAGCCGCTAAATGAAACCACGATTTTTTAATCACTGTTTACCGCAGTTTCAAAGTGGCGTAGCAAGTATCCTAGAATTTGCTGGAAAAAGTATTCTGATCGTTTTTGTTTTGCAAATTCTTGTTGCATTGCTGTGACCTCCAGCTGCACTTCTCTACATAACAACTAAAATCATAGGTTTATAATAAAAATACCCCTAAAGTGCTTTGGGATCTTTTTAACAGTTTGTTGAAAACGCCTATACGAAAAGAAATCGAAGCAATAACTTGCCTTAGTAAAAACCCATGGTGTTTCGCCAACATGTTGACCCTTTGCCTATAAAATATTATATCACGTGGATTTTTGAAGTTGAAGATCTTTTCTAATTCGGCGTTCACGATACGCAGTTGAATTCTGGTTACATTCAGCACAGCCATGACAAGTGAATCAAAACAAACAACTGGTATCCATATTCCAAAAAGTATAACGAAGCTTTGAAATGCCCATAGGCCGTAGAACGGGAACCATTGGGGCCTGTGAAATCAGCATGAATCAATAAATGGCGTCAAGTAGATTGACTCTGTACTTCCCGCGCAACGCTTTATAAAAGATATGTTCGGCATAAGTTTGCGTTAGCCCATTTCAGAAAAAAGTCAACTGCGAACATGTACGAGTATAAGAAATAAAATTGATAGATCAAATCAGTCAAATAGACTTAAACAATGATATCCAACATGCTTTTGAAAATGTCCGTCAGGAATGTGGACATCGCCTATATCATTGTTTAACCAATAACGGGCAAGATTTTGAACACTTATTGAATTAAAAAGTGATATTTTCGTGTGTTTTTGGTTTCTATCTGAACAAACTAAGATAAATAAAGATTTTTCGAATTTTCTTGAAAACAAATTGACTGATTTTGAAAAATCAAACGTCAAAATATAGGACTTCGAAAGACCTTTCAAACAAACTATTACTCGATACCCCTTACCATTTAAATTTTTTGAGGGGAGGACCCTGGGAGGCAGAGGTTGAAAAGGGGTGAAGTAGTTTTTGGTTAAAAAGTTGTCCCCCTTGACAAATCTTTTGATGTGTCTCGACGTTTTTCCATTTAATCAGTGGTTTTCGATAAATCCGTGGTGGGAAGTTTTCAAATGAACAACCCTGTATGCACGAACCACACCCGAAATCAACAACTCGCTGCAGCGCCAGTTTCCAAATGGACAGCAACTACCGGAAGGGTATGGAAAGAATGTCTGAGACAGGTAACTGATGTGTGAATCTTAAGCTATGTACAGATATGTAACAACGCCGCGGACCGAACCACCCGACGAACCGCAGCGCGGGTATTTTGACGAACAACATTGCAACGAGCATCACCACAAACCGAACCACGTCATGCAACCACATCGCGCAACAAAATCACGATCCAATTTTGATGTTTGTCGTTCAGTGAAAGACATCATTTTTTTTTTAATTTATTGTATTTCAGGGTATGTTTTGCATCCCACAACAATGCCCCTGCTCTGTAATGCTCTACAAGCAAAAGAGCAAACAGTCAAGACACGGTAAGTACATTCAATAAAATAACTATTACTTATTACTTGTCATACAATATTTTATTTGTTTCTTAAATTCACAAAATATTCAGTGAAATTATCTCTAATCTTAGTCGCACTAATCGGTGATCGACGAGCAATATGTGGTACACATCGAATAGCACAGTTTTGAGGTACTTCTTGCCTCCAAGCCCCTTCAATAAAAACGCCGTTATCATATTTATCAAGAGTGCCCGACGGGTTATAAATGTTTTTTGAACTAGAACTTTTCATAAGAAAATTGTGTAGAAGTACACATGTCATTGTTAACTGCGTCACTTTTTCGGGCATCAATTCGTTTGGCTTTTTGAAAAATCGGAATCTGGAAGTTAATATTCCAAAAGTATTTTCAGACAATACACGAGACCTTGACAATGTTTCATTGAAAATACGTTTGGGAGTATTCAATTTATGATCGAAAGGATATGGCTTCATTAAGTTCTCGCTTAATGCAAAAGCACCATCTCCCAAGAAAACATATGGTAAATCGACGTTTAATCCGGGTAAGGGGCAAGGTGGAGGAAAATTCATCTTATTTTCACAAATATTTTTCCATAACACACTATTTCTAAGTATGCCGCCATCACTGATTCTTCCTTGGCTTCCAATGTCACAAAATATAAATCGATATTTACTGTCTACTACAGCTAGAAGAACAATACTAAAGGTTCTTTTGTAATTGTAATATTCTGATCCAGTGTGATCAGGACATTTGATTACAACATGTTTTCCGTCGATTGCTCCAATGGCGTGGGGAAAATTATCTCTAAATCCTTTTTCAATTTCTATCCACTCATCTGTAGTTGACGGCATCTGCAAAAAGATAAGAAATTACATTTATTGTTAATATTGTTAATATGTAATAAAATGTATTTATTTTTCAGATTTCTCTTGATAACGAAATCCTCGAGCCCACATCTCAAAAATCAGAATCAGAAATCAATGAAGTAGTGAATGTTGTCCTATCCTATCAGCCAAGCACTGTATATGACCTTTGGAGGAAAAACAGACACCAAGTCGAAAACTACTCATTTCAACATGTAGATGTAAACATTTTATAATAAAACTGTAGCTCTATAAATGCAAATGAATCTATTTACCTTAATTTCATCTTTCAAAGCCTCATTCAGTGCTGCACAGACCTCCGGAACAATCCGCGATATTATTTCACTTCAAACTTTAAATAAATAATGTAGGCTCTTGAAACTGTCGCCTGTGGCTAAATATCTCAAAGTAATTGCTAACCGTATTTTTGGAGTTATTGCCTGTCTCATTGAAGTATCTTTTTTGGAAATCATTGGTGAAACTATATTTAAAAGATACTCAAAATCAGCTAGAGACATTCGAGTAAAATTTTCAAATTCACCACCAGGTTCCATTAACAATTCGCTCAACTGTCTGTCCAGTGTCCATGTGTTCCCTATACGAAAATAAAAAATCAAATCAAACACAAAACACTTTATAAAATCTAATCAAATTACGTAATAATGTCAGTATATACCTACCTCGTTCTATTTCCATTGATTGATTTCAGCCACCATCTTCTTTTCTTCCAAGGCTTCTTGATTTTTGAAGTTGATATAATATGCAAATATTTATAGTAACAATAAGCAGCATAGGCTACAGCTACACAAATTTCCACGTTCTTGGCCATCACTCGCACGAATCTACACAAGGAGCCGGTTCGATGTTTACTGCGAGAGTATACACGGTGTCCTCGGGTCTCGTGCCTCGGGGCGCCTCGCATCGGGGAGTCTCGCATTCAGATGGCTTCGACGAGCGTGTACTGCCAGCATAACGCTTATCAGGTTCGCGACGGCATTTTTTCCACCGTCTACACTAGCTCGGAGCGGTTCGTCGTGTGGTTCGGTTCGCGGTGTTGTTACATATGTATCTGTACATAGCTTAAGATATCACCCAAGCTTTTAGAATGTTCTACTATGGGGATGGGTTCGTTATTTATAATCAATACAATGGCGTCCTTTATGTTATTATACATGCATTTAGGAGAAAAAAGCATACCTGAACTCTTTTCAGGATTGGTCCAAAAAACATAATATCTCATTTTGTTGCTATTACCATACGTGCTCACCAGTGACGAGGGAAGTTAAAGCAGTCAAGTAGATTGACTAAGCTCTTCCCACACTCTGATATAACAATACATTACATATCTAGGTTAATAAGTGACCAATTATATTGGTCGAACACTGTCATATTCTGAATCGTACTGGGTTATAATGTGCGAAGACAATAATGGCTTTCTCTACCGAGGTACACGTGACACTTTTAGAGTATATGGATTTGAGAAAATGATATTTATCTTTGCAAAAAGCAGTGACGTGCAATATATCATTATAAAGTTTAAATATTGTGTATTTTTTAAACGGTAGATTCAATATTTTCTAGCATACAGCGTGAGGGACCACTAAAATTAAGCAGTGTATTTATAATTTTTACCTATAACAAATAAACAAAGGCACATCTTCTTCCACCAAAAAAGTTTTTGTCATAAATATCATCATATTCACTGTACACATTACTGACATCGCAGTGAATGTTTTTTTAGTATATTTCTGAGCTGACTTGCAAAAATGAATGTCGTTTGCAGACAAGTCGAACTTTTCCGTAACGAAGAATCTTTTTTCCATTTTATTCAATAGATCAGCTAGTTTGGATCGTTGCAAGATAAGGGAGGTTGATCTGTGTATTCCCTAGAAATGAGTTCAATTAATATATTTCTAGGAAATAGAAATTAAAACGAAGAAGCTCACGAAAAAACAGTTGTAGTGATATTGCGTTATTAATTGAGGTTTTATTACTTCTTCGGGCGGAGATTTTTAATTTGTTTTCTTCTCTTATTTATCAACTGCAGTATCTAAATGAAAATGAAACTAAAATACGCATATAGTGATGCATCCGCTTTGCGCGGAGCCACCTACTTTGAGATTATCTTGTTTTATATTAAGACTATCGATTCAATCCATCTGTCTTGTATGACTCTAGGAAAGATCATTAAACATACTTTACATGTCTTGTCTATGTTGTACTTTGAAAAGGTTAGCGTCTTATAGATGGCGCTGTAGCCAACTATATGCTCATATGTCATAGATGTTCTTGCGAATTTCAAGTTTGCACGAGACTTTGAACTTGATTATTAAAACAAGTCGACCACAGAATTTTACATCAACTAATGACAACCATTCACGATTTGATTCATAGTAACTATTCGAGACATCGAAATCAGGTAGAAATTTTAGGGCAAACCATTTTCGTAAAACGTATCTCCCATACGTAATCACTACACACGCTTAACACCAATGGTTCAAAAACTTACGTGTATAACCATAGACGACGCAGAAAAAGCTTCAGTCAATTCAAGCGTAGTTACATTCTCCTTGAAGTACAAATCCAAGAATACTAGATAGATTGTAATCCAAAGACTGAAGCTGATTATAAGGAACCAAATAAATTGTAGCTTGCTGTCATTTTTGAATGGATGCAAACCACCATAATTCAGTATTTTGAGACAAAGCTCAATGGTATAAAAGTACATCGTATTCTGGTTCTGTAAAAAAGTTATACCGGTTTGCCTAATAAAAAAAGGTTCGTTACCGACAATGGGACCACATCAGAAAAGTGGATTCAAAATAACTACTCTCAGAATCTATCAATGCGAAAGCGTATAGAGACTTTTAGAACTGTGAAGATTTCAGTTCACGTTTGATAGTCCAGTCACCAGTGTGACCGCTAGAGCCTGAATATAGAGGAAAGTAGCTATGCGTTGTCCCAAAGACCAAGCATAAACCATGCTGATAAGTTGCAAAAAGGCACGAAACAGTTGTTCATGGTTAACCGTCTTTGATCGGGCGGACGGAATCAGCACGTTTAGTTGTTCAATGGTCAGTCTCTAGCGGTCGCAGTGGCCACTGGGCTAGCAAACGTGAACTGAGATCTTTACAGTTCCTACCGATAGTTGCTATACAGGGTTTGTCCGGAAAGTAATAGGACTCATTTTCTTCCGCCATAACTGTACTTCGGAGCGTGCGCGCACCGACTGGGTTCGGTAGAGGGCGTTCCTAGCTAACGAATGAGCGGCTGGTCAGTTGTCTCCGAGCACTTGGAGAGTCAGGACAGGCATTTTCGCGCGACGTGTTTCTGTGAGTGGTGCAAGCCGAAAATGCAGCAGTTCGTTAGAGCAGAGGTTCGCGATTAAATTCTGTCTGAAACTCGGTCAATCTGCGACAGAGACGTTTGATATGATCAAGCAGGCTTACCCAGGTGTTGCTTTAGCAAGAAGTGGTGTGTTTCGGTGGCACCAGGCCATTTTGAAGGGCCGGGAAGAGGTCGCTGATGAAGACCGCGCTGGAAGACCTTCGACTTCGACAAACACCGATAATGTGACTCGTGTTCGCAAAGTTTTGAACTCAGACCGTCGACTAAGTATTTGTTTAATTTCCCAGATGTTGAATTTTCCAAAATCTGTGGTTCATGACATTGTGACACAGCATTTGAACATGCGCAAGGTGTGCGCGAAGATGGTCCCAAAAGTGCTCACTGACGACCAGAAATTGCGGTGAGTGGAAACGTGCCAAGAAAATTTGAACATGTGTGAAAGTGACCCCCAAAATCACAGGTGACGAGTCGTGGATCTTTGAGTATGATCCCGAGACACAGAGGCAATCTTCCGAGTGGCACACGACGGCGTCTCCTCGCCCAAAAAAGGGAGGAATGAGCAAATCCAAAGTGAAAACGATGCTCATTGTCTTTTTTGACATCAAAGGCATCGTCCACCATGAATTTGTTCCTCCTGGACAAACCGTCAACGCCAAGTTTTACGTGGAAGTGCTCAGGAGACTCAAACGAAGGGTCAGTCGGGTCCGACAAGACATCGCAGCCGACTGGAAGTTGCACCACGACAACGCCCCGGCTCACACCGCCTTTCTTGTGAAAACTACCTGACCAAGGCCGGAATCCCAATGCGTCCGCAGCCGCCCTACAGCCCAGATGTGCCCCCCCTGACTTTTTTTGTTTCCTCCCCTAAAAAGGCCGATGAAAGTCAAGCATTTTGAGACGACACAGGGGATCCAAGCAGCATGCACCGCGGCTTTCAAGGCTATTCCGGAGAATGCCTTCCGTGACGCCTTCGACGCAGAAGGAGCCTATTTTGAAAGTTTTTAAAGAATTGTAACGATTGGCTCAATAAATTTTTTTAAATCGACTCAGTCCTATTACTTTCCAGACAAATCCTGTACACCCTCGCAGTGGTCGATTCTGCTAATAGAAGACGCTTTGTGTTGTTTTCTTACACTGGGTGGCCAAGATAAGGATCCTATGCATGGGGATCTTAATACCTGCGGGAGATACAACTTAGGTTAAATTAGGAAAAATGTGTGTTCCTTGGGGCGTATTTACTCGCCGTTGAGAAAATTGTAAAATTTCAGGGCTTAATGAGATGTTTGGGAGAAACTAAAGTTTGGTCACATCTTTTTATTCTTTTCTACTTTATTTTAAGAAATATCACTAAGCTGATGGAGCTTTTTTATTTGCACTTTTTAGGTACTACGTGATGGTGTTTTTAAGCTTTGTTCCCGACGGTTCGTTTTAGAGAAACTACGGTATCAAAAGCTTTATTTTTTATATGATCCAAAAAAAGTACACCCTGTATCTAATAGCATTTTTTTACTCGAATTGAACGATGTATCATATTTAGGTATGTTACATTTATTTTCTTGGACTTGGTTATAAGGTAACATTCTTTATTTTTTTTCAAGTAGTGCAGGCGTTGCAAACAAATGTTTGACTTGACGCAAATACCTGTCACGGAGTATTGTTATTATTATATTATTTTAACGTATAACGAATAACGTAAATAAAGTTTTGCCACTAAATTCATTGGCTTTAATTTTAACAAACACAAAATAATATCCAGTTGCATTTGAAAACAAAAGTTTGTTTACTTACTTTACTCTCAGTTGACATTCATTTATTTTGAAGTTTTCGCTTTAAGAGATACCCAAAACTGAGAGAAATTGAGCTGAATCCGTCGAGGACCTTTGAGATAAGAAGAAAGTTGCGTCTGGTAAAGCAGAATGGGCAACTCTACATAATTCGATAGTATAGTTTAGTTAGGTATTGAGTTGTGATTTATGATAACTAGTTAGTGTTTAAATAATTTTTTCATTAAAAAATAATCCGACAAATATTTTGTGCAAAAACTTTTAGGACATACGCTAGTGTTTTACGAGCAGTTGCTGAGAACTCCGAGATATCATCTGGGCAATTTGAGAAAAATGTAGAAGTAGCCAAATCCACACTCCAAGTCCTTTTGCATAAAAATATATAACACTCCTATAAGTTCAGGATTTGCCAAGGACTTAGACCAGGGGATAGCGAACGGCACCAGCATTTTTGTGAATGGTACACACTTTATATGACATATGTGGTGTGGTATTCTAGGGGCCAAAATATTAGGACCATTTGTTTCCCACAACTCATTAACTGCAGAACGGTACCTTCAATTGTTGCAACATTATCGAGAATTTACCTTTGGCACAGCTTAATAGCTGTTGGTTTCAACCAGATGGTGCTCCTGCACATAACTCTAAGCAAGCTCGGGTGTATCTTTCTCAGCGATTTCGCGGAAGATGGATTGGTACCTTCAGTGAAGCGTCCCGGATTTTGCTCCTCTGGTCTTTTGTGTTTGGGGTTTTATTAAAAACCAAGTTTATCAGCATACTTTCGAAATTGGGCCGAAGTAACGAAAATGTGTAATGGAAGCATTTAGTATGATTAGACCAGAAATGTTACAAGATGTTTTGAGATCTACTGTTATAAGAGCATATTTATCTTTAATAAATACTGGCAAGTATTGTCAACAGAACAAAAATAGTGTTAAAATTATTCTTTATTCTAAATATCACTAGATAAAGCATCATTTTATAACATTGTACTTACCTAACATTATGTAATATGTAATATGCATCTATCAGTAAAATCACATAATCTCACATCAGGCATTTTCTTTATAAGAAAACAAATATAACATGTGATACATCGTTGAATTCGTAGAAGATGCAGGGTGTACTTCGGACCATATAAAAAAATAAAGTTGATAATGGTTTCACAAAAACGAAACGTCGGGCACACAATTTAAAAACTACCATCATATGAAGTGCCTAAAAAAAGTGCCAATAGAAAAGCTGTATTAGTGTTTTGATATCCTTTAAAATAAAGTCAGAAAAAAACGATTTGGTCAAATTTTAGTTTTTCCCAAACATCACAGTAAGCCATGAAATTTTTACAAGTTTCTCAACGGCATGTAAATACGACCCAAAGAATGTAGCTTAATCCTCATTTAACCTGAGCTATATCTCCCACAGGTATTGATAAATGTGACATTATATCGATTTTCTTGACATTATTTGGGTATTCCTATAATATGTCATCTTTGAACTAGCTAACATTCACTTCATGCACAATTGTAGCAGGCCTGGATTGAACTAGCGGCACACTATTATAGCGGCTACCAAGTGCACAAGTTGACATTTTACCGATTCCTTTACATTATAGAGATATTTTACGCAATCACTCTGCGGGGTAAGTTCTTAAGTGAAAATATCATATTTACCTCTATCTGACTGAATTACATGGGACTCCGAACAAAAATATTACCGATATTATGATTAAACTAGACTTATGTCATTGGAGGTGAATCAAACACCCTTTTTCCACTGTTGATAGATTCCTGGATTTCTCTCTTTTTATATGTTATAGTCCAGTGGTTTCTAATAATTGTCGTGTCAACATGAGGGTATGGATATACTTGCAATTTTTTTCTAGATATCGCTGTGTTTGGGGATATATTATTCATAATCCCACTATTTGCTTTGCACGTATGGTTCATTCATTTTTTACAATAGAACAAAGGAAATTTACATTATATTGAACCGATCATTTGACTTAAAAAAACAAAATGTTTCAGAGTGATGGAATGGAGGTCAACTGTTGGATCTTCAACACAGGAAGCGATAGTGGAAAATATTAGTACAAAAGTGTTCGTATAATCACTTTATTTTATAGATGTACCTTAGAAGAGTAAATTACTTATATTTCACAGCAATCTTAGTTAAAAGTCTGTCATCCACACCGCGTCCTTTCTCTCTAAAGCGCGACACTTGAAGAGGGGGATACCAGACGACAGCTCGTTTTGCCACTACCCATACCAGTGTCGCCAGGTGAGCCACGATATTTCGGTAGAATTGTGTGGATTTTTCGGTAGTTCGGTAAATTGATAGCGGAGAATAAATGAAGGATTTACTAAAAACAATTTATTTAACTCAAAATAAACAGAAAGACAAAACAAAATAAACAGTTTATATCTCGCTTCAGCTAACTAAAAATAAAATATTCTTAATAAAAAACAGAAAAAGTGATAAAATAAAAAATGTGTAAGCTATATTGGATAATCAGTCTTCGGATTCATTTTTGTATAAGTTTTATCAGTCATATTATCTCCTAATTTTGCTTCGCCAAATGGTCCATCAGCAGGAATGGCAAAAATGCGCTCAAACGAATTTCTCCTGGAAATAATAAAATAATCTATATAATTTAAAATCTTCTCGAATAGATTAATTAATTTTACCTTCTTTAATATCATTTTCTAATTTCTTTGATGCACCTGCAACTGCATATGAAAACAGTTTTTGGCTGTTTTGCTATGGTTTGCACTTTTTTATGAAATTGCCCATTCGCATATTTTATAAGTGCATCTCTTCCACTTGTGATATTAATATCTTTATCACAGACCATGCATTTCGCATAATCGCACCCTTTATCGTTTGTTTTTTAAGCCAGCCTTAGGAATCTGACAATTCTTCCCAGTCTGCCTTATAATACTATTCGTCATTTTCTGTCAGAGCGGTCCGTAGGACCTTTGCTCTTGGTTGAAGTCTTGTAAGTCAGTAGGTCTGTCAGGTCTGGTTGCCGAGATACCAAACAAAGTCAGGGAGAAAGAAGGGAAGAAGAAAGGAAGGAAGGAGGGAAAGCAAAGAAAAAAGAAGTGCATCAATTTGAGGGGTGCCTTGGCACTGCTAGTTAGTATTCGGCAATTTTAAATTGATTCTAAAATTAATTTTGGGATTGGTTGTTGAAGAAAAATTATAATTTTGGTTGGACATAAAGTCGCACGATTTAATTTTGTTCACAGAGCGAGTCGCGGCCTTGTGTGCTTTCGAACTTGCTCGACTGTGTAGTCTACTGACTCGCGCAACAAAGGGTTGTTATGCGATTCTGCTTGACTGTAACGTAGCTGCGCTTGTTGTTTGATGTAGTTCCTTAGGTAAGGGATGTCAAGGTCTCTGTGAAGGGTCTCGTTGGAAACATACCAAGGGGCGTTAGTGATTGTACGCAAGGTTCTGTTCTGCAAAACCTGAAGGCTACGCAAATGCGTTTTGGCGAGAAAACACCAAGCCGCACTTGCGTAAGTGATCGCTGGTCTAATAACCATCTTGTATAGCCGAACTTTGTTGATCAAACTTAATTTTGATGTTCTACATAGCATAGGGTAAAGTTGCCGAAACGAGATTTGGAATTTAGTTTTTAACGCTTCAGTGTGCTTCTGCCAGGGTTATCCCCTCGTCAAGAGTGACACCGAGATACTTAGCAGAGCTTTCCCATGGTACCCGAGCTCCATTCACTGAAACCTCAGACTTGGCGCCGCTACGTTTTTTAGTACAATAGATTGCCTGCGTTTTCGAATGATTAATTTTGATCAGCCACCGATTCGCCCATTCCAATACCTCGTCCACTGCACTTTGCAGCCTGTCGTGAACTAGATTCCCAGAGCATGACTGGGTCACCAGGGCAGTATCATCAGCATAGAGATAGGTTTCACAGCTGCTGGGGTAAGGGACGTCATGAATAAAAAGTGAATAAAGGACTGGTCCAAGAACCGAACCCTGAGGGACACCGGCTTTGATGGGCCGTGTTGTTGACAGAACGTTATTAATTTTGATCCGAAATTTCCTACCCTCTAGAAAGGATTTCAAAAGTTTTAGGAGCCAGAAGGGGAAGCCCTTATGGATCAATTTGTAGAGAAGGCCCTTGTGCCACACCTTGTCAAATGCCTTTGAGACATCCAGTAGCAAGATGCCAGTACTTTCGTTACGGGTGAACCCCCTGGTTACTCGTTCAACAAGCCTTATGGCCTGTAGCTCCGTACTATGCTCAGACCGAAAGCCAAATTGCACGTCAGGAATCACATTGTGGTCTGCCGAGAAATTTTCAAGGTGACGTAGAATCACCTTTTCAGCGAGCTTAGAAGGAGCTGACAGTAGACTAATGGGGCGGTAATCCTGGGGGAATATCGAACCCACCTTCTTTGGAATCATTATGACATCAGCGGTCTTCCACGCCGTTGGGAAGTGCTGGGTCCTTAGCATGGCATTGATTATTGCCACGAGATAAGTTAAGGACTTCCGCGAAAGTAGCTTCAGCGCCTTATTAGTGATTCGATCCTCTCCAGGTGCTTTACGCACCTTGAGGTCTTTAATATGACCTTGGAGCTCTGCTGGTGTGCAATGCGGAGTCTCAGGAGATTCCGCAGATGTGCCGTGCAGCTCTTCAATTGAGGAATCTTCTGAAGATTCCTCTGAGGAAAACCACTAAGGGAGGCACTACTGCCACTGACGCCGTTGACCCTAAAATATCTCCTGACGGATCTTACAATATGTTGCTCCTCGACGAGGTCATTATCAAGGTCATAGTTGGGAGGCCTTATAATGTTGGGCATACTTCATTTTTTTCTGGCTGCTACCCTACCCTTACCACTACTGTCACTATTAGCTATTTCTTGATTCAATATTGAAACGCACGCGAAAAAAAAATGCAACACATTTAATACTATTACTGGCCGAATTCGGAATTACTGAGAACACAAAAACATACAAATCGTATAATACAGGCATGGACTTGTCACGAGCCGCTGGGCCTAGGCTGTGATTCCCTAGATGCGAAGAATCAGCGTATGTGGCACATCAATGTCAGACAAACAGAATAAAAATATATCTGGTCTAGTACGAATAATAATAGTACTTTTGTGATTCTTTTTATCGCTATGCATCAGAAATGTTTCTCTGATGTACGGAACAAAAATTATTCAATTGAAAGAAAGTTCACTTTTCAGTAGATTTTGCTTTATAATCGGTAGTTTGGTATACTACGGCCAAAATCGGTAGATCTACCGTAAAATCGGTAGACCTGGTAACACTGACCCATACAATGCCGATTCTTGGGCACAGATGAAGAACCCTATTTCACATCTGCAGACAGGGGGTTAAACTTCTTATGAACGAACGGGCAACGCCAAGGTCATCCTCTCCAGGCAAAATCAAGGAAACTGCATTACCGGGCATGGAGTCACGTGATGCTTGATAATATAATCAAATAATTATGGCCTCTTTGTTTTGATAACATCCAGATTCTTAACACTGATGCTTTTGGAGACATTTAGATAAAAATGAGTATAAAATATAAAGCACTATCAGTAGCTGTGTTTTTGATGGTACACGTGAAATGTATTACGACTATCGTGGGAGATGTAGAAGTTCAAGAGACTCTGTCATAAAGTGGTGGTCGGCTGAGAACTTAACACATCGGCGTAATGTAGGTCGTAGATTATTTAAAATTACATCCAATACTTATATCTGGAATCAGCCTCTTTCTAATCCTTGTAGTAGACACCGTTATATAAAGTATGAAGGCTTTTTATATTAAGACCAATATTTAAATGTCGCATGGTAATATTGTCAGAGTACATCAGTCTTGTCGTAAGTTTTATAAAGCACAATTCTGCCCATCTAAGCCAAGAAGGCACAGTACTGAGCAAACTAATTAAAGGTGCTTATTTACGAAGATTTTATAAATTTCATTAACGTTTTCTGTATTGTTTCAGAATTATCAAGAAGCAATCAATGAAGTGAGGCTCCTGTGACTTGCAACACAACACAAGATGAATTTGAGATAAATCTATTTATATTTTCATGTAATACAATTTCTATACGATTGTCAAAAAATATGTTTAAGAGCAAGTGATTATTTGTTGAAAATAAATATATTTTGTCCATGATGACTGGTATTAGATTTTATTATTCTGAAACTTCACCCCGCAAAACTGCTGAAAGAGATATTACCTTTAATGTAGATATTTTATAAATATAAGCTCATGAAGTATTCCTTTAATATCGTAAATATCATTTACAGCAGATTTAAAATTATGAACAAACGGTATCTACGGCATTCCTTATTCCATGCGTATTCTCGATATTAGTTCGATAGTTCCTACAGATCTCCAGGCAAGTAGACGGCGACGCATAAGTTACATTTATTCGCCTGAGTTACTTGCTCAGTCACTATCAGAACTGCTATTACTCGGATGATAGTGTCTATCCTTCACACTGTCATCTGGACTAAATCCAGAATATCTTTTTTCTCTTTATCATTGAAACATCTATTGTTTTCACGATCGCCTAATTCCCGTTTATCGCCCATCTTGGAATTTGAGTCGTTTATAACTTTTTGGGTATATATAAAACGTGTTGGATATCGAGGTTCATAAAAAATTAACTTCAGATATAGATACCTACGCCACGGAGGCTTTTAGATGGAAATTTTTTCTGCTCAAATGTGGCTTATTTACCTTATATAGCCCTTCAATTTTTGAACGAATTTTAAAGATTGTTTTGTTTTTCGCTCCTATTATTCTGTACTCCCGAGAGACACGTGCGTGGTCCATAGCACGTAAATAATACTTGGCGACCTCAAAAATTTTTAACCGAGGTTTTAAGCATTCAAAATGGATATGTTTAAGGTTTTTCGCTGTTAACTAGGAAACGGCCAGCTTTAGGGTCGTATCGTGAATCGAAGCATGAACAATTTGATGCAAATGGCAATTTATAACATAACCTCAAAATAGAGCGGTGACACGGAACTGTATAAAAGTCAAGAAGGTCATAAAGGAGTCCTACAATTGTAGGAACGACTGCTGATACGGCCCTTAGAGAAGGATTATTAAGAACACTTTTGTTAAAAAAAAAACAGAAAAAATATCCGGATAAAAAACAATTTTTGTAATTTATTAAAGAAAATTATTTAAGCTGATTTGCACCGGGTTATTGCCGGCAACTTGTTCATTCGTGTCAAGTGATCATGGAAAAAATATAACCGAGGAATGTCTCCCACGAATAAGTTTTTGCCTCGCATGAAACAGAAAAATATAGTCGTACTTAATACACGATGTCCCATGGCAGCACCATCTCGTTGTACTCACTCATGGAATTTGTTTATCGCGTGTTGTATACTGTGCCTGAATGCATTCAATTTTGCAAACTTAATGACAGGTGTTTTATTGGCAGTCAGCGACATTCCTTCTAGTGTTCATACTTCACAACAAATATTTCCTGGTAATCAGGCGTAGGAGTGATTTCATGAATAGCATTTTTGGATATCATACGCCTTGAGCTTAAGAATAAAAAACAAAAACAGTGTTATAAAACGTATATTTATCAAAAAATTACATCATTTCGAAACGTTTGATTTAACTTTACGATTTATTTTCTTTGCTAACTTCACTTTAAAACCAGGTTTCTCCCCTTTTACCTTATCGACTTCAACACCATTGCTTTGCCCTACTCTACTAAGCCTCTTTTTCTTTTTATACTTCTTTTGTGGCACATTTATTTCGTCTCTCAACTCATGTTCTTTATTTTCACCAGTTTCATACTCAACAGCCTTTTCAAATGGGTCACCTTTGAAAATGTCATCAAAAGGCTTCTCCGTGTAAGCGTCAACTGGTCTAGTAGCCTCAGCATGTGCTTTCTGTTGGACCCTGTGAATGTACTTGTCTCTAGCTGCTAGTCTTATTTGCCGGCGATATTTTGAGGGACTGATATACAGGGGGTTTTCCCACAGGGCTACACCACCAAAAGCTCCCGAGAAAATTTTTACCTGAAAGTAATGTACCTTTTAAACCAGGTTTCTATAATAGTCTAGGATAATTTGGGACCGACTGAAGCTTCGACATCGGTTTTTTATATACCGAAACTGCTGCGTAGACAAAAGCCTAAATACCGACGCACAGCGGCTACTATAAGGGTTTAAAGACATCCCATTTTTGAACTGCCTGAGAACTTCGTAGAACTGGGACAAGCTTCCTCAGGTAGATTGGTCTGCAATTTATACACACTACGGTCAAAGGAGAAGATAGCCAGATCGACCCGTAGGTGCAAAAGTGTTCCGAGACTGTCCGTTAGAATAGAATCATCGATCAGTCGGAGGACAGCCTTGTACTGGATTGTTGCTTCTCCAAGCAGTGACAACCTCCAGAGCTCTCGTCAGAAAGGAAGTCGTTGCTACTCTTCTTCTATCCAGTTCACTGGAAGAAATCAGCTTGGCACTCTGAATTCCAGCATGTAGAATGCTGTCATCAGCAAAGCTGTGGATAGAATTGATCGTTCAGGAAAAAAGGAAAGATCGATACCAGGGGGCACCCGCGTTGACCTTGTGATATATTGCGGCCAGAGAGGAAGTCAGCCACGGCTGATCGAAAGCTTTCGTGATATCAAAAGCAATGACATGAGCCTCACCATATGACAGGATCAGTTTAATGCACAGTTGCGTTTATAGTTGCTCAGCTTTCGTTCATCGTCCTACTTGACACCAAGCTTGGACCATGCTGATGAGTTGCCAAAATGCACAAAACGGCTGTGCATGGTTGGTCATCTGTGGTCGGACAGACGAAAGTTATACAGGGTGTATTCAAAGTTGAGTCATTTATTTTAACAGCTTTTATAGAACATGTCGAAAGAAATTTATATACCAAAAATCACCTAAATAAAAGTTGCATAATAAGAGAGTTAGTTTCAATTATTGAAAATTATTTAAAAAAAAAATCATTATCAAGTTAAATTGATACCGTTTTTAAAAAAACTGTTCAAAATTGTCCCTGTAATTAATATAATACCATTGAGTAACATATTCCACCTGAAGATACCCAATCCAGTTGAAAGCCATACCTGCATGGCACCACCAACCACTTACACAACAAATGTGAACTATACCCCATTCATAGTCGATTTACTCCCAGACAAAACACAACATGCCCAAAAGCGAGACTGTACAGGTCCGTATAAATGTTCATTTTCATAGAAAGAAGTACCCATACGCTTCACAATTCTTTATTTGCTGAAAATACTTGAATCATGGTCCGAATGGTAAACATTAATTATTACCGGTTCAATTTGAGTATCGATCATATTGTCCAGATCCCACATCTTTGTTTCGATTGTCTCTTGAACGTGACAGATGCAATATTTCCAATGGTTTGCCGTCACTCTGTTGACAGCTTCATAAAACCAATTTTTCACGTCAGAAAATTTGAATGTTCTGATGTTTGAAGCCACATAGTTTTTTATATTTGCCCAAATTATTTCAATGTAATTTAATTTGCAGTGATAAGGGGGTAGCCTTAAAATGGTTTTATTTTAGCTTTTAGACATTTCGTTAATAACATTAAGATTATATTTGTGCTGCCTAGTGTGGTATGCAGCATTATCAAGCACAATGACGGCATTGTCGTCCATTTCTTCATGGTAGTCGGTCATTTTCTTTGACTCAAATGCCCACAGGGCAGTGGGCACAAAGCCATCTTCACTGCCAATGTGACAGATAACAAAACGTTTTCCTTTTCCTGGAAATCATTATTTCATATAGTATTCAAGAAAACTAGTGAATAATACAAGCAGAGTATCTAACAGATGTTGGTTCCAAATCTACCAGATATAGCTAAGTTTAGTGTAGCTGAGTTTCCAGCGTGGGCTCATAGATTTAGTCTACTTGACACCATTTTTACAACACAAATGACGAATTGGTTAGATACACGTACCTGACGGATTCTTTAGGCCAGTGATTAGTCCATCTAAGAAGGCTTGTCTTGCTGATTTAAATGTAGAGCCAGCCAATACTTTAGGTTATGTATGTCCTGCATTTATCCAGGTTTCATCCAAGTAATAAATCTTCCTGTCCTGGCCGCGGTATTTCTTTATTGATTTTAAATATTTTCTCCATAAAATAATCTCTTGGCAGTCCATCAAAATACTAGTTCTGTCCCGTTTTCTATACTCATAATGAAGTTCTTTGAGTAGTCTATAGAATGTGGTCCTTTTAAAAGTAGGCAAGTCTTCATCACTATTAACCTATATACTTTCCTGCCTATCAAAAAATTTGCGTCTGATGGCATTCCGATCAAGGTTATCATTTGTATCCAACAGCTTTGCATAATGCAGCCTCTTGTGTGGTGGAGACATTTTTTTGTTTTTTGTTTATATTTTTTAACAATGTTGAAAGTTGACTTAGGACATAAGCCTGTTTTGTTCGCCACACGTCTTTCAATATCATGAATTTTCATTTCAGGATGCTCTAAAATTTCGCCCTCATAAACGTTAAGGACAATTTCTTTTGCCTGAATATTCAAATGTCCCTTCATGTCACGTTTTCAGGGAGGAAACATCACCGAAGAGGAAGCATGGCTGATGGAAGCATTGGGAGAAATATTCTCAGTTTCATCTGCTGTTTCCGTGGACGACATGCTATGTATGCACCGAATATGAACAGCAACTGACGGCGTCGGCTTGCCGGCGATACCCCGAGCCTGAGTTCTATCCTGTCGAATCCTGCACATGTTCGTAGTTTTATCGCCGAATGACCAATAGCTATTGCAACGCTCAGGTGGCTAACACTTTGCAGCTATACATCTTTATTGTGCCGGGGCGTAAATCGAGTACGAATAGGGTGTTGACAATTCGACTCGCACTATTGGGATTTTGGAAACGGAAAGAGCTCCGAAATCATTTAACTGGGGCCAACTTTATTTTTTCTTATTAAATTTTTGCACATGCGAATGGAATATTAAATATGTAAAGTATGTCATATATTGACATTGTCAAACCCAAGATATGACCAGTTCCATTTCTGATTTTAATGATGTAATATTTTACATAGTGATTGATCATGAAACTTCAAATGTCTAAAAAAGTCATTTTCCTATAGTTGGTCTTTACTCATTGAATAAAGAACAATATATTCCGAAAACTTTATCATATTATTCAATCGTAGTATGGAAAACATTATTATTTTAGGCAGCAGCGGTCGCGTAGTGGTAGACGTTATGGGTCTACTAATCAGTCGCCGAGCGCTGCGCGGGTTCGAATCCCATCACAAGAGAATCTTGGCTATGGGTGTTGTGTCCGTAGGTGGTAGACGGTCTCTGTCGCATGCAGAGGTACCACCCGGCGGATCTCTCAGAATGTGTGGCGTCTCCCCTTTTCCACTGTATCCCCCATAGCCCCACGGTACTCATGGGTGAGTAGGCCTTCATGGTAGGTCAAGTATAAAAAAACTGATAGACATATTCTACAATAAATAAAAGCCTCGACAACGTTGCAGTTCTCTAAACACATTTCACTTCCGCCATATCCAAACCGATGCACACATCTTAAATTCAAATACTACCAATCCACAGGTGAGGTATCATGTAAAGCGCCTCCATTGTGCTAAAATAGCGCTCTTCATAATCGATACATGGGAAAATCACCTTCAATCATTCGTAAACTTTAAAAATGCTGCTCAAAAACTGAAGCATTGACGATTCAAACGGATGAACATGTGATTAAATTTAATTTTCAATGCTAAGAAAATTTTAGTTTTTTTGAAATAACTAGGGTTAGACAATTTCAATGTATGATATATTATACAAGTTTGGAACCAGAATTAAAAACTCTACTCACCTATGTAAAAATCCAATATGGCGACGATAATATTGAGAAGAAACGTCAAATTGAAATTCTTAATATACCACTGTTAATGTGCATTTTATTTTGAAATCTAACCTCAAACGAATTCAAGAAAAAATGAAAGCGATTTTAGAAAAAATCCGATATATATTTTATTAGTTATCTAACTCAACAATTTTACCTACATTTAAACGATATTTATTAGAGTGATACTTCCTTGTAAGGTTGATGTCATGGTTGAGAATAAACAATTTTCTTTCAAATGAAAATGGAATCCATTTTGGTTGCTTCTGAGGGAATTACTACATTCCTACTTGGCACCATGGTCGTGATAATGGAAATTGTATATGAATGATCAAATACACCATACACAGTTGAGCATCTGCGTAAAGAAGATGTTAATCAATGATGTGATTAATTTCAGCAACTACTCGACTTATACCACTTACAGGGTTCAGAACAAATCTAGGCCCAACTTCCGCTAAAGCTCCATCCTCTGACAGAATCTGATAATTCCTAAACCAGATTCTGTTGTCTAATACACTGAAAGTATAGACATGATCAAAGAATGGTTGACTTTTTGGATGATGTTTAGGAACACCAAATATTTGAGTAAAAACTTCTTTGAGGAGCGAGTAGTGTGGTTTCTCATTAAAAGCTGGATCAAAACTCAACACTGGTCTGGATCCTCTTAGGCAGTTGCCAGTGAGTTTTAGCTCATCCATTGTAGATGCTGTAAAAAAAATTATAAATATCTCTCTGAAAATGGAAACTAGTAAGTATGATTCTGATGTAACAACAAACACTAAATATGAAATCTCAACTAGAATATGTTAATACATACTAGTTACTACAAAATAATATGGGTGAATATACAGTATTTGGGTTTTCAATGTCAACCATCCTTAGACAAGGCTAAAACTAGCAGCAAATTTTCAGCAATAGCAACATTGTCCCACAATAGTCCAGGTATAGTATTGTAATAACAGTATTTTGCTCTTTTTCTAGATCTGGTATAGATAATTTCCAAGAAATTCTGGATATTTTAGTAATGTTTATTGTTATATGTTCACAATATCAATGTTCGGTCCTGGAAGCTGATTTCCCAACCATGACATCGTACATCTATGAATGTTTAACAGATCTTTTTCTCATTTTATCTATCACTTGTGCAATCACGTACCCACCCTCAAGTCTATGTCTGTGTCGGCTTTCAAAAGAAAAATTATAGTTTTTGTATTATTTTTAAATATTAACTTATATAATTTGGTTAAGAACTCCTCTGTTGTTATTTTGTTTATTGGGCTAGTACTTTGATCAGCTTGTCTGTTTACTAGTCCCTTTTGCAGGGAATTGATGTTGTTTTTCCATTTTAGATTTTTTCTCTTTGTACTTTCTATTGCTTTTGTAAATAAACATTATTATTATTATTATTGGATGAAAAGCCTTTAAGATTAGTTATTTTCCTATATAAATTTTTATTGCTACAATCAAACTCTCTAGAAATTCTTTAAAATGTTTTATAATAGATCTAGAATAGAGGTATGTCCCATTTATGAGAGAACAATAAGCTTTAGTATTTTTCATTGATTAAAAACCCTTTAAAATAGGTCAACTTTCCATATAACTTTTTATTGCCACGATAAAATCATCTAAAAGTTCTTGAAAACCTCCTATAACAGATCTCGAAAATAAGTCTGTGCCATTCATGAGGAAACAACATGATTTGGTATTTTTGTTGTGTGAAAACTCTCCAAAATTGTCAATTTACCCACCATAACCTTTTACTGCCACCATCAAATCCTCTAAAAGTTATCGAAAATCTTCTAGAATAAATCAAAAAATACCCTCATGAGGGAATGACATGCATAAGTAATTGATATTGGATGAAAACCCTTTAAAATCGGTTATTTTCCTACATAACTTTTTATTGACACAATCAAATTCTCTAGAAATTGTTTAAAATGTTTTAGAGTAGATCTAGAAAATAGGTATAGGCCACTCATGTGAAAACCCTTTATTAAAATTGTCTATTTTCCCGCATAACTTTTTAGTGCCAAGATCAACTTCTCTACAATTTCTTCGGAATTGTCTAGAATAGATCTAGAAAAGAGGTATGTACCATTCATGAGGGAATGACATGCTTTAATATTTTGTATTGGGTAAGCACCCTATATAGTTGGCTATTTACCTACATATGTTTGTATCGCAACAATGAAATTCTCTAGAATTTCTTGGAAATTTTCCAGAATAGATCTAGTAAATAAGTATGGGCCATTCATGAGTGAACAACATGCTTTTGCATTTTATATTGGATGAAACCCAATCTACTACTTCTACATTACCTGAACTAATATGGGACAAGGTTATTCTCAGCTTGCATCTGAAAATTTGCTGTAGTTTCAACATCATTATTCTACTTCAAATAGCTTATTTTGTTTTCATATTCATTACTTCACAAGACTATATTATATGTGATACATATTTGACAGGGTCTATGACGAAGGGGGTGACAATGAAACTATGAAAAAGATACTTTAAATAAGATATAAATACCACTGACTAAACAAATGCAATAGCTCTTTGTTATGAATAATAGTCTTCAGTAACCTCAGTTTTGAAACAAGAGAATCACATAGATTAAGAGCTCACAGACACTCAGCAGTAACATTTGTCTTTGAGGAATTTCAAATATCTGCGAGAAACCATTGTTGCATTACTAACAAGTGGCAAAAGCTATGTTTTGCCTTGTTTTACAACCATAACTTATTTAGTATTAGTTAGTTTTTACATGTGGACTCATTTTGTAGGTCTCATAAATACCAAAAATTATTTGAAGAGTTTTTCATTCCTGCCAACACTTTTGATTGAAGGACAAAAAACACGTTTTCTCATTCTTTGTCATCGAATAAAGTTTTTCCACATAAATTGGTGTACCCATTTTATGCATCCATGTTTTGAATACCCCCTTGAACAACTTCCAGCAATAAAACCAGACATTACAATTATTTCACAAACCAGGGCTATTTTCATCTAATATGATTAGACTATAAAGAGATTTGTTGATATTTATAGTGAAAGTTGGTAATGTATATTGTGACTAAATTTTAATGGTTACCTTAATTTCATCATATTTATGTTCCAAATAAAGCATGATATTTTACACTATGCAGGTGGTTTATTTCCAGATTTTCTCTTAAACTTTTTCTTTGACAGAACATTGAGTTCCCTTATATTTACCCAAACATTATATCATATTTACCATTTTCAATCAGGAACTTTACACTAGGCCCATTGGGTACATTGGCAAGCCACATATATAAATCTTGCTTCTTTCTGCCTTCAAATAGCACAGCCTTGTTACAATTCTTCATTTCACACATTTCGTTGATAATCGACAATGTTTTTGACCTCTCCATTTTCGATTCAGGTTTATGGTGAGGCATAAGTTTTTTCATATCTTCCATTAAGTGTCTGTGCCTATGGTTAATGCCTCTTGCAGCTAGGACTAGAACTCGCTGCTTGTTCACCCATTTTTTCTAATAAATCATGTATATATGAGCTTTGAGCTTTCAATTTGTGAACATCTGTTTGTGTCCAAAAATAAGAAATCAATTTGTCCAAAAAATTAAAAGACCTACCTTCTTCTGCACAGGTTCGTCTGAGTGCCTCACAGGCGGAGGAAGCTCTAGAGTGGTAGAGTCTTCGACCTCAGCGTGTTTTCTTTTTTTTGGCATCTTCATTTCTTCTTTAGTAAAGTTGCAAATGTGAAAACTCAACAGAAAGACACACAAAATTAACAGCTTAAGTGAAAAGTCTCAAAACATGCACACAACATAACCTTTTGTAAGCATGTGTCATATGACGTGTTCTACCACGGACTTCCCGTTACTCGATGTGGACTGCATGCGAACAGTGTTGTCAGATGATTCATCAACTTTAGAAGTACCAATAGAAGATGATACATCTTCCTATCATTATGGCTTATACTCTCTCTTTGCATACATACAATACAACTTAGCACTCTAGCTACGCAGCCTTACGTTATTAGTGATAACCAAAATATGAGATATATCAAATTTGGGAATTTTTCGCGCTACTAAAAAGTTTCACTACTCACACTAGAACCAGTAGCGGTGAAAAACATTACTTACTTGTTTGCTGTGATTGTGGTGAAGTAGTGGTATGTGAGAAGTATTTTGATTTGAATACCTACCTATTCATAATTATGTATGTTCAGTAACTAACTTTTGAGGATATATATATATATATATAGTATACATACAAAGGATAGGCCATAACAACACTTATATAAGTATTTTAGCAAAATAATAAATTATCAAGTGCTTAATTGTTCCATTATAATGTCCTGTTGCAATGCAAGACTAGTTGAGAAATATATTGACATGCATTTCATAACTCTGGGGCTTCTGACAGACTTAAGTTTTGGTCGCTGAACACAGATCTGAAATTATTTTTCTGCGCTCGAAAAAATTGTTTCATCGTTCATTTTGTATAATTTTTCCTTCAGTTATAAGGTTCAAGCGCGACACTGACACCGATAATAGACGTGGGCGCCACCATGCGGCGAACGTCCGAGAGTTCCGAGACTAAAAGGTTCATCCCATTGTGAGGAGACACACTTGCCAATTGTGGGGTGTTGTAAGCACGTAAGCAACGTTGTACAGCTACAGAACGTTTTATACAACATTCGAAGCATCATGTGGGACTGCATTATATAGGGGTACGAAACGTCTTATGGGCGATCTGACAACACCAAGGTCATGCTCTCCAGGCAAAATCGAGATAACTGTATTCCGGCATCACGTGACGTGCTCCTGCCGGGATCCAGGGTTGCCAGGCGTGGCGATCTTTCTGCAAAGTGGCAATTTGACGGCTTCAAATGGATAGCTTGGCGATTGGGTACTTTAATGTCGCCCAATATCCAGCAAACTGGCGATATCTGGCCATTTTTAACATTTCTGACGCCAATAAATTTGTAATCGATTATTTTGCTGATATGTGTATACAAAGAAAACCAAATTTGTGTGACGGCATGACTTGAGAAGCGCGAGAAGTGTTTATCAACACATGTTAGAAAGAGATAGGAGCCGGTTGAAGAGCGAAGGTTATCACCACATTGCCTAGCAACGGTGATGCAGAAGCTCGTTCAAGCTTCTGCGTTGACAAAATGTTACACCAGAAAATGCTCGCACAGGCTTCTACAACAGGTTACGTCACTGTCAAACGCAAGAAGGAGGTCTATTTGGAGCAGAGCAACACTCCCCACTCAGTCTTATGTGTTTGTGACTTAAACTATAGTACCTGCGCCAGTACCACACCAGTACTTTCTTTATATTAGAATTAGAAATCTGTAACAGTTTCAGAGGAGCCTGAACAGATGTCGAAACTGCTTTCAAATATTTCAAATTATAATCTTGTATATTCAGAGATTCTGGAAGGAAATACCAAGCTACATGCCACACAATGTAGGCAGAGTTGCCGAGCATACAGATATTTCGATATTTCTACCGAAATAAGACTACCGGAATAACGAAGTCCTTATTTTCCACAATTTAAAAAAAAATCAGATATTTCGAACTTTTTCACAATTTCATAAACAAAAATGGGAAAATGAGTTTCTAGGATCGTACCAAAGGAGGTTGAAGAGCTACCAGTATGCTAATTGTTTTTTACACCGAAGTAAGTAGCTGCGCACCCATAAGGTTAAATGCTAGCGCGCCGCGGCTGCTATGCGGAGCTTAAAGAAACTTTGTTGATCCGATTTTTGAACTGCCCAAGTTAGTGAAACTGGAAACAGCCTCCTCATGTAGATAATTTTACAGTTTCGATACCGTAGGGGCAAAGGAGCAGTCGTACGTTTCTGATTGAAAGCTGAATCCAGACGGGTCTGTTTGGCAGGCACATCGGGCGGGGGCATTATGGAGGAGAGCTCTGAGAGGCAAATCCCGTTGGTGTAGCGGTAGAAGAGAGCTAAATCGCCGACAGCCCGCCTGTGCGAAAGGGTCCCGAGTCATAGATCAGTCGGACAGAACTTCTTTGAACAGCATCGAGCAAAGATACTGTAGTCGGGGCGGCAGCACAAAAAACATTGAGCAGTAGTCTAGGCTAGGTCTTATCTGGGCCTTATCGTGAGTGAGGAGGTCATGTGGAGAAAAGTACTGATTGAACTTAAACAAATAGCTTAGCTTCTTCCCAGCATCTGCCGCTATTGATGATATTTGTTCGTGCCAGATCAAGTCCTCGGTGATCTGTACTCCGACCAGCCGAAAAGATCGGCTCTTTGGCAAAACTGGGTCATCCATCGGAACCGGAGGAGTGCTAGCACGCTTTTTGTTCGTCAAGGTACAGTACTGGGTACTGGGAGCAATAAGCTGTATAGTCTTTTTCACGAGTATCCATTACTGTAAAATTACAGCTGCTTAACTAGTAATATTTCAAAATTCCCAATATCGGCAAAGGACACATAGTTCTGACAGATCCGTCAATGCCAGGTAGACAGAGCTATATTTTGTTTAGTTTTTTTGTACCCTACAGATTCATTTTGTTGTTGCTAAAAGCTCTTTTATAGTGGGGTTTCTCACCAAAGCCGAGCCGGGCCGGACGGAAATCGCTTAAACGCTAAATACGCAGGATTTGAATGGGAGCTTCCAAACAGAACGCCGGGCCGCGACGAGCGAGACCGGGCGAGGCCGAGCCGATTTGAGCACGGCTATGTACCGCCAATTCGAGCGTTTTCGGCTAAGCGGATTCGGCGTCCTTAAAGTCTAGTTCGGCGTTCCAATAAGTTAAAACACGTCAAGTGGTTTTTGTTCTACATATTGTCACTTCAAAAAATAAACAAAAATGAGTGTTGATGTTGAACTACTAATTAGTTCTATTCAGGAAAGACCTCCGTTATGGGATCAATCTTGTAGAACGTGTGTTTATAGTTGGAGACAGTTGTTCTTCAGTTTCACCGAAATTGGACGATTGTTGGTCTATCTCGTGGAGTATCAATTCGTCCATTCAGTCCTTGTCGATAACAATGTTATGCAACACGCACATACACTTTACAATTTTGTCAGCTAAATCAAGGGTTGTTTCAATTGGTTTTTGGAGTAACCTCCATTTAGACGCCAAAATTCCAAACGAACTTTCCACAACTCTTCTAGCTCTTGACAAGCGTTCATTGAATGTTCGTTTCAAGTCGTCCAATTCCCTCCTCGGGAAAGGTCTCATAAGCCAAGGAGTCAAAGGGTAAGCTTCATCTCCGATAACCACAAAGGGACAATTTATGTCTGTTTGTGGCAATTCTGTGTCTGCTGGCATACTAAAAGTACCATTTTTTAAGCAGCGATAAAGCGTACTTTCGGAAAATATTCCACCGTCAGATTGTTTACCATATGCACCAACTTCTATCGTAATAAATTTGTATTGTGCATCAGCAAGTGCTTGCAGAACGATTGAATAGTACCCTTTATAATTATAGTATATACTTCCTCAATTAGCAGGGCATTTCACAGGAATATGCTTCCCGTCTATAGCCCCCTCGCAGTTGGGGAAATTCCACTTTTGCATGTAAAGAGTAGATGATCGCAGAAGCAAATTAGTTGTAGGTTCCGGCATGTGTATCGATGCTAACTTATCCCAAATTGCTGTGCAAACTTCTGCAATAATGTAGTGAACCTTTGAGGTTCCAATTTTGAATGCATCACTGATGGCTCCATAGGATAATCCTGCCGATAGATACCTGAAAACAATTTCTATATTAGAACAAATGTGCTACTCAACAACTCTAATATAATTTTTAATGTCTATTGTGAACAATAATACAATTTTCAACCAATATTATTTTTCGTTTGTTGCAGATATTATAGCAAAGAAAAAATGGAAACATTTGAGGGACAGTTTTCGGAATGAATTAAAGAAAGAATGCAAACCAAAATCTGGGGACGCCCAAGGCTCACCATGCAAGCCCCAATGGAAATGGTTCAAAAACATGGAATTTTTACGAGGAACCCTATCTTCTAGAAGTATGGAAGACAACTTGAAAAGTGACTCCTCGTATTTCACACAGGAAGAGTCTCAGCGTGAAACCGAGTCTATTGATGGAGAGGTGATGAGTTGCCCACAATCGCCAACTGATGTCTCTATATCTTCTGCACCTTCTAGTTCTTTAAGTTCAAGTGTAGGTAGAAAACGCAAAGTCACTGCAGCAGAAGAAGGTGAAAGGCTGCATATTGAAAAAGAAAAACTGAACATCATGAAATCAATGGCAAAAAAAGAAGACGAGAAAGATACAACTTATCATTTTCTGATGAGCCTCAAAGACCCTATAAACCCAATAATGCCAGTCTGCAACCTATAAATTATACTGACTACGTATTACCAACATCTACACTGACCAATCCAGGGGACGCTTCAACTTTATTTTCTAGCTTCACCGATGATAGAATATAGATTAAATATAGTTGCAGTATATCCGAATTGTATTGAATTCTTATCAATACAATTTTTTAAAACGTATTACACTTGTGGATAAATAAAAAATGAAGGTAAAAGTTATTAACAATATATTTAGAATCTTGGTCACTTATCAAATAGTCACCATCAGCCTTTCTTCACATGGAATAGCTCTTCTGTAGTTCGTGTTTCTTTTGTGGATTTGTAGACAAATTGATTCCAGTATATAATCAAATGTATAAATATTCACCATCAGCCTTTCTTCACATGGAATAGCTCTTCTGTAGTTCGTGTTTCTTTTGTGGATTTGTGGACAAATGGATTCCAGTATATAATCAAATGTATCGGTACTCATTCTAAAATATCTTCAAAACCTTTCTTCATCTTCTCGAAGTTTCTGGTATAGAGTTACGAACTGTCCGCTAGTCTTGTGATCTTTATTGATATTGTGAGTCCAGTATCGCCTTCATTCTCCCACACGTTCATGATCAAGTGCGGAACTATCTAGTAACTTCATCATCAAAGTGGCTGACATTATTTCGCTGAATAATTTCAACTGACAATGACATCTCACTACAAGGCTAGAAAACCTACTGAGAGCGAATCGGCTTCAGTGCGAACGCAGGCAGATTTCGCTCGGCTCGGCATCTCATCGCTTTGCCCTGCCCGGCTCGGCTCGGCTTTGGTGTGCAAGGCGCCTAAAGAAAAGTTCATTTGCATACAAAAACAAAACGCTACGAACAAGTTTTACTAGATTTACAGTACACCTGATTCATTATTTCCAACGCCGCAGACTAACAGAAAAATGTGAGTTGCTGATCAGCTGTTTACCACAGTAGACGTCAAAGCGTGATGGATACTCGTGAAATACGGTATACCAGGTTGTTGCGTCCCCAAGCAGTGATAACCCCTAAGTCTGTCGTCAGAGAGGAAGTCACTACTAGTCTTTTTTTCTCCAGCTCACCAGCAGAGACCGGGTAATGCTGTGTTTTGACATTATGTAGGTTATTCTACAAGATATTGACTTAGCACTTAGTTGTACGTGTTGCCTAAACGTCATGAGGCTTGTTATCAATCTTTGGCTCTGATGTGATGTAAAATCTGCTTCTGAGATGGCATTACTGGAGGTCTAAGCTGTAAGTTGTATGTGTTGATGATAATTACATTGGGTTCTTGTCTCAAATACACTTAATAGAGATTCAAAGCTAGAAATTAGTTGCGCATCCACTGTTTCTTATCCATTCTGGAAATTACATATACAAATTTGCTGAATTTCAAAAATGAGAGAGATAACAAATAATTATTATCTCTGTACACTGTCGAATTACAAGCCATATACATGCTAACAGTAATTACACACAACGCGGGCGTGGTGATGATTTCCCGTAATTCTCCTCAGTTTTTCGTAATTTATAAGTTTGAACATAACCTCTCTTCAGAAAGCACAACATATACATAACCCGTCATATTCGGCGTATTCAGTAATGATTTTCTCACACAGCAAATATAACTGATTTTATAGACATGCAGACCAATACACATAATCATCCAGATGCGATCTTGCTATTCAACCAACTTTCTTCTCAGAGATAAAAACTACAGACCCAGATCACTCAGCCTCACAAAACTATGCAACCAATAATGCGTAGTTTAGTTGAGTGATTCCTCCATAGATGGACGTTCACAACGATCCTAGTGAGCAAACGTGGAATGACTGTTTGCGCCCTAAAGACTACCTAGTCTGCAAGTTGACAACTTATAGGTTTTCTTTGACGTTTTGTAGGTTTTTTACATGATACCCGCACGGCTTGTTACCCTGATTGCCTGCATGTAGAGTGCTGCAATCAGCAAAGCTGTAGATTGGATTGAGCGTACATGATAGGGGGTCGTTAATATATAAGAGGAACAATGCCGGAGCCAAGACCAGTCCCCTGTGGATCGCTGGTGGTAGAAATCATACAGTTTAACTTCTAGTATTCTTGTTAAACGGCAAATTGAGACCGTACAAATATAATGTACTAGCTGACCCGACAGACGTTGTCCTGTCTTAGCTATGAACTGGGATGAATAATGAATAAAAAAGGGTAAATATTATATATGGAATATAGGTTATTGTATAGCGAAGTGTTTGTACCGCCATGTGGATAGCAAAATACGTTGGCAGCACTGTCATTCCCCCATCAACTTACCTTGGAACTAGGCATACAAATGTGGAATGAAGTTTGTTGCGCCAAATGACGTCATTTCAAAGCAATTATTGTATTGCTGGTTATAAGTAAAAAAAAATGTATAGAATCTGTCTCAGTTCTGGAAACCAATGAATGTACCTACTGGCTCTGGTAGTGAAACCAATGGGGTCAATTCGATCTTTGCACTGACGCAACATAATCCAGGGGCTTAATGTTTAAACTTGCGATGGAGACACAACGTTCAACGGTCAAATAGCAACGATTTGTTGTGAACTGTAATCGATTGCCACGTCCTTCGATCCGTTCAACTTCATTTCTCGATTCTCGTTGCTCGTCAGTTTGACTTCTTCGTATATATCTTTGACTTGTAGCATTGCGATTTCTGGGACCTAGGTGGGTACGTCTAATTGGTGGCATTTTGATGAATCACAATTTTAATATAAGACGTGATTGCGGTGAACTAACTTCCATTGATTGTTAATTATTTTTGAACAAGCACTTCTCAAAAAACTCACTGAACAAACTGAAAACTGGATAAAAGCTCTAATCGAATGGATTGTGCACTACTAATTAAATAAAACAATATTTTTTCATCGATAAACACTGTTAAACGGTAATATAAATTTAATTTAATTTAAGCAAAAGAAACGTATTTTCTGCCATTTCTATTAATAGTGTCAACTGACAAAGATAACAATTAGGCAACACTGCAGTTTCTTTTGAAGGGGCCAACACAAAGTACGGATGGTAAAGGAATGTAAGTCTCAAAACGAAAGCACCGTGTTTCATAAGCAACTCACACAGCTAACTGTTGGAATAAAGATGGTGGAGAGGAGTGTCTGTCTCTTTTGGTACTTGAGATATTTCTTCTGCTGCGCGTGCTCCATGCACCTGAAAATATAAGAAAAGGTTTATATATGCAAACAGGCCCATAAATGTTTTGATTCTATCTGCGGTTTCCATACTCAAGGTATATAAAACTGTTTTCTAAAACCCATTCCGTCTCTATCCTATGGACACACGGCGCCCATATCAAACAGCATTAAAAAACATGAGTAACCCTCCCCCCCCCTCCTTCTCCCACCCAGTCTTCAAATTTCCTCAACAGCAAACTAGCAGGGTCCCGGCTTCCTTTCTGTCCTGGGACAGCTTTAGCAGTGCATAAATATTTTTAGCGGAAATCAGTACGCCACTGATTTTTTGCAAAAAATCATTCAAAATAACTGTCTATTAGAGCTTGTCGTTTTTAACGAACATAGCAAAAAACTCAGGCAGAAGCATTATGACTTTAGGAAAAGCAGAATGTGTTACAGCTAAACATAAACTTTTACTATGGAAAGGAGAAATTTCAAGATTTTTAAATTTTTATCGTGTTAAATGTCACTTAAATTTCAATCATCAGTCTGTACCACCCTAATATATAAATATTCGATTCGTAGTTATTGGTCAATGACTGGACTAAATCATTTCTGTAGGAAGCCATTCAATTGTAGTCGGCTATGGCAATGAAAAAAACAAATCAAGCATCGCAAAATTTGACAGATTGACGCCCTTGCAAGCTCGTGCATCATTTACTAGTAACTACTCGCAAAAATTATAATAAAAGCTAATCAAAAATGTTATCCATACAAGAATTTGAAGTGGTTTGCGATAAAATAGACTGTTTGGAAGACAAAGATGTGGCTACGTTAATGAAATGGTTTTGCTTTGAAGATATATTAAGCTTAAGTCACCATAATTTCAACTTCTTGACGTGAGTATTTTCCTATCATATGAATCTAGAATTTAAAAAATTGTTTATGGTATATCGATTTTACAATAAATTTAAGTATATTTTTGTGGCAGAATGATCTATAGATATATAAAAAAATTCTCAGTCCTATTTTTATTATCTCGAAGCTATAATAAGCACGATTACACGATTTTCACGTTTATTAAAAAAATTATGTACTGGGGTCGTATCATCAGTCGTTCCTACAATTTATTGTAGGACTCCTTTATTACCTTCTTGATTTTCATAGTCTTTTCTCTCCTCCAGAAAGGCTCAAATTGTTCATGCTTTTGATTTACATAGGTATATAATAATAATAATAATAATGCCTTTATTAGCTGCAGTGATATCATCTGTTATATCAGCCTGAAATTTCCTACAATTCAAAAAGAAAACAAATAAGTACGTGGCATTTATAATTAACTAGTGAAATAATATTAAAGATTCAAACATAAAAAAAATCATTGCTCTGTTAACCGACAAAAAATAAATAAAACATTCTGAGGGACCCTGAGACATATCCCAGTCCATTCCACACAAATGTCTTTGACTGCGAAAACGAATAGCCTTACAATAGGAAAGCGCTGACACTGACACGGAACAGTACAAATCTATAAATTACCCACCCTTTCTGAAGGAGACGAAATGCACATCAAGGAGGCCATAAAGGCGTCCTCCAATTGTAGGTATTTTGAGGTTTGTATAAATATCTATTTGCATCAAATTGTTCATGCTTTTGATTTGAATCATCTGTTACATCAGCCTGAAATTTCCTATATCCAAAAAGAGAACATAGCCTCACAATAAGAGAGTGCTGACGCTGTCACGGAAATCTAGAACTATCCTAGCCTTTCTGAAGGAGAGAAAAGAGTACGAACATCAAGGAGGCCATAAAGACGTCCTACAATTGTAGGAAGAACTGACGATACGACCCTAAGTAGCGGCAATTGAATCAGTCATTTCAAAAACCTAAAATCACACAATTTGTTTTTTTTCAATAGAGAAATAAACCCGTTTTAAAGAATCGAGTTAATCATATTTTCATTGCTTATTATTGAAAATTAGACATAAACATTGACTTATTGTCCATCTTTAAGGTACCATGTTTGCCTGGCGAATAAAACCACATGCATTTAACACTCTTCTGTAATGTATACGTTTCTTTGATAACGGTAACCTTCTTCAGTTCATTACACTTTTTTTTAAATATTGTCAAATATTGTTGACCGAAACGTATTCATAAAAGAAGAATTTTAAGTACATGTGGTTTTATTGACTAGACAAGCAAGGGAGATCATCTACATGAAAAGCACAGGATAAGTTTCAGATGTTACGTTATCTTTAAGGTACATAGGGGGAACGCGGGCAAAGCGAACATCGCGGAAAATCTAATTAGATATAAGAGAGATAAGAAAGTGAGCCAAGGCACATGTGGTTACAGATTAGGAGGTATTCGAATCGGTATGTACGGCGCGAGCCAACATAAGCCAACGGTTTCCAAGGTGGCCTTTGGCGTTCGATTGCGTTCGTTCCTTGATCGGTACATCAAAGGGAAGTTTGATTTGGTCTGGACAGGATTTGCTGAGCATTTAGTATTTAGTCGTTTGTATGCATTTGACTGGAGAAGAGCCTCGTTGTTCGACATTATTAGGACCGAACTTAACCCAATGCGGTCCAACTCGTAACTAAATTTAGGTGGAGACGACGTGTAGACGAGCGCATTCCAATTCCTTCCAATGACAAACGCCAGCGTCACATATGCTTGCTCGGCGTTGGATTTTCGGTCAGTACGCGGCTCTACATGAACTATGATAACCATGACAGCACTTTTTCAACTAAAATATTGATTTTGCAGGATATCTGTTGTGCGTGTAATCCTATTTTTATACTACGAGGTCCATTTTTAAAGTAAGAACCGATTGCGAATGATGCCCGCCGCCCGTGAATCCTGTCACGTGATGTCCGTTCAACCTCAGACACTCTTGGCCAGTCTCTCACTGCGCCACCATTACGTTTCACGACACCATGGGCAGGGATATTACGTAAGAAACTTAAAAAACGTCAAAAAAAAACCGACAAAATGTCATCTTGCAGACTTGGTCCCCGATAGCACGAAATATTCATTAAATATATATTTAATTTTCATTAATATTTTTATCTTACTTAAATATTTGTTTTCTTAAACAAGTATCTTTTAAATATTTTAAAAACAATATTTCTTTTACAATAGTCATTAAATATTCACTTTTCATTCAATGGAAAATATTAGATCTCCAATATTTAGAAAATATTCATTAAATATTTTCGGCTACGGCGCATGTGCGTGTGACCTCGAGCGACCAATTTGATAATAGCAAGCTGTTGCCGGCATCCATTTTACCTGTGACTTTCAGTATGATAGCGTGCTTCCTGTGTACCTCCAAGTGGTTCATTATTTGAGTGTTTTTTGTGGAAAAGGGAAAAGGGTAAGTTTTTCGATAACTACATAGGTTGATTTATCTGACTGGTAAACATTATTGTGCCAGTTGAGTATAAAGGTATTTACAAGACCGTAAATAACTAGCCATGTGGGGTCCTTTTAGGTGCATTATAGAGCTGCTTCTCAGTGGCCCAGTTGAGCTGCTCAGAGTAACTCACCATGCTCTGCACCAATATTGTTCTACTGCATTTTATATTCCCATAAATAAACTGGAAAGCAGCTTATGGATTCAATAATACTTCATAATTAGTAAGTTTTTTTTTTCAGAGGAGTCTACTTGCAAGATGCAGAAGAGGCTTATAATGTTTTTGATAATATTTTTCTAGCAAATTAAACCATTATATCTAGAATGAATTTTCTTTATACACCCAATTTTATATATGCATTCCTACAGGTTTTGCTAAAATAACCAATGGAGAATTTTTTATATAGGTACACTGAAAATATGTATCAGATCGATGATGAAAATCCATACATATTTACAAAAAATTTTAGATATTTCATCAAAATATAAAATTGATATTTAAAAATCTTTCCTCATATATTATCTAAATATTTGGAATTATATATACTAAAAATATCTATAATAAATATTTTATAAATATATAAGAAATATATTTATTAAATATTGAAAAATCTGTCGCTACAAATATTTAATGCTATCGGGGGTAGTTTTAAGTGAGCGAATAGTTCATTCGGCGTTTGCTCGCTATGATTGCTGTGAGCGTCATCTAAAGCGTCCATCTATGGAGGAATAACTCAACGACACGATATGCATTGTTGGTTGCAGAAAGCGAGTAGTCTGTAGTGTTTATCTCTGAGAAGATGTGAAAGAAAGAAAGTTGGTTGAATAGCAAGATCGCATCTGGATGATTATGTGTATTGGTATTAGTGATATTTGTTGCTATGTGTCAAAATTATTACTGAATATGCTGCCGAATAAGTATATATATAGGTATATATATATATATATATATAAAGAGAACATGATCATGCGGAGAAAGGTATATAACAACAAGTAGGAAAATAATGGGCAAAATCCGCAAAAAGGAGGAAAGTGGATTCGAGCAGAAAATAGGATAGGTAACCCGAGCGATACGTATTTCTGCTGGTTGGCTTCATCAGGCCCGAAATGAATGCACATATGAAACTACAAAAGTAGATACACATGCCCACACATCCGGATACGGGTGTAACCTGAGGAAACGAAGTTGGAGGGGAAAAAACGACACACGAAGTCCACAACAAGAGCCAACCTACACATTGTAGTATAAAATGGCTATACGACCTCGAATTTTCAAGGAGACGTCTAACCACCACCACGCGGCCGGTTATAGCCACTTGCTGTGGTATTCAAGCCCAAAGGATCTACAAAGAGAATATGATCATGCGGAGAAAGGTATATAACAACAAATAGGAAAATAATGGGCAAAATCCGCAAAAAGGAGGAAAGTGGATTCGAGCAGAAAATAGGATAGGTAACCCGAGCGATACGTATTTCTGCTGGTTGGCTTCATCAGGCCCGAAATGAATGCACATATGAAACTACAAAAGTAGATACACATGCCCACACATCCGGATACGGGTGTAACCTGAGGAAACGAAGTTGGAGGGGAAAAAACGACACACGAAGTCCACAAGAGCCAACCTACACATTGTAGTATAAAATGGCTATACGACCTCGAATTTTCAAGGAGACGTCTAACCACCACCACGCGGCCGGTTATAGCCACTTGCTGTGGTACTTCAAGCCCAAAGGATCTAAAAAGAGAATATGATATAATATACTTCACCAACTAAGGATTATCTTTTCTTACCTCTCTCAGTTTTGAAATTCAGCAAAGCTGCATAATATGTAATTTCCAGAATGAATAAGAAAAAGTGCATGCGCAACTAATTTCTCTCTTTGCATATACCTCAAGTAAGTGTATTTGAGATAAGAAACCAATGGAATTATCATCAATCCAGATTATTAGCACACAAATCCTTACTATACACCTATGCACTGCTGTTTCATTCCAGCTTACATCTCTGAAGCAGATGTTACATCACATCAGAGCCAAACATTGATAGCTGACGCATCATGACGTTTAGGCAGCACGTACAGCTATAAAACGATTTCACAACAGGTGTACTACAGCTAGTGCTAAGTTGACACTTTGTAGAAAAACCTTCGTTATGCCAAAAAACCTATAAAATGTAAAATAGCGACATAATGTCACTTTCCAAGTTACGTAATACCCCTGCGAATAAGGTAAAATGGATACCGTATGCTCCCGTAACCTTATTTCTATAGTTGTGAATTTAAAATTAATGCATATTGCAACAAAAAACAAATCAAGTATTCTGGTATTGTTTTTGAAATGACCCGTCGACGAGTAGTACCTG
This sequence comes from Acanthoscelides obtectus, assembly GCA_963669975.1. Classification (NCBI taxonomy): domain Eukaryota; kingdom Metazoa; phylum Arthropoda; class Insecta; order Coleoptera; family Chrysomelidae; genus Acanthoscelides; species Acanthoscelides obtectus. The sequence goes on along the minus strand of CAVLJG010000001.1, from coordinate 51,660,160 downwards.
CAAAAGCGACATAAATAACTTGATATTTTGCAATGAATGTGTATTTCGCGGTATTATTTGAAGGGGAAAGAATGATGTATACTCACGTGGATTATACACCTGGTACGTTGTTTACATTCCCTGGGCGCCAACAACGAGTTAGCTCGTAGCATCGTTGTTATTATTAATTAGCATTAGCATTATGTCGTAGATGGCTTCCGCAGAAAAAATTATGTTAGGGGAAGGGTGGGCAAGTCGACATACTCGAAGGTAAAATCGATTTATTTTGAAAAACATAGAAGGTATCTTGAATTAAAAAGCGTTATCATACAAATAGAACATCCTTTTTAATATTTATCAAGTGAAAAACAAAACCAGAATTCTATTTTAAAACTAAAAATGTAAAATAAAAAGAGTCAAAATGTCATCTTGGCCTACCTTAGAGGGAAAGACGGCATATACGTGGATTTATACATAAAGTGATCAATTATCAAAACATAATGAACAAATGAAGTTCTTAGCCTTCATTGATAGTCCTGCACACTCTGCATGAGCCATGAGCCCACATATGACACATTTGGCAACGTAACCAGCCTTCTTGAGATTGGGATAGGCTATACAACTCATTGCAATAGAGGCATGCGCAATCATCGTCGTCGTCCTCATTTAAGGGCTCTTTACAGTCTGATTCATTTTCATAGATTTCAACTGCACTTCGTTCACTTTTTCTTAATTTTCCGGTTCCCTTTTCGTGACAATCTTTTTGAATATATTTATCCCCAACCATCAAACACATTTTTCTTCTCTCGCTTTTTTAATATTATCTTGTTCGCGAAGACTCTGTAGGTATGGACTCCTGGTAAGAACATCTTGGTAACTTCCCTTGGCCTTCCTTCTTCTGGACTTTCTTGCGTTTCCCTGAGGAAGAGGTGAAATTTGCAACAAAACGTTTGTGACGTTATTAGCTGTTCATGTGGCTTTGTATTTACTGTTGTAGATGACTGCGGATCTTCTTCATTCAAATGTTCTGCTGCAGAGAAACATTCACCCGGATTAAGGGATTCAGTGTTCGCATCATCGGCCTCAAGTGGCACGTCAGTTACTGTGCTGAGCAAATATTACACTGGCGGATTTAGAGGGGGGCGCGGGGAGCCTGCCCTAGACGTCTGTCATTTGCTTTTGCAATCTAAGACCATTGTGTTACTTTCTGTCACATCATGGTGACAGAGGCATACTAACTATAAGTTATAGCTATAGGAACTGAGCATTATGATTTTTTGGTATCCCTCGGCATTCCAAATGCTGTCTCTCTTACGATTTATACGTATATACGAGTATTGTGACTTGCGACAAATATAAGTCTGGGTAATATATTAGCTATACAGATTGCACTTAAAAAGTGATTTATGTTCTGTTTGTTGCTCAATATTTGAAAAGTGTGTAAAGCTTGACTGATTTTGTTCGGGGTTGGTGATGCAGCGAAGCACTATGTTAGATGAATGCCTAAATTGGAAATAGACATTTATTTAGATTTGTTTAGCGGTGCGCCTGTAGCCTCTCTAGAAACTGCGTCGATCGATGCTCAAAATCAATACCACACGTCCTGCATCTCTTCTCGCGTATGTGTCTATTTATGTTGCTATATTGATTTCGTTTAAATCGCAGATATGCTGCTGCACGTGAATATGTACAGCCCTGTATCCCTGTACTTGTTTAGTACAAACATACATTATCAAAAGAATTACGATCTAACAGATATAGTTTTTTCCAAGGATTTCCAACATTTCTACATGCCAACACCGGTTCGAAAACTGAGAAAACAAGTATGCCGTAAATCTAAGTTCGACAACGAAAGTCTGAAAAATAACTGTAACATCTATATTGAATCTCAAAAACCCTAACCCCTACTGAGCGGGACCGTAGCAAATGCTTGTTCCGGAAGTTGTTGTATCCAGCATACAACTTCTTCCCGTACACGTGATTGTACACGCGTTAAGGAATACCTCAGTACCGATTGCCGGGTGGCGGTATAAGTCCGCCAACGGGCCACTTTAGGTCCATTTAATATCATTAACACGAAAAAGAAAGGTGGTAGACAAGGACCAGTCGACCGAGGCGGTACCACCCTATAGCTTTTCGCAGGGTGTCTTATAAATGTCCGCATGTTTCCACACCTAAGCTATGTAGTCGGTTGTCTTCCAAAACAAAAAAATTAATGATGATGGATCCCTCAAGTACTAAGAATTCCGGATGTAAGCTCACTCCACTATCAGGAATGTCCGGGTGGAGGGTAGACTCAAGGGAACAACATCGAAGATAAAATTTGTTTCACGAACATCTACGGGATTAGCAGCAACATTGATGATGTTCATCACTACCTGCAATCCAATCGTCCCCCCATGCTTTTCTTGGCGGAGACAAAAATCTCTGCACCGATTAACCATCTTAGCTACCAAATTACGAGGTGCACTCCAATCTGAGAAAGAACGGGGGAGTTGTGGCCTTTGTCTGCAGCAGTCTTTCCTGCTGGGCAGTTCAGAGTCTTAATCCTCAAGCTTATTACATCCTAGTAGACCCCGTTGCGCAATTTGTCTATAGGCAGTTTGGAGACCATCTCAAGACACGATCTATAGATGGTCTACAGACATCCTCGTTTGTCTTGTCTAGCGTCCATATGGTAATGTGCTTTTTTTGATCTCATTCTCGTTTTCGCAATCAAAGACATTGTTTTGTGTGGAATGGACTGGGATATATCTCAGGGTCCCTCAGAATGTTTTAATTATTTTTTGTCGCTTAACAGAGCAATGAAGTTTTTCATGTTTGAATCTTTAATATTATTACACTAGTTAATTATAAATGACACGTAATTATTTTGTTCACATATAATAAAATATTGGCTTTCTGAGGATTTCTGAGCAATTTCCATGTTTTTTTTCAAGCTGGCCTTGACCAAATAGAACACAATGGATTTAAGGAGCAATATTAGCATAAATTCTAGAAGTTCTACTGAGGTTAAAAAATGACCAGCCCCAAATATCGTTTGAGAAGAAATCCTGAAACCGCCCTTGCAAACATATGTGTTCTGCAAATATGTCCGGGTTGAAAGGTGAGATCCCTGTTGCTTTAAATCCGCTTAAAGCTATCGCTGGTGTTGCAGTTTTGTTGTAGGCGGAAGAAAAAAGTGACGCGACTTGCTAAAGAGTGATGACACGACTTGGATTTTCCTTCAACCATTGAGTTGCTGCTGCATCGTAGTACTTACTTAGTGGTCCAAAAAAGCACACATCGAGCGGTTGGAGACGATGTGTGCACTTGGAAATGCCTGCTAGCCTTTAACCAACCCATGCGCTTTTCTGTTACAGCCTGCAACGCTCGCTCCATGTTCTTCTCATTCCATGCCCCTCTATTGGCTTTTCTTTTATAATTGGAAACCATCTGTAAATTAAAACAGCAGTTGCAAATTTTAGGTCATGAGGGCCAAGGACAGATCTATGGAGGGGAGAATAATGGGGATAACAACTCCCAACAGACAGGTCCCATTATTTAAATGAATAGAAAACACTGGATAAAAATACTATAATAGCTTAAAAAATATACTAAAAAAATATATAGGTACCCATGTTTTTACTTCTACATTAATAGTAAGTACCCAAAACATTAACCGAGAATTTTATTTTAAAGGAGTTTTGGGTAAAAGTTGGTCCCAGATTTTTTTTACCCTCCCCCAGAAACATTTCATAGATCCGCCCTTGAGAGGGCAAGATGACACAGCTGTATTTCAACTTGCCCGCTAGCGTGTGTGATCATAACATGAAAATATGGCCGGTTAAAATATAACCTAAAAACAGTTGCAATATCTTAAAGTCAAGCTTAGGAACACCCTTTTTATCTTCAAGATAAATCATGACAAGAAATACTATTATAGCATAAATATGCAACAAAACATATGGTACTTACATTGGACCAAAATGCAACAATGACACAAAAACGTAAATATTTTTTAAACGTACGGAGTATTCACACCCAAAGACTATCAAACGATTACTGCGCAGGAGTCGATTGTAACGAGCGTATGAACTGAACCAATAAGGTATTAGTTTTCGTGGTGGGGGCAATGTGTCGTCTTACCCGGCTATGTCGACTTGCCCATCTTTCCCCTACATAATTCAACTGAGAGAGCATTCGTAACATGTCTAAAAGAACATTGTTTAAGCTCTTTGATTATTAATACGCTTAAGCACTAACAGCGCAGAATACAAAAAATTGAGATATCCATGTACTTGAAAGAACCACGGTGGCAGAAGCTCAGACGTTGTCAATAAACAGATTTCAAGCATATCATAGATATCTTTTAGTCGCCGGACAAACGTGGAGGATTATGAGATACATACATATGTACATTCGATAGGAAATCATCGTTCTTTTTCTGGTCCTAAAAAATAATCAGTTTTGAGTTACTCGATAATAGAAGTTAAGCGACGATACGTACTATAATTAACGATTTTAATCGTATGATTAAATCAAATTGAGGTCTGGGTCCGGAATCCTTGGTAATTCCGTGGTAGTCAACTTTTTATGGAGGTAAATAAGAAACATTTCGGAAAAATCGTGACCTAAGTAGTTTTTGAAATGACCGATTCAATTGCGATGTAAAATTCGTTTATACAATTTTTTGTCTAAGACTATCCATTCCACCTTGTTAGGAGTATATACAAATAGTGGGTACATTTTCTTTTATTTTAGATTGTTCGTAAACTTTCTTGGAAAAGTGATATATAGAGAACCATTTTTTAACATGCAAAGTGCAGTTCAGCATTCTTTAGAATTTGTTCTAACAAATATATTTACTGCAGACTCAGTTGACCATTCGATAGAAGATGTTAGTCAACTATTGCATATTCTCAGTTATATGATGGAAAGGTATGAGATTATTAATTTATCCTCAACTTGTTGCTCGTTGTAACAAATTTGTAGTAATATAAAAGTATATAGTATTTTTGTGAGAGGTCCCCCATACTACTTATTTTTTGAACGGGTCAAGTTAGTAAGCTGAAATTTGATATCATGAAATGGATGCATGAATAAATCCTATATTTTATCATAAAAATAAGAGTTCAGTTTCAGGACGGCGGTTAGCCGCCACATTGTCACATTTATTTTAATAGAATGGGGGGGGTATTGTGATAACTTATTTTGAAGTTTCTTCACAACTCTAGAATATAAAATCATATTCTTTCTAAATTGCGGATTTGACAGGCTGTTAAACTTGAGCGTTCTTGTATAATAAATCGCGTATAGCTCAACAACTGATCATCAAAACGTTAGAGTATCTTATAGTATATCCTTCTCTTTGAAGGGTCTATCTCAGTGGACAATAACATGAGAAATTAATTTGACTTGCAAGGGAAGAATATTGATATAGCGCATACTATAGCCTTTTGATGATAGGTTGTAGAGTTATGTGTCATTGAAATTTTTAACTGACGCTTTTACCCTAAAATATAGCATTTATGCAGCAATTTCATTACCCCCAATTTCAACTTGCCTTTTTGACCCGTTCTTAAAAATAGTTAAAGGGGAGCATTCTTGAATAGCACTGTATCTATATCATTCGTAAATTATTTTTTTATACTTTACTACTCCCTAAACGAATTAGAAACTGAAATCTCGGTAAGACTCTAGTTTTTATTATTGTTAACCCGATTTTTGAACTGCCTAAGGTTAGTAGAACTGGGAAAAGCCTTCTCATATAGATTGTTCCATAATCTCGATATCCTAGGGAGAAAGGAGTGGTCGAATCGGCCAGTTCTGGATGTACGAAGTTCGACACGGTTAGGATGTCAGGCGGGTCTGTCTGGCAGGCACATCGTGCAGCGGCATCATGAACGAGAGCTGTGAGGAGCAAAGCCCCCAGGCGTAGCGGTAGAAGAGAGTTAAATCGCCGGTGCGAAAGGGCCCCGAGATTGTCCGTTAGAGAATCGAGCATGGATAATGTAGTCAGGGCGGCAGCACCCCAAATATGTGACCAGTACTCGAGGCTAGGTCTTACCTGGGCCTTGTACAGAGTGAGGAGGTTATATGGAGAAAAGCACTTTTTAGCCCTACACAAATATTATAGTTTTTTCCCAGTAGCTGCCGCTATTGACGAGATGAGTTCGTGCCAGATCAAGACCTCGGTAATCTGGACTCCGACCAACCGAAATGAACGGATCTTTGGAAGAACTCGGCCATCCGGATCAGCGCTAGGACGCGTCTTGGTGGCTAAGTTACAGTACTGAAAGTCAACTTACGGTACTGAGAGCAAGTTTCAGTACTGAGTTTGAAATCTTTAAGAAATTATGACCTCTCAAGGAAACAAATCATTCGAAAAACATTCAAAAGCACTTTATGCATTCATTGACATTGCTTCGTCGTTGCAGAAATCATGAACATCTTTTACGTCCCACGGCAATCGGCGAGGATTATTGTAATCGCGAAATATTTCGAAAATTCGAGATTATGTTCTTTGGATGTTATATGACATGTGACGTACATCACTAAGCCATGTCACTTATTTACATCGGCCTGTCTGTCCGGTAAATCATTGGTCCCGCTAAAACCAAGCACCGCTCGAATTTTGATGAAATTTTTATTATACCTGTGACGAAAAAAGGTATGTTTTTGAAAGTATGTAGGATGTGTTATAGCTCAATTCAAACACTTTGAATTGTCTGTGGGACAAGTGAAAACTGAGTGAATCTACTTAACACAATCCCACGCCAACTGGAGAGAAAGCATTGTAGTCCTCAAAAAATCGATATACGTTCCTTCGTTTTTTTTTTTTAGTTTCTGATGATAATTGGGCACGGTAAATTTGTTTCAAAAGGTCAAGATATTTGAAAATTCGAAAACTCGTTTTTCGGCGTTTTCCAAGTTTCTTGCCTTCGTTAGGGCTATTTTTGGATAGATGAAAGCTTTCATAGACACTCTCAGGCAGAAAACTTCGGCGGCATTGCCCTATTGGCATTTCCTGCACGAAGTTTGAGATTTCAAGGAAGCGGCATAAACACTAAAACCATCGATTAAAGTATTCTACCTGAAGATACCCAGACTAATGCTATATTCCAATATGTTTCATTACATTTTCTAGGATTATGAAAAATGATACACTGAAATCCCTCATACTTGGGCAAAGAGATAGATGTTTTGAAGCTGTATCATTTGCTTCAACTTTGGCGATTTCTAAATTCGATTACGTGAACCCATGCATGGAGATACTGTCTATGCTTTTGAAGATTCCAGCTTCCTTGAGTACCGTAGCTGTGAAATCAACCATTGAGGTTTTTCAGTCATTCAAGAAAATGAATCTTCTTAGAGAATTGACAACAATTTGTTGTCTAGTATGTGAAAGGTAAACTAAACGTTATCCTATCAGGTATTTCGGGTTTTTGTATTTAAATAAAACCATTAATTTTGGAAAAAATAACATGAACATTATAGGAATGTACCTGGTTCTCAGTCTGTACCCAATAATCAGTCTGAACGCAAGACATGCAAGTCAAAGGATGGGGAATATCCATGATGCATGTGATTCAAATATCGATTACTTGAGCGCTATAAAATTACAAATATTAATTTAAAAATGGGAAAAATTCGTGTTGAATCTAAAATGTCGAAACGCAACACTATTAGCCGATCAGCTAACCTTTAGTTGATTGGTCAGTCCAATTTAAAATGTTTCCACTGCCACTGATTGTCAATCAGTGCTTTTCAGTGTAATTACTAGTAATCAACATAACCTATAAACACGTTGTGTTCTTACAAACATTGTAGGTATACCCTATTTCACTAGTATCCATCACGGTAGAATGACAGCTGATTATCTAGCAATATCTGAAAATTCCCTATATCGGCATAGGACACATAATTCTGACGAATCCGTCAACGCCAGGTTCGCAGAACCGAATTTTGTTTTTGTTTTTTTGTACGCTACAGATTCATTTTGTATTTGTTAACAGCTCTTTTATTCAGGAAAGTTCATTTGCATACAAAAAACAAAACGCCCCAAAAATTTCTACTAGATTTATACCCGATCCATTATTGCCAACGTTGCACACTAACACAAAAATGTCACTTGCTGATCAGCTTTTCACCTCAGTAGAACGTCAAAGCGTGATGGATACTCGTGAAATAGGGTAGTATATGTCAAAAACTCGCAACCTACAAATCGTTAAACAATAAACTCATAAATCAACTTGAAGTAATACAAAAACAAATATTGAAAATAATATATAACCTACCAAAACATATCCGTCTGATGGAGAGAAAGTCACAAAGAGACAACTCTGTTTATATAGCATTACTATACAATAGACAAAAAATCATTGAGCTATGTTACTCATACTTATCAAACGAGAAACAGAAAAGACTTGGCGAGAGTACCGATACTAAAAAAACTTCGTTTTTTGGGTCATATTCTTTCTTAGCTCCTAGATCATTCAACATAATTCCTTCTGAAATCAAATGTAGGTATAAGAAATTTGAATGAATTTAAAAAAGAGCTAAAGAAGTGGCTCCTATCAATATCTCGAATAGGGGTACATCAATAAATTGATTAAAAAAATACTTACTCTGTTATTTAATGTCTGGTTTGAGTTTTTTAATTATGATTGTATATTTAAATTGTGATTCCGTAACATGGATGTGACTTCCTACCTGATTGTGACCGTTTTAACGAACTGTGCTATTTAGTTGATATGGATAATATACTCGTACATATGTATATTATGGGCGTGAAATGTTACATTGTTGAGACTTATTTTTATATTTAATGCTATTCGGCCACGTACAAGGAGTATTTCTTCCTGTGGAATTCTCATTTATTCGTTTATTTCTAGCTTTTTTTTAATATGTATATTATACTGTAATGAATTGTGCGATTAAATTATACTATTACTATTTAAATGAAAGTTATTGGAATTGCAGTTTTAAAAATATAATTAAAAATTAATATAGACTTTCCATGATTGAAATATGCATTTTCGGTACTATATTAACGTAAACAATCGACAAAAAATCATGCATACCCCCTATTGTAGATGTGACGTGCAAAGTCTGAGCTCATATTCCTTCCCCAAACCTTCCAGACAATGTTTTCCAAGAAATTAACGTACCATAAAAAAATAGGCAAGGGTACATCATATTTTTGCTGCAATCGGAGGCTCATGGTTTTACTACTAGTTTTTACTTTTTACCTATGTAATATTTCTTTATTCTCAATATGTTACTATTTAATAGATTTTCAGTGAGTTCCGAAGTATTTAAGCAATGTGTTAGTTGGTTCTTAGCAAATGGATTGGATATTTTGAAAATGGTAAGCATCCCAGTCAGGTAAAACAACAATTAAATAAAAACCACTATCAACTTTAAACAGAATTAAATTTTCAACCTACATAACCTTGGAGACGAGTGTTTTCTCTCATCATAGGGATTTTTAAGAATACCTCATGGGAAACTTTCGATCGAAGCATTTTTGAACGTGCAGGTCCTACGCAATCCGAGGGAAAAGTGTGAAGTCTGGCTTTTATCATCGATATCTCAGGAACCAATCATCAAACAGTATCGAAGCGTGGTTTCAAAAGCTGGAATGGATCCTCTGAGGATGAAAAAATATTTTTTTCGTAAATGATGATAGATCTTCTCAGGATATCCCGAGATATCGATGATCAAAGCCAAAAGAGTATTATTTCATTAATATTTCGATATCTCAGCAAGAAAAGAAAATTGAAACCGAATAAACATGCTATTGAGTGTATGCATACTTCAAGTCCCTGGACCTAAATGAAAAAAATCGCACTTTTTTCTTTACACTGTTTCTTACGATAGCGTGGAACTCCTAGCTTTAATTTTTTTGTTTCATTCGAAGATCCAAAAACTGAACATTTGAAGCTTAAAACTGCTTCTTCTAGAACCCCAATACGACTATATGTTACAAGGAATTATTGAAAAATTATAATTTTTATTTGATCCCTTAATTGACTCTGTATACAGTATACAGGGTGTTACTTAATGATAGGCCGTAATTACAAATTTGGATTCTTGCAGAAGCAGAAACTTTCATATAAAAAGGTCTCGTAAAAAATCTGGTTTCTAAGACTCGGGGCGTCAAAGCTTAACATTTTTTTTAATTAATATTCCAAAGACTCTTACGCCGATTTTGTTGAACTTTGGTATTGATGTTCACTGCAATTAAAGATAATCATGAATTTTAAATATTTTGAAGGGTGGCTATGAGGAGGACATCACACTGGCTGTTTTAAAAACGACGAACATTCTGTCCTCAAAAGTAGAAAACTCAAAATCATCCAATTCTGAGGAAATGTGTGAATTCAAAGCTTCCCTCAACCAATGTAAGGAAGCCTTACTAAAAATATCATCGGATATTCTTCTATTGTATAGAAGCGAAAAACTACGAGATGAGGCTTTGAAGATATTTTGTACGTTATTTTCCGAATATTCAGAAAATTCTCGCAAAATTGATATAGAAATGATCAAGAAGTTTCCTGAAGATATTAGTGATTGGCACAAAAGTGGCATAGTATTTTTCGAAATAGTTGTGTTCCTTTGCAAGTACGATAGGTAGGTAAAATGATTGTTTATTTCTTATCTTATAAAAATTTAATACAACGGAGGACCTATACAATGAAACACAAGTGTTTAATGTTTGCAAATATTATACCAAAGCCACACAAGTCCATAATTTGGAAAATATTTGAAAAGATGAATTTACTAATTCTGAATAAATAATATTTACAAAATTATGACAAGTGTATATTGCAATTCATGTCAAGGTGCAAGATTTTCATTGCCGAAGAACTGACAGTTGACTTGAACAATATATTCATAGTCACTTTATCCAAAATTGTGTAGGAAGTACGGAGTCAATCTACTTGAAATCATTTTTGTACATTCTTTTATTAAGATGTTAATAAATATAATTCTTAACTTTTGAACGATATTGAAACTCCATCATCTCAAGTTTCCAAATAAAAGCCTGTTAGACACTTTTCCCACTTACCATGTAACACGCTTTTATTTGACGAAAGACGAACGAGCTTTATTATCTTGCAAAGGTTAAGAAGTACAGAACGGCATATTTCCAATCGGATTTCTTTTTTAGTTTTGAGTTTATTTCATTAGCAGACAAATAAACCCTTGTTTTTTCATTTTATATTTTACTTTTTAGTATTCATGATGTTTAATAATTTTTATTCAATTTACACATAAATTACATATTATTAATACGACTTCATGAAATTTGTTACTTTATTTATAATAGTATAAGATTTCGATCAAAAAGATTCATCTATCAACTTAAATACGGAAGACGTACTTATAGCCATAAGAAGAATCAAACGAGTCCCAATTCTTCTACTTCTTATATTCGTCATTGTCCGTCAGAGCCGTCCGTGGGACCTTAGCTATTTTTTAAAGTATCGTAGGTCAGTAGGTAGGTCTGTCAGATACCAGACGAAGTCAGGGAGAAAGAAAGGTAGAAGAAAGAAAGGAAAGAAGGGGAAAAAGCGAAGAGGGTGAAGTGCGCCGGTTAAAGGGATGCCTTGCTATTGTTAACTGGTATTCGGTTATTTTAAATTAATCCAAAAGTTAATTTAGGAATTTGAGTGTGGCAAAAATCGTAATTTTACTACTGACTCACGCAACAGAGGGTTGCTGTGCGATTCCGCTTGACTATAACGTAACTGAGCCTTATGTTTGATGTAGTCCCTCAGGTAAGGGATGTCGAGGTCTCTGTGAAGGGTCTCGATAGAGACATACCATGGTGCGTTAGTGATGGTTCGCAAGGTTCTGTTCTGCAAAGCCTGCAGATTACGCATTTGCGTAAGTGATTGCTGGTCTGATAACCATCTTGTATAGCCGAACTTTGTTAACCAAACTTAATTTTGAGGTTCTACATAGCAAAGGGTAGAGTTGCCGAAACGCAATTTGGAATTTATTTTTTAACGCTTCAGTGTGATTTTGCCAGGTCATCCCCCTGTCAAGAGTGACACCGAGATACTTAACAGAATTTCCCCATGGTATGCGAGCTGCAGCTGCATTCACTGAAACCTCAGGCGGGGCGCCGCTTCGTTTTTTAGTACAATAGATAGCCTGCGTTTTCGAGTAATTAATTTTGATTAGCCACCGATCTACCCATTCCAATACCTCATCCACCGCACTTTGTAACCTGTCGTGAACCAGATTCTCGGTACGCGACTGGGCCGCCAGTCCAGTGTCATCAGCATATAGATAGACTTCACAGTCACTAGGGCAAGGGACATCATGCGTGAAAAGTGAGAATAGGATTGGCCCTAGAACCGACCCCTGAGGGACGCCGGCTCTGACGGGGCGTACTGTCGACAAGAAATTATTAATTTAGATCCGAAATTTCCTACCTTCAAGGAAGGATTTCAAAAGTTTTAGGAGCCAAAATGAAAAGCCCTTTTGAATTAGTTTATAGAGAAGGCCCTTGTGCCACACCTTGTCAAATGCCTTCGAGACATCCAGAAGCAAGATGCCAGTACTTTCGTTAAGAGTGAAGCCCCTGGTTACTCGCTCCACAAGCCTAAACGCCTGTAACTCCGTACTGTTCAGACCGAAATCCAAATTGCACGTCAGGAATCACATGGTGATCTGACGAGGAATTCGCAAGGTGACGTAGAATCACCTTTTCAGCGAGCTTAGACGGAGCAGGCAGTAGGCTGATAGGACGATAGTCCTGGGGAAATATCGAACCCACCTTCTTTGGAATCATTATAACTTCCGCAATCTTCCACGCCGATGGAAAGTACTGGGTCCTTAGCATGACATTGATAATATCCACGAAATAAGTCAAGCACTTCCGTGAAAGCAGCTTCAGCGCCTTATTAGTGATTTGATCCTCCCCAGGCCCTTTACGCACCTTGAGGTCTTTAATATGACCTTGAAGCTCTGCTGGTGTACAATGCGGGATCTCGGCAGAAGCCGCTGATGTGCTATGCAACTCTTCAGCTGAAGAATCTTCCGAAAAAAAATCCCCTGAGGAAGAATCTGTAATGGCGGAGCCTGGAGCACTGACGCCGTTGTCCCTAAAATATCTCCTGACGGATCTTACAATTTGTTCCTCCTCGTCGAGATCATCCTCAAGATCATAGTTGGGAGAGAACTGTCGTTCCATAGTACCAGCGAAAACCTCGACCTTGTCGTCTGTCCTGAAGACTATGCTCCCAGGACCTCGGATGTACGGGAGATGTTCTCGCTTTCCGTTTCTGGGCGATTTTGCAACTTTCCAGAGAGGAGTACTTGGGTCAAGCATCCCCGCCAGAAAGTCGTGCCATTGCTCATTGCGGAATTCATGAAGAGCATTTCTTACTTCATGAACAAGATTCGTCGCTCTGCGAATGTCATCAGGATGACAAGACCTTTTCGCTTGCATAACTGCAGCACTATTGTCAGAAATTTTCTGACGAATGTCTGCAGGGAGAAAAGGTCTGTCGTGCTGTTTTACAGGAAGTACAGCTGCACGCTGCACAGCTTGCTGAACGAAGCTTGTCCACTCCGCTTGAGCCGCATCTATACCGTTCGGATCATCTATGATCGGAATATTGGCAACTCTCTAAGAAATAACTTGTATAGTTCCCAATCAACCCGTTTCCCTGGAGAAGTTCCCTCTTCCAATATCTGCTCATTACCCACTTCCAGTACGATAGAAATGTCATACATGATTCGATAAGTGATACTGTATCTACAGTTTCTAGATATTGCAAAGTCGATGACATCTGGTGTCAGAAGGTGATTAAATGGGTGGTGCGTGGGCTCTTCAGTACTGTGTATGAGGTAGCCGTTTCGTGTCACATGGTTGTACAGTCGAATCCCACTGGGGGAATTCCACCTAGAATGCCATGCTCTGTGTTTGCAGTTGAAGTCCCCTGCTACAATAAGCGGACCAGAGTAGTCTATAAGGACTTCCAGGACCGCCTCCTGCAGCCTGGCACCACACCTGACATACACCGATGTGATCTTCAACGGAACACCGCCCGTCATATTGACCTCCACGAAATCCGCCTCAATGCTCTGCATTTCGGTATATGTGCTTCTATGGTAGTCAATACCACGTTTCACTAGGACTGCCAAGCCGCCACCCCGTCCAGTTAAAGCGGCTCCGACGCAGTGAGTTTCAAGCCATTTACAAGGGTTCAGCTGCTTCAAAATTGACACTCCATTTTTCAATATTTTTGAATGAAATTCATACAGTATGTTCAATTTCGCGATTTTTTTAAAAAGAACCTAGTGAAAAAAATGAAAAAGTGGCTCTATAGCACCCTGTGTGGTTTTGTTTTCAGCACTCTGAAAATTTCATCCAAAAATATCAAAAAATAAAGGGTCAATTTCGAAGCGCGCAAACCTCTAAAAATCGTATTTTGGACGAATTTTGTCTACTGTTTCGTGCTGCCAAACCAAGCGTTGCAGCGTACGGACTAAGAAAGGACGTATTCAGATCATGTGGTGGCCTCTATTTCATATAATATCGCGTATATACGTCGATCTGCAAATAGGTACTCATAATGGCGAACGCTGATACTCCTCGATTTTAAAGCCGTTTTACTTCCCACGTCATTGGCGTGGAAGTATTGTAAACGCGAAAAATTTCTAAAATGAGATGTTATGTTTCACAAAAAACTATCACTCATCATCAACTTGGAAATTCCCGCTCGGATTTTTATGAAATTTCCACACGCGATTACTAGCATGCCAAAGCTTTGTAGTTTTAGTCCAGTGGCAACGGTGCTATAGGCAAAAAAGAAAAAGTAACAATTGCTAAAACTCCGTTTTTGACGTTTCAGGGGTTCCTAATCATTGACATAAAAAAATTGTACTGCTTAAAAAGGGGAGGTTGAAATCAGCGAAACACGTTCTATTACTAAGAAGCTTCTGATCGCAGTGATTACAGGAAATTTAAGTATCGAAAATCCGACGAATAATGAGCTCACGATTTCAAAAAATCGGTACCTGCTCTATAGGTTTGACACCAACAGCCAACAGATCTGCAACTACCGACAGTAGGGAAGAATAAATTCGGATATCACTCCAGTCAAGTACAAGTATAGGGGAATTTAGCGTGGAACTTTAAAATTATCAATATGTCAAGGAAATGTTTTTGAGAACGATCATTTGGTAGATTTTATACCTGCATTTTCATTTGAATTTCATAACCCGTGAAATGTACCCATTTCGCCGTTACCTTTTATGTTCTGCAGTTTGTGATGTTTTTCTGGATATAAGCAGGCTATAATTGCCTAGGGTGCTATCAGAGCCTTTTACAAAATTTTGTCTTTGCGCAAGAATTATGGTGGGTTGAAAAGCTCACTATTTGTGCTCAACTTCTTGATATTTTAAAAAGATCCTAGTGGATAAAATCGAAAAAGTGGATCGCTGGCACCATGTGGACTGTGCTTTTAGCACGCTGCCAGAGTTTCATTTGGAAATAATAAAAAGTACGCTGTGAAGTGCAAATCGGTTTTTGGGCGAAATCTATTGTTTCGTCCTACTAGTCCAAGCGACGCGACGGTGCGTTCCGACTAAGAAAAACTGTGTTCAAATAATTTGATATATTTCAATTCAAGAACTCAAATTCTAATTCGTTATTCATGTCAATAAACACAATTATGTTTACAAGGGTCGTATGGTAGATGATAACAACTGAACGAGGGTCATCAAAATATCTTATGCTGTCAAAATAAGAGGAAACAGTTAGGTAGTTTTTGCAAACCAATAAACAGGAAGGCTTATACCTGTATTAAGTACATGTCTTGTCTACTGTAATAGGTAGATGGAGGTGATGCTGCCAGAAATGGATGTGTGCGATCAATAAACAAACCACAAGATTGAACTGCCGTGACCAATAATTTTTGTATTGCTTTTTTTTATTGCCTTACTAGAAAACTCTCTTGGGTATATGATGGAGTTTACTAGAACTTTACAGCTTGTTGTCTGCCTTCTTCTACAAACTTCACCAAATCGAGACGCTGTCAACCTTATCCTCCGATGAAGACGCCATAAAGCACAGTCCTGTGATTTGGTGACTTGTTCGATATGCAAAATCTCGTCGTCACTTTTTCTAAGTTTCCCTAAAAATTCTTGCTTAGCGACCTCCAAATCAATGTCGTTCATGTCAGGTTTTTGACAGAATTCGCCATAAAACTATTAACTATTTTCTTTAGAATTGCTATCCGAATTGTTAGTTATTTTTATATCAACTTTTTTTGGTCTGAGTTTCTTTCCAAGATTCTTGCGTTTGAGTCTTTGTTCCATCTTAGTGATAAGCGAGGTTGGACTAAGCTTAGAACGCAAATGTATATGGACCGCATAGACAGGCCGCTCGGTATTGTGGCTCACTACAGCTGCAGTACATCTTCCATGGTATGAATGAATGAATGGATCTTGAAATTAGAGGCATTCCGGCCACCATAAGGAGCCAGTGCATAGGCCGCTTAAGCGGTCCCTTATGCACCTCTACAATCCTTAGATCACAAGCCTCGCCCTTTTAGCGAAGTTGAGAATCGTCTTGAGTCCAAGCTCCTTGACGTCTTGATGGTCCAAAGTAATGGACCCCAGTATAGTCTGCCTATAGTAGCTCAGAGCTTCACAGCGACACAAAACGTGCGCCGAGGTCTCTTCCTCTACTCCGCAGCGTTCACACAAGAGATCCTCAGCTACCCCCATCACGCCATGACGCCTTAACGTGTTATGGCCAGACAACAGTCCCACCAGCAACCTTAGGTTGGCTCTATACAGAGATAGGCAGAAGCGTCCATCCTTAGCACTGGGCCCTTTAATGAGTTCCCGTGCCTGGCGGAGATGTCTGGAGATACTTCTCCATTTCTGAGAGTGTTGTTTTGCACCCCCCGTCTCCATTTTCCTCCTAGCTTTATGCGTGGTCACTCCTAGAGCTGGCTCAGGACCAACAAGCTTGCTGGCTGATCCTGTCTTCGCCAGAGTGTCCGCCGTCTCATTGCCCCTTATCCCAGCGTGCCCCGGTACCCATATTAACGATACCGGATGCCTCGCTGCGAGGCAATCCAGAGCCTCCCTGCATTGCAATACAAGACTCGATCCATGGTATGACCTCTTCTTGCAATAATTTATTCGCTTACCCCAATGTATTTTGCGATTATAGAGTTGAACTGCTTCACACTATTGCTGTCCTCATCATGAATTAAACTCACTGAATTCGTAATTAAAATAGTCGCATATGACATTTTATTGTCTATTATCAACCTTGATAAAAAATTCACACTCAAGAACAATCACACCAACAACAGTACAACACAACAATTCAACAACACAATATCGACGAACAGTATCAAGGGTAGAACAATACTAAATGATCACTATCTGAGTACCAAAATAGGAAACGATTTATAGGCTAGATCGCTAATCGAAATCCGACTCTGTTATTATAAAAATTTACCTCGGTAGGCACCCGCAGTCATCCTTTCCTCTTTTAAAGTAGCGCCGACCACCGTCTAAGACCAGCCCACAATCGTTTCCTTTTCACCCCCCCGTTACCTCAGCAGATGGTGCTCGTGATTGTAGGAGCCCCGTTAATCTATCAGCTCGGATAACATCATAATTCGGGAAAGCTAGAGGATCTCCCGAATTAAGCAATGTTTCCTGCAGAGCCACATCTATACTTTCATCCAAAAGTACTTGATGAAATTCCCGTTTTTTGGGAATATCTCTAAGACCCAAACAATTCCAGAAAAGAATTTTGATGAATGCAGGCTGTCTACTATTGCACCTAACCATTTATCGGAAAGATCGCCTGCAAGGCCTGTGTATCGCTTATCAGGGGGCTAATTATCTGCTGCAAGGACCTGAGCGCTGTTGCCAAGTCCACGTTTTGAGCAGTCGAAGGTGAGATCAGGACAGCAGGGGCAGCTAGATTTTCAACCTTTGCTGAGTCTGCGTATGATTTTACTTGCCTTTGTGCGATGACCTGTAGATTTCTCCTAAGAGTGAATCTACAGGTAGAACTGTTGGCCGGATGGTCCCCTCTATAGTTCGCACATTTGCACGCCTCTTGTCCTGTTTGAGGGCACAGATGTGTCATGTGGTCTTGAGCACATTTGAGACACTTTGGAGGTGCAGTGCAAAACGATTGCGCGTGTCCATACTTCTGACAACGGTGACACTGCCCAATGAATCCAGAGTTCTTTCGAACCTCAACTCTGATAGAGAGCCCCAGCAGTTCATGTTTGTTGAACACTTGATCACCACCACCAAAGGCATGGGCACGCCGCCGTTGCGCTTAAAACGAATTACGTGGATTGGAGTATATACCTTCTGTTCGAGCTCATCTTTTATTTCCTGCTCAGCAGTTGACGCTGGGATTCCTCTAATAACAGCGTGAATATTACGCTAAGAGGACAGGGGAAATGTATGGTGAGGAACATTTTCCTCTTTGAAAAGACGAATTATCCTCCGATAATCGTCTTCGCTTTTAGGTACGATGTGTATCCCAGCATCAACAGCTACTGCTCGATCAATCTTAATACCAAGTCTGATAAAAGAATAGTTGATAGTGCGCCAGTTTGCCGCATTCCGCAGCACAACAGGTGTAACACGCCCCTGACGGGGTGATTATGCCGGAGATGTAGTGTTGCTGTCAGCCAAGGAAGCAGCTTGTGAAACTGTAATAGAGTTGCGACTTTCATTTAAGCTGCATTTGAGAGTGCTTTGGCTGGCTTGCAGAATCAGCAGAAGAAACAGACACAGGCGGTGATACGTCCATTGAATTGATATTGATTGTTGATTTCTAGTCGGAAGGGAAGGATATTCGTTAATTCTACGAATCTGTCGTATTTTACGTCTCTGGATAGGGGTAAAATCACTACCCTGTACGTCGTCATCTGTCGCTGTAGGACAGGTAGGGCTGTTGTGTTTTCTCTTGGGAATTTTATTAGAACTGTCATCATGGGACATGAATTTATTTAAAGAAGGCTAAAAAGGCTAAAAACCTGGGCATTGAGATTTTCCACGCAGTCCGTCAGTCTCCGGATTTGAGCTGCCTGGTCAGCGATGATCTGGTATAGCCTCTCCTTTTCGGTGTCTTTTTCAGTATCTGCAGCTGTCAAAGCCTGACTAGGGTTCGTATTCTCCAATCTCTCAGGTACGCCGCTTTTTACTTCTTCTCAACTCGCTATGATGGAGGGGTCGCCTGATGACCCCTCGGACGTGCGTTCCATCTTATAGTCTCCTTTTATCTCAGCAAATTCTTAAAATTTTTAAGGAGCAAAAATCTGACAACTTGTTTTTTCCCTGTCTACAGGGCGATCGTCCCAAATGGATTTGCCTGGACTTTCTAGTTTTAATGACGGCCTTCTGGCTCCATTATTGCAATGTCATATTAGACTAGACACCCCCATATTGGATTTAGAATGACGTCAAATTGCCTAAAATGTTTCTCTCATCAAGCTCTATCATTTGATATCCATATTATAGAGGGGACCATGAATATTATAAATCGTCGTTTTTTCGGCGGCCGACATATTGGATTTAGAATGACGTCACTGTACTTACTGTATTTCTCTCATTAAATCCTTCCATCTGATACCCATATTATTACTGTAGAAATGATATATCGCCATTTTGTAGGATCCGCCATATTGTATTCAAGATGGCGACATTTAATTGATTGTGTATTGTCATGTGAACCAAACACGTATAGAAAATTTCAGCTTAATTGATTGTAGTTAATTAGTTCAAAATCCAGTTTCGAGATTTGTCCCACACATACACTAACATACTAATAAGTCAATTTAAATAAAAGCTTTTAAAAATAGTGTCACCCGACACTTATATTATCTATATCCTTCTAATTTTTTCAATTTCTCCTTTTTAAGGCCATGCTGGAGCTCCGATCTTATCATAACATCAACGGCATCCTTTCTTTACTCCCGAAAAAAATTTCACCTGACCAGTGCCAATATGAAGACTCTCTGTTTCTTATACCCTTACATAATTGTGGAATGCCCCAGTAAAAAACATATGCTCGTCGGAGATGACCTCCTGATTTTAATGACATACTTCAATTTGAACGAAATACTGACTCTGCATATAAGTCAATTGGTGTGGATTTTGACCAGAGGGAATAGATGTTTCAAAACGGCAACGTTGTATTTTTGGTTGAAAAATTCCAAAAATGTAACTGAGATTGCCAAAGCTATCACACAGTGTAAATCTTTGGGGATGTTGTATACTTTTATTAAAAACCAGGATTTGGAGGAGACTGTGTACAAAAGGTAAGTAGCTTTGAGCATTGATTAAAGTATTCTACTAAAACATAGTCAATCTAATGCCAGATTCCTGCGTCCATAAAATTATCCGAGATAAAATGAGATACCGTAGCGCCATCCATAAGAATCTGTCACAGCTCTTTCTCTATTCACTAGATAAGTTTTTTTTATACTCCAGCTACCACGAAGGCCTAAACACGCATGAGGTACCGTGTAGCTATAGGGGGATTCAGGGGGTATGGGGGAGGGAGTCAGAGATCGTCTATCACACTACGAACAATCACAACAGAAAAATTTCTCTTGGGTCGGGATTCGAACCCTCGCAGCGCACGGCGACTGATCAGGAGACAAAGCGTCTACCACTGCGGCCACCGCTGCTGCCTGTATATACAGTTCGAAAAGGTTAGTATCTCGTAGATGACACTGTCCACAAGGTCTTAGGGAAATAATATTCGTAACTTTAAGAGGTGATTCCTGGCATTATGCTAAGTAAAAAAGTTCATTGTAACTTATGTCCGAAAATCAATCGTTTTCGAGGAAAGTGAGTGGTAAATAATTAAATTTTCTCAAACATTTGGCAACGCTGCAACGCAACCGCGATAGGATCGCGCGACGACCGCAACTGATTCATCAAATTGTTTACGTTTGAATGATATTTTTGTTGAAAATATGCCTTGAATTATTGGATATCTTTGCACAATTTTTTGTGACAGTACATTTACTTAAAAAAAATGATAGAACTTACCTGTACGTTTCGATACACACCAGCAATTCCTACGATTATCAATCACTTATTTGAAACGAGGCCATGCACGAAAAAATAAAAAAAACAACATCCGTAAATCACATAAAGTTACAGTTAAATGTATTAGTAATCACAATAACACGCGATGATACATGCAGTGCAGGTGGAGTACGAAGTTGCCAGTTGTGTAAGGGATTTTGTTTGTCTGTTTTTCTTCGGAAAATTGTATTTAATAAGCAGGAAATTATTTTGAAAGAGACATTTAATTAATAAATAGTTGTATTGATACATTTTACGCTATTAGGCATATGAGTTTAAATTATTAAGGTGCAAAATTAATTTATTTCATGACTAAAAAGAAATAAGTTCAGCATTTCCTTACTCCGAAGCGGTTGATTTTCGGACGAAGGTTATAATGAACTTTTTTACTTAGAATAATGCAAGGAATCACCACCAAATTACGAATATTATTTCCCTAACACCCTGTATATCCTACTCGTATATGCTCATATGTGTAATTGACTACAGCGCCGTTTATGAGACTTTTTCAAAGTATGTATGTCGAGACCTCACCGTAGAATTGACCATTTCATGAAATGGACAACTGAATATGACCGTTAAATCGTCAACGTTTAACGATTTGGTCATTCACGATTAATCATATCTTAAAATAGGGTGTCCATAAAATATTGAATAAACATCCAGAATTTATATTACCGACTTGACTACTGTAATTTAAGTATTTTGATTAAAACTAGTAACTAGAAATTAAAATAAATATATTAAAAAAAGTGTTTACCTCGCGTGGTCACTCTACTCTACTTTATTTGACGTACCTATAGGGTGTCCCAAAAGTCGACGTCAAGCCGAAAACGGGGTCTGGGCCAAGTCATAGACGTGTTCTTTTGAAATTATGGGCTTGAAAAAATCGGACAGAAATGGGGAAATCTACACCCTGTGATGATTAGTTCCCATTACGACCAATTTCATTTTTTTCTTAGACGGAGTGACAGACACTGTCATTCTACGTAAGGACAGCAAGACAGATAGAAACGCCACTTTTGTTAATTCATGATTGTGTAATGCCACCATGTCTGTGTACATGAATACAGGAATTTGCCAATATGCAGCTCATTTGGGGGGAATGTACGAGTCCCTTCCCACTTCAGTTGGCCCAACTATTGAAATCTTAGTTTCTTTCTTATCAAACACAAATAATAAAAATGTAGCAGGGTGTTAAAGGTTTAAAATAGTAACAATGAATATTTTGATAATATATAGTAGAAAACACCAACTTTATCACTCCCTAATCAAATTTGCAGCATAAAAATAACCATGTTGCAATTACAGCATATCAACCTATTTTCATTTCAATGCAAAATAGGTCTATAACGCATAGGTGGCTGTGAAAAATAAAAGCCATGACAAATATTTGTATTAATCACAACTGTCAGAATACGTTTAAAATAGTTTTGGGTAGTTAAGGTTTTCAAAATGGGTAGAGAAAAGGTTATTACGTTTACTGATAATTAAATTTTTTAATTCTGGGAAATCAAACTCAGAAATTGCAACTTTGTTAGACTTATCGCGGTACAGTGTGAGAAATATTGTTAGAAGATATAACGTAACTGGTTCAGTTAATATTAAGCCACGATATGTGAAAAAAAGCAATATCACAAATGCCGACCGAAGAGCATTAAGAAGAATAATCGTGAAAAACGGGCGTGCCAATTATTTACAATTAAGTGCTCTGTGGTGTGACGCTGTTGGAAGGAGAATTTCGAGGTCCACAACTCATAGAGAGGCCCACAAACTGGGATTTAGCACTTGCAAGGCAAGTTTTTTTATAAAAAAAAGCGAAGTAAAAACCCTAAAGGTGCACAACTTGTTTATAGGCCAAAGAAAAGCTACTATTAACTCCACTGAAAAAGAAAAATCGGCTTAGATGGGCTAAAGAACATAGACAATGGACACCTCAACAATGGTGTGCAATACAATGGAGTGATGAGGCCCGATTCGAAGTTTGTGTTGGTGACAGGCGCAGTAGTTATTCGCAAAAAAATGAAGCATTCCATGTTGACTGTCTGAAGAGAAAAGTGAAATTTCTAGCATCCATTATGGTCTGGGGCAGTATGTCATCAAAAGGAGTAGGAAAACTTCATTTTATTGATGGAAATGTGGATACAAACAAATATTTGGCAATTTGAGAAGAATCGCATTTACCAGTGATGGAAGAATGTTTGACATCCGGCCAAGATTTTGTGTTTCAGCAAGATGGTGCAGCGTGCCATACCTCAAAAAAGGCTATAAAATGGGTGGAAGAAAATAATGTACCACTTTTGAAATGGGTTTCTAGCAGTCCAGATCTGTCACCTATTGAAACTTTGTGCCACGAGAGAAAAAGGTTCTACGACAACATCCTGCTCATACAATCACCAAACTGAGGCAAAAGCTTCAAGAAATATGGGATTGTTTTACACCAAATTTTTGTCAAAACTTGGTTAACACTATGCCCCAAAGAATTTCAACCGTTATAAAAAATAAAGGTGATGTTACCCAATGGTAATCTTTCAATTGTTGCTTTGTTAACTTCGCGCATTTATTCGCACATTGTTTATTTGTTCAGATGTTCTATTAGTTATAGGTCTAAGTGATTTCAAATATGTTTTTTTACGACTAGAGTGTATCTAAAATGTTTTTGAGAAAATAAATTGTTTTAGAAGTGAATAGTTTCGTCATGTTTAGTTTATAAAGGCATATTTTGGTACAAATCTTGAAGTGGGCCAACTGAAGTGGGAAGGGGCTCGTAGATGCAATGCTAGTGCTGCAGCAGGGCTTTATCGTGAGAGGTACCCAAATGCTGCTGGTCATCACGATCACCTAGTATTTGTGAATGTGAAACGTTTACTCTCAGAGGGACGATTCCCAAATCAACACATGGTGAAGGAAGAATTTCCTTTCCTTACGAGGCCGTCGTACTAGATTCAGTCGAAGAAGACCCGAGTACTTCAGTACGTCAAATAGAAGCAAGTAAAGTACAGCCGGTAAGACTACCGAATCTTGCGAAAGAACGAGCTCCACCACGTACCACGTACAGCGAGTACAATCTCTACAACCCCAGGATCATCTTCCAAGAGTTGAGTTTTGCACAAACAATGTTAGGGACCTACAGGTAAGATCCGTATTTTTAAAGAAAATTCTATGGACTGATGAATCGACATTTAAAAAAGATGTTTACATCAATCTACACTACTTACACTCTGTGGCATGTAGAAAATTCACATTTCATGAGACAAGATGTAGTCTAATCATATTAGAAGGAAATACCCCTGGTTTGCTAAATAATTGTAAAGGCTGGTTTTATTGCTGCAAGTTGTTCAAGGGGGTATTCAGATCATGGACGCATACAATGGGTATACCAATTTTTGTGGGAAAACTTTTTATTCGACAACAAATAATGAGAAAACGTGTTTTTTGGGATTCAATCGAAAGTGTTGGCAGGAACGAAAAACCCGTTCATATATGGTTTTTAGGTATTTATGAATGAGACCACACGTAAAAAGTTCCGACTAATAGTAAAAAAGTTATGGTCAAAAACCGAGGCAAAGTGCAAGTTTTGGCACTTGGTAATGCGACGATGGTTTCTCGCAGATATTTGAAATTCTTCAAATTCGTAGGATTCATACTTCTAAATAACCACAACAAAATTAGAGTAGATTGGTCAGGTAGTTTTTGAGAATTTCTAATTGTTTATCCCAAAACACCTGTTTTCCGGCCATCACTACTAGTTTATTGAGTTCAAAAGGCATTTTATAGCAAAATACACTAGTTTACCTTGCCGATATAAATCGCAAACCATTCCGGAAGATAAATTTTATTTTTATACAAAACAGGATAGGTTACGTTGTTTCTTCTAAACAAATTCAAACATTTCGTATTTGTGAATAATTCGCAACAAAAGATGATAGACACGTCCACTTTGTTTTAAAATGTGAACAGTAACGTATGTTTTTTGAATATCGGCAAGGTAAACACGTGTATTTCACTATTAAATGTTCTTTGAACGAACCCTCTATATTGCTCAATAAACTAGTAGTATGGCCGGAAAACGGGTGTTTTGGGATAAACAATTAGAAATTCTCAAAAAAACTACTACGAATATAATCCAATTTTGTTGTTGTTATTTAGAAGTATGAATCCTACGGATTTGAAGAATTTCAAGTAGTTGCTTGATATTATCGTCGTATTACTAACAAGTGCCAAAACCTGCATTTTGCCTGGCCATAACATTTTTGCTATAAGTGGTATCTTTTTACGTGTGGTCTCTTTTTATAGGTTTCTAAAATACCTAAAAATCTTCTTTGAAAAATTTTTTCGTTTCTGTCAACACTTTCTATTTAATCCCAAAAAACACGTGTTCTCATTCTTTGTTGTCAAATAAAAGTTTTCTCACAACTTGTACCAACAAAACCAGACTTCACAATTATTTCGGGTAAATTTGCTAATATTATTAGACTAATGGGACATAGTATCGTTTTAAAGTAAACATGTGGACCAGGATTCTAAACGGGAGAATCGTTGTACCCTTTGAGTTGCCAGAGTTCTATAATGGCTAAATTTATTTAGACTTTTTACAAAATCATTTATCAAATCCATTGAAAAACGTGCCACTAAGCATTTACATAGACATGAGATACCAGCAAGATGCCTCTGCGGTGCACTATGCCCGTTCATTTAGAGAATATCTTGATGCGGTATACCCGAACAGATTGATAGGGCGGTCTGGGACAATTACGTGGCCAGCCCATTCACCTGACTTAAATTCACTCGATTTTTTTACTAGGAAGCGGTGAAAGAAAACGTTTACTCAAAGCCAATCGAAAATTTAGCTGAGCTTTGGGACAGAATAACGGAAGCAGCGGAATTTGTTAATAATGGAAGATTCGTCCGTCTGATAAGCAGCTCGGCTATATATAAAAAACCTAAAAAGAAAACGTAAAAAAACGACGAAATGTCATCTTGCAGACTAGGTAGTTTTTAAGGCTCGCGTAGAGAGAAAACCGTTCAGCGTTCAGTGTTCAAGCCGCGTACGTCCGGTCAATTCCTCTTACGAGTTCTAACACAGACAGGAGATTTTCGATTTTACGAAGATTACTTGTAGATCAAACATTTATTTCGATAGTTTCGTCTTCAAAAGACGAAGCATTGCTTTTGAGGGGTTTGGATAAGTCTGCTCAGAAAAAAGATACTGGGTGCATCCGATCAATTGTGAGAGAGATGATAGAGTTCAGTGTTCTTCTTCCTATATTGCTTAAAGATGGAGAATGATTTTTATTTGCTTCCAAATGTCATTAAGTAGTTTTAATGAATTGCATGATTATATAAAAAAGGAAATAGAGAAACAAGACACCAATTGGAGAAAGGCTATTTATCAAAAAGAAAGATTGGCAGTATTATCCCACTTCCGTGGCTAGTTCAAGCCATGCTGCTTTTTTTTAAAATACTTTTATAGTCTTCGTCACTATGATCATAAAATAACGCCTTTCTCTTACTAAATCAATCAGTTGTTCTATGGAAGCCATCTTGCGAACGAGGCGTTCCACACGTTCTTTGTATTTCTGACAATAGAACGCAAGCGTTCACACTAACCGGCGCGGTCTGACTGCCGCTGTGTCTGCGCGACTCTATCTCTATCTATCTATTAGTTACAAAGAACGTGGAACGCAAAACGAGGAACTCGGAACGCTTTCTATCTGCGCGACCCCTTAAACACTTACAGCTAGATAACCAGTTCACAACAAGTGTACCACAGCTTGTGCTAAGTTAACTTCTTGTAGAAAAACCTACGAAATGTCAAAAAAAACGACGAAATGTCACTTTTTAAATTACGTAATCCCGTGCCGTTGCATTGCTGCTAAAGGGAGGCAATTTGAACATTTGTTGTGAATTTAATACATTCACGATTTAATAAATGTGGCGTTACTATCTGTTTTGCTGTCACTACGTCGAGTGACACTGTCCGTTACTCTTTCGCCCTGTATAAGGGATAATTGACAATACGTCATATTTTTACTCGTGAAAGTTTTCAAGTTTTTCAATAGAAAACCCGATTTAAAAACATGGAGATAGACTCTGGAGGTCAAAGTAATGATCCCCCAGCGACCCCGATGATGAATGGACCCAGCCAGAAGGAGAGAACAGAAATTACCAAGAAATCAAAGGAATTGATGACGCCAGCTGTAGCAGACGAAAAGGACGGAACCATCCAGTGCCAGACCCTGATCATCGAAAGCCAGGCCCAGCAAATAAAGGAGCTGACTGAGACAGTTAGGGATCAAAACAGTAAAATAGACTGCCTGACCACCCAGGTAACACAGTTAATCAATGATGCAAATTTTAATTCTGAATCTGACAAGGCTGTCAATTTAAAAAGACCTCTTGAAAATTTAACTGACCTGACATCGACCGACGATGAAATACAGAACGACGGATTCATCCAGGCCAAGTCTAGAAAAAACGAACAAAACCGACAAGACGGACGACTTCCCACCTCTTCCAAAAGCAAAATCAAAATTCAAGTTGACAGTCCCCTCAAAACCTTCTGCTTCATTAAACGTATCAACTTCTGCCACTTGTCGACGGTGCATTATCTCAACAATCTCACGTTGCTGGTGAGTTGACCAGCACAGTACCCATCGAATCACGCCCATTGTTTTGCGTGATGCAACCAAGTGGCGACATCTAAACTACACCTTTATAAGCTTAGGCATTAAGATAGAACGCGCAGTTGCCGTTGATGCGGGAATCAGGATTTTGCCGAAAACTGAGGATGACTACCGAAGAATCGTTCGCCTCTTCAAGGAGGAGGACGTGCCCCATCATACGTTCCCTCTTCCTTCAGAACGAAATATTCACGCGGTAGTCAGAGGCATACCCGCAATGTTTTCGGAACAGGAGATCAAAGGGGAATTAGAACAGAGGGGATATACTCCTCTCCACATTATCCGACTCAAATGCAGTGGCGGCGCACCCATGCCTTTGGTGGTCGTGATACTGCCCATGATTGAAAAGTCCCAGCAGCTGTTCAATGAAAATGAGCTGCTGGGTCTAGCAATCAGAGTT
Source organism: Acanthoscelides obtectus (assembly GCA_963669975.1). Classification (NCBI taxonomy): domain Eukaryota; kingdom Metazoa; phylum Arthropoda; class Insecta; order Coleoptera; family Chrysomelidae; genus Acanthoscelides; species Acanthoscelides obtectus. The sequence goes on along the minus strand of CAVLJG010000001.1, from coordinate 51,632,002 downwards.
GAGTTCAAAAGAACTCTAGACTTATTGGGCAGTGTCACCGCTGCCAAAGGTATGGTCGTGCGCAGTCTTACTGCACAGCACCTCCCAAATGTTTAAAATGTGCTTCCGAACACATGACACATTTATGCCCCCTCACAGGACAAGAGGAGCGAAAGTGTGCGAACTGTGGAGGGGCGCATCCCGCTGACAGTCCCACTTGCAGATTCACCCCCAGGCGAAATCTGGAAGTCATAGCACAAAGACGCAGCAAGTCGTTCGCGGAAGCAGCCGTCTCAACATCTTCGGCAGCCCCCTCTGTTTAACCCACTTTGAACACGCAGAATGTGGACCTAGCAACTGCGCTTATGTCCCTTCAACAAATAATAAGTCCCCCGATTAGCGCCACTCAGGCATTGCAGGCGATCTTTCCGCAGCCATTGAATGGCTAAGTACAATAGACAACCTGCATTTATCATCTGTCAGCTATCTTGGAGTCATCATTGACAAGGGATTGACCTGGCAGAAACATACTGATATTTTGAAAACAAAATTCCAAATAACCTTTCGGCAGCTTTATCCTCTGTTGTGCAGAAATTCAAAATTGAGTTTGATCAACAAGATTCGGTTGTATAAAATGGTCAAAGGCCCAAAATCACCTACGCATGCGAGGCTTGGTGTTTTCTTGCCAAGACGCACATGCAGAGACTGCAAGTCCTGCAAAACAGAACCCTACGCACAATTACTAACGCCCCTTGGTACGTGTCAAATGAGACTATTCACAGAGATCTTGATATCCTATATTTAAGGGTTTACGTAAAATAACAGGCGCAGTGGTGTTATAATCAAGCGGAATCGCACAGCAACCCTCTGTTGCGTGATTCAGTAGACTACACAGTCGAGCAAGTTCGCAAACATTCCAGGCCGCGCCTCGCACTGTGATCAAAATTAAATTGTAAATTCAGACCAGCCAAAATTATTTCAGTATACAAAACCGATCAAAATTATTTTTTGGAGTTACAAAATAATTCGAGTAGTCAAAGCAATAATGCTTAAGCTATTTCAAATGATTTACTTCTTTTCTTTGCTCTATTTCTTCCTTCCTTTCTTTCCTTCTTTCCCTTTTCCCCTTAAACATGTTTGGTATCTGGGTAGCCAGACCTGACAGGCTAACAGACCGACGGGACTTTTAACTAAGAGCAAAGGTCCACTGGACCGCTCTGACGAATAATGACGAATAGTACTGTGCGTTACTCCATCTAAAAAAAATGAAATTTGTAGTAACGGGAACTAAAAGATCATTACAGGGTGTAGATTTTCCGACTTTTTTTAAAGCCTATCATTTGGAAAGTACACGATTTTTTTATATTTTTCTGATAACTGATATGAATTGGCCTATCCCCCGTTTTCCACCTGACGTCCGTGGCCTCGTCACCCGGGTTGCCAGGCAACGTAGTGCTTCTCTGTCTAACACACGTATTGCACGCTTCTCTCTCATACACATTAGAACGTCAGTGGTATATGTACTTTTCTGTATATAGTAAATAGAGGACCATCTGTAATAAATTCTCGTAGATGACCCTACAGTATCGCATGTTTATAGGACTCCAGTGGCCGGCCGTTAGAATTAAAAACACGAAAATCTCGAATCCCAGGACAGCTGAATAGGCTTTTGAGATTTTTATTGGAATGCGTTTAAAATACTATAAAGTATGTCCCAACGAAAAGGTCGCACTCCCATTTGTGACTCTCCTGGTACATTTTGGGAAAAACGCTCAGACACGTCAAGTTTAATTTCTAGCGGAACGTATTTTCTTCTATAGCCGTGCAATGCAGGGTGATCCGAAAATAAGATGTTGCGTTACTCTATAGGTTTTTATTTTTTTTTAATTTTTAGATTTTCCAAGAAGTTTTTAGTAACTTTTGTATGTTACAGTTTATCTATCTTTAATCGTTGTGAAGCAATTTGAACTTATAATCAAATTCAACTAACTTAATACTGATAATAATGGAATGCACGGCAAAAAAAAAAAATCATGGATACTAGCAAGACTATTTAGCATCAGTCAATGTCATCGTATGTCACAGAAAAAGTTTGTCTTTCATTTCAAATTGTTAAGTTACCTACCTAGCTGTGATAAATATTGAACAATGACTTATTTTGATAGACGGTTGGAGTTTTGTGAATTAATCTCCCAACGTTTAATCCACAATGCAAATCTGTTATTTAGTATTTGTTGCTCGGATCAGTGTACGTTCTATTTACATGATGCTGTAAATAGACATTAATTGTCGATATTGGAGTGACTCGAATCCACATTTGTTTCGAGAGGTACACTCGCAATATTCTGGAAAAATAAATGTGTGGGCCGGCATATTCGGAAATCATATTGTAGGGCCTTTCTTTATTCCTGGAAACTTGACGGGCGAGACGTACTTGGACATGTTAGAAAATACAATGGAGTCACGAATTACATTCATTTCCAACAAGATGGCGCACCGCGCTATTTGCCTCCAATACGACAGTTTTTGGACACCCGTTTGCCGAATTAGTGGATCGGTAGACGAGGCTCCCATCGAGTGGCCGTCGAGATCTCCAAACCTAAGTCCGTTAGATTACTTTCTTTAGGAGCATTTGAAAAGTAAAGTTTTCCATCCCATTCAAGATGTTTGTCAGCGGTTACGGCTGAATGACTCAAGACATGCTTGAAAATATGAGGAGTAGATTCGAAAAAAATCTTTATTATTGCATGGACACCACTTTCAGTACTTATTACCACATCTACCTATCTATTCATAGCAAACTTAAATATTAATGTGCATGTAAACAGTAAGTTGTGTTTTTTTGTTTTTAATGCTCGGAGTGTTGTTTTTAATTTTAGAGTAAAGTCTTCTTACTATGGGAACTATATTGATTATTATTTTTACGATATAATCCCTTATTATCACAATTTCCAGAATTTTATTATAAACTCAAGGAGCTTTACAACAATTGAAGATAGGTATACACTTTATTATACAAAAGTTACTAAAAACTTCATGGAAAATCTAAAAATTGAAAAAAATGGGGGTTTCATTTAAAAATCTAAAGTGTAACGCAATATCTTATTTTTGACTTACCGTATTGTACGGCTATAGATGAAAAGACGCCGCTAGAAGTATACCAGGATGGTCACAAATAGGGGTGCGACATTTTCGTTGGGCCACTCTGTATATTAAAAAGTTTTTTGGTTGGTAGGCTTTTTGATTTTCAATCGTTTTTAATTTTTTTAAATATCGTTTATTAATGTATACAGTTATATAGGTTTATTTACCCGGTGACAAAGAAAATAGGGCACCCAGTAAAAAAACTTTCCATGACTTCCTGGTGCTTATTTTTAAATGTATACGAAATTTCATTCAAAAATAATCATTTTTACTTGGTGTTCTATTTTCATTGTCACTGAAATATATCAGATGCTATATCTCATTAAAATGAACAAAAAAAGTTCATGTCAACACAAGTATTGATCTTTTTTTTTATTGTCTTCGGTGCTTGTGGTAGACTATATAAATTTCTGGCACATGTACAAATTTTCAAATTCTTGAAACCAAGATTATTTCAGCTTGATGTAAATATTTCAGGGCAATTCTTGTCCTTTACGAGATCGGAGATGTTCAGATGTGCAGTGTTCATAACAAGAATGCTAACGCAGACCTACAAGCAACCAAAAATTTTTAACGAATTAATGTTGGCTCGCCCTTCTTTGTTAGAACGCAGAGAAGATTCTTTGGCCATCTGCAGGTTGGTTCTATCCTTAAACTTTTACATAGTTTTATTATTTATAGCATTCGTAAAGGCATCCAACCTGGTTGAATATGTTAATCAATGATAATAGTTTTTTATGAAAAGTACTATTCACCCGAACATTTGACTGTTCCCACTAAAACTAACAGCGAAATTGCAGATTATCGAAAGATAAAATTGAAGCATTTAGGAAAGATGGATGGATACACTCTTCAGATTTGGATGACATTTTCACACAAGACTACTACCATGCCAAAAGCACGTTTGACGTTTCGGAGGTTCCTGCTCATTTTTTGAAAATTTTTTGTGAGGGTTGAAATTCGATGGGTGGGGAAGGGTATATGAGAAATGTTTGAAGTTAGCATATTTTACGCTCCCAGCCCCGCTAATTATGTGCACCTATTAGCTTTATTTCACACATCATAGATTTCCCTTGACACTTAGAATGATATACAAATGTTCAATCAACGTACTCCTGCTATCTAAGCTGACCCGCCGGAGCACGAATACACAGGATAGACGATAACTCGTTGCAGCGGTGCTGCAGAAGTGCAGAGTCAACTTACTTGACGCCACTTTTTTAATTATGCAAGAAAACCAAATTAATATCGTGTTTTCCAATAGCGACTTGACAACTTTCAACTTTCACTGTAAACGCACCTTTAAATCAATTACCGAACTGTCAATGTCAAAACATTCAGTAAAGAAAATATTTTCATTATGGTGAGGTACACGAACGAACAACGTTCACAAATAATTAAAATTTACTACCCGAAATTCCGAGTCGGTGACTGCAACGTAATTCTCGTCTCAGTAGACAAGCAATGCATAGTCTAGTAAAAAAATGTGAGTCCACATATTCGCTGTTGGCTGTTCCCGTGCCAGTGAGACAACGGGTTGGTCGAAGTGCCGAGAATATTGCTGCCGTTCAAGCTTCCGTCGCAAAGGAACATAACGATTCCACGGCGTTCTCAAGAATTGGGAATCGCTCAGACCACACAATGGCGAATTTTGAGAAGAGATCTTGGCCTGGACCTTTATAAGATCAAGTTAACTCAAGAACTAAAACCGTTCGATCACATGTACCGATGTACGTACTCAAGTTGGGCTCTAGAAATGTTGCAAGAAAATGACCAATTTCATCGCAAAATCATCTTCAGTGATGAGGCGCATTTTTGAGCGAGACATTAATGATATGTAGTTTCAACAATACGGTGCCACAAGCCACACAGCGGTTGAAACAATCGACATAGTGAACTCAAAATTCGGTGAACGTGATATATCGAGAAATGGTCGTGTCGAATATGCCAACAAGACGGCGTCGTTAGAGGAGCTCAGAGCCAATATTAAACGGGAGATAGCGACGTTTCTGTCGAAATGTGTGGCCGAGTCATTGAAAATTGGGTTCAACGGGTGGTATGAATAAAATGAGTACCTTCTAATACTACAAGTATTAGCATTTTCTACAAAGTATGTACTTCAAATCTGAGAAGAAGCTACATTTTCAAGTAGATACTTTTGTTTTACCGGAACTTACTATATCAAGTAGTATTTACTGAAAGTACCTACTTCTTGTAGATGCTACTAATTTGAAGAGGAATTTAGTATATGCTTGACTTTTGCGAAGTTGGTATAAGTGCAACTTCAGAGAGAATACTACGGTTAGTTTTGTTTAGTTTCTTTGAAAATGGAAGGAATACGCAGCAGAAAAATATATAATGCAAGACGCCGCTATCATAATGATATTTTATATCATAAAATATTTCGTTAATTTAACAATAATATTATTATTGTTTTTAATTACTTTTAAAATTGTTTATTCTTTTAGGTTTAGTAGAGAAAACGTATCTTACCTAGCGAATATATTTCTCTCAGAAGTAAATGAAACTCGAGGCGGTGCTCTTACACACATCCAACAAATGGAAGTATTTTTAAGAAGCTTAGGTATGTTTCAATAAATGAAATAGGATAAATAATCTAATTTTTATATCTTTATTTCAGGAGACCCTGGATTTCAGCTAGGCGTTGGACTTGATGTTGGGATTCATCAAACAACCGTTTCAAAAATTATTGATAAGGTATCACGTGAAATCTGTAGCAAGAAAAATCAGTGGGTTAAATTCCCTGCTACGGGAGCTATGTTCAACAGAGCTAAAGATGAATGGGCAGCACATAATACCTCATGTCATTGGCGCCATTGACTGCACTCACGTGAAAATTATAAAACCATATGTACATGGCGATGAATATATTAACAGAAAAGGAGTTTCTACAATAAATGTACAAGCAACATGTAATAGCAGAGAAATGTTTACCAGTGTTGATGCTTCCTGGCCTGGGTCTGTTCATGATTCTAGAATATGGTACAATAGTCCTATTTACCCTATTATGTATAATAATCAAAAAAGAGTTTGTCTTTTGGGTGATTCTGGATATGGTGTAACTCCTTGGATGCTTACACCTTTCAAAGATCCCATAACAAACATTCAAAACTATTTTAACAGAATACATGCAAGAGAACGTGTGATTATAGAAAGATGCTTTGGCCAGTTAAAAACAAGATTTCCTATGTTGAATTATACAATCCGACTTAAAACAGATAGAACATGTCGATATATTATGTGTGCATTTATTTTACATAATTGTGCAAAGTTTTTGAACGATCCAGATGAACATTTTGATGAAATGAACATAGAAGAAGAAGCAGTTATGCCTGAATTATATGCCGAACCAAACAACGGTGAAGTCCGACGCCGAGGTATCCAGTTTAGAAATGAAATTGCAACACTAATGTACAGACAGCGTTGAAAAAGTAAATAAATATTTGGATTGTTTGGATTTTATACATATTTATTTTATGAAGGTTCTGACAAAATAATTAAACCTAATAAACATGTTATACAAATAATAAACATAAATCTTATTTCTCTTTTAACAAAAAAAAAAAACATATTAATCAGTAGGTATTTTTGAATCCAAATGAATTCAAAAGCTCGCCTGTTGTCGTGCAAAGTAATCTTCTACGAATTGCTCTACAGCTCCTGTGGCCCTTTCGACAGCTAGAGCGGCCTTTTCTTGAGCTATAGCAGCTTTTTCTTGAGCTGCGGCAGTGTTGATTTGTTGAAGTAGTAATTTCTTTCGTAATTTAGCCATTAATTCTTTATCATCACAAAAAGGTATTTGATTCTCTTCATCGGTCAATGATATATCAACGTCTTGACTGGTGCCCGCAGTTACACCTCCTAAAACATTATTAAATTAAAAATTTTGCACCACAATAGTATTATGATTTTATATGGAGGAAAAGTGATTTTATGACGAGCCTGAATTAGACAGCCATGAAAATTAACTTTTCCTCCAAGTAAAATATGCTGTTTTTCTTCAAATGTCAAGAAATTAATCGCGGAAAAGTAAAAAGTGAAACTCCGGCTGATGAAAAATAAAACTTCGTGGCCGCATACAAGTCAAGCAATAAATGATTTACTGACGTTTGAAGAAAAAATATATAATATCAAATAATACAGTACCTGGCACTTGTTGAATTACTGGATTCTCACTGCCATTCCATAGGTTGAAAATTTTTTTTTGCCACTCATTTAACTTAATTTTCCTATTTCCTGTTTTCTTCATATCGGTAATATTTTTAATTTTACTTTTCATATTATTAACTTTTTTTAATACCTGTTTTGCATCTAAATTTTGTTTTGTATTTCTGTTATACGTCTCTGTGAATTCTTTAAGTGCTTTGTCTTTGGCAGACTTAACGGGAGGTGTCATTTTTTTATCCAGAATAATTTTGTAGTCTTCTAACATCGTAACAAAGGCTAACTGCAAATCTTCATTTTGGGACTCTTCTTGATTTGGCATTTCCTCGTCGGAAGACATTTTAACGCGCGTGCCGTACAATACCAAGTATGTGAATATTTCAAATAAAATAAAACAACAAGTGTGACCTGTCGAAACTTGTGGAAATGAGAAGATGCTACTCAATTTAAAGCATTTACTTCGGAATAAAGTAGATACTACAGGCACGATAGTAAGTACTTCGACGTAAAGCAAATACTACCGGAACTGATTGGATACTTCATGGCGAAGTATTTACTTTGAAGTAGATTTTTAAAATTGTAGTATAAGCATCTACTTCGTTTTTATTCATACCTCTCAACGAATCGATCGCTGCGAACGTGCCCGTGGTGGACATATTGGCGAGGTCGAACTCCATAGATACATGTTTTGAGTATACTTCAATCCAACAATAAAATTTTCGAGATATCTCAAATGGTTTGCGGTATTTAAAAAGAAAGTTGTCAAGTCCTTAATGGAAACCCCTATATTTTCCGAGCGAATGCGAAGATACTCCCTGGACTATACTCCATATACTTGTGCCCGCTCAAATAAGAAAAATAGTTTTGTTAATACTTTAAACAGAACTTGTTTTAATCCATCACAAGAACGATTCACCTTATTGAAAAGTCATTTAAATTAAAATAACGCTTTGTAGATTTACAGCTTTGGTTTTGGTCACCATCAGCAACGAGGATGCTTTCAAAGCTGCGTGTACTTTTATTACCGACATTCTGATGAGATGGAAAGACGACGAACAAGCTTTTGCAGCATTTTTTACAGACATGAGAATCATTCACTTTTTGGTAACAAAAATGAAATATGTTGGAGAGACCATTGTCGTGGTTATCATGGATTTGTTGAAAACACTATTGGCATTACAGGTAATTTTGAAAAATTGTTTCTGTAACATAAACAGATTTGCATTGTCATATACATCACGAAAAACCATTCCCGTCGGTTTGTCTGTGTGTCGGCCTATCTGTCCGCTAATTCTTGACCCGTATATAACTTAAGGCATCGATAGGATTTTCACGAAATTCTCACACAAGGTTACTTCTATGCCAAGGTCGAAAAAGCTATGTAATTTTTTGAAACCGTTCCAGCAGCTGCGACAGAAAAACGAAAAAAATTGTAGGGGTTAAACATTGGATGTAGAGAGTTTAAGGGGGTGAGGGAATAGTATAGGTATGTAATTTTTTTGCGCTAGCAATTTATTCGTTTCCAAGTCCAGGTTATTCTACACATAGACATATTTCATATAAATCATAGATTTCCTGGTACATTTGCGATTATAACTTGGAACATAGAAATGTATCTTCGACATATGTTGCTAGGTGATCGGTACTATCGGTAGGCTAGATCACAATGTTGTCAAATCTTTGGGAACTATGGATGTTTATATGAGCCTGCTTGACTGACATGATCCATTTCCATGTTCGTAACCAAGTTTTTTCTAAGAGTGGCTAACTTGTGCCGAATATAAACTTACTTGACGCCATTTTTTCTACTGTTTCTAGAAACGTCATGGGATCAAAGTGAATCTGAAACTCTGCATAAATTTGAACAGTGCTCTGATGGGCACAGTATATAGAATATCAAAAGGCGTAGATATTCTGTATCTTATCATGAATTCTAAAGAATCACTTTTTCAAATAGATGATGATCTTATAAAAACTGCTGCGTTTAGGTTGTTCGACGCCTGTAAGCAAGAAGAAATGACATGTAAGTTTTGACAACAAGGCGAAAACCTTACATTTGTGAGGCAAAGTTTTCAACTATTGTTTTTGTTTTCGTAATCACGTTTGTTGAATGCCCCTATACATGAATTAAAAGGGTACCTGACGGTAAACGGTGTAAGTTTATTCAAACATTTTTTTCAACAAATTACAAGAAAAAAATGTTTTTTCGCTGTGGACAAGATTTTTTAGATTTTTGGAATATTCTGAACAAAAAAAAGGGAAGGGGCTTCAGACACTTGGAAACCTAAAAAATAATATTTTTAAACAAAGTTTTTCACCATTGAAAATAGACATATGAAATCATTAACTCGGCAATAGAGTAGAGTTAGCGCAGCGAGGAAGTATTGTGATCGCGGTAAAAATTTCAACAATGGGATATTATGTTCTTTGACACGTACATTACGAAAAACCGTGTCATTTCCGTCGGTCTCTCTGAAATTTTTGAACAAGGTTACTACTATGCCATCGACGAAAAGCTTTATACTTTTTGAAAATCGGTCCAGTAGTAGCAGCAGACAAAAATCGCTCAAACTTCGTTTTTTGACATTTCCTAATCCTGATCATTTTCAGAATTTTTTTTGCAGGGGTTAAGCATTCCTTGTCAATTTTTGATGCTAGCGATTTATGAGTTTCCAACCCCAATAATTCCACGCAATTATTAGATATATTTCATACATTATAGATTTGCTCACACATTTGGGTTAAGTTGAAAAACGCTTTTTAGCGACACTTCGCCTTTTTATACTTTGTATAAATAAAGCCGGATTATTATTATTATTATTATTATTTGCCCTTAAAACTTAATGATTATGAAAAAAAATCTAGTTGGAAAATTTCTCACACAAATGCGAGGTTTGCGTCTTCTAAATAGATATTTTCTTCTTCTAGCTAAGTGTCTGAAATGCCTCACAGCCATGATGAGATTCCACACCTGGTTAGCAGGCAGTTCAGCAACGAATTTGTTCGTAGAACTGAACTGTTCCTCAGAAATAAAAGGACGGTCTTGTGCGCAGTTTGTTACGTTTTTGTACGTTTGGTTGAAAACGTTAAGATCTGTTAATCCAGCAGACATTGGATATGTGGCACACGAAGGGGTGGTTAGAAATTATTTGAGGAGGGTAGATGTTTTGATTGGGATGACAGCATCTAAGGTAAGTCATTAACTGAAATTATTTTTCCGAGACGGGAATCGAATCCATTGAATCGATTCACTCTGGGGCTGATCTAGGAAATATATATACAGGGTGACGGGAAAATAGATGCGGAGCCGATAGTACAAACCAATCTGAGTCGATTTTACTATAGGAACTACTGTCCGAAAATTAGCCATTTTACGTCCTTTATACGTTAACCAAGTCATAAAACTTGAAAATTGGGTGTTTCATTTGATTTTTTTTAGTTTTACAATAAAAATATTCTGAAATGCGAAAACTGATACTCAAATGTACATTATTGACGTTATCTCATGCGGTTAGCTTCAAAATAGTTCGAATTTTATTAAAAAAAACTTCGTTCATCTCAAAAGCTTCAGTTTACTAGAAAAAGTCGCATACAAATTTTTCGTAAAAAACAATAAGAAAACATCTACGTTTCATTACCTTTCAAACGAGGTATAAAAATCACAAATCGATTAAGAATTGGCAAAAATATGACTATTATAAAAGGAGGAAGGAAAAAGCAATAAAAATACTACACTTACAAAATCATACCTTAATACAGGATAATTGGTTTGAAACTCATTTTTTTATTTTTATAATACATTTACAATATGGCGCTCTTTATTTCTAATGCACACACGTGCTCTTCTTATGACAGCTGATTTTACTACCGCCGAATTCCTAAGAGAGGCTTGGATTTCTTATGCTGCATGTATTATCCTGTTTCTGAGGTCTTCTGTTGTGGGTACAGGATTTTGATCCGAGTATACTAAAGTTTTCACGCGACCCCACACAAAAAAGTCCATAGGTGTGAGATCTGGGCTGCGTGCTGGCCATGGGATTAGTCCGCCTCTACCGATCCATCGATTCGGAAACTGCTCATTTAACCAATTTCTAACACTTAGTCTGAAATGTACTGGGCACCCATCATGCTGAAAAATCATTCTGTGTCTTGTGTGTAGCGGCACGTCTTCAAGTAATTCAAATAGAACATTTCTTAAGAAATTTTCGTAGGCTTCTCCATTTAAGTTGTCGGGTAGGAAATGTGGTCCTACCAAACAGTTATGTATAATGCCCATCCAGACATTCAGACAAAATCGCCTTTGAGATCCTTTTGGTCTCTTCATATGAGGATTTCCCACTGCACGTTCACGCCAATAGTGAGCGTTACGGTAGTTTCTTATGCCGTCTTTATCAAATTTTGATTCGTCGGTCCATTGAATTTTTCTTAATTAATTGCTATCTTCAACATCAGCGTTTAAAATAAAACGACAAAATTGCATGCGCCTCATAGGATCTCCTTCCTCGATGACGTGCACAGGTGTGTAGTGGTAAGGGTGGAATAAATTTTCATGCAAAACATACCACACTTGCCATTGGGATAATCTAAACCGTCGAGCCACATCGCGAGTAGAGAGAGTAGGGTCTTTGGAAAATATTTATTCCACATCATGCCGAGCTCTACCTGCATCACCTGAAATAAAATGAAAAAACAAGTAACAACAGTTTTTTGGAGGAAATTGTTACCTAACAAACATAGCGGTAAGACTATGAGCTAGTTGGCAAAATATTATTTATAAAAAACGATACACAACGTAATTAAATGAATAAAGTCTTAATTAAGAAGTTCAATCAACTGTATCAAAACAACTATGTTACAGTATCATCAGTTCAGCCCACAGACCTCCAAGGCTCTACATAGACCTTACTGAATGACTGATTATGATAAGTTAATAATTATCAATGATGCAAACTTACCTTGATATTTTACGACGGTACCACGCTCTCGAACCCGAACGTTTGCCTAAATACGCGGGCGTCAGGTAAGCGACGATTAGGAAACATTTCCCCATACTCACGACGAGCTTCTACAGCATTGTCTCTGGCATCTCCATAGTAGAAAAGGATATCGACATATTCTTCGAAACTGAACGGCCGCCTGCTTTGGAGATACCCATTGTTCATCGATAGGTAGATCAACGAACAATCAAGTCACACAGCAGCCAAGTCGTAAGGAATCACAGAAAACAGGGTACAGTCTAGGTCGTCAGGAAAAGAATCACACACGGATGTCCAACCAGAACCAAGTCGTTAGAAATATCAAAACAACGAGCAAACAAACACATCCGAACGCAACAAATCGCAAGGGCAGATTGAAGCGAGAGAGGGAGGGCGGTGAGTAGTCTTACTTAACACACTATTCCGATGTTCGTGGATCTACCTGTTTCTTTCACTCATATCTTTGTCATTTCTAAATATTTGAAAGGTAATGAAACGTAGATATTGTTTTGCACGAAAACTTTGTAGGTGATTGTTTCTAGTAAATTGAGTTTTTAAGATGAACGAAGATTTTTTTTAACAAAAATTGAACTATTTTGAAGCTTACTGCATGAGGTAACGACAATAATATACATTTGAGTATCAATTTTCGTATTTCAGAATATAGTCCAGTTAAATAGCCGAAACTGAGACAAAAGTGATAACATAGCCACAAAGTTATTTCCGCTGGCGTAATGGTGTAATAAAGGATTGCGAATATTGTTGTGTGAATTTGGTTTTCCGGAAACCAGCCGTTTTTTGTAAAACAGCGAAAAACCCGAAAAACCTCTTTTTCGCTGAAACGGCTGAGGATATCTAGGATTTTTTTACACGAAAATTTTTCTAATTTTGGGCCATCAATAAAGGTCTCTACAAATTTTTCGCTAAATTGCTTAGTTTTCGCGCTACAGCTTGCTGATGGCTTGTTGGCGAGGGGGTTTGCGGGGAAAGGGACGCGCGTACACCTGTCGCCAGACGCCGCACCGTTGAAGCGGAACGATCCTCTTTTATTTCGACGTCCTCAGTGTCTCTCTCTCAGTGATAGGCCAGTCGATTTCGAATAATAATCTCGTTTGTAGTTGTGACGTTCACCGACTTATGCATATTAATGAATTTTTGAAATTTCTGCGTTTAGAGTACAAGATGCAGTAATTTTTCTTCAGCCGCTTACCGATTGACTGGATAAGTGAGGTATAATATTTTCATTTAGAATTGGAACAACAATAAAAAACCTACAGCTGCAAAAAAGGTGTGAACGTGTATATAAATGAGTGGCAATGATAAGAATACATTACAGGATATAGAAGCCCAATGAGTCATCAAAAGACTCGCTTTCGAGGCTCCACGTTATTTTCATAGTTATCCTCGCAAATCAGTTTGATCACCGGTAGTTGTTAATCTACGATCATGATAAGAGATTTAGCAGTTTTTAAGCCGCATCTATACGTTGGTCTGACCTACGCCAACGCAAATATGTAAAGAATAGACAATGGCCGATGGTGATGAGTATTTGACGATATCTTCTCTGCACACTCGCTGTGGAAAAACATTACTCCATTATATTTTAATCGAGATAAGAAATTATTTACAAACCATTAATTGGAAGTTGCATCAATTTTTTATATTTTCTATTTTGATAGAGTATAACAAATTATTTTTGTGTTCAAATATGTTTGTTTTACATTTGTTACTTTACATTTCACACATATAGTTGTACAAAAACCCTCACTTGAGCCAATGAAACCTACAATAGCATGTAAGAGGAATTGAAAGTATATACAGTTCAATGTTATATCCACCCCAATCTGTTACAAGTAGGATAAATCATTGAAGGTCAAAGTCATTAAAGTCCTTCGTTAATTTCCTCGTCATCGGTCGTTGCATCGTGGCTGCTTGATGAGGTCTCATCATCTTCTGTTAAGTCCTCATTATCGGGTTCTACGGTAGTTTGTCCACCGTCCTCCTCACATGCATCTGTAGTAGTCGGAGTTTCGCTATCATGGTGTTCTGTAGCAGTCCATCTCTTTGAGTTGTTGCACGATTTTCCGCGGCATACTTTGCAAGCAGGGTTGCACTTTAGTCCGGCTTTTCGGCAGTTACATCGCTTCGATTTGCAGGGCCCTTGGCATCCACAGGAAACCTGAAAAAAGGTTATCATAAGAATTATTATAATCTAAATATCAGTTGTCTTGTAAGGGAAATCAATGACAGGCCTTTTATAGTGCTCCATAGATCAGACTAAAAATTTGTTATTTTAACTTGAAACTAGATCTCACATTGTTCAAAAATTATTTTAATTCCGGTCAGACAGTACATGAGATCAAAAGTGTAGTAAAAATTAGTTGTAGCAAGTTGTATTTATTGCTTCAAATTGAATACATTTCACACATACCTTTTGTAACAGTTCTTTTGGTGCGGGATCTGCTTCAAACATGATCGGAATGAGAATATTACCCTGTCTTGTCCATCCCCACAAGCAGGGATCTAATCTATGCTGAAGCCACACCTGGATTTGATAGTACACTCGTTTACAGTGCTGAAGCAAGGCAGGAGATGTTGGTGGCAGACATTCTAGGGGCGTTTCCTTTTTTGCCTTTGCTAAGTTTGTAGAAAACAAATTGTATCTGAAAGTCCCGAGAGAAGAAGACTGTTCTTTGTCTTTGTATAGTGCGAGAGTAATCGTCTCTGCACATTGCAGCAATTCGTCTTCCAAGCAGTCCGGCTCGTAAACTTCAGCGCCAGCGCTCTAATGCTGTCGTTCTGCAGCAGCAACTTCACCAGCTTCATCTTCCCTTTCCCAAAAAAGCAGCTAGTAGTGTCGCAGCCCGCAAAGGCATGAGCAAAAAGTAGAAATGGTTGCAAATGTTTGTGATCCCGAGTATCGTACAATTGGTTAGGCTTGCCCCCCTGGCCCATCTTGTAATAGTACATGCTCTCTGAGGTTGGAGTGAGTCCAATAAGTAATATTAAGAGATCAACATCCGAGCCGACGACTATAACTCGTGATTTCCCGTGACGAAACAATTCGTTATGAGTCTTCAGAGCTGTTCTCACAATCTCAACATCCGCATCCTCTTTCGCATGGATCACGGTAAAACTGAATCCCTCATATGTTGCAAGAGTTTGACCAAGGTGATAAACAAATTGAGCCTTGTTTTTCACGTTGGACAAAAATGTCCTTTGGTTCAATGGGACGAGATTGTCTGGTTCAATTTCAACGTCCACGCCACAATTTCTTTCTTGTCTACGGTCTCGCTCGTATGATTTGACACCTATATGTTCATCTTCATATCCGTCGAAAACAATAATGACGCTCCGACCAAACCGCTGAACAAGAAAGTTCTTGTACATATCAAAGATTGCACGGTATGTCTTACTATGAGGCCAGACGAGGCTGTGAAGCAACCATCCTCCGTCTACAACAAACTGAGAATCTTCAAAAAATGCTCGTGAGGATAGGGTAGTAGTGAACATTTTATATAACTGTGACTTGTCGGTCTTTCGCATTGATCCTTTCTCGTCGAACAAACTAAGTGGAACAGGAGACATTTCGTAGTCGAAGCAAGATTTACTCAACTCTTTCCTTCCACGCATAGCCACAGACAGACGTTGAAATAATAGAGAGGTATCAACAGTGACAGTGGAAGACATAGCTTTTTGAGATTGTGTCCGTGCAAAGTCCAAATTCTTGATCTTGTACAATTTTGACAGCGACACCTTTTCATAAGTGCGTCCAACTATATGACACATTGCTTGTGTGCCACGCTCGAAAGCCATATGACAATTTATTTCCACACCACCAACAACTCCAGTTGACAGCGAAATTAATTCCTCGCGGACTTTGAATGGTTCATGCCCCTTCAACCAAGTAACGAATGAGGCAATGTCCTTTGCGTCCCATGCTTTTCGTCCTTTGCCCAAATCAACATGCTGCTCACTGTTTCTCGTCTCCAGGTTACAATACTCTTCCAATGCTTGCATCACATGCACGGCGCAAGGCATCCCCAGCAAATATCGAGACACGACACTCCGCGTAACACCTCTTCCGTGTTTCAAGTCAGTCCCAAAAAACCTATTCAATGTCTGCTCGATTGTCATGTCACTCCAGATTCCGGACCAAGCCTTATCCGACCTGTGGATAGTGAAATAACCCTGCGTGGCAAACTGGTGAAACTCTTGAGGATCCATGATGTCCTGTAGAAATACCATATCCTGCAAATAAATCTGAGCTGCTTTTGCATATTGAAAATGTCCCGCGGCATGAAACAATGGCAACATTCTTCGAACGCCATCAAGATGAAGGTCCCAGTTTCCAAGACGTTCTGCTTCAATAAAACGCAAGACAATAAGCACGGCTTCAATGTACTGCACCCACAACTTGGCTGTTGGGCCGTTATTTTTCAATTGCTTCAACTTTGTATAAAACAAATCAGACATTTTCTTCAGGTCCTTATCAGAGTCACTGTCCCCTAGCTTGAGAGGATTTTTCTGCCAGACACGCATCAATGATGCGATAACCCCTTTGATCTCGCCTTTTTCTTCGATTGAATCACAAATTACGATGCCTAAAGCTGTAAACGTCAAAATGTGTGCTCGGACTGCTCTTGAATAATTGTGCCCGTCCATCATTTTCTTTATGGATTCACTAGCGTAAGCAAGCTCCCACATAGATTCAAGTCCGCTTCCTCCCATGATAATACCTATTGCTCCCAAAAAGACATTAACATGTGGAATCCGCCTAAGCGAACAAAAACGTCGGGCAACATTAACTTCGCTATAATATCGCGACATTTCATGTACAACGGCAAGTCGTAAGTTAAGATAGTGTTTTTTTGACCACATTTACGGGTTTCGCTCTTTGCATGCATGATTGATGTATAAATGGTTGTTAGACTAGATGGAACTTCGTTAATGAATTGTTGGCATTGCACCCCCGACCTTTGGAAACTTTCATTTTCCGAACATATCTCCATGAAACCTCGCCATGGTGGTACATTCTCAGGATCAACGTATTTAGCCCACAAATAAGTTGAGTAAGTAGGGGGGAATAGAGGCATGTCGACCATGGTCAGTAAATTTGTATCGATGAATTCTATAAGTTTCAAGCCCTCTTTTGGCGGCTCGACGTAAGGGAAGATTGGAATTTGTTCTTGCTTTGCAAGGATATTTGCGGAAGGCATCTCAGTAAGTTTTTCGACACTTCCACATTGTGTGATTTCGTGCTCCGGAGTGTAAACCTGTATTCCGCCTAAACAATGGAAAGTCTCCCGTCCGTCCAGGGTCCTGACGTTGTGGTCAGTATTATCAAATACAAATTGTACGAAAGGTTTTTCGATGATCAATCTGGGTGGATTCACTATTGTTGAAGCCTCATACAATTCAATATTGTAGTAAGAAGTGCAAACGCCTAATGCATGCAGAAGATTTATGATGTACTTGGAACCTGTTTTTCTCAGAATCAATGTCCCAATCGACAAGTGGAGGGTGGACAAAAACGTACGTGGCTGAATGAATGAAAGTATGCATTGAGATATCATGTCTCGCTTCACAGACTTTGCTTTTTTATCTTCCTCTTCGTCAGCGATAAGGAGAAAGTGCTCAATAAAGAACGAAAAGTGGGGTGGATAATCGGAGGAAAGATCGCTTACAAATTGATTGGACGGTGGGTACTTATCGCTTACAAATTGCTTGCTACGAATCTCTCTGTGCATTATATTTGAGGCCTGAAGCAAAATAACTTGTATCTGCCCTTCTGTGAAAGTTGATGGGTCTGCTGACACATTAAAAACATGATGACTTTTGAAGCATACACGTATATCTTTTCCCCCCATTATACTGCACTCAACTTCCTCACCGTAACGTTTTTTAATGTGATCTGCTACAGTCCTTCTATATTTTTTTTTAAACCATACGCATTGAAATGAGACATGCATGTCCGGTGGTATCTGCCTTGTACGCGAATTAAGCAAGAAATGTTCTCTAATCTTTCAACAACGCTAATTCCCAAAGAGTCATTTCTTTCCTTTCCCATTGCAATCAAGTTATCACGCGTCTCTTTTTGTGTGACTGTACAGATTTTTGTTTTCGCATCTTTTATTATACTCAAATCACAAATGAAGCAATTATCAGCGTAATTGAAATCAGGAACCTCATCCCTTGCAGCTACGACATTGTTATTTGGTGCATTCAACGCAAAATGCTGAGTATACGTTCCACTGACCGAGTATGAAAGTCTACACTTCTCATGGCAGTCCAGTTTTTCCTTTTTTTCCCAATCCAACCATTTTTTGTCTTCCACGCGTTTGCTCTGTGTGATCAGTGTACTAATTCCCTTCTTCCCCACGATCCTGCAATTGCCGCGCGCCATCGGATAACTGCAAATGGCGCAGTTACTATTTTGCTGCATTTTATTCCTATTGAATAACAGAAACAATTTCAGTGAGAATCGGTATCCAGTAAGTGTAATGCAATTTTCGATCCAGTAAGTCTAATTTGTCTGATTTTTGTTATTAATATCAGAACATAGTGCTAATGGAATTCCAAGACATGCTGAATTTTGGACAACATATACTGAATTTGGACTGCACTACTTATTATTAAAAAATACTATACTAACATTGGAAAATGAAAACAAATTTCGTTAAAAAATCCATGGCGGATAACTTTTCGAATTTTAGGTTGGCTTTGTCCTTAATTCCTTGTCTCCAATGAAATTACGGAATAAAATATTTAATTTCAATTCTAAAATGTACACATACTTACCTCACTTATCCAGTCAATCGACAAGCAATTGAAGAGAAATTACTCCACATACTTAAACGCATAAACTTCGAAAATTAGTTCTTTCGTAAAAGTCGGTGAACGCCAAACTGACAAGCGAGCTCAGGGTTCGAAATTCAACTCTACTATTACTGAATAACCGCTACCATATAGTAGTAAGTGATCGTCTGCGTCGTCAACGCGTAGGCGGTGTGGCGGCAGCTTGGTGGTATGCAGGTACGCCGCCTCTGTCCCCGCAAACCCCCTCGCCCACAAGCCATCAGCAAGCTGTAGCGCGAAAACTAAGCAATTTAGCGAAAAATTTGTAGAGATCTTTATTGATGGCCCAAAAATTAGAAAAATTTACGTGTAAAAAATCCCAGATATCCTCAGCCGTTTCAGCGAAAAAGAGGTTTTTCGGGTTTTTCGCTGATTTACAAAAAACGGCTGGTTTCCGGAAAACCAAATTCATACAACAATATTCGCAATCCTTTATTACACCATTACGCCAGCGGAAATAACTTTGTGGCCATGTTATCACTTTTGTCTCAGTTTCGGCTATTTAACTGGCCTAATATTTTTATTGTAAATCAAAAAAAAATCAAATGAAACGCCCAATTTTCAAGTTGTATGACTTGGTTAACGTATAAAGGACGTTAATTTTATAAAATCTTAAAAATTAGTATAATTCGAAAACGGCTAATTTTCGGACAGTAGATCCTATAGTAAAATCGACTCAGACTGGCTTGTACTATCTCCCCCCACCGGCTCCGCATCTATTTTCCCATCACACATATACAATGGCATGTCACATACGATTTAATAAAGGTAACTAAAAATAAAACAAGCAAGGTACTATTTTAAACCAAAACATGTCCACATGAAAAATGCGTGTTCAATGAGAAACCGGACACTCAGACAGTGACATTTTTTTAAATGTTTGTAGTATAATTTGAATTCGAATACAATTATCCAAATGTTCATCTATAAGTCGATTACGGTATTTGTTTTTGATAAACTTCATATTTGAAAAAGAAGATTCACACAAATAGGTTGAACTAAATAACGCTTCCACTTTCAAGGCAACACGACATAAAACTTAATATTTATCATTACTTACTGAAGGCCACATACATTTTGTATTTGAGACTAATAATAAGTTTCAAATTTCAATGAAGGGTCAAACAAATTGCGCCACTATAGCAATTTCGTTGAAATCCTTGAAACGATTTTACAATATGGCACAATTTATTTTTCATATTTTTACGTACTGAATCTGCCTACAATTTCACAATTGCAAGACATTATATATCTAAAATATGTTTCAGAGATGTAGACTCTTCCATATGTTAAAACCACTCGCACAGCTGAGGGATAGAAAATTTGGATCAAGATGTGGTGACTCATCTATAGCATATTTGCACTAAAAATCAAAGTAGCAGGCACAAAATATATGGAATTTGTCCACCGCTTAACGTTAATGAAAATTCGTATAGTGATCGTTCATGTTATGCGGATGAAAAGTTCCAATGGGTGCAAAGCCCACAAATGCTTTCTATTTGAGATTTCCGGGACTCTTAGCACCTGTGGGTACGTCTGTCTGCACATTTTATGAAAAATAAGTGCAACCAGGGTGCTTAACGATATAATAAAATCACGTGACAAATTCAAATACGACTCTCACAGGTAAACATACGACACCGTCTCGATTAAATGAGGGCAAAGTTGCTCATTCACGTAACTAAGAAAATGGAACATAAAAAGCTTCGTAATTCACGATATTTCTAGACAGCGATGGACAAACTGAATTTATACGAAATCGTTTCTATTTTTCTGCTAAATTGCATAATACATTGCCATTTTTTCTTATCTACAAGATGGCATAATTACAATTTCAAATTGACGTTTCATGTCCTTAGTAATCCACTTTATTTTTATTATGGACTCCAATTGTATTTTTGCTTAGGTGAATAATTTTTAATACTGATTCAAAAAAATTATAATAGATCATATATAGATATTATGGAACCTAAGTTATTTCAAAAAAACTAATATTTTCATAGTGAGGTTCGACAAGAGTTTATTGCATGTGTATCCGATTAAATCGCCAGTTACCAACAATGAGCCACTGCCAATAACTTAGGTTTTTAGATATAGGTTTTCAAAATATGTGAAAAAATATGTTGATAAGTTATCAAAAAATAGGATGTCTGACAAAAAATAATCACTATATTTTCCTGTATTTGTGTTTGTGGAACATTTTTTGCAAAAGAAAGACAAACTTTTCCAAATATTTTAGAAACCACTATTTTGCGACATCCTTATAGAAAGCTATATTTTGTTTGTTTAACACTATAAATTATACCTAAATACAGATAGCTTTATAAGAGAAAATATACTTTTGCTTTTTTTAAATTTAATTGTTACTACATACTCTTTTTTATCACCCTGTTTATCAATTATCCTAACATTAAATGAAGTCTACTAAAGCAGAACTTAAGTGAGAAAACCGTTACAATCGTATGACAGGAACACAAATATAATAAGATTAAATTATTTATCGGTCTGCATTTGCGATACGTTATTTTTATTCGTCCTGCTAAAGAATTAGTCCTCGATTTTTTTGTGAACATACTACCAAAAGAAAATATTTACGCTCAGTGAATTGAAAATTAAATAGCCAGTGCTACAATTTTTAAGGAGAGTGTTTAAAGGGCGCTCAGACAATTTGCCCGTTTATCGACTAAGACGAGCGTTATTTTAGCACATGGCACCTCGGCCATAGATAATGTTATTTGAATGCAAGATGTGTAGATCGGTTTAGATATGGCGGATATACTACCCTTAAATAATATGGAAACGTTTTTCATTCGATACGTTCAGATCTATTACAGGAAAACTACTTTTTTAGTTATTTTAGGTTTTATAATATTAATCCATTTCATGATGTTATTACATATAATAATTAAAATATTGCGCTTTTTTCACCCAAGCGCGCAACGTTGTCCCCATTTACCAGAATGCGTATATCTAAATGGTGCAGGCAACCGAACCCACAGGGGCTAATGCACCAATCTTTTGACACCCTGTATCTCAAATAGAAAGCATTTCTAGGCTTTGCACTCATTGGAACATTTGATCAGCACAATCTTTGTTCAATGTTTCTAACATGTTTCAAATTAGATACAAAATATTTACTTGTTGAATTAAGAGTATTGATAAGAAATAATTTATATCATGGAATTCAATTTGACTGTTTACTTTTTTATATTCGTTATTTGTTGAATTTGTTCTACTAGCATTTTAGTAAGTTAAACCATAAACACATTGATTATGTTGTTTCTAATTGTATTGGGCATTTACGGAGCATACTATAAATAAAAAACTTTTAACTAAGTTCTTTTTTTAACCTATGACTGACCTTGATCATAGTCTTCATGGTCAAAACAATTTTCAGAAAAAATCATGCCTGAACATAAGATTTTCTGCTATATTTCCGCGGGATACCAGTCAGTAAATTTTCTTAAACTTGATTTGGTCCTAAAGGTCATGGTCAGAGTCAGTTCAGTGTCACCATAAAAATTCAAATCTCATGCCACCCTTAGCTTCGTATTTATAGTAGGTATATGAACCCATCTAAAAAAATTGTCTTTAGCCCGATTTGCCCTTTAAGGTCATGCTCAAGGTCTATATCAAGGAGAAAGGCCTATATGTTTGCATTGCCTTGTTTATCGCCAAATTGTGTAGTTTTAGTTTAGCATACTTTTGGCTGGTTTCTCTATCATTGCCTACCAAAGACACAACCAAAACAATGCTTTGAAAACCATTGGCGTACATCTTTTTCTCTGGTAGTCAACGTACTGGTTGTACTCACGTTTACTAGGACAGAAATGTCTCGCTCAGTTATTGTCAATATGGATAAATTGATTAAGGCGAAAACAGGAAAGTAAATATTTATTAACGGTATAGCACATGAACATATACCTGTAATTCGTTATATTGGAAAGTGAATAATAGGAAAACATATCTTCATCAAACAGCAGCAATGGCAGAATACCTGATATTCGAAATATTAGTGGAACAGTTTGCTTGAATTCTACTCGGTTTTTCTAAATAGTTGTGAAGCTATGATACGTCAAAAAAAAACGAAATGTCGCTGCTGTTTAGATAGTTCCTAGTGTACAAATAGTACATTCCGCGTTAGATCGCTATGAGAGCTGTGAGCGTCATCAAAAGCGTCCATTTATGAGGAATGACTCAATGACATAACACGCTCAATGTGTGGTTGAGTAGCAGAGTAGCAAGATCACATCTGGATGATTGTGTATTGGTCTGCATGAGTATAAAATCAGTGAGAAAATTGTTACTGGATAAGCTGCCCATGAAATATATCTATTAGCTGTGCCAGAAGGGTTATTTGTGTTGTCCTTTCTGAAGAGATTATATTCATAGCAATACTTTTAGATTTTCCCGTTTTTTTGCGTTTTCAAAAACTTTGAGAAGCTTTACGGAAAATCAGAGCACTGCACTCACGTTCTGTATAATTAAGCCATATCACAGAAAAAATAGAAATGACGCATAACATACAAAACATTTTCACACTGACTCAAATCTAGGCGATCATGTGTATTTTTTACCTGACATGGTAGAATAAATTTCTATAAAATCTAAATGTAAATATTCCTGTATGTACCATATTTTCTCACCTGTTACTTTTAATGTACTACTAACCAGTGATTTTCTTTTCTTATTGCTCTCTTTACAGAAATTCAGCAAATTTGCATATGTAATTTCCAGGTTGAATAAGAAAAAGCGGATGCACAACTAATTTTTAGCTTTGCATACATCGCATGCAAGTATATTTGAGACAAAAAACCAATGGAATTATCATCAACATAGATAATTAGCACACAAATCCTCACTAAGCACCTCGGCACGATACACATACACTGAAGATAGGATGTTGCGCATGTGGGCGGAGCTTCGTGACGTCACCCACAGAGTTGTCGGCACGTGGTTACCAGTGGCAGTATTGTCGTAACGTTACTGCAGTGCACGTGTATCGTGGTAAATACTATATACTTAGTGCGATTTGTTGGTGATTTTTGGTGGGTTTGTGACTTCTATTAGTTATACATACTACTTTATATACCCTGTGATGTTAGTAAATTAATCAAAATGCGGTGTGCTGTTGTGGGATGTAATTCCGACAACCAATCTAAACGGAATCCTTGCAAAGACATGAAGTTCCCCAGTTTTCCTCAAGACCCAAACCTTAGCAAAAATGGCTACATCATACAAAAAAAAGGGTTTGCTCGAAGCACTTTAGTGAAAGTGCCTATAAGGTCAAGTTGAGACATACCCTTTTCAGTTACACCCCTAAAAGGTATCGTGCTCTAAAAGATGATGCCATTCCTATGGAAAGTAGTAGAGTTTAAGTATAGAATAAGGTCATATATTTTGGGGCGAAACGAAGGCGCATACTCAGAGTATTGCAGCGTAGAGGAAGAGGATACTCCGGCATTACACTAACCGCATCATAAACGAATAAACTGAATGCACCTGAAGTATCAGCTGACTATAACGAGGAAGTTTTAGTGGAAGAAACAGATGAGCTCAAGTATGAAGGGCTGAAACATTTGGCCGGCTTTGTTTGTCATAAATTGCAGGCGATGTTCTTCCGGATCAAAGAACTGAATGAAAGCTTGAAAGACCAGAAAAATCGTAAAAGGAAATGGAGAAAAATTGTGGCTTAGACTAAGTAATTTCCATTTATTGTTATACCGCCAGCTTACTGCAAAAAGATGATAACTCCATTTTTCTACTTTTCGAGTTGCATACATTGTCACACTTGCATGTAGTTAGTACTTAGAATGTTCTGTGAAATAATGATGAATAAATGTAGTGCAGTATTAACGTCATGAGCATGTTAATACTGCTCCACAGAACATACTAAAATATAGCTAATGTAGAAAAATCTTGTTTTTACAGTAAAGTGACGATACACGCTCTATTGTGGACCTACAAAGCCGTTTAAGCTATAGCCTGCGAGAGAGAAATTAGAAAGTTGAACTTTTTTATTAAAATCCACCATTTTGTTTTTTATAAAATTTCAATGAAGCTAGTGTTACTCGCACCGCTAAGACGAATCTAACGACCAGCCGTTTGGCCTGTAGGTGAAAACATGCACGTTATCCATTTCAACCTAAATGAGAGTCACTCTCTGCGTGACGTCATGCGCGCCGGCGGACGAAAATCGAACAGCGGAGCATCCGGCACTGGCACCTCGGCACTGCAATTTCCTTCCAGCTTAGACTTCCAATAATATTATCTCTGGAGCAGATGTTACATCACATCAGAGACAAACATTGATAGCTGAAGCATCATGACGTTCAGGCAACACGTAAAGCTACGAAACGAGTACACATCAAGTATACTATAGGTCGTGCCAAGTTGACATCTTGTAGAAAATCCTACATAATAGGGAATTCAACGTACAATAAAGGCAGGCGATAATAATTCCTGGCTATCTGGCACCTGAGCAGGCGCAGTAAAACAAAAATAACGCTTGGAATGAATAAAGTTAGTGCCTGCCACTTTTACAGAAATGCACCTAACACCAAGAACCACCCACCCACAGTCTTTACTCATCATTATTAGTGTAAGGTATTTATTAATAGTGGATGGCAGTATTCTACCTATTGTCACAAAAAACCTATACAATGTCAAACAAACCGACATAATGTTGCTTTTCAAGATACGTAATACCCCTGCCGAGCAGATTCTTGGCTAAAAGTAGATACCTAGTTGAGCATGATATATATTAACACTTATTGATCGATTATTCAGTTTAAATAACTTTTTGCATTCCACACAAACAACCATTTTTGGAAGTAATTTAAATGATTTGATATTCATAGTTTTTTGGAGCCTACTGTGCTTCCTTATCACTAGAAGCCCATTGCAATAAAATGAGAACGTAAAATTACTAATTATGTTCCGTCCTCGTCGAAGTAAATATTTAGAATACATATCGTAGTATCCTCGTAGTAGTACCCAACCGCCACGATTTCAAAGCGCACACGCAGAGAAGGAAAGCGGCACCGCGCCCCTTCCCCCTACCTTTCTCCCCTCTGGCCGCCTATAAACTTTCATTCCTTGATTTAGAATTAGAAAACAGGACAGAAGGTTGGCCGATAGATGTGCATTGTCGAACGAGATACCGACCGACGGTCGCCTGAAGGTTCCCTTCGTCGCGGACCAAAAGTAGAAAGTGGCGTGCAGGCCTGAAGGGGCGTCACCATCAGGTAACTGTCAACTAACCGATCTGTTTTAGGTGCAAGTTAAATGACAGTATGGATGCCTCACAGGCGCTGCAAATTGTGCCTAACAGAACGTTTGGGATAACGTTCTAACACTGTTGCTTGGGATAGCGACCTGGACCTAGCTTGTGATAGCCAACTCCACACCTAGAACGAACAAAGACGGTTGGCATAACGCTGAAACATTGGACTCGGTTGCTTGGGATAGCAAGTTGGACCTGGCTTGGGATAGTCAGCTCCACACCAAGGACGAACGAAGACGTTTGGGATAACGTGGAAGGATTAGACTCGGTTGCTTGGGATAGCAACGTGGACCTGGCTTGGGATAGTCAGCTTCACACCAAGGATGAACGAAGACATTTGGGATAACGTTGTAACATTGGACTCGGTTGCTTGGGATAGTCCACACCAAGGACGAATGAAGATGTTTAGAAAAATGACTCAATACAGAACTTCGTTGCACAAATAACAACACTGAAAGCGTTTGGGACAATGTAGCAACAAGGTATGGTCAACAATCTTTTCGCATTTGCTTGTGATAGCAAACTTCATCTGGTTTGTGATAACCATGGAACAGGACTGTAAGTTTGAACATGGCAGGCTAGGAAGTTGTTAAGATATATTTTATCCTTATTATCAGATAGAGATTAGGTATGTTATGCGAGGTTAGCATTACATTTTGCTTGTGACAGCAAATTCCATCTGGTTTGTGATAACCCTGGAACAGCATAATAAGAATGCACAAGACAGTTTAGGAAACCGCCAACGTACCATTTTTCAATAATACCAAATAGAGATTGGGTTCATATATGCGAGACTAGCGTTACATTTTGTTTGAGACAGCAAATTCCATCTAGTTTGTGATAACAATGTAGCAATATAACATGTTTCATTTATAACGTAAAAATTGGGTACATCTATGCGAGACTAGCGGTAAATTTTTCTTGGGATAGCACATTCAATCTGGTTTGTGATAACTATGGAACAACATTGTAAGGATGCACATTAGAAGTTAGGAAGAAGCCGGAGTACCATTTTTCATTAATGTACAACAGAGATTAGCTACATCTATGCGAGACTAGCGTTACATTTTGCTTGTGACAGCAAATTTCATTTGGTTTCTGATAACCTTGGAATATCTTTGTCAGAATGCACAGTTTAGGCAAACACTAAAGTATCATTTTTCATTAATAACCGATAGAGATTAGGTTTTATCTATGCGAGACTAGCGTTACATTTTGCTGGTGATAGCAAGTTCCTTATGGTTTGGAATAGCCATCGAACAGGTCAATAATATGCACATGACAGGTTACGAAACAGCTGAAGTACTATGTTTCATTAACAACATATAGACATTAGGTACATCTATGGTAGACTAGCGTTACATTTTGCTTGTGATAGCAAATTCCACATGGCTGGTGATAACTATGGAACAGGACTGTAAGTATGAACATCTCTGGTTAGGAAACCACCAAAGTTCTAATGTTCAGTAATAACGGAAGTTAAATATCATTATGCCCGATTAACGTTACAATTTGCATATGTGGCACTCGAACAGAAGCGCGCTCTGGATTGTGTTGTCTTGAAGGCCATGTAGTCTGTATCAATAGATGACGCATCTCCACGATGATGCGGCGACCTTAGGATAATTAATGTTCGCGCGTTGTTCCAAGGCTGATATTTCGAGGGCAGATTTTGTTGACGATAGATGAATAAATTCTGTTCTATTCTAGCCACCTAAGGTGAACCCTGAGGTAACGGAAGCCATAATAGAAATTGTCGCACGCAGGTATGCGTGCTTGGACTGTGTACAGCAACATGTGAGCGGTTCATTAACTGCAAGTGGCAATACTCTATCCTCTAGGTTCAAAGAAGGGAGAGGAGTGCAAGCTGGCAGATATTCACATTGAAGCAAAGAACTCAGGAGTACCCTGACAGAGGCTTCCAGTGATATCTTGCTCCTCGGTGTACGTCTGACCAAGTAAGTCAATTCTAAAAAGAAATCAGATAAACTGAGCAGCAACTGAAGGCCAAAAGGCCAGACAACGTACTGACAATATCAACTCGCTATTGCAGATGAGGTGTGTAGATCAGCATGGACATTAACGCGTATTCATCATCAATGTCAGAGCTTTAGGAGTGGCGCTAAAGGCCTGAGTTGGACTCAAGTGGTCACTTGCCATTCAGATGGCGACTGGATTAGCACTTTGCCATAGCTGAATCTCATTAGTCCATAAAAAAGTTGAGCTAACTAAAAATCAGCACCTATCCAACTTTTTCTTGCCCCCATGGGTCAACACGTTTGATTCCTTACCTCAAGACACTTTGTCTGTTTATAGGGACATAACACATAAGTCTAGGCTATTGAACTGGGATCAGACTTCTCACTAGAGGTACTTTCTTAACGAATCTGGATTTGCAGTATGCCGGGATTTTGGTACCCGTTAGGGAGAGTCATAGAATATATTTCAGATTCATATTCAAGGGACATCTCTTCCAATACAATGCTGTACCGTTTAGGCTAAATTATACCCCTTATGTGTTCACAAAGTTAATAAAACCATTTCTGGAATACCTTAAGAAAAAGTTGAGCACTTTCAGGCTCAGTATTAAATTGGAACAGAAAGAAAGTAACTTTACTTGAGCGGACGCTGCAGACATTACTAAACCTAGTAAGGGCAATAATGGACAGCAACCAAGACAGAGTTCCAAACTTTGCGGTGAACATCGGGATCTGGTTTCAGCTTGTCTTTCATTTCGTTACAGCCGACTATACACTAACGGGTGAAACTTCTTGGCTTGTAAAACTCTACTATGCCACTATACTACCATAATATAACTTAAGGTCTACCTCGGCTGGGGATCAAAGAAACTGGCAGATGCGGTCAGAGATATTGAGTTATCCAATTTTTTGTTGTATCATTTCTCGGATTGGGACATTAGTTGGCCAGGGAGGAGTCTCTAGTTTTTGCTCACTCGAGAAGGTCCCGCATGCTAATCATCAAGAACCACTGGTAGTTTTCTTCTATGGTGAATGCTTTGCTACCGAATTGATGGGCTGACGCATATTATACCCCATCCTAGATCAATAGAATGGAGAGCTTCTAGTTTCCACGACTGGACTAGGTTACGGGAAAACTATGGCAATTGTGTAAAGAGAGAAATCTTACTGCCCTCTCGTCAAATATAAAATCTGGTACAGATAAGCTTTTGCGTCAATGGGACGTGGAAACGGAGTGGGAGCTGCACCTGTCACCGTTCTGATTTTGGTTCAAGTTTTCGGTTTTTCTGAAATTTCACTTCTAGAAGTAACGCAAGGAACTGATGGAGAGACCCAGGACGCCGCTCCTACTAATTCTGAAGCTTACCCTGGTTATCGTCACTGCAAAGCTGTCATTCCAATCAACATTGATAATCCATCATGTTTTGTGGGCTTAGATTACGGTAGGACCCTTGTCGGGAAAAAATACATGTCTGGTTTCCTACCTTGAAATTTCTTACCTTACAGGTGATAAGAGATCAAGATATAATTGTTTGAGCTATCAGTCTTTTACCCAAAATGTTAGTAACGGTGCAGACATAAGATGGTTTTTGAACGGCATTTGGACCTTTTTTGCCGTAACGAGCTCCTTCAATAGAGTCTCGTAACACTAAAACGAGAACGTAAAATTACTGTTTATAACGCGAAAGTGAAGTTCAAAATTCAGTAGGTAAGACTCAACGTTAAAGTTGCGGATGGCGTTTTTTAGTATCCATTGAAAATTTTATTTTATCCTCTTCATTTTGCTCGTTCAACATTGTTAGGTATACAATTATGTTAACAACCCTTAGATTGGGATTGGGTACTCAAAGAAGCGAAGTGGAATGAAATAAATAAAAAAATCTCAACTGTTCAGGTAGACCAAGTCGAGGAGTACATGTTCTTTTACAGCATCTATCCTATATGAACATTTATCGTTAAAAAAAATTTGCTTTCATTCAGTTAAACTTCTTAGGGCGGGGGACCACGTCTGAGCTACAGGACGGATTCATAAATAATCTTGGCAGACTTTGTCCCGGAGAAATAAATTCTTCGTAGACCATTTTACTCCTGTCGAAAGTCAAAATCACAGACTTGCTACATCCGCCACCCCTCCACTACCCCGAATATGGTGTCAACTGTCAAGCTAGCAGCTTAAGCTGATCGTCTTTCGTAGTATGCTCTTGCACTCGGACTGCTGACTACGTCATTTTGGTTCAAAACAAATTGTTGCTTGCCCCTTCTACCTATTATTCTGAATTTGTTAGGTAGGATACGTTATCCTAGAATCTAGTTTACCTCTTGACGCTAAGCCTAACAACTGGCATAGCTCCAGCCTGTGAATGAATGAATAACTAAATTAGTGGCATACCGCCCATCATGAGGAGCCGGCGCATATGCCGCATAAACGGGCCCTTGTGTACCCCTACATTCCATAATCCTCAAGCTCCGCCCTTCTAGCAAAGTTGAGTATAGCCCCGAGTCCCAGTTCCTCAACATTCTGGGGATCCAGTGTTGCTCACCTCAGCTCAGAGCCTGACAAAACATGCGCCGAGGACTTTTCCTCTAGCCCGTCACGCTCACACATGCAGGAGGCGCTTCAACGTGTTATGACCAGACAACTGTCCCACCCACATCCTGAGGTTGGCTCTAGCCAAAGATAAGCAAAAGCGACCATCCTTAACACTAGGCTCTACGATGAGCTCCCGTGCCTGACGGAGATGTCTAGACATGCTTCTCTATTCTGAGTGTTGTCTAGCAATCCATTTTCCCGCCTAAATGATGTAAATTTCGTTGTTGGGGGTCTTTAGTAGTAAATAAAACACTTTATCAACCTCTATTTTTATTGTTCTTAATTCTTAAATACACAATCACCACGCATTTCATCCGAAATAATCAAATAGAAAAAATTTAAAAAAAAATCGAAAAATTATAACACAGGTTTAGTTGCTTTGTGCAGCTTTTTCATAATTACCAGTTGACGATACCGTGTCAAATATCAAAATTCATACAAGAGAAAAATTACAACAGGAATTTTCGGGGAGTCTTGGGTTCTTTGTACGTGTGTATGAAATATATACAGCGACTAGAGAAAAATTGGCTTCGCATAATATAACGTGTATAGGAGGCATTTTCAATATTAAAAATCGGCATAAGCAAAAGCACAATTTTTGATATCTAAGGGACCGTTCTCACCGAAAGTAAATGGCAACAGCAATCCGACTTAGCATTTGAATTCAAATACAAGCGTTCATACCAAAGTGACGGGAAAACGACGAGTTGGTCAACGGTAGACTAGCACTGAGGTCGTTGGTTAGTTTGCAGATGCCTATCAGTTGATCAAATATGTCATTGTGACACTTCTGCAACAGGCCCACAAAATAAAAAAGTGGTGTGTGCTTAGGGTCCGGCTATGTTTTTCCTATGCATTTTTTCTCGCTGAACTTGAATCTGAAGTCAAAATTGGGGGTCGGTGGACAAATAAAAAAGTAATTCATGTTCAGCATGAAACAGTACATGGGAAAAACAACTACTTTTTTATTTCGTGGGCCTGTCATAGGCCGCCTGTGTGATCAGTAGTAAGTAAACAGCTTCAGAAAAAAAACATCTGGATATATAAAAAAAATGTATGTAAATTCGGAATGACAGGGTCATAGTTTTGAAAATACTGTTTTCAAGATGGGAGCCATTAGCAGCAACACACTGGAAACTACTCCTAAAGTTCTGAATAAGCACGCTTACACATATCGTGTGGAATAGCATTCAACTCTTCAACAATACGCTCTCTTAGGTCTAATGGAGTGCGAGGAGGTGGCCCGGGTGGTCATCAGATCTGAGTATCTGTGTCTTTTTTCTCTAGGGATACCTAAAGTATAGAGCGTTTAGGCATCCTCCTCACACTCTATTATAGCTAAGAGGTGGACTGTTGGAGAAGTAAACGCTTTTCCCACGATATGAGGGTCATTTTTAAAGTAAGAATCGGTTGCGCACAGCACCCGCGCATCGTGTCACCTGACGTCAGTTCAACCTCAGAAACTCTGGGCTAGTCTCTCACTACCCTGCCATTACGCTACATGTTAACGAGCTGCTCAAAGCATCCGGGTCTTGAGCAGTGTGTTTCTGTGGACGGCCGCCATCTTTGAAACAAAAACACTTTTTTCTATAAATCCAGGTGTCTTTTTATACCTCCTTGATTCTGCCGCAACATGTACCTCTCGGGTTTCTGTGTCCTTTGAAGTGACAAATGGAGCAACAGAGTTGAAAACCTTCCAGGAGAGTTTGAGTTAAAGAGTGACAAAAAAGTTAATAGTGTACGAGTGACCGTGAGACTTAAAAATATGTTTGCATACAAGGTACTACTTTCCGTAGATTCTTCACTACACACTGTATTTGTTGTGCATTGGAAGATTTGATCTACGAAATACATTACATATACGATTTTTCTTCCGATCGGTGCTTTTGAATACCAAACTAATCTGTTTATATTCCGCCTTAACGTCAAAATGAGACTGCCAGTTGCTTCAGTGGGAACCCAATAGTAAAACAAGCAAAGTCGAAATCGAGTCGGGTTGCCTTTGGTGAGAACAGTGCCTGATTCCACATATAACTAAAATTTTCTTGACAAATGGCTTTCGTAAATTTCAAATTTTATATTCTGTCTTAGGTTGGGAAGATGTTTGATTTTAATTTTAATATGTTATAAAGAGGGAAGACCCTGAACAACCAAATCATTGAAAATACTTCCTACTAAACTTTTTTATATTTACGTTTAGAAAAAAGAAATGAAAACCTGTACACATCTAGAGAGCTAAATATAGAGAGTCGATATGTAGTGTGGACAACAATTTCCACCTAAAAATAAGAGTATCAAAATAGAGAGATAACTTGACAAAAAATATAACTTAGAACATAAATATAAGGGTTTCCATTTAACTTGTACTCAAACTATTATCGTCATATCAAGCCTTATATTTAAAATGTATAAAAGTCCTAATACATAAACAAAAAAGTTACAATACTTCTACCAGTCAAAATACACATCTAGTATATGTAGGGCTTATTAACTAAACTAAGCTAAACTAAAATATCCTGATCAGTATTCCATAAGGTGTGTTCTACTATATAGGTATGTGATGTTTTCCAAAGTATCTCCCATGAACTGGTGAATCATTTAGAGGCACTTTTTTAAGACTTATCTTGAAACAACTTTTTTGGCGTTTAGTTTTCGAAGATTATTTCTTTGAAATCCTTCTGAAAACAGTAACTCTAAATGAATCATGCAATATATCCACCTTATTACTTTTGATTTTTCTAGTTAAATATCATGATCCAAAGTCACAGTATTTGAAAATAGATTTAACTTCACTGGACCAATGTTTGATCAAATATCACGAAACTTAATTTGGAAGCTCCCATTATTATTATCATGGAATGTTTGAACAAAGTGTTAGTGCGTTATAAAATATCTATAACGTGAAATTCAAAGAAAATAGTAAAAGACCCATAAAATCATATATATTACCAAAAGTTTTAGAAGGCAAATTTGTCAATAGTAATAACGTGAAAACACTATACTCTAGGTAGTTCATGCCCAGGAAACCTTGCTTATGGAAGGTTGTTTTACACTAACGAAAATATATGTTATATTAGGTCAAAAAAAGTCCAGGGTCCATAAGCCGAGTCTTCGGCCCTGAAAATAACTTACATTTCAAGTTGATAGCATCAATGAAATTTTTACATTTAAATATTTCAGAGAATATGTATTTCAAACTTTTTACATCATTTTCTTTTTATTTTATTACTTAATTTTTCTTTAAAAGTCCAAACTTAGCAATTTTCGCATTTTAGTCAAAGATTCATCCTCTTTCGAATTAGTATTTTTATACGAGCGAATGGTCGCAAGAGTTTCTATTTCAAATCCATAATAAAACACACAAGCATATAACATATAAAAATAACTGCGCTCACATTAAAAAAACAAGAGTTAAATCGTATCACCTTAGATACTCTACTCTGGTACCGAAAAGGAAGAGATAAGTCGGTGCACTCGTATCCCGCCATATTTTCAAAGAGTTGCCGCGTTGGCAGTGGCGTGCGATGTGTTCCGCTGCTCTCTTCCTTTTCGGTACCGAGTATAGTAAGGTTTCTCGAGTATCAGCGGCATAATAGACTAGTTGGCAACGTGTGTGCATGCCGTATCATCGCGAGTATTTAATAAAATGATTCGTTTTGCTAGGTATATAAATTATGTTTATTTTCCATCTGATCTTTTGAAAACTACAGTTCTAGCAAAAATTCCACTTTTATTAATTGTCCTATACGCCAAAACTGTTTATGCTTTAAATGTAATTACGATGATTATCATTCAGGTCTATGTTTGTGGTAAAAAATGTATATGAAATACAATCAAATGAAACTATTCACATATTGATAAATATAATTATTATAACCATTGGCTATATTATATTATAAATAATAGAATAAACACATAATTACATGATGATTTAAACCTTAAGAAGCTTTTCTCGTTAGCAAAATAAATTTTCATTTAAATTACGGGTATTAGTGAAATATGTATAATATAATGAATTTATTTAAGGCACTTGAAAACTCTTGCCAGTATATAATTTTTTTTTTAATTTTTCAACGTCTTTCTCTCCGAAATGATAGAGTGTTCTGCGTTACTATTCCAATAGGTCAATATCCAATTACTACGCGAAGTCTCATCTCAAAATAAATTCCGAAGGTTAGTGTGTTCTTTATAGATTTTAAGTAGAAAGTGTTGTGACCATGCACTCATACAGAAGCACTAAGTTAAATATTAAGAAATGGGTGGATTTTTTAAAAATGCCAAAATTACGAAAATTGGGCTTATAAAAAAAAAGTTTAAAATACATTCAAAGATATTTAAATACAAAATTTCATTGATGCGTTCAACTTGAAATATGAATTATTTTTAGGACAAGAAACTCCGCTTTTCAGATAGTCTAAGCCATATATAACTTATAAATGTTAATAATAGATTAACTTTCAATATCAAGTTCTTTAAAAAGTCATCCGAAACGCTAGGAATATCAATATCCAACATCTGCGGAACAAAATTAATATTGGAAGTCAAAGCCTTATTGTAAGTTCACAGTAGAAATCAGCGATGGTTTAAAAACATTAACCTCAAAGTATAATTTGCCTGGACTATTGTTTCGTTCAACCGTATATAGGTTCGCTACGTTACAATAAAGAGAAACTACTATCTGATTTTGTGCATAATTTATAATAATTAGATTTGGATTATACACATATCATCACTACTTTCTTGTGAAATAATTGCTAATCCGCTATTTCTATTTCATCAATAATAATCGAATATTCCAGCTACTATAAGCTTCAATAATTATTTCTACTGATAAGTATGTACACATCGCATATATTTTAGAAAAGAAATATGTTTAATTATAATATAATATATGTACAATACCTAAATTTTTCGAGAAATTTGTTTTTTCCTTGCCTAATCTCAGCTCTTCAAAAAATTGTAGATTGGATTACTATTTTTGTAGCTGCCGTGAAAAATTTGCTACAAACATTTTGTTACAGAAAAATACCTTATTTGTAAGCTGCTGAATTTTATTCGGATAAAAAGCTGTCATTTTTCAAAGTTGACTAGATTAAATCAATCATTTACCTGATACTGGCTACACCAGTACAAAATGTTACTTAACACAATAAAAACGGCATATACATTATGAATTTCAAGGATCTTTCAAATTCTACTAATTTCCGAATATTTTTGAATTATTTTGGCACAAATCAGTTTTTATTTTTACTACAATTTCACATATTATACCAGGGTCATAAAACTGATTAACTCATTTCAAGCAGGAATTCATTCGGTATAAACGTCTGACAGTTACTTTTTCCATAAGCTTTACGTAATGATCACACAAAATATGCAAACAGTTCGATATCCTAAAAGCAAATACACATTTCGAGCTGCTGGAATATAATAAAAAGTCTCACCGATGAGTCAGTATCATAATATAGAAAAAATATCATTTATTTTAACATGTAAGGCAGAATAATGATTCGTCAACTATTATAATAAAATAATAAAACAAACCAAAAAGGCAGAAACAGACAATTTTGAAAACATGCGTATGTACTATTTTTGTACCTAGATGTTAAGTGACACATACGAACGCTGAAAGTCTTGGAAGGACGGCATTCAGTTATATGAAAAGATTTGATATATCGGTTACTCCATTTTTTAGGTGCGCTATATCTAGAGCCATCTATACAGCTCCTAACGGAACACCGCGGTCAATCTGTGAATACTGTTTGGTTGTACCCGTTTTACATTGACAATAAATCCACCGATTTCTCAATGGATTGACTTCATGGCCAAATTTCAAAAGTGTAAAACGGGAACTTGAGATCAAATAAATCCATGAAGTTCTTTGTGGACTTCTTTACGAAATAACCTGTTCTAATTTTTGCCAAGTTGAACGTCGAATTCCATGGTGTTAACATTGTTTTCCTTTCATTATATTGAACTAATTTTCAAGTCCAACATAGAACTTTTTGGACCTACAGTATGGTTTCTGTTTATGAGATTCGCCTCAAAATAAAAAATAATGTTTCTAGCAAGAATTTGTTGTGTTTGGCAGCACTGTGTACTGACCGATAATCAATCAATTTGTCCACTGATGTAAACATCGCAAAACATAATCGGGATGACCTTTGAAGAAATCCATCTGAATAAATTCGTGAGAAATTGTTGATGTAAAACGGGTATTATGGCTGCGTCAAATTTTGCGTGATGGAACGATTACGAATTCAGAGCTTAACACGGCGGCCATGCTGATGAACTACAGCATCATCCTATTAGTTATCTAAACGGCATGTCCATAACAACCGCCCGTTTTACGCGGATTGACCATCAATTTTTTAGCGTTCATATGCCATTGAGCTAAACTAAGCTGCTAATCAAGGAACATTTAGTAACTTTTTAACAATTCATTTTCACAAAATATAAAGCTCCTTCGAAATCCTGCCTTACACAATAACGAATCAAGATTATAACCTTAAAATGGTTCTGATCACAAACATATGGTCCTTGACTGGAGTACAAGCGACTGGAAACCCCTTGCGTAATTTACTACTAAATCCTTACATACTAAGATGTTAGAGAGCTCGGTTAGCATTGTTTTTTGGGCTATCACAAGGGCTTATGTTAGTGAGTTTCAGCTCTTTGGCTCTTCAATACACGAACACCTTTTTTGATAGCTTCAAGAATGTCAGATACGTCTACTATACAATTAGTCGAGGCGAAAACTTCGCATTCTACCTTGATTTTTGTTCATAATCACGTTTGTTAGATGCCTCTTATCATAAATCAAGAGATTACCAGGCGGTAACTCGGTGAACGTTTGTTTGAACATTTTTTGCAAATTTTGGTGTAAAAAAATGTTTTTTACTCCAAATAATTTTTTTTTTAAATATTTCGAGCATACATATCTGAGAATAAAAGACCTTTAGTAACTTTTTTCTAAAATTTTCGAGATATAAGCGGTTTATTATCTATATTTAATGTTTAAAAACTTGGTTAAAGGATTGTCATCTTTGATGTTGCCAAGTGTCTAAATTGAAGTTAAAACCTTCCCTTACAAGACCCCGGAAATCTTTTTGAGGCTTGATTTATTCTGAAGTATGGTTAACTAATAACGCGCTATGGATCTCTCGAGCGTACAAAATATTGCATGACAGATAGCGCGTTATTAAAAATTGAATAGCAATGCTTCAAAATAAATCAAGGCTAACATACTCTCCGGGGTTTTGTATGGGAAGATTTGGATTTTAATTTGGACTCTTGTCAATCTCAAAAATAATAGTTTTTAAACGAGCCTTTAAGCATTGAAAATGGACAGGTTTTTCATGCTTTAAATAATGTACAATTGGAAAACGGTCAACTTAAGAGACACATTACCAGGGATCTCACTGATCTAAAATACCTAGAACACTTGGTCCAGAGCAAAAACCGATGTTTTTATAATTTGTTTAAAAAATCGTTTTAACATATTTCTGGAAACCTCTTGATTCATGTTAACGGGCACCCGTGATTATGAAAAAAAAACAGTTGTTAGCTGTAGCTTCGTGAAAATAGTGGAAGTGGTGTTTTTCCTGGAATGCATGTTTATCAGAATCTTAATATTGCCCGAGACAGTTGAATTTTAGGAAAAGACTGACACGATTCGCAAAAAAACTTGAAAATATAATATGTATATTCAGTAAGCTATGGGTCTCACTTACAGCCTATTTTACGAGTATCCATTACGTTTTGACGTCTACTGAGGTGAGCAAATGATCAACAAGTGACTTCTTTGTATTAGTCTGTAACGCTGGCAATAACAAATCAGATGTAAATCTAGAAAAACTATTCAAAGCTGTTCACGTATCTAGATACTTTTAGTAACTGGGAATTTTTTGACAATAAAATATACAAAGTACACATAGAAACATGTTTATTGAAAAATTATTATAGTACATTTGGGATTTATTGATTACGAGGCAAGTCAACAGAACAAACTGCATTGTCCTTTCCATTAGATGTAATTTTACCTATAAAAAGAATATAGATACGTGTTTCTGGTTAATTGCCCGTCATCAGAGCAATTTAATTCAAATAAAGGTTAAGTATATGCAGACATTAATAATGAATACAGCTTGTTCAAAACAGCACTCATGTAAAAAATTGATCTTGCACGTTACATCAACCTGCATTCATTTGGCCGTTTGAAAGGTGTAATTCAAATTGATATTGCTTAATATCTCACACTCTCTGTAAAAACCATAAAATCTTTTTATTATTCTCCTTCCACGCGACGTTTTCGTTTCCTCAGGATTTTTGCAGTGTTCTCAATTTGCCTGTACTCGCGATCACTGCACTGTAAAAGTTGACTACATTTCATGGCTCCCTGCAATAGTTGTATATTTTTCTAACTTGTTAGAATTACCTCAGTAATGTTCAGACCTTATTCGGGGAATCGAACCTCTATCAATTCGGTCATAAACTGCCACACATTTTGAATTAATTGTATAGCTGTTTCATTGGTATTTCAAGTTTCAAGAAGTAGAGATGATTATCGTGTCATAAACTGTTTATATTATTTTATTCCTACCTAACTTGAAATTTAGTCATGATCATTAAATTTTCTAAATAAAAGAGTTGTTAGCAAATACAAAATGAATCCGTAGCGTACAAAAAACACAACAGAATACGGCTCTGTCTACCAGGCGTTGACGGATCCGTCAGCATTGTGTGTCACTTGTCGATATGGGGAATCATGAAATATTACTAGTCAGCTGTGATTCTACCGCAATGCATACTCGATACTGGATAAAAGAAAGTAGAAATAAAGATAAAAATGTCTTCTATTTGCAAATACACCACTACATAGATTCCGAGCATTTATATCTAGGATAATACGTTGGTCATAGAATCAAAATCATTTAATAATGTACATATATTTGTAACTATACAAATCAGCAGAATAAAATTACACGTGTGAAATCAAATCTTTTCAAAGATGTATTCCGGAAACCATCAAAAAAGATCGTGTGCCTTTTTTAATACTATTTGTGCTCTGTATTGTGCTATACGATACGTAAACACCATACCATAGAAAGAGTTACGATGAGAGATTTTCTTGAGTATTCTCGTAGTGTGAGTGGTAGTGGTAGGCCTGATGATATGTTCAGTAGGGCGTAAATCGGTTGTAACCACTACGATAAGCCACAGCCTATAAAAAATAAAAGTTATAGTTTAATACGCACCACAACCGTTTTAAGTACCTTCATGTGATTTTATTTAATTTCAAAGAAAAATAACACACATTGTTTGATTAAAGCATATTATTTAGTTATAAAAATACTGAAATTTATTAGACTTCATGCGGATCAAAGTCCCGATATATAAAACTGCAGCGTTCTAGGAACATTTTGCATCTTCGGTTCATTTCTGGGAGTTCCACATTCGGTTGATTGTTATAGCTAAAGGTTGTGGCATTGCTTATCAAAAGATAAGCAGACATTTTTGTTGATCCTATGGTTCCTTGATCATACCCATAAAAAACTACTTTCAGTGACGCGGTTAGTTAAAATTCGAAATTCGGGGTTGAAATTTGATATTGATATAACGTCTCTCAATAACCGCCCATTCGCAAAGTTTGAGTCTAAACAACTCAAGTAACACTTGTGAACAAAATTAAAATAATTATTTGTGACATAGACAAAACAAGGTGGTTAATATGTAAAACATACCCAAAAAGCCGGAAATAGCATTCGATTTTTTTTATCACCCACGGTTTTCTTGCAATAAGGCATTTTATTTGCTGCTTATACTCGTAAAATATAAGGATATGTGTGTAAGAGTACTAATAAACACTCGAATAAACATTAATCTCAGAATGTTGTTGTCGATGTTTTACGGCGATATGTTGCTACTGAAGTATCTCTTAACAATGTCCGTCAATAATCAGCAAGCAAATTGACACTCCATTTGCTCTGCCAAGATGAGAATCCGAAAAGTGAATTTTTAGAGACATGTTACATCCCATTCCGTTATAAGCATGAATTTGCAGTAACTGATTTAAAAGCATTCCAAGCTCGTAATTCAGTTTCATTTAGAGCACTGTCAAATACATCATCCTTCATGATTTTCCGTATTTGTAGACCCACAAATATACCCTCCTCCATGTCGATGCATAGCTTTCGCAAAATTTTTCATCAGTCCCAACTTAATATGCAAAGGTGGAAGCAACACGTTTTTGGGACCAACTAGTGGTTCATGAGCAATGTGTTTGAGGCTTGGAGTTAATACCTGACGTAGTGACCACTTCTTCTGTTCATAATGACGATCTCGCGTACGACTGTCCCATTCACAAAGGAAACAACAATATTCGGTAAATCCCAGTTGCATTCCAAGAAGAAGGGCTATTACCTTTAAATCTGCACGTATGGCCCATCCATATTCATTATAACGAATATTATATATATTCACATGATTCCTTCATATGAACTGCGTGCGTTACAGGAGAGGAATCAATGAACAGGCGCCAAACATTTGGATCATGTTTCTGTCCTAACACGTCAAACAAATTGTTGACATCGGAGCAATATATTATCTCCCTTTCTTGACGGAAACGGTGTGTGAGGTCTTGCTGCCGTTTTCGGTAAAAAGTTAACATCACCGTGAAGATTCCATCCTTTTAATCTTGACTCTTAAAAGTTCTGACTGGGATTTTGACAGATTTAATTCTCTAACTAAAACATTAGGTTCGCTCTGTGTGGGAGGATGGGAAATTCCTGTACCATCACTTTCAGAATCGGTGGATTTGACTTTCTCATCCAAAGACCAAGATTCTGGTGGAACTGGGACAGAAAGTTCATCACTATACTTAACCGGCCGCAAAGCTGATAGTAAATTAAAATACTTAACAGTATGATTCGATTTTGGTCCAATACCTTTAGTATTTGAAGCAAAAATAGCAATCAGTAGTATGAGCTCTTGGTTCTCTCCAAACCATTGGTACCGCAAAGGGCATTTCACGATTGTCGCCTCTTAACCAACCTGTTAACAACGTTACACAAGACTAACAACATATATGAGGGGCCCATAGTTTATCTTGGTCACCAACAGAAGATCAAGGCACACAGAACCTTCTCACAAAACCCCACTGTAGAGAACAGACAAGCCGACGTTGAGTCCAGAAACAAATATAAAGCAGCGGTACGCAATGCCAAAAACCAGCATGATATAAAAGTTAGGCACAGGGTAATGTCGCAGCTCAATGGCAGTCGGTCTTTCTGGACGCTGGCCAAGCAGATTGAAAAGAACTTCTCACACAGTAGCCTTCCACCACTTACGTGTCAGGATGGAACTATTGTATTCAACTCGAAGGCCAAGGCGGAAGTGCTAGCCAAGATCTTTGCTACCAACTCCACAATGGACGTCGCACCCAACGCCCAAGTGCCGTCAATTCAAAGGGTTCCCTACACTATGCGGGAGGTAACATTCAGGCATAAGACCGTAAGACGAGCGCTCTTGTACTGAAGAGGTGTGCACCGGAGCTTGCTCCAGTTCTTTCGCGTCTCTTCTAGATATCTTATGAATCCGGCACCTTCCCAGAAAACTGGAAATTTGCTCATGTCCAACCCATCCCAAAAAAGGGATCTAAGACCAACCCTTACAACTACAGGCCTATAGCTCTGCTTTCTGTTTTAAGTAAGGTGATGGAGAGGTGCATAAATCGGGAGCTTCTGGACTACCTCGAACGTCACGGCTTGATTAGCGACAGGCAGTATGGTTTCCGGCACCAACGATCCACAGGGGACCTCCTAGCTTACGTCACTCAATTGTGGAGTAAACTCATCCAGTCTTATGGTGAGGCCAGTGTAGTTGCTCTTGACATCACAAAAGCGTTCGATCAGCTGTGGCACGCTGCCCTCTTAAGCAAACTTCCATCCTATGGCCTCCCAGAAAAGCTTTGCAGATGGGTGGCTGACTTTATCTCTGGCCGCAAGATATCCGTCGTAATTGACGGGTTCTCCTCTTCATCCCACAACGTCAACGCGGGTGTTCCCCAGGGATCGGTCTTGGCTCCGACACTGTTTCTCTTACATATCAACGACTTCCTTTCCTGCACGATCAACCCAATCCACAGCTTCGCTGATGACAGCACTCTACATGCAGGAATTCAGAGTGACAAGCCGATCTCTGCCGCTGAGTTGGAAAAAAGAAGACTAGCGATGACTTCCTCTCTGACAAGAGACCTGGAGGCTATCACTGCTTGGGGACGCAACAAT
The DNA here is from genome assembly GCA_963669975.1 of Acanthoscelides obtectus. Taxonomy (NCBI): domain Eukaryota; kingdom Metazoa; phylum Arthropoda; class Insecta; order Coleoptera; family Chrysomelidae; genus Acanthoscelides; species Acanthoscelides obtectus. The sequence goes on along the minus strand of CAVLJG010000001.1, from coordinate 51,588,719 downwards.
CTTGTACAGTTCAATGCTTCCAAAACGCAGTACTGTACTTTGACGAACAAAAAGCGTCCCTGTTCTGTTTTTAGATTTGATTTAAGGGTCTCAAAATACATAAGATACACTCAAAAATTGCCATGTCACAAATCCTGTGTTTATCAGTGTAATTTAAGAAAAATATCAATATCAGAACAAATGAACATGAACACTGTAACTTAGCCAGAAAACCGTAATATACATAAGATGACATGACCTTTTTTGTTTGGTTTAATACACAAATCAGATGCTATATTATAGATAACCGCATACTTAATTGAACGAAATTTCAAAGAAATTAAATACAAATGAAAATAAAAAGCGCACAAAATTGATACTAAACTTTTGAATATACAGTATTTTAAACAAATTTCATTAATAATCTCAAAAATCCCTTCAGTCCGCCCGGGTTCCGAGGTTTGAACTAAAAGCACTCCTTCGCGTTAAATGAACGATGTGGAAGAAGTAATAGATTTCGACCGTAATAAGTTGCTTTAGCCGATAGTTTCGAATGTATTAATAAGGTTTTTGAGATCCAATAATTCGAAAAAAAAAAACGAATAATAGATTCTAATCGCGTTTCTTACGTTTTTGAGATCACTCAGTTCGACCTCGACGTTAGGTGGTCTCTACGAGCTCGTTTTAAGGCCAGTTTAAGGACAACTTCAAAACTAATGGAGTTAACGCGTATTAGGTTACGTGTTACAATAAAAATCAAAAGGTATGCTTTTACTCACCCCGTATCCTGCCATCGGTCCAATGCCATGTCCAAGGTATGGATCCGTAGCTGCAGCGGCCGCCGCAGCGGCTGCATACTCCCTGCCATATCCCGCCGCGACGGCGTATTGCGCGGCAGCTGTCGCGCCGGCAGTGGGCGCAGCTGCCGCGGTCGGCTGCTGCTGCTGTTGCTGTTGTTGAGCGACGGCGGCCGCGTTGTAACGGGCGGCAGCCATCGAAGCTGTGTACGTGGCGGCCGCGGCGTGGTAGGAGGCCTGCTGGGCAGTCGACAACGGAGGTGGTACGGTACTACTTTTTAACATGGCGGCAGCTGCTGCGGCCGCCGCCGCCGAAGCACTAGTACTACCGACACCGGCGCCGGCGGCGCACGCGGCCGCTGCCTAGAACACCCACACATCGACACATGCACCACGTAACGCATACTCTGACATACGACTGTACATTCGCAAACGATAAATTAGGCGCCCTTACATGTAAAAATTGCAATTTAACATTCGAAATATCGAGAATTGTGCTAAGGGCCCCGGATTAAGCATATGGAAAATGGGTCCCAGTCGAATTGACTAAAAATGATATATTTCTCACCTTCCTACACAAAAGTTCTCATGGGAACAAGAAATAGGAGGGTAACGTGTTCCACCTGAAGATAGTCATCTCATTACTTTATTTCGGCGTCCAAAAAATCATCAGAGATGAAATGAGATATTCGTGCGCCATATATGAGAAGTTGTTACTGATATGTTTATCCCCTCCGAAATATTCAGAAATCTACTTTGAAAAGGTTAGTTATAACTCCAGGAACATCTCACTTCATAACGGATATTTTTTTCGACGTTGACATACAGGCAGGTAGGATACGCTAATCAATTCCAATATGCAATACATATATGCACTTATTTTGGGTTTGATAACAATTGATCTATCAGATTGCAATTCTTCAGTCGTAGGGTTGCAGCATGGACTATTCAAATATCTCGAAACGACCAATATTTTAGTTTTTGGCTATAATTACCGCAAATATAGCTGAGCTGACATGAACATATTTCAGTATAATTTGGCTATATCTTGATTATATTGTCTGCTATATGTAGACACATACACTTTTTAGAATTTATCGTCAAAATCAGGCAAGGATGACTCATGAAACTGTACGAGAATAGGTCGGAAATGTCAAAATGTGTAGCAATATAGCCGGACCATACAAAAATGTTACCAGATGTTGCTTGCTGCTATGGCAGATAGACAATGCAGTAAAATTTTCCATTTAGGTAATTTTAGGCGTTAAATTCGAATTCGAGATAGGAAATAATTGGTTGAAATTCATGTTGGAAGCCCCAAATTTATGACGGATTCGAAATTCACGCGCCCAATTATCCATTATCCTTTAACTTAAGGTTTCGATGTCACCAAAAGATACTTCAATAGCCCATAATACGTGATATGGTCGAAGGCCAAGCGCCAATAGTTTCATACTATTTTTGAATGTCCATGACATGTTTCACCATTTTCAGAATTTAGCTACTAAATTTTCGAGTCGGTATTAGTCTCGCAGATATGCGATCTACTGGCTATTAGGACTTGACCAAAGAGTAATTAGATCAAGAGAAGCTATATCGTGGAATGTCTTCTCCATTATAGTAGGAGAGCTGACCGCAAACATTTAGTTACATCATCGCATCTTCATATGATACTATAACAACTGGTCAAATCTTGCATATTTTGATGATAAACAGCAAACTTGCCGAGTTTTTTACTAGTTTTCAATATATCATATCAGTGTGCGATGTAACCAAAACTTTGGATGGCTCGACATTCTGACAAGGATACCCTCCCCGTGTTTCGATCATATTTGACCGAGATGATGTTGCCAAACTGACATGAAATGTTTAGAAAACGGTACATTTATAACGAGCTGAAGGAGTTTAGTTCTTTTCACGGTTAAGTTAAAAAGCCATAAGACATAGGCAAACACATCGTTTTAAGACCAGGCTGTTTATATAACTGCCAACTATGTCAAATACACCAACTATTGGTTAAATAAGCAATTTGAGGTTAGAAAAGAACTGAATTTCAAGCTGACATTCGTATTTTGTTACTAAACTAAATCGTGTAATATTCCATGTAACACCCTAAAATTTAAATAGCTATGTGAGAATAACTTCTGTTTACATGACGGAGAGTACACTCGCGAAAATTGGAGTTTTAATTTATGGAATGAAAAATAGATTTCGTAGGCTGCAAACGGATGATAAATATCCCCGCCATGAAGAAATGTCTAAACAAAATTGAATGAACAAAAAATGCTTTCTCTACGAGTGATGGACAATGAGTTCATCAAAAAAAGATGAACTATCTGGCAACATCGCTTTTATCTCTGCCCAGATACGAACAGCACGCTATCAGCTATTTTCTGAACGCCATGTTTTGGGTGGTATCCCTTATCTCTCCGTAATTTATTCGCCTTGCCTAGCTGTCTTCCTTGGTATACGTACTATCTGCCTTGACAGTCTTGAATAAGGCACCAATATCAGTACCTGTTTTGTACCACCAAATAGTCTTCAAGAATGGTGAAACAGATCATAAAAAAAGTAATACGTTCCAAAAGTGGATTTGATAACAAAAATATTGAAGAGCTTTTTTAATGGCATCTTTTAGTTTAAATATCCACTTTTAAAACACTATATACTCGTATACGATGGATGTGAATAGGTTAGTTGGTTAGAATGTAATAGACTAATGATAGGACCGTTAGATGTCTAATTTCCAAATATTGATGTTGCCTAACTCACAATTTCTGTTAATATCGAAATTATGGAAAACGTTCTTGACGTAGTGTAGAAATGAGCAGCTCTTTGATATATACAGAATATTTATTAAACATACATTCTACACAGAGCAGATGTAAAATGCAACAGATATTACGACCATGATTCTAGTTACTACAATAATCGTAAACTTTAATATACATCTCTGTAACGTACGTACAACTACTACACGTTGAATAAGAACTACCATATCTACAGGGCTATGGACTATCATACTAGTCTTAATATGAAAATTCAATAATGTTAAAATAACAATAAACTAAAAAATAAAATCTATCGAACGCCGAATCATACAGTTAACAGAAAACCATTACAAGTAAATTATAGATTTGAAAACAGAAAAATATACTTCTGAATCCCTGTATATTTATTCACCAGTTTTGCATACATAAAAATATAACCATAATTCATGAATTTTAAATACATGTGGAAATATGGAAAGCACCAAGAAAATGAAAAATGACAAGATTTTATGTACAAATGTATGTATCTAGCTTTTTTACACGCATGTATTTACTGTCCGGATTGTGATTTGGCCGTCTTAATTACTAGATACAGATAATGAAAAATTAGCATTAATATGTACAGACATAGCTGATGCTGAAATTCTTTAGATATGTATTCATACTATGTTTAACTTTTTGTTGTGCCTTTTCATTGTTTTGTTCTGTGATGATTGTTTTCAATGTTTCAAATAATGTGTATGTATTAAAAAAAAATTAGCATAAGCCATGTATCAGGACATTAAAGCTGATGCACTATAGAGGAGGCTACTCTAGGCTTTCATATTGAACCTACTCAGTCGGTGAAGTGCATCTTCATTAAGCTGACTCAATATGATGGCCGAGATTCCTTTTCCTCTACCCATTTTCCCTTAATACACCTACCACCATCCTTGTATATTCTAAATCTTACCTGCAACCTGCTGGAGTAAGTGGGATCAGCCGCTGCTGCGTGCGCAGCCAAGAACGGGTCATAATAGACACCTGCGCCGTCGACTAACGGCGCATTGAGCATCGCCGCAGCTGTCGCGGGCGCGTAACCGTGCAACGCGCCTGCAGCTGTTAAAGGGGTAGGGTGACGCGCGAACGCGGCCGCAGCTGCCGCTGCTGCAGCCGCGGGGTAGGCGGCGCGTGCCGCACGGCCGCGTTGGATGGCGGCCACGCCTGCGCGCAGAGCGGCTGCATCCGGCCATTGCAGGACTGGCACTGGAAAGTCTGGAAAAGACAATGTGTGTATTTGCTTTTCTAAATTTGCAGTCTATAGCTATTCGATTTCACCACTAATCGAATCTCCCTTCTAGCAAACTCAATGCCAGTTCAAGGTAACAATATGGAGTCAGTTTGAGGTCAATATCAATCATTCAAGGTCATCTCACGCTCAAACTAAAGCAAAGCAATACAAATGTCATACACTTGATGATTCAAAGGAAACAATTTTAATAATTCTAAAGCAAAAAGTACTATCTAAAAATAATAAATAACATAAAAAGTTAAAGTATAAATATAGGTCATAAAATACCCCAGTACCAGGATACAAGGTGTCATGAATTTCTACGCCACGGAACGAAAATCATTAGACAAAAAAAATAATTTCCTAAAATAATGGTATTGTGAAATGACACTACTTTCATGATATACAAACATATAAATCTTAGTGTCAAATTTCATTAAGTTCAGCGTATTTCTAAAGTAGAACTGATTTTTACAGATTTTACCTCAAGCATTTCAACCTATTTTTCTCAAAGTAATCTTACAAAAATTTATCAAAAAAGACAACAAAAATAAATGCCTTAGTCAAACCGCAACAGAACTATCAGAAAGTGGTGTCAAGTAGATTGACTCTACACTTCCCACGCCTTCGAGCAATCATTAGTGAAATTTTCCATGTAGTGCAATGGCATCAAAAACACGTAGATTTTTGTCAGAATATGCATTATTTGGGCTTTTCATGAAAAAAAAATGTTTCTCAAAATAGTTTTCTTTTTTTCCTGGGTTTATCTGTAATGGGATTTCAAAATAAATTGCACACTACCATTGCCACTGTTGCTCCTCCACAAGAGGGTATAATTAGAATTTCAGTATGACGTTTCGTCTATTGTCCTCTAGCATCAACTTTTTTTAATGGCCCTCATAATGGATTTTTACACAGGTGAATTGAGTTTTTAATTCTGATTCCAAGAATATATAATTTGTTATAGATTGACATTACCAAACCTTTCTATTATTAGTTATTTAAAAAATAGAATTTCCTAGGTAGGCTTTGAAATTATCAGATAGCCATTTGTTTCATATACCGGAAATGGAATTCTGAATGAATGCACATTAGCATTGCCACTATTTCTCCTCTACAAAAAGGCGTAGCCAAATTCTCAATTGGACGTTTCTGCTTTCGGTATTACATTGAAATTTTACGCAATAGGATACAATTTTTGATTCTGCATTTAGCTAAGAATAAACACGTAATTCATTTATTCATGTCACGATAAACTTTACATATTTAAAGTAATATGCTCTTATTAGTATTTAAATGTACAAAATTCCAATATAGCGTCCATATGAAAAAAAAAAGTTGGTGCTAGAAGTCTAAAGAAGAAACCTCGAATTAAAAATTTTACTTCGCCATTTTGTAGAGGAAAACGTTGGTAACGAGAACATGCAATTTATTTCCAAAACTCATCTCAAATAAGAAAAAATAAACATGATCTTGCGATAAATCTAGTATACGAAACAAATAACTATCTGATAATTTAAATGTCTAGTCAGGAAAGCCTGCTTTTTGAAATACCTAAGGTTTGGCAATCTCAATGCATGACACGTTATATATTTTTGCAATCACAATTAAAAAATGTATTCATCTGTGCAAGAATCCGGTATGGCGTCCATAAGAATAATTATAGTTGATGCTGGAGGACAGTAGACTAAATTATTTACGGTTGACGTACTGTCACCGTCTGGTGAGCCTACTCTTTCTAACACGCGTGTTTCACGGTTCTCTCTTGTAGATATTATAGCGCCGATTTCAACCGTAAATGATTCGTACGGTGTAAATTTCGCACCCACCACGTATGCCCATATCGCGTCACCCCAGTATCTGCTACCTGCTTGTACGAGTCCCTCAAATCAACTAACAAAGATACTGATAAAAAATTTCGATATATACTCGCCATCCTCCTATAACTCATACCCCCTTTTTACCCCTAAACATTTTTTCAAAAATGACCAGGATACTTTGAAACGTCAAAAAACGTCAGTGTTATTTATTTTTTCGTATTTGACCTCAAATTTGAAGTGGTCATAAAATAGCCTCACAAAGACAAACTGACCCTTAGTTTTAACTCAACGACTATAATAGCGTTATAAAACGACTTTAATAACATACGAATCACTTTTTCAAAGTCTTGAACTGACCTTGACTTTGATTAGAAGCCGGGGAGATTCCGTTTGTGATAGATTAAAAAACGAAAAAAGCTTGTATGCTTTTCCAAAAATAAAATTGTTAGTGTCTTCCTGACAACTCATAATGCCAGTAATAGCAGATATTTACCTGTGGTTAGTGTTGGCGGTTTTTTCGTTTGTACTCTAGCAGTCGCATTATTAACCTAAAGGAAAATAAATATTAATATTTTCAAAGGCTCAACTAGAGCTTACCCTTGTGTGAAACGTACAAGAATAAGCTGGTGAGCACATTCATGCATATTGACGTAAAAACATTGCACTTTGTCTCAAAAATGCGACTGAGCTCGTATTACTCACTATATGCATTATTTTTAGTTTAGATAATAGTTACTGGTTCAGATTGGCGAACAAAATAATCTAATATACATTTTTTAATTAGAAAAGCATGCTTTCAATTTTTTTTTTTTAACGCCGTAGTGCTGTTTTACCTGAATACGGCCAAAGCAGAATTCTCTAAAATTGTGGGTTTAACAAAATATCAATATTTTGTCTCAAAAAGTAAAATGCGTGTATTTATTGAGTGTTTTTAGTAACTTTGATGAAAGGGAAGTGTAAAATTCCAAGTTCAAACGTTAAATATCGCACCAAATCTGTGACGTAATAGGTTCTAACGTGACGTAATAGATTCTTCTACGTACTGTGCTAAGATTGTGACCGTGATCCTACCATAGAGGTTATAGTCTAGGAAGTACTTTCGCATCCACTGGAAAAAATAGTCAGATTCGTTTTTTTTGCATAATGTTAATCTAAAATACCCCTTTTGAAAAATCTGCATCTTACTAGGCCCAAAATTGCGTCTAAATTGGTTTAAACATTTTTTTTAATGAATTCCAGAAATAGTGTTGTTCGTTCCTGATACAGTCTTTTTAGGTTTAGGTTTGAACAAAAGAAGGTTCTTATGAACGTTTCTCTAAAGTTAATAGTTTTCGAGATATAAGCGATTTATTATTTGAAAAATGCAAAATGTGCCACCTCCAAGCCTGAAAAACAAAACTACGTATATATGTAACACCTTTCATTTAGTGGCCTGACGAACATGGAGGAAAAAATGTAATGTTTTCAAAGTTCCTAAATGCACGGATATGACAAAATCCAAAAGCATGTCAGCTCAACTTCCTTTTTAAAACCACGTATATCACATACTAAACTTCAAATAAAACAATGTTGTAACAACTGACGGCTGGATCAGGTCCAATTGGCAACAATGCTCAGCCCAATTGAAAGTCACATTAAATAGAAGCATAAATAAATTCGACACGCTTGAGGTGGAGTGGAAACAATCATCATTCGCATTCTAAATGCCACCAATTAAACGATATAATTGAGTTCGGTTTCGTAGAAAAACTTGACAGACGGTTAAAAAATGTGTGAGATGTTGTCACGATCATTCGAATATTTGGTTATTCAAAAACTGTAGCAGAAAGTACATTAGAGGAGACGAGAACGCTAAAATAAGATTATGCTAAAAAACAAATATTTTTCCGAGCAGATGCGAATATACTTCCTGTACTATCCAATATACGGAATATTTCATATGTTGTTGTTGATCACGTACAAATACGACTATGCACATCTTTCTACAAAGTTCAAAATTTGTTTCATAGATTCATTTCGGTTGCTCTATACTATAATACATGCTCAATCTGATCAAATGCGATATGCCAAATTGTGGTAATTCAAATTCTGAACATTTAAATATTTTACTATCTACAATCCGGGATTCATTTTAAAAACTGTTCAAATAATATGAGCTCAGTTCGCAGTTATTAAAAACATTAACTTCGTAACATTGTTTAATATCAATTCATAGGGTGTCTCAAAACTAGTTTTATTACTAATACTAAGTATTTAAACATGTGCACAATATTAAATAAAAATTATTTGTTTTTACTTGATAAAGTTGGCTTGTTATAAAACAACATTTTACTTTAAGCCTAATTTTTTTTTAAACTGTTCATTTTTTAGAGAATAGTTCGGAGTGCCCTGTATTGGAATAAACTGAAGTGAGTATTAAAAAATGCCACATTTCGGAAACACCAATGTGCATTCTATTACGAAATTATTTAATCCAGCCAGTTCCCAAAATAACTATTAATAAAGATGAGGACTTACTCGAAATATTTTCGCTACATGTTGATTGATCTAAGTATAATTTTCATCATGAAATGCACATTTGAGTGAACGTTACTCATTTATTATGGAGTTTTAAGGAAATTATCTTTGAGAATCGCGCCAAGATTTTCACTTTAACTACATAATAATGAATGAGAAACGTTTCTTAGTGTTTCAACATAGAGAAAATAAAAATTCTGAAATTACACACATGTTGATTTAAATATGTCCAAAAACACTTCAATTGTTTTGTAAAGTTTTTTTACTGACAGTAAGAAGTTACATATAACTTAATATTCAAAGAAATTTTATTCTCTCTGTTTTTTTTTTTATTTACAGATGTTTGAAACAATTGGAAGTATTTTGTATATTTTGAAATATATCGATATATGAGTAAAAATTACAAGTCCTGAACAGCACAAACTAGCCAGTATTTTTATGTATTACAAATGAGAAATATGCGAACACAATGTGTCGCAGGAATATAAGAATTATTACAAATCAAAAAGATAGAAATAGAATTGTCTAGACCTTGATTTGACCCTCAAGGTCATGGTTAAGAGTCAGTTCCACAGTCACCAGTGGATAAGCCTTGCGTTGATTTCATGTTATTTTTACTTTATCTTCAGGAAAATCGCTGAAATATTTTCAAACGAATGTTTTTGGGGGCGACAGGACTTTCAAGGTCAAAATAATGTCCGCCCAAGGTCATATATGAACGTAAAATTTTCCACGCTATCCAGTTCTGGGGTCAAAAGTATAGGGTACCGTTGATGAATATCATCCTGATACCTTGACTGGCACTTCAAGGTCAGCCAGCAGTGAACAAAAGACGCCCCTGTTGCCTTTATGTCGTTATTGCTTGATTTTTTTAAAGATCCTTGAAGTTTTTTATGGAAACCTTGACCAAGGGCGTTCTTTTTTTTTGTTCTGTTATTGGCACTGGTCGATAACAAAAAAAAAAGAACGTCCTTGGTCAAGGTTTCCATGAAAAACTTCAAGGATCTTCCAAAAAATCAAGCAATAACGACATAAAGGCAACAGGGGCGTCTTTTGTTCACTGCTGGCTGACCTTGAAGTGCCAGTCAAGGTATCAGGATGATTTTCAAGGACGTTCCAAGGTTAAAATAATTTATACCCAGGGTCAAATCTGAACCTAAAATGTTCAGCTGTCTATTTCCGAGGTCTAAAGTATAGAATCTCATATCAATTGATAATTTGACCTTGAAGGCCAATCTCAATTCAATGTCACCACATCCTAAACTCCTCCATGGTTATGTTTACCCCTTGAATATCTCCAAATATCTGGCCCTTCCGGAACATTTATCGAGCCGAGACAATTACAAAAAGATTCCGAGATCCCTAGATAAGTAAAAATTAGCTACTTACCGGAAGCAAAGTAATTGACAACTTTTTCTTTGACTTTTCGCAAGAATCTCACCCGTAAAAGGTTCCACCACTGTATACCTACAAATAATACCCAAATATTTGTTAATACCAACAGTCCAATTAGGTCATGCCCTTTTGGGATCTATTATCGAAGGAGCATATTTTGTTAGCAGTAAACAGCATTTGTGATACTTATTTTCTTTTAAATTCCCGCGAGAACCAAAATTAAATTGATATCCCTTATCAGCAATATACACATATTCTTGTACCTACGAGTATAAACAGCAATAATTATAATATATGAATAAGTAGTAAACAAGATTACAGATATTCAAGACACTCTATAAAATTATTGGCCGACTAAGATGAAAACATTTGAAATTTCTCAATAAAATCGGGTCATTGTATAAATACACAAAATACTTCCAATATTTTACCATCTATATTTGAGATCAAAGTATTGTAATCTAAGAATATGATTGGAAACCTTGCACTGAGCTGTATTCAATAAAAATATAAAATATATATGAATATGCCATTTTACGCTTGTTTTTGTTCCTTTCGTAGATAAAATATGACATGGAACAAAAAAAATGCTGAAAAAATAGCTTGGAGCAGAAACCAGTTACAACATCCAAAGCTAACGAACATACGCGGAAGCGTTTGATATTAATTTGGAATCGTGCATATTCAAGGTTGATTTTAATTCAATGATGTATTCATACGATTTGATAAAGTATATAAAAACACCTTGAAGATCAAGTAATATTTTGAACATAAGGTTTGGGTATGCCAATTTTCATGAATATCGGTGCCAAAATCTGATCGTCGGAAAATTTATTTCCAGTTTTCATTTTGTCCTCAGTGCTTGGTGGCCCAAACTTGCTAACCAGACCAGTCTGTGAAATCACAAAGTTTACAAAATCATCTGTGAAGTGACCAGCAGTTTTGCGCACATACTTTTCAGAAGCTGTGACTAAGATATCAGACAAAAACCCGACAATTCATCTTATGCCAATTATTTTGTGAAGGCATAGTAAGCTTTTCGCGATTGACAAACTGAATATGAACTAGATGGAATGACTTTCGGTTAATTTTATCAAAAATTCAGTATGTTTCAAGTCTCAATTCGTAGCACAGAAGTTTCTATGGACCCAACGCTTTTCCACAAGTAGTTTCGAGAGTACAGGGCCCCCAAGTCAGATAGCCCGTACCATGTAGCAGCATATCGTAGATTCGATACACGATATTTATTTACGTTCTCTTCATCATCCCTACTGGACGAGTATTGCTCCGAACCTTGCCGGATTAAGCCAGCGCGCGGCCTGTAGCAAATTATATCATGGGGTCAGGGCCAGGCGGTGATCTCTCCCCCAAGAGAGATACAAAAGCGCGGGCTACGTAGTAGCAGTTGCTACTCTTGTTAATCCTCCACTGGCTCCGAAACATAAACCTGTCCAAAAACTGGATTATACGGAGTTTTCGGCTAATGACCTGAATACCATAGATGCTTAGATATTTGTTAGACCTACATAGGTTTATCTAAATAAGTAATAGATAGAATATGGTTATGTAGAAAAAACAAATTTGATCTTCAGCTCACGAATGAAGTACCTGTATAGCCTTGAACCGTTTTTTATATGTATTCCCACAGAGATGATCCAGAATTATCCTAAACATCTTTCAAAAATCTCCAAAAAAAACATCATTCAAAATTGGATGTAAACATCTATTTCAGCATTGATCAATTCATTTTACCTGAAGATAGCCCAAAAAGAGATCTGAGATACACTAGCGTCATCTAAGAGACAATAGCAGAACACTCTAACTCGTTTCTAAATTCATTTTTGTGTTCCGCTACTGACTCATAGGTGGTGATAGGATTTTTCAGGTCCTTTTTTGAACTCCGAAATATATCTGGTTAGCTATCTTCGAGTAGAATACATTACTCAATGATTTCAACTATTAAAATATTGAAAATAAAATTTTGTGGCCCAAAAGAACTATTGCTCACGAAAAAGACAACAAATCAACTGAAGGATTTATGCATCTCCTTCACAACCCCTTCCAAAGCAATGTGTCATTTTGTCCGTACAACATTCACAGACTGATCGATTCTTACTTAATGGTAAACCTTAAAATTACCTTACAAACTAACCCCAATAAAAGGGGGTGGAAAATAACTTTCGGATACCATCTGGGGGGCAATTCTGTGCCCTGGCCTACCCACTTACCTCCTCGGCGTCGAGTCGGTTTCATATTTGTTCCGCAGACTTTTGAACGCAACTGTACCGAGTGTAGCGGGACCAAGTAGGGATCTAATTCGTCTCTCTCTCGCTCTATACACAGACACATACACGTACAGATGGACTGGTTAGTTAGAGATATTGTCATTCCAAAGGAGGATAGCGATTATTAATCCAGGAGAAAAATTTCGAGAGTGGCAAGGACTATCGTCAAGTTCCAAAATAAAAGAGAATAGATACTACGTACGCAAAGAAACGGCACCATTAACGCGGCGTTTCTTCGAGTACGCATAGGCACACCGCGGTACCAGTGGCATAGGGTTATGCTACTACATTGAATAACGTATTCTACCTGACGATAGCTGACCTAATACTATAAACCCGCGTCTAAAAAAATATACCAGATGAAATGAGAAACCTTAGCGCCATATGTGTGACTTTGTCACAGCTGTGTTTCTCCCCTTCGCACTAACTAGAAATCTACTATGCAAAGGTTAGTGTCTCATAGATAGTCACCTATATTAGCATATATGGCTGTAGTGCCATTTATGAGTCACCTTTTCAAAATTGATTTCTAATTAGTATGGAGAGGAGAAACATAGCTATTATAAATTCTCATAGATAACGCTACAATATCTCATTTCCTTTCGAGATAATTTTTTGGACTGGGAATATAGTATTAGGCTGGCTATATTCAGGTAGAATACCTTAATCAATTGCTACTCTATTCCATCTTGGTACTTGACTATAGTCGATAGATGCCATTTTTAAAGCATTTTTGTTTCAAGATTACCAAGGATGCGTTTGTGAAACTGCTTTTGTCTGCCCAAAGTCCATAACACATTGCCAGTAGGTATATCTACTTCAAATCCAATTTGTACCAAAGTTCGTTGAACGGAAAAGGTTCTACACCTGAACTGCAAAGAATCGTTTAGCATCATATTCCTCTCCATATCAACAAAAAATAGGTGATGCAAATAGCAAAGTGTATTGTTGTAAGCAGTAAGTTGGCAATGTTACCGTGGCGGTCAAACATACTTACACGGTACGTAAAAAAATAATCAACCGCCATAAGCATACTTGGCTTCTCCGTGGTAACCTGGTCAACCTATTGCTGGCAACAGTACACTTATCATTGTTTTAAATTAGAATTAAACATTATTATGGACGGTTGTCCAGTAAAAATCTATTTTTCTGACTGTGTTAGATACTTTGGAAAAATTAAATGTAGAGGAAGGTAACCTTTTACAAACAAGCTTGCAAAATTTTAACCAACATTTCTGGATTCTCGATTAGTGTCTTATTCTCTGGATTATATACGTTAGATATTGGGTAGTCAAAGGATTTGAAGATGGTCGAAGCCACAAGCTAACAAAAACTGAAAAAGAATTACGTATCTGAAGGTATGGAAAATAAATATTTTTATTAAAGAGAAAAATATTCGCATGTATAGAAACTGAGATTGAAGATACTACGAAATATTATGTTTTTACTTCGATGTTGAAACAACCAATTATGTTGATATCAAAGATATGTCTTCGACCATCAAGAATTTAATGTCTTGAATTTCGTAATGCTTTCGTCAAAGTGGTGATTCGTGTGCGTCATTCAACGGAATCTAAAATAACTATTTCGATTTAAGTCACAAAATATTCTAGGTAGAATGAAGTACAGTTAAAAGTTTTAACCCCTTTTTATCAATTATTTGTAAACATTTTTAATATTTCCTGATATTATTATATCTAACGTTATTTCATTTCAAAAAATTTTTAAATTGCAACACACTAACAATATTTCTTCAGCAACAACTTCTTGAAGAACAAAGATTTCTAATTATATTATTATTTATAATATTATTATATATAATATATAATATATTATATATATATATATAATATATTATAATCAACAAGAATCCGCAGAATGACACACTCATAATAATCATTGTCATCAACTCTCAAATTATTGCACAGCTCAACCGTTTCAATTTCGCAGAGTTACCTGAATAACCAAAGTGATTCTACTAGATAGTTACTCTTATTGTTATACATACTTTTTCATTCTTGACCTATTAATAACAGTGAAACTCAATTAACCAAAACTTTAGTTATTCGTACACACCGTATACTATTCTCAACTTACGAGAAAACTGTGTGAAACATACTTTAAATTGTATTATTTGATACTAACAATTTGTTATTTTGAGGGTAAGCTCTAAATTGAAAGGGTTGATACCTGTTCACAATCATAAAAATGCATGTAATTTATACTCTAAGACAGTTTCTCTAACTAAACAGTCCATATAATGTTGATAGCTCTCTCTCACTCTCACTGAACCGATTTTACATCTGACTATATCTTTTTATCTCAAATTGTCCGCTCTGCACTTTTTGATTTTATTTTTTAAAACTGAGCGACACGGGAGAGCGTTCAAATCTTGCTCTTTCAAAGAGAACGAAAATGCGTTATATTATTATTTCCACCAATGTTCCATTTCTACAGTTAGTCAAACATGCTTTGCATAATTCCAAGGCGTTTCATGTACATCACATCACCTGGGATTACAGAAAGATCAAACACATCTCTTTACAAGACTAGGCAGTTTTACTTACAAGGATTCTGATAGTTAGATTCAGGAAAAACGTTATTGGCATTTGACATAAACCTCAATTACTTTGGTCAGGTTGCCAATTGCAATCGAATTTAATAACAAAGCTCATATCGTGTCATGCGGCACTTAATCAAGTATATACAGGATGCACTTTTATAGCCGAGCAACTGCAAAGATAAAAACCTTAATACCTTGGTACATAAACAATTGACAATTATAGTCTTGTCGACCACCGTCTTTAGGGGTCAGCATTCCCACCTCTCGGACTGTTGCCGCAGGTTATGGGATTTCTTTTTCGTCGTTGAAAGATGCTAAGAAGAAACCTTAAGAATAATTGCGAGGAGGGTAGAAGAGAGATCTTTCCTTAGAAGATTGATAACAGGTTTAAGAACGTAACTTAAGTTTTTCCTCGCCCTGACCCTGGAATTTGACACTACTTCTGCCATGAATGTAATCGATACTTGTCACTTGCTGTGAACGCCACATATGGAGGAATAGTACAACGACCTGTATGTAATAGCACTTACACCTTAGTCCGTAGAAGATATGGATGGCCTCTGCTAGTGCCATTTCTAAAGCAGCTGTTACATCACATCATCGCTACAGCTATTACTACAAGTGAACTTGAAGTGAATGACAGCCAATGTGACAATTATGACGATCGTTTCGCTATCCCTCTGATTTTAAGCGAATCCTTTTCGCAAGCGGTTGTGGTTGACATAAAAATTACAGAGTTCTTTGACAGTGGCCCAGAAATGGTTCTTATAATGACGTAATTAATGACGTTTTTGCGACTTGAAGTCGAACTTGTCGGTTCTCAAATTGTTTGTGCTGTAATTTTTTAACTTTTTAAGTTTCGCTTGGCTTTTCGACTTTTAGAACATTAAAGTAAAACAGCGAATAAATACTACATATTTCTACTTTATATTCACTTTAAATTCATGACACTGAAAGACCAGAATCCCGGGCTGATTCTAGAAATTTAGAAGCAGGTCTTAAAAATTACGTCACCGTTATTGAATATAATACGTTTGATTATAGATTGGTCGGCCATGAATTAGAACAACCGCTAAAAGAATTTGCTTTTTTCAGTCAGGTAATAAGGGTTCAGAATGAAAATAAGATCCTATTGGCTAATTCCTTCGGCAGAAAATATGGAATTTAGGTTATTCCTGTCAATATACAAATTTCAAATACAGATTTTTTCCGGAATGTACTGAAAAATTTTTAAATTCTTGCAGCTTTACACCCTGTATATACTATGATGTAAAATGATACAAGATAATTTTCTGAAAAATGTAAATGTATGAGTAAAAAGGGCAGAAAAAATCTGGTGTCGGTGGGACGCGAACCTGCGGCTCCTGTAACCTGTACTGCAGCGTCTCAGTACATACATGGCGCCGTGGAGGTTGTGGGTTCGAATCACACCATCTTCAGCTATTTTTTTAATATATAAAATGTACTATCCTAGATCCTTGTTAGTAAAAACTGCCAGAAAGAAGAAATATGCAACACTGTCACGTGGATGATACAGTATAACATAAAACATTCTGAAATCCCTATGATAGCTAGCTTTTAGAGACAACTATAACTACACTTCAACTATGCTAGATTATTTCAGTTTAAATGATATATGTGTGTTGATTAATGTATAGAGCTGTAGTAAAATATTAAGTAGAAAGTACCAAGCAAACACTAGTCCCGCGTTACGAATTTTCGAAAAAGGTTTACACAGCCGGCATTTTTAAGAAAATTCGAAGCCCACCCGCATCGCTCTCAAACTGATAATTATGTGTGTGATGTGCCAAACCAAGTTAAGAAATCGCCTAACAACGTCTTTTGGCTATGTCGTGTTTAAGGTTATTGGTTAATGTTTTGTTAGATCCTTTTTGATGTCAGAAAGTGCTTTCAAAATATCGATCAAAAGATAAAGGGGCAATTCTTTGGACTAATTTGTCGTTTGACCATTTTCAGAAAACCGCTTTGCAGCCGGTTCGTACCTGTTTTTCGAAAACCGCC
This sequence comes from Acanthoscelides obtectus, assembly GCA_963669975.1. Taxonomy (NCBI): domain Eukaryota; kingdom Metazoa; phylum Arthropoda; class Insecta; order Coleoptera; family Chrysomelidae; genus Acanthoscelides; species Acanthoscelides obtectus. The sequence goes on along the minus strand of CAVLJG010000001.1, from coordinate 51,571,300 downwards.
AAAAACAAAATAGTTTTACCAGAATCATCCCTTCAATTTTTGTCCACGTTTTGGAAGCATCCTGTAATTAAACCTACACGACTGATGCAAAACTAACATTTAAGGGGCTACATATATTAGTGCATCAAGAGAGATAACAGACTTTTCTACTAAATAACTAAAACGAATGTTTTCATTCTTCAAGGCACCATTTTATACAAAATTTACACACACATATATAATTGAAAACATTGCTAAGTTGCGCGGTATGTTAAATAAGTCAACAGGTAGAATTGATTCGAAAACTATCATTTTCAAGGTTATAGAAAAAGGTTAATATCCGCAATTAACTCAAAATATTTAGAAATCTAAAGATGCACAAAAATACCATTATAACTTTCTATAAAAAGCCCTTTCAAACTAATTATAAATAAACTTCATAAAACTGCTTTATCTGTTTCTACATTTAGACAACAGTGTATGCATAGCTTTTCCAAAAACGAGTAGTTTCAGTCATTAGTACAACATAAATAATATTTTCAAAAATACATTAATATTTGCGAAATTTCTGACTGCTGACTTATTTTTTAATGTGAAGAATGAACAATATTTTCATAAAACCCAAGTTTCTCCTACAGTAGAGCGAAATGAAAATTGATGTATGAGAATCCAGCTAAAATGCCAAACAAATATTCACAAGTTTCAATATTTGTGATAAATCAACATAAACCTGAATTTTACTCAAAAAATCACGAACATTGACAGCGATCAGCTGACGTATGGAGTCCAGCGGTGCAGCGCTTTTCTGCTGAATAGCAGGAGCCATGGAATAATTTGACTGCTGTAAAACTGACAAGGTTATCCCATATCCAAGTTAAAAACGCTGCACAGATAGACCGCTTATGTTGACTGAATGCTCCCATTGTCTTTTTACTTCTCCTCAGTAAGATTTCAACTACAAGAAAATCAGCTTTGTGATATAACATACACATGCAAGCATCTGATACTATGTGGACTAAGTTAAGCGATCAATACTGAGTGCGATAGTGATTTCAATTATCTTCTTGAGAAGTTTTTTCAAGTACATTATCATTTGACCACAGAAAGTGACGTATTCTGTTACTCCATAGGGAACGCTATATTTTCTTTTATGTTAGATCACTGTAGAATTATCTCAAAGTACTATAGTAGCTTAGTTCAGAAAGATCATGGGGAATTTATTTTGTAACGTAAGTATCCTCGAATATTAGCTCAGAATTCGTTTTAATATCGTTATATTTTTCCTAAAGTTATACGTTTCCGTTCAAAAGTTTCTGAACATGTGCAACATGATTGAAGTGAAAAAAGAAATAATAGCTGGTAAAGCAGAAAAATAAATATCAAGACAGAATCGTTTATATTACTCACTAATTTGATATGTACCTCAAATAATAACCTTTCGTAATGCAAGTATATTTGCATATCTATTTATATTTTTATCTTCTCACGTTGTTTTAAATCACTTTTTGTGAATTGGACATTGTTTTATTACTGCCCGATCTAGTTCATTCTAAAGAAAATCGATCTGATTGAGATTAGGGCTGAGAAAAGGAAAACCTCTGGTTTGCAATTGTAGTCCACTTATTTTTTGAACAAACAGTCTAGGTGTTTCTGATTGTTGACTGGGTTGCATAACGAATCCTGACCCAATAAGTCTTCTCCCCGTGGAAACCACTAAGTTAGCAGGAAGCGTGTTACGACCTATTCCTTTAAGGATTCTATCAATTATGTGTAATAGAGAAACACTCCGCGACTGCTATAAGGAGTTTAAACACATTTTGTCGAACTGATTTCTGAACTGCTTAAGGTTAGAAGAACTGGAAAAAGCCTTCTCAGGCACATTGTTTATCGATACCCTAGGCAAAGAGTAGTTATATCAAGAGAAGCCGACCGTACATTCTTTGTACTGATATGATACGATAAAAGCTAGCCACATCTTACGTATCTTGATACAAAATTCCTGATTTATGCACCTCTCCATCACCAAGACCATTACGGAAGTGTATCCATGCTTCTTGGATGGAATCATGCAGTTGGATATCGCTGTTTTGCGAACCAGGTATAATGCATGATTTTCAATAGTTACCGAAAATATCCAAGTAAGATTCGTATGACTAGAACACATTTTAGGCGTCTTCTGATTTTGGTCCACTGAGGTCATATTCCCATTTTTTTTTTGTCGAAAGTGACGACGCCAAGGTCGGTCTCGCCTGGAGAATCAAAATTTACTTGTTCTTCGGGAAGTATTCAAAATCGAGAGTAGCGATGCTCAGCTGTATGATCCTAACTGTGAAGCAGGAACAAACACGTAGTGTTCATCACAGAAAGTTTATTCAATATTGTCTCTCTAATTCTTAATGGAAAAGATGATTGTTCACCGAGAGGTTCTCGCAAAGAGAAGACCTACAGGAACAAGATTCGTTGTACGATCGAAAAACGATCAGCATTGATACGAACTTGATCAACGAGTCAAAGAAGTATTCATCTAATAAATAAAACGCCGAAACAACTTGAAAAAGACGTAAGACCAACTTGAATAAAACTATTCTCGAAAAGTTCGTAAAGATAATGCTAAGAACTATCCAAGGGTAGTAAGTGAATAGAAGATCCTTCTACCAAAAACATGTATATATAAATATAGCCTGTGCCTTATAAGCGTTTCCTATCATTATTTGAGGATAAATATTATCAATAATCGTATTATATTAATATATTATAAGCCTGCATAACTCTCCTTTCACTACTTTTCTCAGTGTCCAGAAACGTTTGAACGGTGTCTATTTCTGTAACAGATATTGTTCTAATTATGTTGATTGGCCATTTGTTTCTTCCCACATAAAACATTTTTCAAAAAACCATATTCATGCTCTTTTATGAGGGTATGAATAGCATTCAAGATGCTAAATATACCAGAAATACATATAAACTAAAATGAGCAACACTGACACATTAAAAAATCATTAAAAAATCGAAAATATTTAATTAGTTTTATAGATTATAAATGTTACAATAATAGCTCATTACCAGTATGTTTACATGTACAATTAGAACAAGTAATCACTGACTTTTTAGTTTAACTCGAATAAAAATGTTTATTGATCATTTGATCGTATAGTTTTACATCAGATTTTGAACTAAAAATAAAAATTTACAAAAGTGCCCATATGCTGTAACTTTTAAGCAGTTCGCATGCACATCTTATGTACATTTTATACGATATTTTCTTGAATTCAGAAAGGCCATGATCTTCCAAAATAAACTACTGAACGAATTTGTATTTAAAACTAAATTGAGGATAAATGAGGTTTTTTTTTGTTATCAAAGCTAGACCCTTTTCCAATCAATTCATATTCCACTCTACCCTACAGCCCAAAAATATAAAGATGGGAAATGATCAAGTTGTTCGTGAAACAAACAAAAGAGAGCACAGTAACAAATCAAAGCCTTCTACGATAAACAGACCAGTATCCGTCATGTTATATACGTACATATAAAAAAGTAGCCAAAACTCTATGTATCACGGTCAGGCAATCTCTTAACTAGATCTGACAAAATCCACCGAAAACAGTAACTAAAAAATACCAAAAAACATAAGTTGCTTGATAATAAAACTGACAAGTGTTGTGGTGGCAAAATAACGTCAAAACAACACGTGTGAAGCGAAAGAAAGTGGACATTAAGGATATTTTATTATGACAAGCTCATTTCTGTCGATATGACAATAGAATAATTTAATGCTTAACGCTTTTCAAGTTAGCTAGCTGAAATTTGGGGTGATGAAATTGATGCTTATGAATACTATATTTTAGCGAAACGCAAAAAGTTGCCGGTTGGCCGAAATCTTGGAAAATTTTTTGAATGCTATGTGATATCTACCTCATTTTGCCGATTCTTATAAGTACTCTATAGAATAATAAATAGCTTTCAAAATAGCTGATTTAAATGTTTTGGTTGAGCGTTTTCGTAAAACAAATCCCTATAGTGTTAAATCAATATTCTATTGGAAGAATCTATCCGACTATGTAATAAAATGTAGGGCATTTCACTGAAAAAATAATTAAACCGATCAATTTTCGGAATGTCAAATATTTTAACGCACATTCAGATGAACCCTTCCAAAAGAAAATTGATAGCGTTTTGATGACTATTCGTTGGATTATCAGTGATTTAATGTGCATAAACGCACAAAATTTAACAACCCGCCAGCTTGTCTTTTTGGAATAAGTTTTATACTCTATCTAAATTTGCATCAGTCACTTTTACGTTAAAACATGGTATTTATGCATCAATTTCATCACCCCTAAATTCAATTTGCTAACTTGACCCGTATAAGTAATAAGGATGCCGTATTTCAAAAAATTTACATATTTTCGAGATATAAAAAATATTGTTACTTTTAATAATATATTTACCTCAATTGATTCAGGTCGGGAGAAGATTAACTTTATTCTTAGAACTGTTTAATATCACTATACCAAATTACATTATATTAATTTTTCTGACCTAAAACTGAGGATGTTTGTCTTTTTCTTTCAAGCTGAAAATTTCGAAGCTTTTTATACAGCATCAAGATATAGATATGGATCAAAGATACATCTAGATTACATGCTAGATGTAAATGTAAATTACAAAAAATAAAAAAGTCTATCGGAATACGACAGCAACGACGCCGAATCACCACCGTGATCACTTGATCGAGTCGATTCTGACGATATAGTAGATGATACTGCTTTTCAATGACGAGTAGTCCATCATATACTATACCGCCAGAATCGTCAGCCTCTAGCGGTCACAGTGGTGACCATTCTAGTAATAGATGGCACTTGCGCACTTATACCTCGGATAGATGATACTCTACTGTGCTTTAGTCCGAGATGAAGCCTAAACCGAAATCATATCGACATATATTTTGAGCAATAGGAGCTAAATCATAATAAGGGTACCCTAACAAACATAAATATAAGTGGAAGTGCTACCGGTTAGTCACTAAAGCCAGCAAGCCAGCCACACGGGGGTAGTTTTGACCTTTTTTACCGGGGAGGGACGGGACAGGCCAGTGCTACACGTAGATAGCTAAGTATCCTTTAAAAATACACATCCTGCGTTCTATACCACCACTAACACCACTATTTCGAAAAAAAAGTGAGGTTATGTCACTCTCCATCGAAAAGTAAGATTAAGGCACTTTCCTCTGATGAATAGAGGGGTTACATCCCTTCCCTTCCAAGGAAAGTCAGGTTACGTCAGATCCTTTCCAAGGAAAGTGAGGCTACGTTAGTTCATTTCCAAGGAAAGTGGGGTTACGTTACTTCCTTTCCAAGGAAAGTGAGATTATGTCACTCACCTTCCAAGAAAGTGAGGTTATGTTACTTGGCTTCGAAGAAAAGTGAGGTTATATCGCTTCACTCTGCTTCGAAAAGTGAGGTTATGTGGTATCGAACCAAATGTAGCGAGCGAAGATTGCAGCTCATCGGTATCTCTATTCACTGTAGAAGCAGTCGAAACGTGAGGGTTACTAACATTAACTTGTTTTAACAAATTCTCAAAAAAGTCCATAAAATGCAAGAAACTTTTATATCGATTAAAATATGTTTTCTATGGCCTATGATGATGAAAAATTTAATGAAGGCCGTTCTATTTATTTATGTATTGTTAATCCGATTTTTGAGCTACCTAAAGTTATCAGAACTGGGAAAAGCCTCCCAGGTAAATTGTTCCACAATCTCGATGGCTTAGGAGCAACGGAGCAATCGTACCCGCCAGTTCTGGATGTACGAACTTGGACATAGTTCGGATGGAAGCCAGGCGGGTCTGTCTGACAGACTCAACGCGCGGCGGCATCTTGGACAACTCTGAGAAGCAAATCCCGTTGTCAAAGCGGTAGAAGAGCCATATCGCCAACCGCCCGTCTATCCGTTAAAGAAGTGTCATGGAACAGTCGGACTGTCCTCATCTGAACAGCATCGAGTATGGATAATGCAGTCGAGGCAGCAGGGCGGGTTTTATATGGACCTTGTACAGAGTACAAGTACTTCTTGGCGACAAATAACCTAACTTTTTCCCGGCAGCTGTTGCGACTGACGAGATGTGTTCGTGCCAAATCAAGTTCTTAGTGATCTGGACTCCGATCAGTCTACACAAATAGCTCTTTGGTAGAACTCAGCCATCCATCGAAATCGGATGAGCGCTAGGGCGCTTCTTGTTTTCAAGGTACAATACTGTTTTAGAATCATTGCACTGTAACAGATTGTTGCGTTTCCAATCAGTGACTGACTTGGCGACAGGAACTAATTGAGGAATTCCATTTCTTGGAGTATCGTGACCCATAAGCAACATTATGAAATATGGAGTGAAAAACGCACTTTTGTTTCTTACATGAGGCTGAGAGTTGAATAAAACAACAGTTTTGAAAGATACCGTTGGTGCTGCAATCACGATCGATCTTAGGAACCTAAACAGATGAATGTTGTTGTAGATTGTTTGAGGTAGTAAAATAAAAAAATAGTCTCATGCACACCTCTATTTTTCTTCCCTCAACCACGGTGCCATGTAGTCGGTCTCGTGCGCGCTCCGCATCAGCACTATTTGCGAATGTTACAAAACCGAAACCCTGCATGCAAAGACAGACAACACATGCATTGTAATGTAATATAAACAGCTGCAGATTTCAAACTCGTGCAATGACATGATGACGTTAGACAGACGCTGCTTTTTGATCAGTCGATCATAACTGGTCGCAAAAGGGACCTTCCTCACTCGAGCGTCATAGCTAAATTTCTAGCAACCATAGTCAAACTAAGCTATTAGGCATCAGGCGAGGCAAAAATTTGCATTCGTGGTAGAAAATGTTCAGCTCAATTTTTGTTCATTATCACGTTTGTTGGATGCCCTTCATCAGTTTGCTGGCAGATAAGCCGATACAAGGTTTTAATAATGCTTTTAAGCAAATTACAAAAAATAAACAAGCTGTTCGCCTGCTTCTATACCACCACAGTGGCTGTCAAATGCGGTCTGAGGTCTTTACAGTACCAACCTATAGCTAGTATGCACTCTCGCAGTGGTCGATTCTGGTCATAGATAGATCTCATACATCCGATAGAGGATAGTTGTTATGCTTTCGTTCATTGTTCAAGAAACCAAGCCTAGACCATACTGATGACTTGCCAGAAAGCACAAATCAGCTGTTCATGGTTGGCTGTCTTTGGTCGGAGAGACGACAGCAACATGTTTAGTTGTTCAATGGTTAATAGACCACATCTACTATACCGCCAGAATCGCCAGCCTCTAGCGGTCACAGTGGTAATTGGGCTATCAAACGCGAACTGAGAATCTTTACAGCTCCAACCGATAGCTGCTACACACTCTAGCAGTGGTCGATTCTAGTAACAGATGGCGCTTTGCGCTGTCTTATTTCGAAAAATTTGTTTTTCGCTCCGTACGAAGTTTCACGCAGTTTCTTGGATTATTCTGAACAAAAATGGTCCGTGGTAGCTATTGTCTAAATAAGACGGTTTTAGAGTTATAGGCAATTAAAAATTTGAAAACCTCTAAGAAAGCCGATTTTTAATACTGAAAACCTCGGTCAAAAATCGTGAATCCGAAATACATACCAACTTGATTATAATATATATCCATTTATTTTTGTTGTTTGTAGATTTTATTTTGAATCCGGATAATAAATGGTACAGGATGGCATAGAAAATAGATTTAAAAAACCATAAAATGTCAATTTTTTCAAACACTATCAATTTGCAAAGACGCAACCTAATACAGAATTAACCTTAAGCGGATTTCATTTGAAACAATTATATTGACTCTTTGGGTGTTCTAACATCTAATTTTCATTCTCTTTTTTACCACCCTGTTCTATGATACAAATTCGGAATAAAATCTACTAAAATAGGTTTCCTACTATAAGACAGCCGTCACAAATTATATGGCAAAGGCAAAAATACGATAAAAAATTGTTTTAATCCATTTGCCTACATTTGTCACATGTTACGTAAATTTGAGATGTTCAAAAACGGTTAGTCTTGGGGCCTTAGGGCCGTATTGTCAGTCATTCCTACAATAATAATTGTAGGACGCCTTTATGGCCTCCTTGATTTTCATAGTTTTTTCTCTTTCAGAAACGCTGGGGAATTTCTAGATTTGCTACTGTTCCGTGTCAGCGTCAGCGATCTCCTACTGTGAGGCTAGGTTTTCTTTTTGAATTGTTGGAAATTTCGGGCTGATATAACAAATTCATAAATCAAAAGCATGAACAATTTGATGCATATAGATATTTGTGACATAACCACAAAATAGAGCACTGGCACAGAACAGTAGAAAAGTATGAAAATCAAGGAGGCCATAAAGGCGTCCTACAATTATTATAGGATGCGTTTATGGCTTCCTTGATATTCATGTTTTTTCCTGTCCTTCAGAAATGCGCTCTATTTTGAGGTTATGTTCCAAATATCTATTTCCATCGAATCGTTCATGCTTTCGGTTTTTTATCATCTGTTTTATCAGCCTAAAATTTCTTACAATTCATTAAAAAGGGAGAACGCTGTCGCTGACACGGAATAGAGGATATCTAGAAATACCCCAGCTTTTCTGAACGAGAGAAAAGGCAATGAAACTCAAGGAGGCCATAAAGGCGTCCTACTATAGGAAAGACTGACGATACGGTCCTTAGGTAGAATGACATACAAAATGTATTTAGAATCCCGCATAGAATCCAACAATTGAATAATATACAGAATGTTCTACATATTTAAAATAAGCAAGCGGGTATCTACTTCCAGTACAACAGATGACACCATTTTGAAATAATTCAGCCTAATTGCTCCAATCAGTTATACCAAAAACCCAATTTTTCATAAGGTCTTGCGACAAATTTTTGATCAAACCTCTAAAATTATAACTTAAACCTAAGTTGTTGAGATTTGAAAATGACTTTCAAAACTAAATTCTTATACACTGAAATTGTACAGCTTTAGAGAAATGTTACTAGATGATAGTTCTTTGCTCAGAATGATCCATAAAACCTAAACAACTTCAATCCGGAGCAAAAAAAAACCTTTTTTGAAAACCTGTTCAGAAATTGCTTAGACAATGTTGCATCGGGTTGCCGCCCGGCGATCTCTTGATTGACTGGCGTGACGTTACGGAAATGCCATATATTCCAGTAGGTTAGTTTGGCTACGAATGCTAACGACGTCGCCATGGTCTCCCGGTGAGGAAGGGCTCAGAGATACATGCGTTTTTCTGCGCACGCTTTGACCCGAAAAAATTATACCCCAGCCGGTTTTAGGGTACGACGATCATGAAGCCAAATACACATGCGCGTAATTGTTAGCGATTTTTGAGCAAACCGACTTCGGTAACGTGTACTTGGCTTGATTTCACTAACAAAAGTGAGTATAGAGATATGTATGTCTGACGAGTGATGAAACAATCGATTTAATTTTTATCATATACTAACAGCAAATAAGTATAACAGTTATTAACTATAAAATGTTTCACTACTAGTATTACTGAACTATAACATGATCACATTGCATCCAAGGTCCTGAAATGTTTTCTGGGTGTAAAAATTTGAAAAGAATAACATGTGTACTCAAAAGCTTGGCATAATAAAATAGTGAAACAATGAGAAAAATGAAATATGGGAAAGAATAACCAAGCTTTGTAAGCTCCACATAAGAGTGGGTTAATGTTTTTTTTTTAGAATGCGTCTGCCTCGGCAGAGAACGTGTGCAGCATGAAGTTGTTCATTAGATAACCGTCGATATTAAACGTATGGTTAATGGTGCACGTTTCTAAAAAATAATACACATCAATACGTTATTGTAACAAAAATTATTTTTACGTTGAAAACCAACTGCATTCTACAACCGGTCGGAATTCCAACCAGAAGCAGTCAGACTGGCTCCGCAAGAAATTCCTAGCACTGGTGTAAGTTAGATCTTTCTGAGACAGAAGTGAAATCTATCTTTAAAGGACAATACCCATTTTGTATCGAATTTTCTTGCCAACCTTTCTTTCTTCTGAAACAGCATCTCATTGGGATCAACAAATTATAAGACATCGAAGATAGAGAACCAGAGAAAAATATAAAGAGTCAATGTAAAAAACGAATAGTTATTATCTCGAGAACGGCCATTCATTAAAAGGAAAAAGCTGTCCAAACTGATGCATTTCTTCAGGGTGTTTTATTCTCTGACGCAAAAAAGTTTTTGTTGTTACACAACAAAAAACTAGGCTCTAAATAAAGGCATTTTGGATGATGCTATGTTATCTCCACAGCTGATCAATGTAATGCAAGGGTGTACTAGCAGTGAAACAACTAATACTGTATGTCATAGAAATATCTGGCGGTATTTAAATGGTATAAAAAACAAAAATTATTTCCAATTTCTAAGCACCTACCTGCTACTGAAGCTTAAGGTGATACAAGTCTTCCACGATTCAAAGCAATCGATTATCCGGTCTTCTGGTAGAAGGTAGACTTTTTGCAAATTACTCAAACCAACACATTTGAGATCACCAAATTATCATACATCGTTTGCGAAAATAAATATTCACAACATTGCAAATAAATTATTCAACAAAAAAAAATTGCCTAATATCAACTTCTTATATAGTAATGATGAAAAATCCACAAAAAAATGTCAAACTATTTACCTTTTCTGTCTCAAGTGTTACTTTTCACGCCCACTTAAAAATTTAATTTTCGAGCAAATTTAAAGCAGTTATAAATAAAAAAAATTAAAATTATTAAATTCAAGTGCATAACATTCTAACCAAATTACGTAAGGTCATGTACACAGGTCATTTATGTTTTTCTTGGCATAATGTCTCTATGAAATATAGATTACACACCTGTTCAAGCAAGACTTTTTGGACTATGTATGTATTTTCATATTCTACATCAAGGCTACTTGTATTTTCGATCAAAATATGTTGTGACACCGCTCATCAGACCATCTCAAACTCATCATGTTGCAATATACATACAGTGTGTCTAAAATTAGTGACAACAGCATTGTAATTTCAGAACCAATCAAAGATAAGGAACTAGTCACATCGGAAAGGTAAAAATTATAATTGTGCGATTATTCCCAAATCCAATTTTAAGACCCTTTTAGCAACAGCTTCTAAGCAAAGAACACACAATCATTAATCAAAATAGCTTCTGAATATTTCTCCATTTGAACGATTTCTTTCTTGTAATCGACAATTTCAAAACTGTTGTATAAAAATTTCAAACACACTGCATAAGGCTCATCGTATACGTAATTATGGGGGAAGATTTAGTAGCGAGGTCCGATAAATAAGACCGATAGCACTCAAAGAATAAAAAGTGCAAAAAAGGACACAAATTTTGTTAAACCTATGACATCGTTGTAATGAAAAATGAGAAGAAAAAAACAGAAAAACGTGAATCTACTTCATTTTTACCCAACAGTCCAAACGGCTTGATGAATTTTGACACTTACGGTGTCCTCGAATTCGTCTTCATATCACAATTAAAACATTCTTATGAGTTACCGCAGTCGGCTTATTATATTTATTTATATTTTTAAAAATGAACTCAGGATAATTTTAGTCACTTGAAGTTTTTTTGACAGAAATCATCATTGGTGCGAACAGAAAGCATGTAAAGCCTTTTCTTCTGATGCTATCCAGTCTTACTTAAGACCCCGCTTTTAGCCCAAGAAATTTAGATATGCAAAAATAAATGAAAGCTGAAATTTTATTTTGACTGACCAAATCGAACTTTTTACCAAACAGTACGAAATACTACAGGTTTCGCTAATTTTGGAAAATTTCGGATTTCTTTTGGTTTTTTAGTAGGTACCTAGATTCTTATCTCCCGCATATTGAAATTTTCCCTACTTGTATAACAACATATTGTCTAGAAGCTCCATTCCACACGAAAACTAGTCTTGGGTTAGACTACGTAACACTGTTAAGCCTTTCAAAAAAGTAGTGGCACAATATGGCGGCATACGCTCAAAGTGCGCCTAACTATTTACACTAGCACACACCGTCTCGATTTCTTATCCATCATGTGTTTACCTTTCTTAAATAAATAAGTGCTTATAAGCTTCTTGCTTCTTCGGAAAACAAAAAAACACAGTTGTCTAGGACCATCAATCACAGGCCGAAAAAAGTGAGCCGACCCTCTTACCCAGAAACCGGAGTATACTTTTCAGAAGGTTTTTGATGTGCTGACTCCAAATCTCTGAATTGGCTCTAGTTTCCGGGATATCCTAACCTACAGGTGCAACAATAGTAATGTTTTCGTGTATTTTAGGTTATGTAGCAAGGCGACTTTTTGTTTTCAAATGCCGTAGTGTGTTTTGAGGTATGGCCCTTTGAAATTTTCATTTTTCTGAACTTCACTATATTTGACACTTTGCACACAGCTTTTATCAGGAGAAAGTATACTAAGTGACATATAAATCCGAACACCCAGTTTAAATGGTTTTATTTTAATAAAATTTTGTATAAGTACTTAATGAAGCATAATAAGTAAATGATAAAAATTTCAAAATGATTGCACTGCTTTAAAGCCCTTTGACCTTTAATAATGTGTGGATGCACCCTGATGTGCTACGCATTCTCCAACGCGCCTAGGCATGCTTCTGATCAGGTGGTCAATGTCCTCCTGTGGTATCTCATTCCAGGCAACCACCAACTCCTCTCGAAGTGCTTCCTACCCATCATATCCCACACGTGCTCAATTGGGGATAAGTCGGGAGATCTTGATGGTAACAATGTGACATCACTATGTTGCAAGAAATCTATTGTGACTCTTGCAACATGTGGTCGGGCATTATCTTGTTGGAAAGTTGGATCTGCCAGGGTGTCAAGATAGGGTAAAAGATGGGGTTCTAGAACTTCGTGGATATAACGCTGCGCTTCATGTTACCTCTGATGAAGATTAAAGGTGACCTGGAACCATAAGCTATAGCACCCCAAACCATAACTCCAACAGTGTGATGAACATGTCTTTCAACAAAAAACTGTGGATTCCTCCTTTCACCACGTCGCCTTTTAACCCTGGCACGACCATCGTGCATGCCTAAACAAAATCGAGACTCGTCACTAAAGACAATACTGTTCCATTCCTGATCCCAGAGTGACCGTTGTCTGCACCGTATTTCAAGTTCGAGTTGACTTCCGATACCACTTCGTATTTCGGGATATAACAAATGTTCAGCAAAGCCTCGATTGCAGTTTTAAAATGAACATCGGCGCAGACGAGCAGGTCGCTGTTGTTGCAGCTTCCATAATTATGTGCTGTTCTTGGTTAAAAGAAAAAAGTTTAAACGTCCAGAAAGCAGATGGTGGATGCTATCTTTGAATATCGTCGAAAGTACGTAAAGTTAAAACGTTTGTTCTATTTGTTTGCTAGCTTCTTAAAAAACTTTTAGTAACTATTTTCTAAGCCTACTTTTTAGTTTTACTTATTGTTTTACGTATTGTAATCGCGAAAAATTTCTAAATTGAGATATCATGTTTTTTGATGTTTCATGGCAGGCGGTCTGCCTGTCTGTCTGTCGTCTGTCTGTCCGGCAATCCTTGGCCCCTTTATAACTGGGAAAATGATATTCGAACGTTGATAAAATTTTGACCTCAGTTTGGTATCTATTATAGCAGGGATGCTTTGTAGTTTTATGATTTTAGAAAATCGGTGAAGTTGTCGCTGTTATCGCCAAAAAACGAAAAAAAAAAAATTAAAAGCGTTCAAACTCTGTTTTTGGATGTTTTTGGGGCTCCTGATCACTTTCCAACAATTTTTTGTAGCGATAGATAATCGGAGGTGGGAGAAGGTTGGGGAAAGGGGTATGTCTTATTTTTTGTCCGTGACACCTCTCATCAAAGCGCGTGAAGTATTGAGTTAATCTATTTGACGCCATTTTTTAGTAGGTTTACTTTCAACTTTTTAATGTACGAAGAGCTGCGAGGATAACTAGTGTATTAAAATTTTTTCCAAAAATTCATTCACTAGATCGTTGTTCCACTCCTTTACTACTCACTCAAGCACAAATTGGCATTGCATTGATCAGACAAAATATAACGAAGGAGCAGCGACGTTAAAGCGAAGCGTGTGTGAGCTGCCACCGAACGCCATTCGCCGAACTTCGCGTCCTTTGCTTCGGACTAATTTACCGACAATCAGCCACTTTCCCACACGCTCCACGAAGTTAGGCGAAGCTCATAGTGTCTGGGACCGGCTTAAGGGATAGTGTTTTGTAGCTACAATTGTCAGTTGATCATCGTACAATCCTTTGTGAAGAGCTGTTTTAATCTGTTTATTATGCCTAGAGTGAGAAGAGAGAGAACATAATTTCAACAACTAAGAGAGTTTGATAGGGGCGAATAGTAGGCGTGTGTGAGGCTGAGAAATAGCCATCACGGTGCACAGAAGTATAACGGTAGTTTGGTGTCGGGCATAGAATCAGGAAGGTCTAGGTCGGTTTTTGACTCTACGGGCCCGCTTCTCATCCACAAGGTCAATTGCGGACCAATGGCTTGGAGAGCATGGAAAGCCCAATACTAGTATGACCATTAAAAAATTGTATTGTCATGGGAGCAAGTTTGAGGTACACATATAGTGCGTAGCATGAAATCTACCGTGAGTTCATCGTATTCAGATATATTTCTAACACTTTTGAAAAACGTCAAAATGGCCGCATGTTTATTCATGTTAAGTAGAAGAAGCAACATTTTAGGCTGCTCATGCCAAGTGAAATAGGCACTTTACTAAAAACATACATGCAATATAACCAGACATCATAGTAAAGTTTACATTGAGAACATAAGTGCTGGATACCTTCATTCTTTAGTATTTTTAGATTTTTTATAGATACCTCATACACTCTTACAGAAATTTTGATTTATTTTTCAATCATGCTTGTCCATTTATTCAGAAAAAACATATATATCAAGTATTTCAATTCAAGGGCATATACATCAATCATTTGGTAACATATATCATCAACATGCTATCCAGAAGAATGTTAGAAATCTTAATGTTTGTATTCGATAAAATAAACACAGATAAATATAGCACATGATGGATATGAATTCTGGACGGTACATATCAATATATAGGGTGGTCTTAAAAACAGAATCGATATTTTACCTTTATAAAACGATTCAGAACGAACTGAATCGACGAATAACTTTTTTGACCACCCTGTATCAAAACAGACAACCTGAGTAATAGCTTCAACGGCACATTCAATAAATGGAGAAAAAATGAAACGTAAAAAATAAAACCAAAAAATTTTCAATACGCCATCATATGTCATAGTCATTTTTTTTTCATAGTCATCAATTGCACAAAGTTCAGAAAGATATATATCAATATTACGAATAATTTACATAAGGTTTATCATGCAAACCTTATGTAAAATATGTCGTTTATTATAAATATACTGGGTGAACATAACCACAAACGAGAGCTATAAATGAAAAATATAAATTAGAAATATTCGTCCACCCAGTGTAAAAGGAAGATACATTAGTCTACTCAGCTTTGCTGCTATCAAATCTAAGAGTGATCATGATAACAAATGGGGTGTTAAAATTCACTACAAAAGCCCCTAGATGTGCAACACCTATTGCCAAGTCATTCTCAAATCTTATATTGATTCCACAATTACGTATTTTAAAATTGTGCTGCAGGAATGCTAAGCTACACAAAGATTCTCAAAAATGAGTTGCTTTTAACAAAAAACTTACTATTTTTATTATAGGGCAAAAAAGGAATTAATCTCTTGTATTTATTATCTAGATATACACGGCACCCTTATTGCGCAAGAATTTCAACTGATAACAGCAACCAGTTTTGTCAAACTCAGAATAATGGACTTTGAAACTGACAGTTTATCACATGTTTATCCGACTAAATCTCCAATGCTTCAATTTCTGAGAGGAGTGTTTAAAGGATATTTAAATAATTGTCCATTTATCGACTATAACAACCGTTATTTTAGCATGATGGAGGCGCTTTGCGTATAGCACCTCAGCCGTATTTGAATTAAAGATGTCTGCAACGGTTTAGATATGAGGGATATGCTATTTTAGACACAGCGGAAGTGCTGGTCAAGGTCATCGCGAAAAACCTCTTTTAAAACATTTCAAAGATCTTTCTGAATATGGACCCCCAAAGGCATAGTTTCCGATTTTTGTCTGGTTGTCGTGAAATTGACCATGACCTTTACGATCAAATCAAGGTATAGCAACTTTTGCATGCTACTCTAACCCTTAAAATGGAGAGATAAACAAATATTCAATAAAAACATTTACTTGAGAAATAATTAATTATGGTAAAGGTCATCGTAAGAAATCCTCGTTTGAAATGTTTCTCACGATAAAGTATAAATAAACACAAATACAGCACACATTTGAATTTTCCTCTGTCTATTTCATGATGACCTTGAAACTGACCCTGACCAAGGTCAAATCAAGAACAAAACAATCTTCGTCAAGATCACCGCAAAACCGTTGTTTGAACAGAATTCAGAAATACTTCATAAAATGTTAGAAATAAAAGAACCCTAAGGCAATCGAAACATATTTCTTCCGTTTTTTTTACTGGTGAGTTTGACGGTCAAATCAAGGTTTAGACCGCAAATGGACAGAACGGAAATGTTACTTTTAGACATGGCCTAGTCCGGTGACTTTAAAAGTCAAAATAGTTTTCACACAAAGTCATATTTAAACATTAAGATCGTAGTATCTGTTTCCTGTGTTAAAAGCATATAGTTCCTGTCAAAAAATCACCTTGACTTTGATTTGACCTTCAAGGTAATGCTCAAGGTCAAATTCAATCAAAGGCACCATTCAATAGCCAGAGAAAAATCCAAATCATACTAATTTAATTTTACCTTATCCCGTATATTTCCATTCGTACTTTTGGATCACGTTGTAGCATGATCTTTGCGTTTGACAGCATTAGCTGATGTCATCTGAGTTCTATTTTTTACGTAATAGGGTGCAGCATAATCGTCATATCAAAAGTTCATTAATCAACTGCTAAAAATAACATGCAAAAGAAAGATCAAAGAATTTCTAGATAACTATTATTTTTGATTTTGTTTTGTAATTGCGAAAGAACTATTAGAAAGTAAATTAATAAATATTTTGAGATGGGTAGGTGAAATCACAAAGGCAAATAAATGAAACAGCATTACTAGAATCATTCAGAAAGCATCATTTACCAAGAACACAATGTGTAACATACAATATGTATTTTCCAACAATAAAAAGCGTAAAATGCAACATACATACAGAACCAACAACACTGGTTTTCTAAATAAATATAAAAATGCACATTCTACAGACTTCAGTGTTCCACAACCCCAAGCTTATCACAAGAAAAAGCTACAGATAGAAGAAAGGTTGAAACTATAGTACATTTAAGGAAATTGACAAAATGAAGTATCGATAAAAAGTTGAGAGATTTTAAAAAATTGTGATCTCAACGTCATTTTCTAGAACAGACAATTTGAGCAAAAGGCTATTAGTGCAGTAAAATTAACTAAGAACATTACGAAAATTGTATTTTGAAACGCTGTCTTCTAAAGAATCGCCTCAGCTAGTTTATGTCAAAAATCGGTTTAAGGCATCTTGAAGTGCAACATGATTTTAAAATCCCTAAAAAACTGATTTTCTATTGCCCCCCTTGTACATCCTCCTCAGAAGTGTAATCTGGTCATATACCAAATGACTGATATGACTGCCCATATGTCGACATAAACCAACCGATACAAAGCAGAAAGTTAATAAGGATTGAAATTATTGAATTTTATTATATAAAAGGTTTTTATAACTATAGACACTTCATCGACCCACTAATTTTTTGAACTGGCCTTGTTGAATATGATGTAATATTTTTGACAATAACAAAATTGTGGTTTAGCCGATTGCTGAATCTACATTACCTGGACAAGTTATTCACTGACAGCTTTGTTTACCGGCACATCATTTGGTAACATATCCTGTTAAGCTGATTGAGAAATAGCAAAAGAGAACTTCAGAAAAAAATAGTATAATCCCAAAAGTGGCGATTTTGTTAAAATTCTTAAAAATGGCGATAAGGACATTCATGGTTTTTCTGATTGGAAATGCCCCCTCCCCCCTGTTACCCTCTTTCAGTTGATCCATGACTCTTGAGACAACAATTCTCATTAATCGTGTCAATCTCACCTCCTTCCACTTTTTTGTATATGATACAATTTTGTCGAAATAACTCTGGACGACGGTAGATCAAAAATTATTTAGACTGGATCAGAAACAGGTGTTTTTCAAAACGTATCAGGTACCTAAGATGCAGTTTTGTCAATTTTAGATACTTATGAGTAAAACCTAATTTCCCAATTTAAGTCATTTTTGACGATTTCTGCAATGGCTCTCAAACACGTTTTAACCGAAACTAGTTTAGGCGATCCTTGAGCTTTTTCCTATAAGATTTAAGCTAATTTCACTGCACAATATACAAATGAATATTGAGTAATAATAAAGCAAAATGCTGATTAGAATTGGCTAAACTATTTGAATTTATATCAATGTTAAACTTTTTGCAGTAGCTTATTAATTTGAATTTAAAATTTGAAGTAGAATCTGGCATATTAATTATGTGTGGTTTAAGTAACCTCAGACAATGTTAAATCCTGACTCATGCAAAAGCAATTAAATACACATTTCTAAGTATTTATTTTATATGTAAAATTGTACCTGTAAATGAATTCCAAAACATGAAATCATATCTATTATCTTTTATAATTCCTTTAATAGTATCAAAAAAAAGTTTGTTAAAGGGATACAAATGAGAGTGAAAGACAGTTTAGGAACTCTAAAAATATTTTCCTATGGTTTGATGATTGTAAACTTTAATAGCAACATAGCTGATTAAAAACTAGAACTAATAAATAATTGTTGTTTGGCACAAACCTTCGATCCTCGTTCGTTAAATATAATTTCTACGTCTAAGATCGGGCCGAATTGCTGAAAAGAAAATCACATTTTAGTATTCAACTGATAAAATGCCAATTTTCTTAATCTTTGAGCAATAGGGTTGTCCAGAATTTTATTCTGACGAAATATAATTGTTTTGTAACCAAAAGGTTATATCTTGAATACCCCAACGCTCGAAAAATATTTCGATTCATTTTTTTGCATAATTTCATTCAAATTCAACGAATTCACATATTGTCAGGCCTAAAAGTGCACCAAAATCGTTTAAACAATTTTTTTAAACAAATTGCTTCTTACTTTCTAACAAAACCCCACTGTGGATAACAGACAAGCCGATATCGAGTCCTGAAACAAATATAACGAAGCTGTTCGCAATACCAAAAACCAGCATGATGAAAGAATTAGGCACAGGGAAATATCGCAGCGCAATGAAAGTCGGCCATTCTGGATTCTGGCCAAGCAGATTCAAGGAAACAGAATCTTTCCACCGCTTAACGTAAACGGATGGAACGATTGTAACCGATTCAAAGACTAAGGAAAAAATCTTTGATGTTAATTCCACCATGGACGTCTCCTAAAAGCCCCAGTGCCGTCCACACTATACGGGAAGTAACATTCATGCATAAGACAGTAAGACGGGTGTTCTTGTCAATCGGTATCAGCACAGCTTCTGGTCTAAAGCCGATTTTTGCCGTTATACTTGACATATCTGCAGTGGAACTTGCTCCAGTTATTTCGTGGCTCTTCCAGATATCTTAAGACTCTGGCACTTTCCCTGAAAACTGCAAATTTGCTATGTCCAGCCTATCCCACAATAAGCATCTGAGACTGGAACTTACAACTACAGGACTGTTACTTTGCTTACTGTTTTAAGTAAGGTGATGGAGAGGTGCATAAATCGGGAGCTTCTGAAATACCTTGTACGTCACAACTTGATTAGCGTCAGGCAGAATGGTTACGTCACGCAACGTGAAGTAAAAGTCTTATGGTGATGCTCATGTCGTTGCTCTTGATATCACGAAAACATCCGATCAGCTGTGGTATGGTACCCTCTTATGCAAACTTCCAGCATATGGCCTCCCAGAGAAGCTTTGCAGATGGGTGGCTGATTTTCTCTCTGGCCGCAAGATATCCGTCGTAATTGGCGGGTTCTCCTTTTCATCCCACAATGTCAACGCGAGCATTTCCCAGGGATGGGTCTTGGCTCCTACATTGTTCTTCTTACAATGATCTTTCCTGTACGATCAATCCGATCCACAGCTTTGCTACATGCAAAAATTCATAGTGACAAGCCAATCCCTGCCGGTTAACTCGAGACAAGAAGACTAGCAGCAGCATCTTCTATGACGAGAGGTAATCACTTGTTGGGGAAGCAACAATCTGGTACAGTTTAATGCTTCTAAAACACAGTACTATACCTTGACTGACAAGAAGCGCCCTAGCACTCATCCGGTTTTGATAGATGGACGGGTTTTACCAAAGATCCGTTCATTTCGACTGATTGGAGACCAGATCACATGGTCCGAAAAGCTAGGGTATTTGTTTAGGGCTAAGAAGTACGTTTCTCCACATAACCTCCTCAATCTGTACAAGCCCTAGACTCAAATTCTGCTCAAATGTTTGGGGTGTTGTGCGCTCGATGCTGTTCAGAGGAGGACAATCTAGCTCTGTTCTATCGCCATATAAACAGGCTTTGCTATGAGCTCTCCTCCATGATACTTTTTAAAGCTCCTCATAGCAGCCGCTGCGCCCTAGAATTTAGCCTTCTACCTACCCGGCCGCTTCGGTATAAAAAATCCGAAAAAGGTTTTCCTTTCGCTCCAGATTTTTTTTTTTTTGTAAAAAACAGGTTTAAAATATAAATACCCGCTAAAATGCTTCAAGATTTGTTAATGAATGTTTGTAGAATATTTGGCAACATTAAAATTTCGTTTTTTCAGATTATTGTTTTGGGGTTGAATATGGCATATTTTGCATAGTACTTCAAATGTTAAATCGCCAATATCTCGAAAATAAAAAATAAAAACCTAGAGTATTCCATATAAAAAAACGATTTCTGGGAATTTGCTTGAAAAATTGTGCAAGTTTTGACGAAAAAAACAGAATCCGAATATTTTTCCGAGCGCATATGAAGAGATTTCCTGAACTATACGTACGACTTTCAAACACATTTTCTTCCAACAGGCGAGCGGAAGTAGGATAAGGCTAAGCTCAGATGACACGCGTTAGACGTGCGTTCGCCTGACGCTAGCTTTGAAAATATACATAAATAATCATAACTGTTCGCATAGAAGCGCGCGTCAGAAGCGACGCCACTACACGCAAAATATTTCAATACGCGCATCGGTCTGCGACGCCACGCGTACTGGATGTTCCCATTGCCTGTCAGTGCGGTTAGTTGACACTCTTGCTATCTACCACATGGTATTGAAATAGACATTGAACATTTTTTTTATAAGACAACAAAATAGCGCCATATCTGATATTAATAATATTAGGTATAATTGTTCTAAATACTTACAATTAGTGACAAAGATAATGATTCAAATCTTTCTATTCTCCAATTCAATATTCTAAAGTAGTTAAAAATGTCGGAATAGTCGACGGCTGGGATAAAGTAAGGAACAAACTTGCAAAGTCTATTGCCCTTTCTGTTTTACGTCGTTTCATTCTTCTGTATACAAACCAAGCACAAATATCTGCTCCCACATCCCTTCTCGTTGACTAAATACAATAAACTGACCCAACAAACCCGTGCCACGTCGACGCACGTCATCTGAACTAATTGTAAGCCTCGGCTGTATCATTTTGAAAAATCGACATAGAAAATCTATTTCAATTATTTAAAATGCAATTTTATGTAGATACAGAATACTTTAACGTCAAAGGATCAGAGTACTTACCCCAAACATGGCTCTAAGATCTGGGTCCCTAAACCGAAATGGAATGTTTGAGACGTGTAACCTCTTCGGCTGGTTTTTGGCTAGTTCTGCAGCCGCCTGGGCAGCCGCGGCTAAACTGGAAACGTCCGTCGTTCCTTCTGAAGGAACACCTTGCGACACTGCATTTGTTGGACCATTCTCATTCTCCTGAAACACAAAAAAAGGAATTGCAGACAAGCGTACAATGACTGTGCATTAAATCATTGATAACACGAATGATCCTTGCAAGTAGACGCTACGTTCTGCACTAAGCGTTGTAAAAGCAATAAACTACATAAGATGGCGTCACCTAGGTAGAAATGGGCCAATCCCCTTTTTGTAATTCGATTCCATGGTTTCGATTACGGCCTGGAAATCGAGTCCTTCGATTCGATCACTATTCCGATTCTAGCCTCGGAATCGATTCCTTCACGATTCCGAGTCCGGCCTCGAAATCGATTCTTTCCATTCTTTCACAATACCGATTCCTATTGATACAACGGAACAAAAGCGACACCACCAGCCGCGATATTGCAAGTTGTAGGGCGATGTTGCAAGTTGTAGGGCGAGGTTGCCTTGTCGACAACACCGATGCACACAATGCTCGATAGAATGTTTTAGATATCATCGGGAATAGAACCGACCATAATTTATTAAAACAATTCTCGCTCGTTTTCAATAAATTTGCTTCTGTTTCTATAAACATGTGTTTCTGGGTAATTTAGTGCAACGTTGCAAGTAGCAGAAGCAATTTAGCGAGATTGGTGATTTGAGAATGGGATTCACTCGTTAGCTATTCGTCATATTTATGTTCGCCGACAATCTTATTTTTACTCTTCTTGTTACATCGACTGAAAAAATGGTAACGATGACAACAGGCTATTCAAAAATGCCTCAATGCTCGATGCTTTGTTTGCAAGCGAATGCAAGCGCATGTGACGTTGGCGTTTTTTGTTGGAAGGTATTGGAAAGCGCTCGTCAGACCTAAATTTAGTTTCGAGTTGGACCGCGTCGGGTTAAGTTCGGTGCCAATGTTGAGCGACGAGTCTCCTCTCATCGAATGAAGAGACAAACGACTAAATCAAGCCTCCCTTTGATGTACCGATAACCGTTGGCTTATGTTGGCTCGCGCCGGACACATCGATTCGAACACCTCCAAATCTGTAACCACATGCGTCTTGACTTGCGTTAGAATCTCGGTCTGTACGTAGGCTTTAGATGCCATCGGGAATAGAGCATAATTTATCAAAAAAGCCTCACACGTTTTCAATAAATGTCCATCTTAAGTTTGCTTCTGTTCCTTTAAGTATGCATTTTTTTTGGTAATTTAGTGCAAGAAGCAGAAGCAATTTATTATTACAGTTGGTTTTTGGTGATTTGAGAATGGATTTCATTCGTTCGCTGCTCGTCATATGATCGCCCTGTATAGGGCACGATAGCAGCTGTCCCGTAATTTCGATCTGGAAATTTTTTGACGCGAAAAGCGAGATAACCGAGGTATTTACTATGGAAACTGACCCAGGGGGGTCAGGAAATGGCGCTTCCTCCATGGCAATGGAGATGGAGTCGAAGGAGCAGACCGTAGAGGAGTTGAGAATCGAATCGGAGATGGTTCGACAGGTGCTGTCAGAAAAGGATGATAAGACCATTGAAAGATTGATGATGATCCTATCTACCTACAGTTAAATTAGACCTCCTACTGAAAACCCAGGTACCTTCCCATCTAAATATTATACATTCTTCCCAAACACTCCAACAAAATCCCAGTAAAGACAAAGCTGTCAATCTTAAGAGACCGTTAAATAATTCAAGCGATCATTCCACTGACGACGATACACTCCCTGACGGTTTTATCAAAGTTAAGCCCCGTAAAACGCGACGAAACAAGAAAGACATGACAGGCTTTCCTCCTCTCCTTCCACTGAAATCGCAGTCTGAAACGTCTCCTTCAACTGCAAGCGACTCGAATAAACAGCCTGTGCCTAATCTATCGGTCACTTCTTCGCCTTCGACATCCCAGGTATCAGAAGACACGACCACACAGCCCCCACGCAAGGTACGTGATACCCCCATCGTGCTTCGAGATGGCAAGGCGTAAATCACAAGTTGGGCATCAAATTTGAACGCGCGGTTGCCGTCGACGCAGGAATCAAGATAATTCCCAAGTCCGAGGATGATTACCGCAGGATTATTCGTCTCTTCAGGGAGGAAGAGGTGCCCCACCACACTTTCCCTCTACCCTCGGAGAGGAACATTCATGCTGTGTTCAGAGAAGTACCTGCGACACTTTCGGAAACGGAGATCAAGGAAGAGTTGTAACAGAGGGGATATGCCCCCTGCACATAATTCGCCTGAAACGCGGTGGCGGCGTGCCCAAGCCTTTGGTGGTAGTCATACTGCCCAAGATAGAAAAATCTCAGCAGCTATTCAACGAACATGAGCTGCTAGGTTCGGCTATCCGAGTCGAAAATGTGCTTCTGACCACATGACCCACTTATGCCCTCAAACAGAACAAGAGGAATGAAAGTGCGCGAACTGTGGAGGGGGCACCCAGCGAATAGCTGAACTTGCAGATTGCCCCTAGGAAAAATATGCAAGTGATAGCGCAAAGGCGCAATCAGTAGGCGGATGCAGCTAGGGATGCAACCCGGGCTGCCCCCTCTGTGGGATCTTATGCGAACACGCAAAATGTGGACCTGGCAACCGCGCTAAGGTCCTTACAGCAGATCATAGGTCCTATGATGGACCGCGGTTGGCCGCGTGGGTCAGAGTGTCGTGCTACTGATCAGCCGGCCGGCCGGGTCGCGAGTTCGAATCTCGCCTTCGCCATGGATGTTGTGACGTCGTGTGTTTGTACATAATTAGATATATTCTATATACAACCTAGTTTCTGGCTGCATGGCTTAGTCCTAAAGCAAAAAAAAAAAAAAAAAAAAAAAAAAAAAAAAAAAAGTCTATGATTAGCGCAATACAGGCTTTGCAAGCGATCTTTCCTGCAAATGGCTTGGTACAATAGACGACAGCCAGCATTTATCAAAATTCTTTTTTGGAATTGTTTGGGTCTAAGGGATATTCCCAAAAAACGGGAAGTTCATCAAGCTCTTGTGGACGAAAATATATATATGTGGCCTTGCTGCAGGAAACATTATTTAATCCGGCAGATCGTCTAGATTTCCCGAATTACGATGTTATCCAAGCTGATTGGTTGACTGGACGGGTTGGCGGCTTGGCAGTGCTAGTGAAACGCGGTATTGACTACCACAGAAGCACCAACGTTGAGATGCAGAGCGAAGCGGGTGGTCAATATGACGGGAGGTGTGCCGTTAAAAATCACATCGGTGATGTCAGGTGTGGTATCAGGATGCAAGAGGCGGATCTGGAAGTCCTTTTAGACTGCTCGGGTCCACTTATTTGCAGAGCGCAGCTGTACCTCCCGTGCAGCGACACGGTAGACCTTTTCTGCCAGCAGACATTCGTCAGAAAATTTCTGATAAAAGGGCTGCAATTAAGTAAGCGAAAAGGTCTTGTCATCCCGATGACATTCGCAGAGCGACGAATCTTGTTCATGAAGTACGAAATGCTCTTGATGAATTCCGCAATGAGCAATGGAACGACTTTCTGGCGGAGATGCTTGACTCACTCAAGCATTCCTCTCTGGAAGGTGGCGAAGTCGCTCAAAACCGGAAAGCGTGAACAAATCCCACCCATTCACGGTCCTGGAGGCATTGTCTTCAGGACGGAGGAAAAGGTTGAGGTTTTCGCCGATGCCATGGAAAGACAGTTCTATCCCAACTATGATCTTGTAATGACCTCGACGAGGAGCAACACATCGTAAGATCTGTCAGGAGATATTTTAGGGCCAACGTCGTCAGTGACAGTCGCGCTACCGTTGGTGATTTTTCTTCATCAGAAGATTCTTCTTCAGAAGCTTCCTCAACTGAAGATCTGCTTAGCACATCAGCGGAATCTCCCGAGATCCCGCATTGCACACCAGCAGAGATTCAAGGTCATATTAAAGACCTTAAAGTGCGTAAAACACCTGGGGAGTATCAAACTAATAAGGCGCTGAAGCTCCTTTCGCGAAAGTCCTTAACTTATCTCGTGACAATAGTCAATGCCATGCTAAGGACCCAGTACTTCCCATCCGCGTTATAATGATTCCAAAGAAGGGGGGTTCAATATTTCCCCAGGATTATCCTCCCATTAGCCAGCTGTCAGCTCCGTCTAAGCTCGCTGAAAAGGTGATTCTACATTACCTTGAGAACTTCTCGTCAGATCACCATGTGATTCCTGACGTGCAATTCGGTTTTCGGTCTGAACATAGTACGGAGCTACAGGCGGTTAGGCTGGTGGAACGAGTAACCAGAGCATTCACCCTTAACGAAAGTACTGGCATCTTGCTTTTGGATGTCTCAAAAGCATTTGACAAGCTGTGGCACGCGGGCCTCCTGTATAAACTAATGAAAAGGGGCTTCCCTTTTTGGCTTCTGAAACTACTGAAATCCTTCCTTGAAGGTAGGAAATTTCGGATCAAAATCGACAATGTCCTGTCGACAACACGGCTGATTACAGCCGGCGTCCCTCAGGGTTCGGTCCTTGAACCTATCCTTTACTCACACTACTGCATTGGTGGCTCAGTCGTGGTCTGGTGACCTAGTCCATGACAGGCTGCAAAGTGCGGTGGAGGAAGTATTAGATTAGGCGGATCGGTGGCTAATTACAATTAACCATTCGAAAACGCAGGCAATCTACTGTACAAAAAGACGTCGCGGCGTTCCGTCTGAAGTTTCAATGAATGGACTTCGTATACCATGGGAATCCTCCGCTAGGGATGACTTGGCGAAACGATATAGAAGCGCTAAAAACTTAATTCCAAATACCGTTTCGAAAGCTTTACCCATTATTAGGTAAACGTTCAAAATTAAGTTTGATTAACAAGATTCGCCTCTATAAGATGGATGACGTCCCATGGTATGTCTCTAACAAAACTACATAGAGACCTCGATGTCCCTTACCTAAAAGACTACATTAGGCAACAGGCGCAGCGGCGCTATAGCCTAGCGGAATCGCACAGCAACCCTCTGTTGCGTGAGTCAGTGGACTACACAGTCGAGCAAGTTCGCAAGCACAAAAGGCCGCGGCTCGCACTGTAATCAAAATTAATTCGTGAACAACCAAAATTGGAGCATTTTGACAAAATATTTAGAAAAAATCGAATATTTTTAGACCATTTCAAAATCTGTGAAGTAATTGTAACAATGCCTAAACGCTGCCTATCCTAAAAGATTCTCTTCTTCCCCTTTGCTCTCGTTCTTCCTTCTCTCCTTTCCTTCCCTTTTTTCCTTAAAATTGTCTGGTTTCTGGGTTACCAGACCTGACAGACTTACAAACTGACACTTTGACTCAAGAGCTATGGTCCCACGGACCGCTCTGACAACCAACGATGACCTGACCTGCTCTTCATATGTTTGCTGAAATATTTCCTCATTAAAAATGTAATCGACTTTACTGCCGTAGGTAGTTAGGAAAAAGGCGGCGAAGTGTAAAAATCGAAGTCTGAGTAAACCGAGTTCTAAGTTCTGGATGTTTTCGAAATAAATAAATAGTATTATTACGACAACAGAAATTAATGAATATTGCATAATATGACCCTATGTATAGAAAGTCATTTAAATGAGATTTCGGATCATAATTGCTGTTGAGGCCTAAAATAAATGGCTTTCCGTCTTTAGTTGTAAATCAAAAAGCAGTAACATGTGATTTACTGCTTTTATACTCTGCAAAAATAAATTTACAACCTTTTTTCGTAGTTTTCATAAGCAATTAATATTATTTTTTCAAATAAAGAACGCAGTAAAGCAGAATTTTATTTTATTTTTATATAATTTATTCATGTTGAAATTCGTATAAGCACAAAAGTAAACCTTTTTCGACATCTAATAATTCAATTGAATAATTACATGATTTTAAGTTAAATGCAGAATATTTTTCAAAATTATTCTTTCGGAGCAAAAGTAATTATTTATATCTAACGATAAATACTTATTCACAAATAATAGAATTATTACAGAAAAAAAAATAAGTAAACATCATAATATGTTAAGAAATGGTACAAATGCAGTACTTGTATCATACAGAAAATAAAAGCAGTATACTTTGAAGACTACTGCTTTTTTGCTTTGGAAGGAAGGAATTAAATTGCACGAGCTAATCAAACAGGTTCACGCAATCAATTTCCAGTTCCCACACATTTTACGATGTTGCGATCAACAAATTTCTTCTTTGCTCTACCAACCATCCAATCTTTGCGATTCACAGTTGCGATGGGTAAACATCGCCAGCAAAAACGGCAGGTTCGCGACAGGTTTCTTCTACCATCGTTGCACTCGATGCGGGTATTGAATTTTTATTTATATTTTTTAAGGTCGCACGTCCTTTTTCAACTACGTGCTTTTCTTGAAAACTCAACTTGTGAAACGAGGTTTCACGGAAATCAAAAATTTTTTGAAAAGTGATTAAAATAAAAGTAATCACTCATTTCATGCTTCCATAAAAGAACAATATTCACACACAATTTCAGAGCTGTACTTGTATTTGTTAACAAGTTACGAATAAATAAAAAATGCGTTATGACAAAATTACATTGTTTTTCAGTCACACATCATGAATTTAACAGATGAAAACTATTTAGAATACTACTGCAAACAGGTATGAAAAAAAAATCGAAAAAAGGGACGTGTCACCTTAACGGAAAATATGCGGAAAAATTTGAATAAAAAATTTAAAAGATGCGCAGAATTGCGGGGGCTAGAAACATATAAATATAGCAACGCCAAAAAAATTAAATATACCCTCCCCTAGCCTCTGCAACCTCCCACCCCAATCTTTTATGAAAAAAAAAATCAAATAACGAGCAAGAGTCTTTAAAACGTAATAAAACTTTAAGCGATTATTGTTTTATTTATCCGTATCTCCACCGCCACTGGATCCATTTACAAAACCTCAAAATCTTTTTCGACATTGGCATAGTCACTTTGAGTTATGATTTCACCAAAATCCGAATAGCTTTCCAAATTATAGAGACACGAAGGATTAACGGACAGACGGAAATGAGTGACATGGTTTCACGTGATGTACATGTCATATATCCATACAAACATCCAAAAAACACAATATCTGATTTTCAAAAATCTTCGCGATAACAATCCCTTCTTCGCTATTTACCATGCGCAGTAAAATAGTGGATAATATTAAGAGGAGAGGGTTTAACTTGAAAATATGTCGGAAGTATCGCATCTACTCAATACCATTTTCTGAGGTCTTTATAGTAAAGTACTCATAAAAATGCTTTAGTAGTGTATACGTATACTCTGTCCAATTCTGCCTGGAGTACTTTTTACGGCATTTAGTTGCATCGCTTTCAGTTAAATAGCCGCACATATCTTTGAACCATCTGATCATGAGAGTATTTTTATTTCAAGTCCCTTTTTGCCTTTGCTGGATCTGCATTAAAGCTTAGCAGAGCAAAAAACGATAGCCGCTAGCGAGATAAACAGAGCGCAAGAAATCGACATCACGCTCGTTTGCTTGCATCCAATGAGGAAGAAGTCCTGCATGGACACAGTTGAAGCGCAAGGATTAACATAATCACTTCAAAAAAACCCTTGAAAATTGGAGACAGGTAAGGCGAGTTTCTACAAATCGAAAATGCAAAATTTGCATTTCACATGATTCACGATTTTATAGAAAAGTTAAGGCCCTCAGAAAATAAATAAATCTACGGCATTGCGTTTAGCCTGAGAACTCCTAATTCATACTATTACGGTTATCCATTTCAGTTTTCTGATACAGTTAACTGCACACTACATATAAATATATTGATTTGCATATGGATTTACCGTACAGTGAAGATATAGAGCTGTTAATTTAATCAGATTAGTAATATCTATTTCTGAAAGTCCTAGTATTAAGCTGATATCTAATTCAAAATCTACGCACTCGGTTTCATAAAATCTGGAGTTTTCTTACATCTCACAGATATGATACTTAAGTCACATAAACTTTACTTCGAAAAAAAAAGTTATAAGTTTGATGTAAATCCTGACTCATGTTTCTTGCTTAATTTCGATTGAAATGCTACAATTGGTTTATAATTTGAGAAAGAAAGATTCGGTGACAACAGAACCGAAAAAATATAACGCATTTTTGTAAAATAAATTAATTCTTGAAAATACTGTATTGTAAATTTAATTTTTTTTTTTTGTTTTATAATCCTATAAAATGATGAAATTTGATTGAATTCTGTCATTTTCATGTCACTTAAGGTCAACCAGAGCCTCATCACAAACATATTACATATTATTGACACGTATTAAAGTTATTTGTGGTCTACAATATCGTCGTTCTCAATAAGGATAATGATAATAATCTGATAAATAGACATATATCAGCGAATTACCAAAAAAATCAACTCCACACATAGATACCTATGCCACGGGTTGAATACGTTAATCAATGGTCAAGTTCTGTCTTCCCACTAGGACTGTGTCAGATGCGTTTTTTTATTTCGAAAAATTATGAAGATCAAAAGCAGCACAGATAAATTCATTTGGTCAACCTCTGTATCACTGAAACATCCATTGTTCTCAGTAATTTCCCTATGGCTACCATCTTGGAATTTAAGTGGCTTATAGCTTTCTTGGAGCAAACATGCGTGGGATATCAAAAACGCAATTTGGAAATTATAGCGACATCCATCAGTGACTGAACATGATGCTTTCGTGCGTCCGACCAGAAAGATAGACAAACATGGACCTTAGCTACTCATCAGCATGGTCTCTTGTCTCTGGCCGAATGAACGAAAGCATCGCAACTATCCTATATGCATATACCGGATGTACGGTCTATCGAAATAATATAGTGCAAGGCGCTATCTGTCACACCAGAATCGCAGTGCTCGATGCTGCTGCGAGAGATGGCGCTTCTCACTGTCTCATCTATCAGAGAATTGTCAAAAAAATCAGCTTACCCCTCCTTCACATTTGTACTGTTGCTGCACCTGTTGAGCTACACTGCACGGCACCTGTTGCTGCTGCCCCTGCTGTTGCTGTCCTTGCCCCTGCTGCCCCCCCTGTTGCTCCGCATGACCGTTCTGCGCGGGCGGTTGAGGGGGCGGCGGCGTATAAGGAGGCGGGCCAGTGCCAGGCGCCGCCCCCGTGGGAGGCGGTAGAAGAGGCAACTGAGGAGGTTTGATGTCGTCGCCGCCCGCTGATTGGGCGCCGACCTTCGCGAGGGCGGCGTCGGTGCCGTTTTGAGCGGGGGGCGGGAATTGAGGGGCGGTTGGCGTGGCGGTGGCGGGCGCTGCGGCTGCCGCCGCCGCCGAAAACGGGCCCCCCGTCGTCATGCCCGTTTGCACCATGTGCTGGAACAAAAGAGGATCGGTTCATTACACTGCCAAGTTAGATTTTTGTATGTATTTATGCAAAAATAGTATTGGAAAAGCGGTTGGGTCACTGCTGAAAGGTTCTTTAAAAACCGAAGTTTTTTGAAAATTGGTCCAGTGGCGGCGGAGCTATAGGCAAAATGAGAAAAAAAAGTAAAAATCGTTCAACTTTCGCTTTTTGACGTTTCAAAGGTTCCAAAACATTTTCAGATAAGTTCTTGTAACGGCTAAAAATTGATGGTTGTGGGTTGTGACGCAATTTTTTGACGTTATATATATTTATACGCTCCCAACCTCGGTAATTAGATATATTTCATATATCAGAGATTTCCCCGCACATTCGCCCATAAAACTGACGGATAGAGAAATATTTTCTATACGTATTCCACCTGAAGATACCAAATTAAAATTGACACTAGCGAGGAACCAAAAACTCTTAACTCTTTTTATAGTAGATTTTTAAATTAATTATTTGCCTCTGTGTATCACTACGATCTTTCTGATCCCTTTTTGTGCAGCGAAATTCGATATATGGTTGGCTATCTTGAGGTATACATTAGACATTAGATTTATTGACCACTCCAGTTATAGAATATGTGGCATGTCAAAAAGCTATAAATTTAATGTAGGCACTAGTCATGTTTTCAATTAAAAAAAAACAGGTTAAGATGTATCTAAAATACAGCAGTACAGTATAAAATACATAAAAACAATCTAAACACAAGTAATATAAATAAATAAATAATAAGAAACATGATTAAAAAAGTATGGCTTCATACATAAAAAATTCATTAATGCTATAAAATGCGTGACTCATGAGGAAGCTTTTAACGTTGACGTTTCGGCTGTTACACTGATGATTTTGTGACAGGTCAGGGAATAAATTATCAGTACCTCTTGTCTTCTGGGATACGTCTACAGATGGTAAAATTAACAATGACAGTTTTAGTTTCGTTCATTGGCAATCCTGTTGATCAGTGGTGTAAACAACGGTTCTCAATCACTCAATTCATGTGTTCGAATGTACAGTGTTCAATTTTCCTCAACGAAATTATTTTCCGCACATGCTACAGTGAGTCAAGCCGTTTATTTAAGCTTTGTTCCAACAAACGATCAAACTAGTTCTGAACTCAACAGAGCATGCGCAGATCGAAATTACCGTTCACAATAATATGCGCTGACTCCGCAGCTGGTAGTTCCAACAAATTCCGAACTGATTCCGAACCGGTTATAACAGTTCTGGTTCTGAGAGAGAACTAAAAGTTCGAATTTGATAGCACATGCGAGATTACATAACACATGCCGTCGATAAGATGTTCATAGCTGGGTCGCTGGGTTTTGTGGCTGCCATTTTGAGCCTTTTCTAACTTTTCAATCTTGCCATATTTTAAACTTTAATCGTGCTGTATATTACACATATTCAAAAAATGGGTGACGATGAAGATTTCTTTGGAACATATTCAAATAAAGAGGAAGATCTTGAGCTGTTTATAGGAGATGAAAATTACATAGCGAAGTCTGGATAATTTTAATGAATTTGTTTCAATCATATTATTAGTAATATTAATATTATATGTTCCTTTCCTTCAATTTTGTCATCTGCTACTGTAGCAGAGCATCCTTCCCCTACAGGCAAAACGATGAATTCTTCCAGGTCTAAAAAGACAAAACTTTCCTAAAAAAGATTTACAATACGTCAAATTCCACGTCTAAACGCATATAATGTAATTCTCTCTGTTGTAACAAAATAGTTCGGAACTACTTATGAACTACTACTTGCCTCGAGTATGCACACAAATATAATTCAGAATTACTTCTGAACTAGTTAGAACGGCTTGTTGGAACAAACTTTTATTTTGTATGGCACTGTGACGTAACGGCTAAAAACCGCGTTAAGAACCATACCGAGCTGCTCTATTATTATCATTATTTACCTAGAGAGAGTATGTTAAGATTCCTACATCAAAAAAATTAAAACATCCAAAATATTTTTTTTTCTGGGCAAAACACTGCTATTTTGCCGAAATTCCGATTGGTCCTGTTTAGAATAAGTTTAGTGTTCAGTGAAGTTTCAATACACACAGATTATTATTACACTTGTCTAATGAGTCTCGGTCTCGGTAGTCTCAGGTCAATAACACAATGATTGATTCTAGTCCCACAACCAATTTGCTGAGAATTTGCGAACTGATTGTTGGCGACAGATTAAATTTGCTCTCAGATAGTACAATATTAATGTTTGTTTATGTGTTAATTTTTATATCTAGTTCCTTAGAAAACCGCTAGCATAAGTGCAAGGTTAAGATGAAAAGTTCTCGGCCTGAAGCCTGACATAATATGCATGCCGATTCGATCGGCGAAAATTTATAATTCCTGGAAAGGTGTTCTCGATTCTCGCAATCAACAATTTTCATTTGACAAGATCTCGTGAAGCTAAGACGATGCGACAGTAAATGACACGTTAGAGACTCTTTCACCGTTCGACAAAATGGCAGAAGACTATTTTTCAACACCTGTCCTAGAATCCAAGAGTTTGACAGAAATAACTGCATGATGACTTAGCGAGAATTTTTCGTATGCGACACTGATGTCGAAATGAGAACGTCAATTTGCTGAAGCGTTCGATATTCTCGTGTGGCAAATCTCGAATGCGATACTTGAAAATGGATCAACTGGATGACAAAATTCGAGAAAACAGGCATGACTTGAAGAAGAAAAAGATCATTCTTCATCAGGACAACGCACCTGTTCGCAAAGGCGTGTTAACAATGGTCTGATTTGCACGACCGTCCTCCCTATTATCTTGATTTGGCACCCTAAGACTTCTATCTGTTCTCAGATTTGAAGAAGTTCCTTTCTTGAAAAATCTTCAAGTTTGATGGAGAAGTTGAGAGAGTCGTAGATGAATATTTTGACAGCTTTTCACACTTCACTTCCAGGAAGGAATCCTAACGTTGCAGAAGCATTGAATCAAGTGGTGTTGGAGTCAATGGAGATTATTTAAATAATTATTCCATGTTTAAACTGAAAATCGTAATCTTTTATAGTCAGGTCGAGAACTTTTCATATTACCCTCGTAACCACACCATTTAACCTTGTTTTTATTTGGTACAAAAGCGTCTCTCGTAATGTTTGTTCATTTGGCATGCAAATCATAGCAACGCAACTTTGAAAAAGGCATTTCTATGGAGCAAGTTTACAAAGCATGACCATTAGTATGCGAGATGCGCTCAGCAATTACATCCGCACCTTTTCTTGCCAAAGAATAAATATATGGCACAGGAACTGTGAATGTACGACGCATATTCATAATGCTGATGTTGAAGAAGAAATAATAATAAGAGGAAGCAGGGCTGCCAGGTTTGTCGATTTGTCGAAAAGTTAGAGATTTTTTATATAATTTGGTGACAGTTTTTTCGAGTTGGCGACTAGCGATTTTTTTCCAACCTCTAGGAATATTTTTGGCTGCTGCTGATTCGATGGAGGCTCACCTCTTTTACAGTTCGAGTACTTCCAAGTGCTGTGTGCAACTAATGGTGATGCTGCGCCATCACAGAGCCAACATACCATGCAATAAGGAAGTAAACAACAAGAGTCCAGGAGAAAATGGAATCACAGCAAGATTTACACAAGCGACTTGAACGACGGATGGCGGTCTTGTCCCGGTACCACAGTTTCTACATTCCTGGTTCAGTTTAGGCCGGGAAACTCTGAGTGTTTGTTGCTGATGATGTGATTTAATTTCGTAAATAAAACCATCACCCTGTATCTCGGCATCTTTGGACCCATAGTTATAGGAACTTTTTTTTTATTTTTGCATGTACTTTCTACCCTGGAAATACTGACACGTCTTTCTGATACACCTTGTATAGTAAATAGAGAGACAGAAAATTTTCATAGATGACGCTAAGATGTCTAGTTTTATCTTGCATATTTTTTGGACGGGAGAAATAGCATTAAATAGGCTATCTTTAGGCAGAATACGTTTAACAGCGCATATGGGTACTATGGCATTTACTTTGAATTCAAAACAAAAAAAAATAAAAAGTTCTGCCGCCTGTGATCATCGTTGAACCAGGCGACCCTGTGGAAAGGTGAAGTTTGGCAACAATCGAGTCAATTTCAATTTGCCGACCTGAGCTAACTCGTTTCTCCATAAATGTCTATGGTTGCTGCATACGTAGAAAGAACGGCATTTCTTAATCCCATTTTAGAACAGAAACGGCGCATCGAAATGTCATTTGCCGTCTGCCGTAGACTTGGCAGCTGTCGTTATATTTATAGCTTCTCCTCCATCCGCAACCAGCCCTTTGTTAGATTATTCTAGAAATAGCGATTTATTGCCTCGAACAAGAACAAGAGGACGCAAATTCTACTCATTTTCTTTCTTTTTCTGTGGTTAAATCTGGCAACCAGAATTCGTCACGTTGCCGCTAACAGCATGCGAAAAAGACCAATGTATGTAAGCATGTGGCCTCCAGACATCAAATTTGGCGTCATAGCGGTTGCATTCATACAAAGCGATACAAACTTACAAGAACGATGTATAGCAGTCGCAATACAACCGCCTCCCTTTTATGTTTTTTGTTTTGCTTTCATGAAATGTATCATTATCTATTCAATGATAACAAATCCTTTAACGATACTATCAAAAAAACCCATAAACCCACGGCAACTTCATGGAATTAATTACATTACCGATAGAGGCGCTGGGAGCGCTTTGTTTATATTTCAACAAGGCGATCGTTAATAACAAAGTTGTTTATCGAACTGAAAATCTAATTATTCGTTACCAAATGAGGAGAAAAGTCAGATTAAAAGAAGTTACGATAAAAAGGTACTCGAATTCTTGAGCACTATGCTGGTCACGCAAATACCGATTAAAAGTGACATTATGTCGGTTTTTTGTGACATAATGTAGGTTTTTCTACAAGAAGTCAACTTAGCACTAGCTGTTGTACACTTGTTGTGTACTCGATCCGTAGCTGTACGAGTTGCCTAAACCTCATGATGCTTCAACTATTAAAGTTACTTTTTGATGTGATGTTACATCTGGTCCAGAGATGGAATTATTTGAGGACTAAGCTGAAGGACACGGGAGGGCATAGGTGCATAGTGGGGATCTCTGTTGATGATAATTCCATTGGTTTCTTGTCTCACACTTACTTAAGATGTATACAAAGCTAATTTTTTTCCTATTCAACCTGGAAATTACATATGCAAATTTGCTGAATTTCAAAAAAGACAGCGATAAGAAAAGAAAATCTCTGGTTGTCGAAGTACTCGTATATCAAAACTAACAGGTGAGAAGATATGGTACATAGAGGAAAATTTATGGAACGTAAAAAAGTTATTACGTTTCACATCAATTTTTATTTCCAGACATTTAAATTTTATAGAAATTTATTTTACATGGTCAAGTAGAAAACACAAATCTGCGCCTAGAGGTGAGGCAATGCGAAAATATTTTGTATGTGATGCGTCATTTCTAATTGTTCTGTAATGTGGCTTAATTACACACAACGCGGGTGAAGTGCTGATTTCCCATAATTTTTCTCAATGTTTCTGAAAACGCCAAAAAACGGGGTAAAATCGTAATTTATAACTTTGACCATAACCTCCCTTCAGATAGGGCAACACAAATATCCGTCGCGCACAGCGAGCAAACGCGTTATTTACTATTTGCACACTAGCAACTATCTAGGCAGCAAGACATTTTGCCGGTTTTTTTACGGTTTATAGTTATTTATACTTTATCTGAAGTCACTTGAAACACTGTGAAATACCGGGTGCGTTTTATATATCTATATTTAACACGCTCTGTTGCTGCAAAAATCGCCAAATTTCGCAGCAAACATCCCCCGTATAAGAGATCAAAGGCAGTTTCACCGGTCCACGTGGAGTAAAGTACGCCTATGCGTGGACATAGCCAATGAGAAAGCGTGTATTTCAGAGCTCGGAACAAGTGCAGGTGGCTACTGAAAATTGAAACAGTTTAGCCAGTGCCGTGTAGCGGTGAATAAACGTGTTTTCTATAGTCTGTCCGTGTTTTTTCATAGATTTTATTAGTTTGTGTGTTTTTGACTTTTGAATACTCAGTTTACTTGTTGATTTAATTGTTGTGTTGATTGTTCTTGTGTGTCCTAAATATGGCTCTTTGGAGACCTTGGGAAAATGCTCCAAGCCACGAGGAGATGGTTGATGAACCTGTGCAGGCAGAATTCTTTCATAAAGATTTAGAGGAACAGACCCAAAGAGTAATCCTAAATATGTATGATTGTCTGAAAAACGAAAATCCAGATTCCTCGCAAAATCAAATTTTAAACAGAATTTGTATCCTGACAAAAATCAGTCGGTCTACCATTTATCGGGTTATAAAAAGGGGAGATGTAGTCAACCATTCCTTCCACAGAAAGCGCATAGGGCAAAAATTAAAAAGAATAGACGTGGGTTTTCAGGAAGATATTCGTCGTATAATATACGGATTTTATAAAGAAAATTTGGTGCCCACGTTGGAAATGATACGGGATAAATTAAAAGATTATCCTGAAAATTTTTATAATTACAAATGCTTAGACTCACTGCACTGTATTGTAAAACTGTGTGGTTTTCAATACAAAAAAGTAGATAAAAGAATGGTGATTATGGAGTCGTCTCGAATCGTTGAATTGCGCCAAGAATTTTTGCACAAAGTTAAAATCTATAGAGAGCAGAAAAGAAATCTGATTTACCTGGATGAAACGTGGTATGATACCCATGATGTTGTGCAGTACGGCTGGGTTGACGACAGCAACAAGTGCATTTTAAATGCACCATGCAACCGTGGAAAACGAATCATTATTCTCCATGCTGGCAGTGAAAATGGATTTATACCTAATGCCTTGCTGTTATCTGCCAAAAATATCAAAGAATCATGTGCCGACTATCATGAGGGCATGACCTCCGACTTATTTGAAAAGTGGATAGAGCAGCAGTTAATACCAAACATTTCCCCAAATTCAGTGATTATTATGGACAATGCGCCATACCATTCCCGACAGAAAAACAAAATTCCGAATACAGGCACAAAAAAACAAGACATTATTGATTTTATGAAGGATAAGGGAATGGAAATACCACAAAAATCAACCAAAGCCATATTATTGGATCTTATTAAAAGACAAAAATTTGAAAAAGAGTATGTTGTTGACAATCTGCTTCAGCAAAATGGCCATGAAGTATTACGTCTACCTCCCTATTACTACATTTTTAACCCGATTGAGTTGGTCTGGGCTGCTTTAAAAAAAAGTAAGAAAACATAATCAGACCCCTCAATTAAGTGAATCGCTATTGGCCACAATAAGAGATGCAGTATCTCATATTGCTGCAACAGACCTATGGAAGCAGTGTTCTAGGCATATTACTGAAAAAGAAAATGAATATTGTGTTTTGCCTCCTGTAAATCCCGTTGTAATTCCTCTACAAGATGACTCTAGCGACAGCTCCGAAGGCGAGGATGATATATAAATACCTATAATGTAAGTCTTTATATACCTTTTATATACCTACCTGCTATGTAAATATTTACCTATGTCAAACGTTGGAATTCTGTAATTTTTCCATTTCTTAACTTTCAGTCAACATAAATTAAACTCCCAATATAAGTATTTTTTATCCCAAATCAAAAAATAAGAAGATAGTAAAATCCATTTATTGTGATATAAAAACATTATTATTATCGTTCTAAATAATGCCGCACGCCTATGATACGTCATGAAATTACAAAGGACGCGCCGACCAAAGGTTTTTATGCTATTTCAAGTGACTTCAGATACACCATACGTAATAGCTCTGCCGAACGTATGTCACAGGTTAGTACTTTACTCATAAACTACATTAACATCCATTTATTTGATATCAAAATCGTGGCCAGCTATTGAACAACTATATTATGCTACGTATGAAAAACTCATTGTAATTTTTATTTCATTTTTTGGTTATACGTCAAATAAAAGAGAGTAAGGTGACCACGCGCGCTAATAACACAGTATGTTATACACATATATGACTTGTTCAACATTGTGACACGTTATGTAATTTAAAAATGTTTTAATATAATTATTTTGTTTTAATGGAAATGGTTTTCGTACTTAAAGAAGAATAAACGAGTTTGTAACATATTCTGATCATTTCAATTCTACGATATGGCCACGAAACATATACATATAAGTAATGAAACTCTACTGCAATATTCATCCTGCGCAGTGTTAGTGGAAGCTTGGCTTACCTATTTAGAATTTCAATTTACTACGTGGCTCTATGAACTTCCTGTATGAAATTGTAAGGAGGCTATAGGTATAGTAAGCATAATCAACTCTTAGGCAGTGTTCACACCAAAAGCAACCCGAAGGCTAACCGACTTCAACCTGATTTCAACTTTAGTTGCGAAATACTTGTCGCTTTATTTTTACTTCAAACGCCACGCCAAGTATTATAATAGGAAAAAAAATCGAAAATGGGATATGCTTTTTGTTACACGTTTCCGCCGGTCTGACTGTCCACTAATACTTGACCCCTCTATAGCTTAGGGAGTAGTCGGATTTTGATGGGATGTTTACACAAGGTTACTATGTCCAATGCCACGGATGAAAAAAGATAAATTTCTGAAAATCGATCCAGCGGCTGCGGAGCTACAGGAAGGATGGCAAAAAAATAAAAATCGCATAAGAACCACCCATAGGAAAGAGATGTGTGGAATCGTACCTGCCTCTAAAACTAAAGTTCTCAAAATTGCATGGAAGAGCAGGCTAAATATGCAGCTTTAAATCGTATGAGCCTGTTTGACTAACTTAATCCATTTAATTTTTTGCATGTGTTGCATGGCAAGTGCTGAGTCAACCTACTTGACGCGAGTAAATGTTATTCTGACACAGTGCATTAACTGAAGAAGTTTGTTAGATTCCATAAAATATTACTGCTGCACATTAACAACGTCTTGATGCCAGTATTGATTGTAAAAGTGTAGGATCAGTGCGACGAATAACCGATAAATGACATGAACGCCTTCGAAAGTTATAAATAACCTAACCTCCAACGCAAATGTTTATCTTTCAAGAAATTATTCTACCGCCTCTACCTTTTGATCTATAGTCGTAGGTATACATAAACAATTACCAGGTTCAACCAACTGTTTAACTTCGGTCGTTGTCTGTTTTGTGTCTGTTTACCAGCCATGACATTGACACTGTTGTCGAAAAAATAACGATGAAATCTCACAGATCACCGATCTGAGCATTTTCACGGTTGAACAGGTATTTCCTTTTCATTATTACATACTTTTTATTGATAAACAATTATCTACAAAATTATCGTTTGCATATTCTCCATTATAGAGGAAGGTTTGAAGTTTAACATAGACATGGCAATCTCAAAAATAAAAATTTTAAATCGAGTTTTGAGCATTGAAAATGACTATTTTTTGGGGTGTTTGAGACATCAAATGGCTTAGAACTCGAAAACGTTAAAACATTAGAGAGCAGTTAGTACTAATATCCTTTTTGGTTCAGAATAATCCAAAGAACTTTGTCCAGAACGAAAAACATCTTTTTTGTACTTTGTTTAAAGAATTGGTTGAATAAATTAGACCGGCATGCGAAGTTTTCACCCAGTCTATATCTATAAACTACTATTTTCATTTTAATAGAATCCGTAGTTCAAAGGCTATCAATGATGTTTGTTAAAGATATGACCTTTATTGTCTTATCGTTGTCGGTTTATCGTTTATGTATTGGTGTGATCGTCGTATTTTATTCGTTGTTTCATAGTATTATTATACAAATAGTATTCATAGGCTAATATGAAATCAGATGCACGTTGTCAATGTTGTTTACATTTGTGGTGTACCCTGCGTAATATAATCGGCAAATAAATATGAATAAACTTTATATGAATATACAGTGATTTTCACAACTTACTTTGAAACGGGTGTATTAAGCAGGTTGAAATTCAATCAAGGTGATGAAATTGATTTATGAATACTATGCTTTAGCGTAAAAGTGGCTTTAGAAAATCAGGTTGTAAGGCGCCTACTTGCAACATATTTCAAGTGAAATGAGGGATCATGTGATACCTTGTTTTAAAGCTTCATATCAGTACTTTATATACATATATGTAACTGTTAACTATATTTCAAAATGCAGGCTGACAAAATGGGGCGTCTTTGTACCCTTAACTAATAAATAAATAGCATGTTATAACAATTTTCTTCTATTGGAAGCGGCTAAATGCACGTGGGATATTTTGTTTAAGCAAAAAATGGCAGATTTTACAACGTTTTTTTAATAAAATGTTCCATATATTATTTTGTTATATATCCAGATAGATCCTCTCAAGAACAACATATTGTGTTTTGATGGTTGGTTTGTTGTTATCAAGAGATTCAATGTAATAAAATGCTCAACTTTAGCATACCAGACCGTCAATTTAAAATATAGCGATTTTATTTTCTAGGTTCTAAAGTACGTATCAAGGCGTTAACTGACCCTTCGTTGCAGTTGCATTAAAAAATATGATAGTAATAATAATAATAATAAATGAATGCATCCTTTAGATCTTTACAGATATTGCACATGTCATCACAATAGAATAAATACATTAAAGCAATGACATTTGTATAATTGTTGATAAAATATTTTTTGGACACACATGAAACAAGATCATTTAGATTTAATAAACATTACAGAGAACAATAAAACTCAATTTAACAATTTAAGAATTCTTGAACATGGTGAAGACAGTAGTGTATCAAAAACTCTATTAATGAATTCTTGAATGAAGTTTCATTTTTGGATAAATATGTTCCAAGATGGCGCACGAAATGTCAACTGCCACTTTTGCCCTAAAATATAATATTCATGCATTGGAAGTCATACTCCATCACCCCGGATTCCAGTTTACTAAATTCATCCGTTAAAAAAGTAAGTGGAAGGGGAGCTTTTTGGAAAGTATTGTAAGAACAATTCTTGAGATTGTAAAGCCAAAAGACATCGCTTTCTACCTTCATTTTGTAAGCATTTTAAAAGCCTGTTTCTTTTTTGCATATATTGCATGTTCATAATCTATATTTTATGATCAGAAATGTAAATATACTTCTACGTTCTACTCAAAATTGAGCTGGCAGCTCGCCCGAGCTGTGTCAATGTTCGCGCCTCGCCACACATAAAGTCTGCTGAATTTATTACAAAGATTCATTAGAAACAGAAATGAGATTCTATAAAACTGTCCATAGAAATAGATGTGTCTACTGGAGTTTTGTACTTTTAAACCAATGGTATTAGAAATATGAGAAAAAAAATGCATAAAATAGAAAAACTACGGCTGGGATGAACCTTTTGTCGATTGAATAAGGACTTTACGAACAGAGTACGCCAGGGGCATTAAGTAAAAAATCGATATTATGTCAGTAATAATCAGTAAAATGTCAATTTGTGTACTAAGTAGTCGCTTGCGCATTCCGCGCCCACTCGCTGTGAGCGCCTTCTATGGAGGAATGGCTCAACGAACATGTTGCCTACGATACTGCAACTCACATTTCGCCAGCATGCTGCCGAGATAGTAACTATGCTGCAAGTTGAGATCATCGGCGGACAGACAAATACGGTCAGACATGTGGGTTTTTAGACCAAAAGGCTTGTAAAAATAAGAATTATCCATTTGAGATGTATAGCCTTAATCAAGTGTGATGAGAAGAGAGTGTTGCTTAACAAAGTCTAATAATTTCTTTGCACTTCAGTGATTGCTTTCGGCTATAGTTTAAAACGTACAGCTTAGGTCATAGAAGCAATAAATGGTATCCGTCAGTGCCATCTCTGAAGCAGATGATGTTACATCACATCAAACCATATAGCTTAAAAGTGTCTTAACGTTTAGGCAACCTGTACAGCTACTACAAGTGAACATGAAGTGAATGACAGCCAGTTTCAAAATGACGTTTTTAGTTTCATGTCTCCAATACACTTACTTGAGGTGTATGCTTCATCCTGGAAATTACATATGCAAATTTGCAGAATTTCAAAAATGAGAGATAAAAGAAAATTCCTGGTTCGTGAAGTATATTACAACTAAACAGGTAAGAAAATAATAATTTCATAGAAATGTATTTGCGATGTCAAGTAGAAAATACAAATCAGCGTCTAGATGTGAGACACTGCAAGAATGTTTAGTGTGAGATGCATCATTCATAATTTTTCTGTGATGCGGCTTAATTACACACAACGCGGACGCGGTGGTGATTTACCGTAATGCTTCGCATAACTTTGAACATAACATGACTTCAGAAGGGTCAACATAAATATCCCGTTAGGTACCGCTAATAGATATACTTTACGGGCAGCATATTCAGTAATAATTTTCGCACATAGCAAATTAATATCATTGGTTCTATTCACATGCAGACCAATACACACAACCACCATACAATCTTACAGATACGATCCTGCTCGACTTAACTAATTTAGAATTTTCTATCTGTCATATCTTCTCAGAGATATACTCGTAATCTACAGTCTATCTCGGCATTCTGCAAGCATGACCATTGAGCGTGTCGTGTAGTTGCGTCATTCCTCCACAGATGACGCTTACAACGCTCATAGCAATCAAACCCGGAATGAACTATTTGCATACTAGGAACTATCTAGTCCGCAAGTTGACTATCGGGGTTTTACGTAATAACCTTGTGGGAGAGGTCTGGAGCCCCACTTTCCTACACTAAAAAGTGCGCGTAAAGACGTTGACTCTTGCACTTCCTAATAAACATGTGATTCTCTATTTTATGTAACATCAACAGGTTTTGCAGCGTACGCCAAATAATTCCTTTTTATATGCAAATTTTTGATGTTTCAGACAATTTACACAAAACATTAACAATATGTATACCTGAACTTTTCGCATGAATTCCTCAATGAAAACCGTTTGAAAATATTCAACCTCCCCAAACAATTTCTGCTCAGGAGCCTCTGAAAAGTCAAAATACGAAGTTCGGGCAATTTTTTATTTTTTATTTTTTGTTTGCCTAGATGTCCACCGCCACCGGACCGATTTTCAAAAACTACAAAGCTTTTTCGGCTTTAGCATAGCGGTAACAGACAGACAGAGCGACGGAAATGATTGGCATGTCATATAACATCCAAAAAACACAATGAGCCGTATTCATAAAACACCGGATAT
Source organism: Acanthoscelides obtectus (assembly GCA_963669975.1). NCBI lineage: Eukaryota > Metazoa > Arthropoda > Insecta > Coleoptera > Chrysomelidae > Acanthoscelides > Acanthoscelides obtectus. The sequence continues at coordinate 51,526,732 of CAVLJG010000001.1, read as the reverse complement.
CCTTGTACTTGCAAATTTTGAAGGAAATCATCCAGATGGTATTTATAATAATTTGAAGTAAATCCTTTTGCTTTTTGAGTATAAGCATATCCTTCAAAGCAGTGACATAAGTAAAAGGATATTCATAATCTTCACCTTATACTTGGCATAAGACGCATATCCTTCAAAAATTCTGAGTGTAGTCAGTAGCAGATGTTAGGGATGTTAAAACGTACAAACCTCGTTTACCTTCACTTGGTTGTGACTTCAAAAAATTATATCGGTTCGACGAAGCAAATGTACAATGGCTTGCGGACAGATTTTTAGTTGAGAATGAGGAAACTCGAGGAGGAGCACTTTCGTGTATTCATAAAATGAAGATATGCCTACGCTATCTCGGTGACCCTGGATATCAACAAGGTATTGATCTGGGACTTGGTGTTAGTCAAGCAACGGTATCTCGGACTGTGGATAGAGTTGTGAACAGCATAGTTGCACAGTCGAACGAATGGATCAAGTTTCCAACTACCAACCATGATCTGATGGAGGCCAAGGGGATATGGCAAAGCATGTATAAATTTATCCTACTCCAGGTGCAGAAATAAATTATAATAAGCTTTTAAAACAAGAAAGTTATAATTGAACGCTGTTTTGGCCAACTGAAACGCCGGTTTCCTATCCTACAGTATGTTTGTCGCGTAAAGTTGGAAAATGTGCTGAAAATAATTATTGCTTGTCTTGTACTCCATAATGTTGCGAAGAGCTTGGGCGATCCTGACTTTGAGTTAGTTGAGCAAGACCCAGATGAAGATGAAGGAAATAATGAGAATGACGAACTTCTTCTCCGCCAACTAGGTCAACAAATAAGAAGAAACTTGAGTATTATAATAAATAGTTTTACTGACTAAAATGTTTTGTATGTGATGCGTCATTTCTAATTTTTCTGTGATGTGGCTTAATTACACACAACGCGGGTGAGGTGCTGATTTCCCGTAATGTTTCTCAAAGTTTCTGAAAACGCCAGAAAACGGGGAAAATCGTAATTTATAACTTTGAACATTACCTCCCTTCAGATAGGGCAACACAAATAATCCGTCTGGCACAGCTGATAGATAAGTTTCATGGGCAGCATATTCAGTAATAATTTTCTCACATAGCAAATATCATAGGTCAACAAATAAGAAGAAACTTGAGTATTAAAATAAATAGTTTTACTGACTAAAGTGTATTATTTATAAATTATAATAAATAGTATCTAATGGTTTACCGAATGTTGATTCGTATTTTTTCAACATCTTCTTCAATTCATCGTCCTTTCTCATTTTTATTTTTGGAACTTGTGACTTTTGCAAAATAATGGGAGCAATGGCAATTTCATCTGCGGTGAACTGCAGGTCTTTGCCATTATTTTCTATAGTTTCCTCATCACTTGAGGATGACATGCTTATTAATTTCATAGAAAAGTGTATCCAGTAAAAATACGGAACGGTCTGTGTAAGCTCTGGAGTACAACTGTCAGTGATGCTGAGTGAACGAACTCCCACGTCAACTACAAGCTGGAACAAGTCAGGATGCGCAAGATACAAATACCAGTCAACCTTTTACTTCTTCTTGGATGATATCCTCGCGAGTATAAGGTAATAATCATTATGAATATGAAAACAATGATATGCTTATACTTCTACCTTTTTCTCCGAAGCAATACTTTTACCTTATGCTTCCGAGGATATGCTTCTCTTTATGAATACGGCTCAATATCTCATCTAATTTTTTCGCGATTACTTAGGTACTTCCTCGCCAGTAGCGCAAGAAATCAAATGGCTAGGCAAAACTCTAGGATTTTTTAATCGTCGAATCCGACTGCATTCCTCCAAATTACATAAACATAAAAACATATAATAACTCAATTTTCAAGTCTCCCAAGACAAAGTAGGCGGCAGTCATTGATCAAAAGGATAAATGTTTAAAAACAATTGTTTGTTCTAGGTATCTTTATATAAAAACAAGCCTAGCTACGAAGTATAATACTCGGAATGAATCGATTTAATAGGCTTCTTTGTTGCTGGCAATCATGACAGATACTAAACAGAACTAGTTTTTGTTTGTGGAAACATAATGGTTGTAAAACATAAGTTGAATTTCGAATATACGTTATTACGGCGTATAAATGCGTTCAGGATATTTTCAAACAGCAATGAACATTTATAATTTGTAATAGATTCAACAGAGATAACACATTTACGAATGTGTCATAGGATTTTAAGCCGCCTTAGATTTGAAATATGTTTTTGGAACACTAAAAATTGCAAAAAGTGGCATCAAGTAGGTTGACTCTGTACTTGTTATCAGTCTATGCCCGGCACAAGTCAGCCCATTTGAGAACATCTATAACAAAAGACTAAGTGAATCAAGTAAGTAAACGAGGTTCATACCACCCATTTGACAACGTTACGATCAAGAAATTTCTCTGCCGTACCGACTGAACGTGTATCACAAAATACATTATTAACATACGCAATGCGTACGTTTTCTAACACGCATTCACTGAAGTCACAAAAAGGTCACTAGTTATAGCGGGGCCAAGGATTAGCAGGCGGAAATGAGTGACATAGTTTTTCGTGATTCATTTTCGATTTTTTCTGCGATCACAATACTTCCCAGCCAGTGACGTGAGAAATAAAACCAAATATGCTTTATCCGCAAAAAATATTTTATATTCAAAACTGATACTACGTAACTCTTTGACGCCAATTTTTGCATGTTCGCTTCATCAAGGTGTTCTGGTCACGTGATTATAATAACAATGAAGATGAGATTCCTTGCTTAAATCATCACCAAGACCGCTAAGCCAGGTGTAAACACATCATGTATGTGGTGATTTCATACATTTCTTTGTTTTATCTTTATCTTCAACGGCAACGGATATATATTATAATACAATACACCTTGATACATTAATATTATGTATATGAGATTAATTTACATTACAATGTTGCGGGTAATATGGAACGTTTTCAAGCAATCTGAGCGGCAGGCGCCCACATTATCTTCTAAGCACTCTAAGCAGCATGAGGCCTAACTGCTGTGGACAAATAAACAAATGTTAAGTATCGAGGAAAATTTGTATTTTGAGGAATACAGGAAATTGCTATAAACCAGAGCGTTCCCCTAAACAGGATGCATGATTTCATTAGCTCTGCATCTTCTGGTATTTCATTAGTGTAAAAAGCTTAGGTGTCTATAACGCCGTAATGGCACGAACTTGTAGCTCGCGTCAAATGTAGGGTGTTTGTTCATCATCATGTTTTAATACAGAAAAGTGTTTCCGCAGTGATGCAATTTTCATTATTATTCCTAGGTATACAGGGTGTAAACGTATGGAAATGGGTAATAGGGGGGTCAAAACAAGTCAAAAAGTTCATATGAACCATGGTCGAAAAGTCAATAGATATTTGTCTAAATGGCTTTATAGTTTACAACTTCAAGTGCTTTATATCGACCACAATCACCACAATCTTACAAATTTTTATAATCTACTCTAAAACGTCTTTAAATTGGGTAATTAACAAATAAATGGCATTAAGTTTTTCTAAGTTAAGCCAAAATTTGTAGTCATTAAGTAAGTAAGTTTCATTAAATTAAATATTTAAAACACACATGACAATAGCGCGTCGGTCATTCATCGAACCGGCAATCGATCGCAAACGGTAACAGTGGTTAGTTATTGTTCGCGGTGGTTCGCGTACGTCGTCGTGTTTATTTACAATGTTCTCGAATCAAGAGTTCGCCGTCATGTTGTTAGTTTACGGTGAAGCTCGTCAGAATTCAAATCTTGCAGCTCAAATTTATCGCGACAGATTTCGCCAACGGGTACACCCAAACAGAAGGACATTTGTGCAAGTGTACCAAAGACTTCGAGATACAGGAAGTGTTCAGAACACTAATATTCGCACTCGTGAAAGACAGGTTACTGTAGAGCAGGAGGAACAAATTTTAAATATCGTGGAAATCAATGCAGATATCAGCACTCGGGAATTAGGCCGTCGCGTAGGACTATCGCATACCATAGTCCATAGAATCCTACGGGAAAATTTGCTTTATCCCTACCATGTACAACGAGTGTATGCCTTGTTACCAGAAGACTATCCTCGCAGACTAACATCCTGTCAGTGGTTTTTGCACAAAACATTGAAAATCCGGATTTTGCAGACTAACATCCTGTCAGTGGTTTTTGCACAAAACATTGAAAATCCGGATTTTTTTAAAAACATTCTAGCGACGGACGAATGTAACATACTTATAATTTTACGCGAGACGGGATATTAAGTTTCCATAATACTCACACGTGGGCCCAAGAAAATCCTCATCCCATTCGTGAAGGTCATTTCCAACAAAGTTTTAAAATAAATATTTGGCGCTTTCGAGTTACCCCCAAAGTTGTCAGGAGAAGGATACAACATGCCATTACAACGGAGACAGAATTTGTGGTTTCTTCATGACGGGGCACCACCACACATTTTTAGAAGCGTCATTCAGTATTTCAATGAACATTATCCAAATCGATGGATCGGTCGAAATGCTCCTGATCCTCGAAAATAGCCAGCAAGATCTCCTGACCTCAATCCGATGGATTCCTGGTATTGGGAAGAACTTACAGGGATGGCTTATGGGGCTGGTCCAGTAACAACTGAGGCACAACTTAGCGAAAAAAAATTTAATGCGGCTGAAATAATAAATGGACAACTTCGAGGACCTAGAGTAACAAGAAATTAGGTTAGTCGTAATGAAGCTTGTGTGGAAAGTGAAGGACGACATTTTGAACACCTTCTTTAAATACAAAAAAAGTGCAGTGTGGGTTTTAAAAAGAAAAACAATGTAAGTATCAAAACTGTGTTCCCTATTTATAAGTGGATTTTTTTAATACGTTCACACACCAGGTGAAGCGCTGAGACAGTTAGTGGTAAGTCCGTTTTTTTAATTGTTTGCATTTTACGAGTACATTATCAAATAATGAAATAATACCTAAGAGCCAAAAATAACAAACTCCATCTTTATTTACACGTTCCGTCGTAATTTTCGTCTGGTATTGCGGCGATGTCAGATTTTATTTTACTTTAAAGTCGCTTTTCTCTAAAAAAATGCCTTGACCCCATGTTATATGAAACTTTTTGCTTCTTTTAACCCGCTCTATCACCCATTTAAATAATGACTATCATAACGTTTACACCCTGTATATTTTGTGGTTTAAGTAAGGTGATGGAGCGGTGCATAAGTAGGGAGTTGCTGGAGTATCTCGAAAATCACGACTTGATTAGCACAGGCAGTGTTGCTGGCGCCAGCGGTCAACGGGGGATGTACGTCACTTAACTGTGGAGTAAACTCATTCGGTCTTATGGTGAGGCTCATGTCGTTGCTCTTGATATCACGCAAGCCTTCGATCAGCTGTGGCATGCTGCCCTGTCACGCAAAGTTCCATCCTATGGTCTTCCAGAGAAGCTTTGCGGACGGGTGGCTGGCTTCCTCTCTGGACCGCAAGATAACTGTCAGAATTGGCGGAGTCTCCTTTTCATCCCACAATGCCAACGCGGGTATTCCCCAGGGATCGAGCTTGACTCTGACATGGTTTCTATTACATATCAACGACCTCCTCTCCTGTACGATCAATTCTAGCAGCCACTTCCTCTGTGACGAGAAATCTGGAGGGTTTTCACTGCTTGGGGACGCAACAATCTGGTGCACCTTAATGCTTCCAAAACACATCACTGTAGATTGACAGATCACCGAGAGCTTGGTCTGGTACGAATGTCCTGACTCGCAGCAGGTGCTAGGAAAAAAACTGATCTATATGTTTAGGGCAAACAAGTACTTTTCTCCACGTAACCTCTGTAGAAGGCGCAGGTAAAGCCTAGCCTCCAGTACTCATCACACGTTTGGGATTCTGCTGCCTGCCTAGATTATACATGCTGGATGCTGTTCAGGGGAAAGCAGTCCTACTGATCGATGACTCTTGTCTAACGGACAGTCTCGGAATCTTTTCGCATCGACAGGCCTTAGAGGATATGGCTATCTTCTACCGCTATGTCAATGCTCACCTCCCCGATGGCGCTGAGCGATAAGCCTGCCAGTCAGACCCGCCTGACTTCGGCCTCCCGTGCAAACCGGGTCGAACTTCATACATCCAGAACTAGCTGGTATGTTCTAAATTCTACCAGCTTTAGGCAGTTCAAAGATCGAATAAGCAAAGTGTCTTTGATCTCCTTATAGTAATCTCGGTGTTCTCGAACTTACGCCTACGCAGATCGCGCGCTAGCTCTATCTCTCTTACTCCCCTACAGAGGATCTATAGAAAAAAATAATCAAGACTGGCGGTCCTAATAAGGATAATGGAAAACTGTTATCAAATTATTGCATTGTCATCGGTCTCGATACATGTGCGAAATTTCGAATTAATCAAACTTCTGGAAATTGGTGAAAATTATGCCCAAAGATTCCGTAACATACGTACATAAATGTACATACATACACACAGGCCAAGCTAATAAAAGCGTGTTAAAAAAATAAGAAAAAGGTATGTATACAACAATCTGCCTCCTGTGAGGATTGTACTCACGACCCTTGGTTTACAAGACCAGTGCTCTGCCACTGAACTACAGAGGCTTTGTATGGGGTTCCAAAACGGACGCAGGAAAGTAAACGCATATTAAAACAAGAAAGATTGATATTCAAATCAAGTTGGGTACTTTATTTTGAAGGTTCATTTATACCATTTATGTATGAAAAATAATATCGCTCAAATGTTCACCACGACTGGATTTACAGACGTCCACGCGATGGTCGAAATTTTCAATGACATTTTGCAACATGGTCGGTTCTATGGCATTTATCTCGGCAATGATGTTGTTTTTGAGTTCTTGGAGGGTGGCTGGTTTGTTGACGTAGACTTTGCTTTTCAAATATCCCCATAAAAAGAAGTCCAAGGGAGTCAAATCGCACGATCTTGGTGGCCATGGCACATTTCCTCTGCGCGAAATCACGCGATCACCGAAGAAGGGACTGCAATCGATGGATATTGACGTTGGTTGTGTGGCATGTTGCACCGTCTTGTTGGAAATAAACATCGTCCATATCCATTCCTTCAAGTTGCGGCAAAAAATAGTCGTCTATCATCACGTGATATCGCTCAGAATTGACGGTAATGGCGTCCCCGGCCGCATTTTCGAAAAAGTAAGGTCCGATGATGCCTTTTGACCACAATGCACACCACACAGTCACTTTTTGAGGATGCATCGGCTGCTCTTGATACTCACGGGGATTTTCGTTCGCCCAGATGCGGCAGTTTTGCTTGTTTACCGTCCCATTCAAAGTGAAATGCGCTTCGTCGCTGAACATGATTTTTGATGAAAAATTGGAATCAATTTGGCGGTGTTCAAGGAGCCAATCTGAGAACGTTCGGCGCGAAAAATGGTCGGCCCGACGCAGCTCTTGCGTCAATTGGATCTTGTAGGCGTGTACATTCAAATCCTTGTGGAGAATGCGGAGCAAACTGGTTCTTGAAATGCCCAAATATTTTCCGGTGTGCGAACGCTCCTTTGCCGGCCAGAGCCTGGCAGATTTGCCACAGAACCTGTTGCCTCGAATTTACGCACCAGACGACCGATGGTTGTTTCGTTTGGGCGGTTGGGCGGCGACCGAAATGTTCACGAAGCGCGCGAAACGTGTTTTTTATTTTTGCACCATTTTTTTAGTGCTCTTGAATAACTTTAATGCGGTCTTCAATCGAATACGTCTCCATAGCGATCAATGGTATACATTCAACTAACAAAATGACATGTCGGTGACAGAAAACAAAGATGGCGTCTATGTCAAATTGACGTTTACTTTCCTGCGTCCCTATTGGACAACCCTTTAGTTTCAGTATTCGTAAAGCTGCATTTGTAATCCGTAGCTTTTTATTAACATATCTGCTTTTTACAAAATGTTACTTATGAATGAGGATAATGGAAAACTGTTATCAAATTATTGCATTGTCATCGGTCCTTGATTCGTGTGCGAAGTTTCACATTAATCAAACTTCTGGAAATTGGTGAAAATTATGCTCAAAGATTCCGTTACACACATACAGGCAAAGCTAATAAAAGCGTGTTAAAAAAGGAAGCATTTATTGTTAAATATTTTCTTAAATAACAAAAGTGGTCGAAATTTTATTGGATAGACAGTTTTTTCTAAATCTACTATCCAGTGGTCTTTTCAAAACCCTTTTCAAGTTCTAAAAGGATAATGGGAAAACTATAAAAGTAAATGGAGTCTTTCTAAAGGTGGTCAAACATGTAGTGGCTCCTGGGGCATTAATAATTTACCATCATTTTGATTGCACTGCTTATCACTTTAATGTTCTAAGAATTACAGAAGTGCGAATAAAACAGTATGTTCTGATGAACCACCAACCTTATTTAAAACATGACTCTCCTCTCCAAGATTCCTAATCCAACAGTCAATCGCGAATTCGCCACCACTATTATTCTAAACTTATACCTTGTATAAATATTGAATTTTTAAAAAGAAAAAAAAACGCTGACAAGATTGACCCTAAACATATTTGTTTATATTATCAGAATATAGAATGAAAGAAAAGTTAACCAAAAGAAGACACTTTTGAAATGTCATTGACCTTGGGTTTCTTCTATATCAATTTTTTTGTGACGACATCGCGTACTAATATCAGTACTCAATCTAACCAAAACATTGCGGTCGGCCTTGAACTATTACTGCCCGTCCTTGGTTTGGCGTTTCGCTCATAGATACATTTTGCCAAATATATCTGTATTTGCCGAGGCGGTGTTGCCAAACTGTCAAAAAGTCATACGAAAGATGTAAACATATCGTCTTAAAGCCAAGCTATATCGATAACAGGCAACTATGCCGAATACACCGACGATTGATCAAGTAAGCAATTTGAGGTTAGAAAAAACTTTTTTCTTTTTCGTATTGACAGAGTAAAACTTATTTTTATCCGCAGTGATTTTTTGCGTGTTTATGAAATTAATAATGGTGAGACACTGATACATTACATTTAAAATTATAGCCTATAACGCAGAAGAACATGTTTCATTTCATAGGTAAGTATTGGTTATGTTTATGTTTTGCATTCCGTTCCCAGTATCGTGATTGTTATTCTCTAACTCCAATTTTTTTTATTGCTTTTCAACTCCGATTTTTGAACAACGTACACTTAATACATGTAATTTTATTATTTTTTATTTATGGACAGCATACTATTCTTTTCCGTCATAACTGCTGACAAGCACGTATGACTTTTTCTCGCATCATGACAAGTCGTATATGAAATGATCAACAAGACAATAAAACTTCTATCTATCTATACCCCTTTTTCGTTATATCCAAGTTATGGGTATATAATTCATACAAATCATCGTTCCTAAAATTAACCAAAATATAATGTTTTCTAAGCGATGCATACTTTTTTGCAACATAATTTGCTACGTTTTCTCTTATACCTCTGGATACTTAGATACTTCTGAACTGCACATATCGATTCTATAAATCAAATCAAGCACATGCAGTAGCAGCAAGATACATGTTTAATTCATTTTTCAGGAATCTCAGTGTCTTCAGTTTAGGCTATTACATTAGTAGCGCTTTTATGCGTTTTACTTTGAGAATATTATTCAAACGAGAGCTGTCTGATCTGACATATAAACTATTTTTTTTCACTACTAACTCATGAAATCGCCATCACTGACACTATGCTTTATTGAGAATTATCACTTATCTCCCTGAACGAAAAACAAGACCAGGAATCAAAGTTACATTATTATGTTTTACTGTATCAAATAAAACAAATTAACACTTGATTATATGATGTACCGAACAAGTGGGCCCTTTTAAAAAATTTGCGACCGGACCCATTTTCTTAAATCCGAACAGTGTTCAAAAATGAAATGTTGGTACTGTCGGATCCAATTCTGACCTAAATACCGATACTATGCTACGCCACTGGATTACGTATCGAACGTGACCTTGCAAATCATGTATATACCCAAAAGTACTGTGTTTTGGAAGCAATAAACTGCACCACACTGTACAATCTGCACTAGTCTACAAGTCTTCTTCTTTCCAGATCATCGGTAGAGAATGGCTTGGCACTCTGCGTCAACCCAAACATTCGCAGATAACATACTATAGTAGCAAAATAAACACAATTAAATCCTCGTCCCAAGCAATGGTCTGTGCGTGCATGTTTGAGGAAGCTTGTGAGCGTGTATCACCTAACACGGCCGTTACGACCCATTCTAAAGGATCATTATCAAACTGAGGATCGTAACAGGACGGATGTTTTATTATTGGTTAATTGTTCCACAAATAGATCTCACGAACTCACGATATACGGCGCAGAGTAGCGGCGTTACCAAGAAAAGTTCCACAGCTTGCTGACAGTGCAGTTTATTGTTATGTCTTACTTATTGCGATGTTAATAAATAGAGATACAGATGAATCAATAACTTAACTGACATTTCTGCGGTCATAGACGAAGATGTCGGCTAGGGTTTGGTTTGCCATCATAGGCATCAATGGTTTTCTAAAATTTTTATTTCGTGCAATATCAGTATTTTGCCCCCAAAGTTAATTATATGTACATCACCAACAACCATAACACTCATTTCTGTCGGTATGTCCACCTGTAGGACCACTAATCCTTGGCTCATCTATAACTTGGCAAATACCTCTCGGATTTTGATGAAATTTTACACAATGTTACTACACTACGCCAGGGACGAAAAAGCTTTGTAGATTTTGGAAATCGGTCCAGAAACGGCGAAGCTAGGAGGAAACAAACGAGAAAAAAAATTGTTTGACGTTTCTGAGGTTCCTGGTCGTTTTCAGAAAATTGGGGAATGGGGGTATTAAGGAGCTGGTATATCGAGTTTTTGGCATTAGCATATTTATACGCTTCCATTCCCGGTAAGTCAACGTACCTATTAGACATATTTCACACATCGTAGATTTCACCGTGCATCTGCCATCAAAACTTATGGTCGATACAGTCGGCAGGGCAAGGAAGATATACCTAGACTGCACAACGTTGTAAAATTGGTGTGGACTTAAATGTATCGACCTGTTTGACTGACATGATCAACCTAATTTTTTTTCTGTTATACATGTTCATAGCTAACATTTGCCTCAAATGGGCTAACTTGTACCGAACATAAGTGCAGAGAAACCTACTTGACGCCATTTCTCCAAGTGGAGAATATCCCATTGACAGTTCTTTAGACTTTTCCAGGTCCTGTTTAACGGTCATTGCTCCTGAACTCTGAGCTGAAATATAGTTTTATTGATCTACCTTTTAATGGTTACCATATCCGTCTGAATTTCCACTGCACCAAAGTTATTGCTGAATGAAATCTACACCCTAGTGTAGACATCAAAGCGATATGGCAGCCAATAATATAAGATTGTATGCGATTCGTTTGGCTATCGCCATGGAAAATATGTATATACAATAGTGTATATTACCCAGTTTTGTACCGACGGAATATCAATATTTCGCCTTCAATAGTGTTTTTAGTTTTTTCTACGAAGGAGAAGAGGCAAAACTGGCTCTCCAAAGTTCAAGCATGAAATTTCAAGCCAAAGCTGTGACGTACTTTGATCCTGTTACATATCAACCTTATTTCCTGTACGATCAATCCGATCGACAGCTTTGCTGATGAAAGCAACCTAGATGCAGGAATTCAGAGTGACAAACCAATCTTTGCCGGTGTGATGGAGAAAAGAAGCCTAGCAGTGACTTATCTGACGAGAGACCTAGAGGTTATCACGTCTTGGGGATGCAACAATCTTACACAGTTTAATGCTTCCAAAACCCAGAACTATACTTTGACTAAACAAGAAACGTCCTGGCACTTATCCTGTTCCGATAAATGGCCGAGTTCTATCAAACAGCCGTTCATTTCGGCTCGGTGACTCTTCTTCAACGGACAGTATCAGAACTCTTTCTCACCGGCGGGCCGTCGGCGATCTAGCTCTCTTCTACCACTACGCCAACAAGCATTGCTCCTCAGAGCTCTCCTCAATGATGCCGCCGCGCGATGTGCCTGCCAGACAGACCTGCTTGACTTCAGCCTCCCTAACCAATCCGTGTCGAACTTCGTACATCCAGAACTGGCCGATACGACCGCTCCTTTGTCCCTAGGGTATCGAGATTGTGGGACAATCTACATGCGGAGACTCTTTCCACTTCATACTCACCTTAGGAGGTTCAAAAATCGGATTAACAAAGTTTCTTTAAGGTCCTCAAGTATTTTTGCACCCTGTCTTCAGAATGTGACCGTATTTCTATTTCTGCCGTGGATAAGCTTCCATCAGACGTCAACAGTTTGACATAAAATAGATTCAAATGAGTTCTCATTCATTATAAGAAGTCCACTGAGGTTAATTATGGATCTCGTAACCTCGAGGTTCAAACTGTTAAAGCGATTGAGATTAAGTAGCTTTTGATTTTGCCAACGTACTAATTAACAGTAAATATATCATGCCTAACAAAAACACTTGGCTAGCCAAGAATTTCTTGACACTTTAAATCTCAAAATTAATACTATTGCATTCTCTCTATGGTCATTTAAAAGTAGCTTACAAAATATTTGTATGATCGGTAAAAGTAACGTTGGAGACTAAATCGATCCCTGTTTATCACTCACACTAACATTAAGCAACCAACGATCACTAGGTGGTTATAATAGGTGCCTACTCTAATTTTCGGTGATATCACCAATTCATTATATGAGTTCGATGTCCCAATAACTGATGCTTTATTCTTCAATAAGTTTTCGCAACAGAAATGTAAACTGTTCAATTTTATTAGCGGTCACTTATTTTAACACTACCACTTGTCTAATTTCATTACCGTTTTGAGGCAAATGTAGTATCAACCTTCCTCTACAGTCTACACGATGCTTTAAAGCGCATCGCCATCGCATAAAGTGTGCCTGCGTCAGGGCACCTAAAGTAACTAGATATCTTAAAATAAAATTTACCGCTACAATTCAACGTGCTACGCAAAAATTTATTTATCATTATTTTATGATATTGTGGTGTTACAATGTTTCCTCGAACCGATCATACGAGATCTGTAAATTAAGTGATGAGATTGGCAACGTAGCGTTCGATCTGACAACACTGGACGGGAGACAGGATTACACGTGATCCGCCTTCAATACAAGATTGAACTCGCTCGGCTTATATAAAAAAATGAAAAATTCGAAATTAGGGTTTTCATTTGCTAAGCACGAGTTAAGACATGAGAGGGTCATGGCGAATTCATAATTGTGGTAAAATTAAAAATAATAAAAATGAAAATTGGGCGGATTTTGAACCACACGTCTACATGACAATAATCATTTTTTAGTTGTGCCTATTACACCACAGCATGTACTCGTATAATAGCTAAAGATGTATGGACATTATATTATGTTCATTTAAAATTAGTCGTCGAGTTGTTTCTTTTGAAGATGTTTAATTTTGATGTGTGTTTATATTTATGTGTATACACTTTTCATAGAAAGCCCTTGATACGCCGCTAATCTTTCTCCAACTTTTCGTGTTGGCCTTAGCGCGGGCACTATTTATTCTGTAGAGGTACTTTGAAGCATCGAGTAGAGAGAGGTTAATACTACATTTGTCTCAAAACAGCAAGGAAATTAGTCAAGTCGTAATGCTTAAATAAGTAATCAAAGTAGGTGGTCAATAATAAAATGGCTTGGAGCAATAAGGTACCTAAGTGACATTGACTTTATTTCGAGAAAATCATTATCTGGTGATATTGTGAAACTAATTCAAAAAATAGGTTTTCCTACGTAACCAAAGCATAAGCCAGATCTAGATATAACAGCACTAAAGTCATAAGCCACTTTAACCAAGGGCAAAGGTCATACGGACCGCTCTGACACGACAATGACGAATAGAAAGATGGAATGTTTTTTTAAATGTGGCTGAAGCACCTTATTGGTCAAAACCCTTTAATTAAGTTGATAGGTTAAAGGTACTCAATAATTTCTGATACTGAAGCAGTTGCGAATGCAAAGCCTAAACACCGAGGTATCTGGGTCGGATTTTATCTGGGCCCTATCGAGTAATTATGTTAAATGGAGACAAAACTGCGGCACCACTTCAATTTAAGATGTTAGCAGTATCAAACGATTTGGGCAGTGTAATACATACACATCAAAAACCTGTTAAACTGAAGTTTGTTTATTCATCAATCTGAATACAACCAGATCATCATGTTTACATAGATAGCGCATTTTGGAGCACACACTCTTCACATATGGCATCCGATATTCGCTCATCTCTGGAAGCTGCTTGAAAACATCGTGATTTACTATCAACTAAACAAATAAAGCTGCGGCCTGTATGGGCCATATTTCTTAATTACTTTCGGTTTAACACACCAATTATGATGGCGGGCTTCTGGAAATGTTTATTTTTAGAAGTACTCTAGAAATATTCAGCTGTGTTTAGATTTGTTTCGGTTTCGTATAAGCATCTATCATTATAGACCTTTGTGAAGTTAGCAGTCAGTTTCTAGAAGCCCAAGTTAGTAGCCATTTTTTTGTACCAACTACAGACTTTTTGATGATCGTATGTTAATCTAAAAGATTTTTGCAACATGGGCGTGGTTTCACCCTTAGTGCAAATAATATTTAAAATCAGGTGTTCGCACTTCTCGCCTAGCCAGAAAAGACTACAGTCTAAAAATGGATGAAAAGTGTTCATTTCGTTAGTAGGTATAAGTCCAAGTAGGTCTCATCTTCTTGGAACCCGCCGTGTGAAAATGCATTTTTAGCATTTGTCACTTAGCCAGAAAAGTTGCTACATGCTAAAGATGGATGAAAAGTGATCCTTTCGTTGGAATGAGTAAACGTGAGCAATCATTTACGTCTCAAAAATAATGTCAAGCAGATTGACTGCCATACACAATTGGTGCAAAAATAAAAATGAAAAAATGGCGTCAACTATATTGACTCTGCACTCCAGCACCGTTCAAGACAAATCAAATATGCAGCATGAATAGTATCTAAATCGACTTTTGCACACTCTGATATCCTTATTATTCGGCGGCTATAAAAATCCTGGTACCTTGAGCTTTTGAAACGTCAAAAAACGAAGTTTTTTCCGATTTTTTGCGCCTAGCCTCGCCATCACAGGACCGGTTTTCAAAAACTCCAAAATCCGACCGGTACGGGTATTTCGTATCTTGAAATTTGACATTTTGTTCTTTTTTTGACATCTTATAGGTTTTCCTTGGCTTAGCACTTGTTATGCAGTCGTTTTGTAGCTATACGTGTTGCCTACACGTCATGATGCTGCAGCTACCAATGTTTGGATCTGATGTGATGAAAGATCTGCTTCAGAGATGGCATTGTTGGAGGTCTAGCTGTAGGTTATATACTATAGCTGGAAGGAAATGGCAGTGCATAGGTGCATATTGAGGATGAGTGTGCTAATAATCTGTATCGATGATAATTCTATTTTTTTCTTGTCTCAAATAGACTTACTCGAGATGTGTTCAAAGCTAGAAATTAGTTGAGCATCCACTTTTTCTTATTCATTCTGGAAATTATATATGCAAATTTGCAGAATTTCAAAAATAGAGAGATAAGAAAACAAAATCCATGGTTAGTGAAGAAATTGACTTTACGTGGAATCTTGTAATTTATACTTACATACTGCCACATGTCGCAATTATATTCACTGTACACTTTCGAATTACAAGTCATATATATGCTAACAGTAATTACACACAACGGGGGCGTGTGGTGATTTCCCGTAATTCTCACACAAAACAACAACGGAAAAAAACATAATTTATAGAAACGATCTTGCTACTGAACCAATTTTCTTTCCTTCACATCTACACAAAAAACTACCTAATCTGTAGTTTCTTTTTACGTGTTTTAGGTTTTTTACGTAATACCCCTATGGTACTTTCCAAGTTATAGCAGGGTCAATGACTAGCGGAGAGACATACCGACGGAAATGAGTGACATGGTTTCTCGTGATATGCATGACATGTAACATCGAAAAAAAATAATATTAATCTTAAATTTTTTTTTCCAGTACTTCCTCTGCCAGTAGACGTGGGAAGTAAAAAATTGCGGTCTAGACATACGTTTAAAAATATTAAACTCATTCGTAATGAATAATATTTACAAAACTATGACAAGTTATATTGCCAATAATTAATATTCTTACTACCTAATAACTAATATTACCTAGATGATTAATAAAATTACAAATTTTAAAGTATTTTTAAAATGAGTCGTAGACTAGGTATCATTATAAGACGTTTTATTGTTCTTCGTTTTACGTAATGATTCCAGATTACAATGCTTTCCCGCGAGCAAAGTAAGAAATCATTGTGGACCAATGGAGTGCAGCATTAAGGTGTTTCCCGTTACAATAAATTAGAAGAAATGAAACGGTCTGCAACATATTGCACACAAGCGCAGGAGACAATATTGCTCCAAGTAACTCCGGTTTGTGCGGACAAAATGTTGCAGTTATGGAAGTAGGTGTTTAGTAATTTATATATACGAGATTTCATTTGGACAGAAAATCATGGATTTACAAGTATGTTTTAGACGTTCTGACAGCGTGCAACATGCGTCTGTACAAGCGCATGTAACTTGGTTAATTTGAAACGCACCTTAAGGAGGCTCTTTCGAGATAGTAATAATTCAAATCGGACTACAAAAGCTTCGTTAGTTCCAACTAGCTGCGTTCTATATGCTGAACTCTATGAAAAAACTTGCTATTCGTGGCATTACTACTTTAGAGAATTATTTGCTTTTATGCAGAAAATTTTGTTTGATGTAGCGGATAAAAGCGCTTTTTTAATCAATTATGTGTTCAACTAACATTAAAACCGCATTCGATTTATATGAAGCGTAACAAGGCCGTTGACATCATGCGATGGGACATTTATTAACTCAAAGATGCAACAGATGTATAGATACGGAATATTACTTAAATTACTATTCATTTACTCCAATCAACATCATCAAAAGCGGATACCAAAGAATAAGGAGTCGAGAAGATCACTTTACAGGCATTCATATAAAAATTATTTTTTCTGGATTACTCGCAATAGTGATCATAAACTTCCCGCAACAAACATTTTAAGTCATAATTACATTAACTCGACCACAAAATCGGTTAAAAAGATTGCATGGCCAATTTTAAAAAGGTTATATTTAGTTCCAAGCGTTTGCCTTTTTCCCAAACTGGGGAACAAAACAAAAGTAATTTAGAAGTCAATATCAGGTCGTTGAGGCATTTATTACTAATAGGTCGCTCTCTCTTGCTCATACATACAGTTGGTAACCTATTGGTTAAAAGTATGATTAGCTGGTGATGTACTATACTTGTCTATAGCCAAGTGTGTCAAAGAAATTGCTTCCATTTGTGGTGGTGATTATAACACAATGTTTTCGAAATTAGATTTTCGGTCACGGTTGAAGGAAGAAGCTATGCGCAAGAATTTTTTTCGTGAAATGTGGCCACAACAGTTACCCAAAATTCAGAGGTCTTAGAAATAAGCTATATTAATATATTAGCTATATTAATTTTGTTAACAATTGTAACGAGACACTCTGATAACAACATAACCTCAAATTATACGAACGCTTTGTTTCAACTCACGAAGTTAATTATCTGAAAAGTAATCGGTTTTTGGTTGACTTAGGTATTTTTTGGAAAAAGTAACATAATAAGTAGGTAAACAAGTTGATGTTCATGTTTTAATATTGAAAAGAGAATATATCAAATATGGCCGTTTTCAGAATTTCGACCTGTAGGGATGTTTCCTCATCAATTCTGACCAATAGTACAAATAAAAGTGAAACTAGGTCCTGGTTTTCATTTTTGGGCAAACAATTAATTTTTGAGATTGTTGTATGTAGGCTATATTTACTACTTTCCCGTTTTTGGCGGTATGTGTACGAATTATATTACAATCCCACTTCGTATTGGGTGTATGCGATAGGGAAAAATCCTGGCAGATTCTCTCTTTTTAAATTAGAGTCGTTGCCTAATGCAGAGAAAGAGTGAGATGGACGTATCAGGGTGCGTTCATTAGTGTTTCATTTTGATAGTTATGCCCAAATAGTGAGCAGAATGCATAATTATTACAATACTTCCGATTCGAACTCGCATGGGCATTTAAAAAAAAAAACGTGATAACTGAACCTCTTTTAATAACCCGGTACCCGGTACTTATACTTTACTCTAAATGATATTTAAATATCAATGAAGAAACTAGCACGCATAGGCAAGCACGTTGCAAATTGAACCGAGAACCAAACAGTCATCAAAGATAAGGGAGAAAGGGCAACCAAATTGCCTGAAAAGCTATTTTACCAATTAAGAAACATCTACTTACAAGTTACCAAGAATAGAAAATTTTGTAAATATCGAAATCTAGACGAACATTTACTAAAAGAATCCTTGTAACCTCAAGTTGTACAATATTGACTTGTTCTTTACCAATCCACGATGCAAACTTACAAGGAATTTTTATTTGTCAATAAGATCATTTTTACTTACCACTATCTCCAAAAAATAACCCAACATAGAGGCCATATTTTAGGTTAATATTAGGTAAGGTATAACCAATTTTTGACAAAGGATTCAACTGTCAAGACAATTCAACTTTTGAGGACATCATTCAACGATAAAATGTGTCCAATATAGGTAACTTTTTCTTAGGTGGATGCCCATTTTAACAAAATGCTAGTTGGGCCAGAAACAAGACTCCACACCCAATTTTTGAACGGATCCAGTATTATGTAAAATAACCGCTATGATATCAATCGGTTTTTCATGCTTCTGACTTTTGTACTATACTCCATTCATCTAAGAAAGATACAAAACTCAAACATATTCACGAATACTTCACGTAGAACTGCGAGCACGCTAGAGACTCGGCGAGGCTACATGCACCGCAGTGTCGTTTCCCATTCCACCTTCCTGGTTTGGCATTGCCCTGTATATATATAAGTTCGACCGATTCTGCTCAATAACAGTTATGTCCCCGTTTCTTGAAATATATCAAGGTGCTGATCTCGCACTGGTTATTGTTTTGGTTTTTTGGACAAATAGACTTAAGCTAGGCACTAGCCTAAACCTCGCTGCGAATGCCACCTATGGAGGAACGGCACAACGACCTATAGTATAAAATACCGCTTAGACCATAGAAGCTAGGAATGACCTCCGCTAGTGCTATCTCTGATGTTACATCACAGCATCGCTTCAGCACATAGCTCATGTGCCTTGAGGATTAGGCAAACACACAACTACTACAAGTGAACATGAAATGAATGATAGCTAGATCCCTGATAATGAGGTTGACGTACGAATAGCATTTGTTTCTAAAAATCCTTTTTGGCACAGCGAGTGTTTGCAGATCACTGTGGTATTAGAAGATTTCATGACAAGATACTACTTGCATAATTTTGCAACGAGCGGCACAAGCTTAATGAAGGAAGATCTTTCCACCGGTAAGTATTATAATTATGTTGATACCACGTTGTCGCTTTGGAATGCAATATTAGTTAAACGAGTCAAAATGATGCACTAGAATTACGCAACTTTAGCGATAGTGCAATGCAAAAACATATAGGCTTGGTTCTTTCTAATCTATTCCAATTCGTTGAAGTCAATAGCTAACCCTTAAAACGTATATTATATCAAGCTTCTCCTTTTGAAAGCATATATCTACTAAATATGCAATAAACCAGAATTTCCCAACCTTTTTTTTTTGTTGAGGCTCCCCGGACTATAAATTATATTTTCATGCCCCGTTTACTTTTTCAATAAATACAAAAAACGCACATTATATAGGTACAAAGACTTTTATTTTACTTCTAATAAAGAAACTTTAAAAGTTTAAATAAACTAATAAATGTTTTTTATCGAAAAACTTGTATAAAATAAGAGTAGGTACTAATGAGACACTTGAGATTGCATGTTCTGTACCAGTTGGTTGATTCTAGGTTCTGTTTTTGCCAGAGCTATCATCAGGTCGCTATCGACATCAAGACGATTTCACTGTTCAGTTTTAATTAAAACTAGAGCAGAAAAGCATGTCTCACATAAGTAAGTTGAAGAAAAAGGAACTAGTAAAGCAAGAGTGTCGAATTAACAGGCAATCTTTTGATCCAAAATGTATCCAATGTTAAAAGATGGAAGTCATCTTTCATGGACGAATCAGCATTCATTTCTAGAAATTCTTCCTGAACTTCTTCTGGTAATTATGACACATCGACAACAAATGGATTTCTTGTCATGTGCCATATTGGTGACTCTGAATTGATGTCTCGATAGTATCGGCGAAATTCGTCTTTCAGCGCTTGCAAATGGTTTTTATGTCCGCTTTTAAATTTGCATCCAGTATGTTATTTTTAATTGCTTCCAAAGTTGAAGCTTTGATATGAACCCCTGAATATAATCATAATTGCTTATTATAGTGTTGCTTCTGCCCTGAAGTTTCAAGTTTATCTCATTCAAGGAGTCAAATATGTCAGTTAAATAAGCCAACGTCCATTAAAATGTGTCATCTTTGAACATCGTCAAGAAATCGTGTTTTTCTTTGAACTCAAGAAAAAGAATTACCTCTTCTTTCAAATTCATAAAGGCGAGCCAACATGTTGCCTTTGGACAGCCAGCGTACTTCTGTATGGAACAGAAGAACTTTGTGATCAGAATCGAGATCCTCGCTGCTCTTGGTGTAGTTTACAATCCTTATAGCCGAGTCCAAAGTCTGGCATAATTTCTGTGGCAATGTTTTGGAAGCCAAAGCTTTCCGATGAATAACACAATGTGTACTAACCATTGCAGGATTTTTTCCCTTGAGCCTTTTAGCTAAGCCCGCCGTACACCTATCATTGCAGGTGCGCCATCTGTGCAAAGTCCAATGAGTTTCTTCCAATCCAAATCATTTTTTTCAACAAATTTGATCTTGAATTAAATATATCTTCAGATGTAGCACCTGCTGTCAAAGATTGGGAGTACAAAATCTCTTCTTGAATGATATCTCCGCCGATGTAACGAACATAATCTATTAACTGTGCACAATTAACGATGTCGGTGGATTCATCGCAACTAATGGCAAAAAATGGTGATAGTTTTACTTTGTTAATAATTATTTGTGACTTTATGTCTGTTGCAATGTCATCGATTCTACACTTGACTGTGTTATTTGAAAGAGAAATAGACTTCATTTTTTGCTCTGCATCTTCTAAAATTATCTGCGTGGCTTCTAGGACACCTGGTTTTATTAATTCTTCACCGATAGTATGAGGTTTCTTTTGCTTTGGTATCACAAAAGCTATTTCAAATGAAGCTTTGAGATGCTGCGATACACCTCTGTGATAACTTCCCGATTTATCCAGTCTCATCCGCTTGAGTGATTCTGCTTTAGAAGAAAAAACTCTTCGTTTTCAAAACCAGAGTAGGATGTTGTTGCTTGAAATGCCTTTCAAGGCGATTGGGCCTCATGCTATCATTACTTAAAACTTTCATACATAAATCACACACTGTGGCAGTTGTAACTCGTCTTTTTCTATGAAGGTAAATCCAAACTTAACGTATTCTTCGGAAAACTTTCTTTTTTTCGCTGCCATTTTGCACCTATAATAAATAAGCAAAATACCTACATGTAATTACAAATTATATGCCCATTATTTTATCTCAATAACTTAGCTTAAGTATTCAACAGTATATTGGCCACCGGGAGATTCATATTTTTGTAGGCAGGTTGACGTTAAAATAGTAACTTTAAATACATTTGGAATCATATTAGGTACTTAAAGGTCGTCGTTTCAAAGTTATTTCGCCACGTTGGTTTCATTGTGATGTGGTAAAAAAGTCCCAATGCCTGATCTATGAACCCGTCTCCACTCAATCAACAATTTAGTAAACTAAATAAAAATGGTAACTGAAGTTTGTAAATACACAAACTTACCTTTTAACAGTGAGACACAATAATTTGGCACACTCAAACAGATTTCTCAACAAAAGATATACATCGAAACGTCAAATTTTTCGCAAGTTTGTGGGAATGAATGTCACAGATGCTCATCCGCGTCTGGTAGGTACACAATTGTTTTTTTTCTAAGTGATGAATGTTAAGCGGAGCTCGGCAGGGGTGCGCGCGGATTTCATGTTGTATCTTGTCGAAACTTGTATAAACTGCGATTGACGACGCCGGGTTTTGAAACAGCGGTTGACAGAATAAGTGAATATATTAAATTTTTAATTTTATGCGTGTAAATTAAAAATTACATTGTAATGTTATTTGTTAATCTTGTTTAGATTTTTTTTTTGTTTTTTCTTTCTAAAATGCAAACGCTTTCCGTCCCCCTTGACATCTCTCTATGCCCCCCTTGGGAGGCGCGTCCCCCTAGTTGGGAACTGCTGCAATAAACAATGGGAGATTCCGTTCCATAGCTTGTATTACATATTCGGATATAACATTCTAACATTTGTTCTTCAACTATTAGCAGTTCAATGTACAAAAACGGTTAACTTTGACAGTCGCAATCTTATTCATGCATCAGTATAAACCCGAATTTCAGTTTGATCACTTGACCCGCAAGGGTATTACGTAACTTGAAAAGTGACATTATGTCGGTTTTTTTATTTAGGTTTTCCTATAAGACATCAACTTGGAACTAGCTGTTCACTTCATGTTCAGTTGTAGCAAGCACGAAATTAATTAACTATCTGCACACTAGCCTACCCAGTCAACAAGATGACATTTTATCGGTTTTTTCCTGCCGTTCAAAAACTAAGTGACCTCATTGAAAATCACTGTGTGTTTGCTGACTGTTGAGGTCTGAATCGAACTGGACTGGTGTATTTGGCAGATTTCCAAGCCAGGAAGAGATCTTGTTCGCATTATAATCTCGATTAAAAGTTAAACTACGAAGTAACACGCTCTTGCCGAAAACTAATTTCGCCAAACTAGTACGCCTTTGTTTACAGTTTTCATCTTAATTTCCGCAGAATATTCCAGCAGCTTCTACGTGAAGTATATTGAAACTTATAAGATTAAAATGAAATTTTAAGTACGGTATTAAATGTTTAACTAATAACTTAAATGCGGAGTCTTACCCATACTCATTACCACTTACATACAAAATGACGTCTAGTAGGTTGACTCTGCACTTCCCACGCAACGCGGTCATCCGTTCATAAAGAATTAAGTTCAGCACAATAGTGGTTCTGAACTCCACATGAGCGAAAATGAGCAATTTTCTTTTTTGACCACCCTGTATTTATCATTTGAAACATTTCAAAAGCGAATAAATTGGATAAAAATTAAGTACAATAAATTTTTTGTCACAAAATTCACTACTCCAACTATCAAGATAGCTTGTCGCAGACTGTCAAATTTTTTTAGATAAAATACCCAATAGCTCAACAACTAATCATCAAAACCCATTAGGACATCAATCTCCTCCTTTTAACAGTTCGTGTCCTAATAAAAAGTGGGGCATTCCATTGAAAAAATCAACTTTGATAAGTGGGTCAAAATTTGGACACCCTGTATAATTGTGAATAGGGATGTACCGAGTACAGCTTCTTTCAAAAAGCCGAATACGTATCTTGAAAAGTGGCGTTATATCGATTTCTTTGAAATTATGTAGGATTTTCTACAAGATCTTAACTTAGCACTTGTTGTACGTGTTTGCCGAAACGTCATGAGTCTTTAGTTATTAATGTTCTGATGTGATGTAAAATCTGCTTCTGAGATGGCATTACTGGAGGTCTAAGCTGTAAGTTGTATGTGATGATAATTCCATTGGATTCACAGCTAGAAATTACTAGCGCATACACTTTTTCTTATCTATTCTTACATATGCAAATTTGCTGAATTTCAAAAATGAGAGATAAGAAATAATTATATATAACAGTAATTACACCCAAGGCAGGCGCGGTGGTGATTTCCCGGAATTCACAAATTTCTTCGTAATTTATAACTTTGAACATAACCTCTCTTCAGAAAGCACAGCACAGGGCACAGCTAATAGATATACTTCATTGGCAGCATATTCCGTAATGATTTTCTCACACAGCAAATATCACTGATCTTATACTCCAATACACATATACATCCAGATGCGATCTTGCTATTCAACCAACTTTCTTCTCAGAGATAAAAACCACAGATTACTCGGCTTCACAAAACATATGCAACCAACAATGCGTGTGGTTTAGTTGAGTCATTCCTCCATAGATGGACGCTCAAAACGATCCTAGTGGGCAAACGTGGAATGACTGTTTGCACCCTAAAAACTACCTAGTCTGCAAGATGACATTTTATAGGTTTTTTTTGACGTTTTATAGGTTTTTTACATAATACCCGTGCACAGCACAACAAAACTTAGCAGTCCCAGAAATGCGGTCGATTTACCAAAACAAGGCAAAAAGTTTACTTTTTAAAATCAACACTGAGGAAACAAAAAAGTTTTCTCAAATATTGCAATCAAATTTTTTAGGAGTTTTATTCCAGTTTTCGAAAATAGCCTTGCATTCTCTGTGCGATCACTTGTTACCGAGATATCAGTGGTCGATGACAAAATGATCCTTCTTCAGTGGACTGAAAAGGAAATTTTGCAAAAAAAAATTCTTGTGCTATCTGATATAATTGCATGAGAACCGTTGCTCCCAAAAACGGTTAAAGAAAAAAATCACCGAAAATTTGGATTTTTTTCTTGATCCCTTAATTTTTTTAGTAGTGTATCATTCTCGGATAATTTTTGAACACACGAATATAACATTAAGCTGGCTATCTTCAGGTAGAATCCGATATTCAATGCTGGTATCTACTATCCTTTGTCACCGAGAGAAAATTTATGAACAGAAGTGGCATCAGCTACTTCGGAAGTTCGAGATTCCAACAGAAACAACAACCCTGCGACTCGAACTCGAATCGCCGGGGGCGGGATTGGCTGTTTGCCAATTCTGTCTCCGCGTAGAACGGATACACACCTAAATCTCTTTTTGGACAAAACAACCACGGCTTTGCCGGTGCAAAGTTGGCAAATTGGCGACAGGACGTTCAAACGGCAAAACAAGGGACACAAAGAGATGAGGATAGGATATTTTCAGCCAGCGAGCGGTTGCATTTCCTGTGGATAGCTCTTTGATGAAAGTGTAAGTCGAAATCCTGATGGCAGACTGGAAAATTTTCAAAGGAACGATAGTTAGAACGACATGTATTTCTGGTGCCTAAAGTAGTTTAAAAAATAACATGAGCACTAGGAATCAACCGATACAAATATCGGCACATCAGTATCCCTCCAATTTACCAATATATAATTGGTCAGTATCCGATATGTCTGCCAATGTGCCGATAAAATTATAATGTTAAAAACGTTTAATATCAGTGGATTGAAGCGGGGTGGGGTTGTAGGGGGTGGGGTGGATTTATCTCAATTTTTTGATGTTAGTACATGTATTCGCTTCCAGCCCTGGTAATTCTACGCACCTATTAGACATATTTCACACATCATATACTTCTCCGTAAATTAGTCCTTAGAACTTGTAAGAAAAATATTCTCATCAGACGAATCGCGTACCTACTGGCAGGGGCTTCTGCTCCCGACCGCGTGCCACCGGCCTTGGTAAGGGTTCTGGTATGATATTCACGTATTTATTAATAATGTCTAAGGACTAGTTGCGTGGGAAGTGCAGAGCCAACCTACTTGACGCCATTTGTTTGTTACGTGAATAATAAACTGAAACTTTACTCCACTTCCAGTCTTCAGTTTTTCCTTTATCGTTTATTAATGGTTGCACTTTGGTGTACTCGTCCGTGTGGTAGTATTTAGAAAGATGATACTTCATATTACTTTATGTATTCGCTATGGTTCCCCAAAGAAAAATAGTTTGCATAGGTCACGAAGGGCGCTATCGATGTCGTCAGTCTCTTGATCAGTAACGTTGTCGAAATATTCACAACGGAGAAATTTATAGATCGCAAAGTTGTCAAATAGGTGACGACTATGGACTGACCTGAGCCATTTAAGTTTTGTAGTAGTTTGAATCACGCCCGCTCACTACATTTTATATTTTTATGATTATTCAATTCTTAATACATATATTCCACTATACTATTTTTTATCATTAAAGTGAAATATCCACCTGGTTCGGCTGGCTCGCTGCGAGTGTGTGTTCACGGGCATCAGGCATGCAGACTAACTACCATTATCGTTAAATTAATGTGTACAATATATATCTATATGCGTATTACAGCATACCTGGCTGGCATGTTAAGGTCACTGTCTGAGAGTTCAAGCCGATCTTTGTAGTAGTAGTAGTCGTTCGTTGTGTTGGTATTGTAAAATAGTTTTATTGATTCGTCATCGAGTTTTATTATCTTTTAAGAGCATATAATTAGCGACCAAATAGGGCTTAGAGGCAACAAAAAGGTGTAATTCTAAAGTTTCATATGAACAAGGAACAATAAATAAAATCCCCTATGTTTGTCTGGAAAATCAAACCACATTCTTATGTTTACGTGTTCTCTCTTTATTATACAATAAGTCATTTCTCTTTATTATACAAGAAATTTCAAACGTATGTGGTTTGATTGACCATACAAACAAAAGGAGGATGATTAACCTGAAAACCACAGGATACATTTCAAACATTACATTAACAATAAATACGTTTTATCTTGCGCATAGCCGCTCATTGGGGGGTGGGGGGCAAAATTATACTGCTTCTTTCCAAGATAATCTGGTAACAAAGCACTTTTATTTCTGGCAAAACTGTATATGGAAATTTTAGGAAAGTATATGGAACGGAGGTCGAACAGATTTTCTGTGAAAAAGTTGATATTCCATTCTAGAAATGTAATTAACCATAATCTACGTCCTACTCCTCATTAAGGAATAAACACAAAATGAACTTACCCGATGACTTAAAAATTATTGAGAGTCAAAAATCATTTATAAAAAATAACGACTACTTAACTCTTCAATGTCATTAGTGCTCCTAGGCAGTATGTGTGACAGTGCTTTGTGGAAGACAAAAATGAGGGGTGCGCACGTTCCTAAAATAAATTATGTTATGTATTGCTCCTCTTGTTGCAACTAAAAATGTTCAAATGTTCAACAGGTAAGTGTCTCTTTTGATCGATTACTCGATACACGAGCTGACTGATCGAGTCGAATGCTTAGATTTTAATATGTGTTAATAATGATTCGCCACAGGTGCGCTTTTCCATTGCGTCCAGAGGGCCAGGTGAATCAAAATCAGATTGTTTGTATGCACAAGCGCGCTGCGATGGCGTCGCCTGGTTGGTTGCACAGGGCAGTGCGAATGTGCTTGTACAGGGCGGTGCGAGTCGTTGTACCAGGGTGATGGGAGTCGTTTCGGGATAGTAGCTCTAACCTTAAGGTATATTGTAGAAGGTTAATCACATTCAGGAAGGAAGAAATTTAGAATGATTATATTGACGAATAAATACTTACCATATTTTAACATAAAAGTAACAGCTGAAAATTTCAAAATGGCAGCTGGATGCCATCTTGTAGTATTTTTTTAAATGGAATGAGAGGTCATGTGATACTTTATTTTGAAGACTTGAACATAAAATCACTATCCTTCAAACTGGCGCGCTGGCAAGCTGTCATATTTGAGCCTTTTTGTATATTGGAACGCTTATAAGTCAACAGCCAAACCTCAAAATGTTATAGCAAGTTATATCAACCCTCTTTTGGATGAGTCTATCTGAGTGTGTAATAGAATATGGGACATACTGTTTAAAAAAATTGACGATTTTGAGAATTTTTTTAATGAAATGTTCCATATGTTTACTACATATTCCAATAGCTCTTTCAAGAAAGAAGATTGTCATACCATAGGATAGTGTTTGCTGATTGGATGAGTTATGAACCTCTCAATGTACATAAAGGCTCAATTTTGACAGCATGCCAAATCGGTATTTTGAAAGACAGTGATTTTAGATTCTATATACATATCATTACCCCGGATTTCAACTTTCTAACTTGGCCAGTTCAAAAAGGGGGAACGCTGTATAACTGACTGATTTATATTTCTTTTATATGTTCTTCATTTGTCTATTTTCCCTGAAAGGGATGAGATATGTGTACCTACTAACTGACGAGATAAAAGTAGAACGATCGGGGCATTTTGCGATGACCTTGTACCGAATATTTACGTCAATTTCACGCTTTTGAGTGCAAAAAAGGAATGATAGTCGTTGTATTACAAAGAAAACCTTCATGAATACGGAAAGCGTTGGTAAGTAAAAAAAATTAATTGCAGTATATTTACGTATTCGTTCGAAGTAACAAATCTCATCGTTACACTTAAAAAGTTTACTCGGATGTTTTACAGTTTAGTAAAATTTAATAACGTTTGAAATAATGATTATATGTAATAGAGTCAAAAAACCTGATTCGGTTCATATGTTTTCCTTTATTTTGCTGGAAATAAGTTTAAATTATGCTGAACGTATCCTACCTATATATAGTGAACCTAGGGCTGCTACCCGGCCGAGGTTCCCCGGATCTGTTGCAATTTAAAGGGCGTTCGTGAGCCATTCGGGGATCCCGAGGACACTTTTTGTGTGTGGGGAATCTTGTGAAGTGTAAGACCCAATATTACAAAAATGTTTTCTTGTACATCCCAGTGCAAGGGTCCGCATCGTAAAATTTTGTCCTCCAACACAAACATGAATTTAGGAATCGACTTTAAAAACAGGTTTTTTAATCTCATAGATGGCACTAGGATCTCCAATCCCTTTTTTCACCTCTATAATAGTTAAACCTATTTTAATAGGCTGTCTTCAGGTAGAATATGTAAATCAATGCGGACTAGGCAGTTCTGGTGTGGGAGTATACTGGTTTAGGTAATGTTTTTCGTCATGGCAACAAAATGCTAACACGTGTTAAGACAGAATTGTATGTTTTGAAGTTTAAAACTCTAAACTTATTACTCTTTATAATCGTTAAGTTTGCAAATATATTACAATTGTTCGCACTATTTTTTTGTTTATTTCTATTAGTTTAACTAAAGTATATTTATTTTTATGGTTTTACAAGACGTGCCAGAATAGAGGCCTCCGCGGAACATGTTTATAAGAGCTTGTAGCATTTTTTATTGTTCTATATGCATCTGAGAGTTTGCCATCTTATTTTTGGACACCCTGCATGTGTCTGTAATTAACAAGCCATAGATAAATCCTGAAATGTACGTAAATAAATATTTATTACGCATTATAATAACGACTCGAACACACACGTATATCATCTTTAAATACAAATAAAGACAGATTTAACAACATAATCACACTATAATGTTGCAAGTAATACAACGAAAATACGTAAAAATAAAATGTCAACTGTCTCTCAAAAACGTTGTAGCACAAATTTTGCATGTAATACAACGTAAAAATCTCAAAATATAACGTCACTGTATCTCAAAAGCTTTATACATTGGCAAAACACTGCAGAAGTACAAAGAAAGAACTAAACCAAGACTGAACCCTTTAGGCAAGCCTCAAGCGCACGTCCATGTCCGCACATCTGCGAGTCTCCGAGATGTACAGCTTCCGATCAACTAACGTCGTCGCGAAACAAATAAACATGAAAAAAACACCGAACCGGCTGAACTGCTGCATCTCTCACATGAAGCAAAGCATTCACATTTACATTCATCACTGAACTTACCGGATAATACATCCCCTGCGGAGGAAGGAAAAAAGCCCCTGCGCCCCACAGCTTGCTAGATTCCACAGAACGGGTTCACAGACAAAACACTGCACTCAGGCAAACAACAGTTTTAAATGGCGTAGAATCAACGCGACGTCTCACTAGCAGTTGGCCATAATCGTACGATTGTTTAGCGTTCTCGCATTTACAAACATCGGTTACTGGGATTTTCTAGGGAGAACAACGCCCGATCGACACGAGAAAATGTGCACTTGTAGCCGACTTGATCAGGATCGGAAAGCCTGATGAACAACTACCCTAGCGCGGCTAGCGGCGAAAAGCGAGGTTGGATGCGACGTTGCCAAGCTTACGATTTCAAAATACAATAAACTCCCATCGTTTTCAAATAGAGGATGTCCCAGAATAACGTCAATCTCTCGCATATATAACGCCGAAAAATTTTTGAACTGTCTAAGGCCCGTATCGTCAGTCGTCCCTACAATTGTAGGGCGCCTTTATGGCCTCCTTGATTGTCATAGTTTTCTACTTCTCCGTGTCAGAACTCTATTCTGAGGCTATGTCACAAACATCTATTTGGATCAAATTGTGCTTGCTTCTGAGTTATATCATGTTTTATCAGCCTGAAATTTCCTACAATTTAAAAAGAAAACATATCTTCACAATAGGCTAGCGCTGACGCTGACACGGGACAAGTGTAATCTAGAAATTTTTGAAGTAGAGAAAGGAGTATGACAATCAAGGAGGTCATAAACGCGCCCTACAATTGTAGGGACGACTGACGATACGGGCCTAAGGTTAGTAGAACTGGGAAAAGCCTCTCCATATAGATTGTTCCAGCATCTCGATACCCTGTGGAGAAACGAGCAGTAATATCGGCTAGTTCTGAATGTACGAAGTTCAACACGGTTAGGATAGGAGGCTCAAGTCAGGCGCGTCTATCTGGCACGCACATCTCGCGGCGGCATAAAGATGGAGAGCCCAGAGTATCAAAGCCCAAAGAGTTATCGATTAGTCGGACAGCCCTCCTCTGAACAGCATCAAGCATTGATAATGTAGTAAGAGCAGCAGCAGGCCAAACATGTGACCAGTTACGAGGCTAAGTCTTATCTGGGCCTTGTACAGAGTGAGGAGGTCATGTGGAGAAAAGTACTTCCCAGACCTAAATAAAATAACAATGACAATATATTTCACATGTATGTCTTCCTGATAACAGGTCATTTGTTAGTAAAAGTACTCTGATTTGAGATCTGGAAGTTATCACTGCTTGGGGACGCAACAATCTGGTACATATTAATGCTTCCAGAACACAGTACTGTACCGTGGCTTACACGGAACGCAGATGCCAATGACAATATATTTATTTGTAGATGTCTTCCAGATAACAGTTCATTAGTTAGTATTATAGCGCCCCCGTAGCTGGGCCTCTGAGCAACAATGACTCAACGTCATAAAATCGACGGTTAGGCAACAAATTATGCGAACACGCATCGAGAAGTTTCGCTCCTCATCAGAAAATATCGCCAACCATCTAGATCTAGACTACTCCTAAGAAGGTTCGAGTTTGCTATAGAAAGCGCAGGCTTCTGGATTGGTCGATTGAAGACAAATAATTTGTAATAAATCAGTTCAAGTGTTGTAACAAGCTAGTGTGAAAGTAATAAATTGGACTTTAGATATGAAATAGTGTTTTCGTTACAGTAGCAGTACCCTGACGGGAGATCTGGGTTCAAGGTGTTTTAAGCTCCTTATAACAGTCGCGCTGCGTCGGTAGGTTTCTACGCGGCAGAATTAGTATAAAAAGTGGAATGTTTTGAATCCCATGTTTTCCACGTCAGTGAATTTTGGATGGTGTACCT
The DNA here is from genome assembly GCA_963669975.1 of Acanthoscelides obtectus. NCBI lineage: Eukaryota > Metazoa > Arthropoda > Insecta > Coleoptera > Chrysomelidae > Acanthoscelides > Acanthoscelides obtectus. The sequence goes on along the minus strand of CAVLJG010000001.1, from coordinate 51,495,108 downwards.
AACTTTATACGGCTTATGCCATTTTGAAGAAAAAAATATTAGAATAAGCCTCTTTTGAGAACGTGGTTATTCATATATATAAAATTGTAAATAGCTTATTCGGGAAGCTATTCCATCAAGCTCTTCAAGGGATTTCAGCAGCACAGCGTCAAAATATTGGTGACTCATCCATGGACGCTTGCAGGAACTTTTATCATGGGGGATAAGACATCGCCAAAAGGCAACTTTTTGTATATTGTGATTATATATCGGGGGAGGGTTGTAATCTGATGCAAAAAAGTATGCAAATTTCAGGAGGCAGCATGATTCTTAAGGAGACCATAGCCATGCGCCCATCTGCAGGCGCTCATGGACTTATAGCATTTAAAAATTCACATTAGATTTTACCACCATGCTATGGGTTGTAATAAATCCAATGACAACAAAGTTATGTGCGAAAACTAGACAATTTTATAACGTCTTCAAACACGTTTATACATACTTTTCCAGTTCTCATAAAAATCGCAAAAATATCATAAGATCGTTGGATGGCGCTGACAAGCATGCGATTCGGAGGAAAGTGCACGAGTTCTTCTTCAGAAAGAAATACCGACAGTCGATAAAGTACTACGGGAGGTTAACGAGGATGCTATGTTACCAAATTTCAAACGTTCGACTATCCATAAGCTTTTGAAGCATCTTAATTTCGAATGGAAGAAACGAGGTCGTAACAGCTTACTTATGGATAGAGAAAAAAATGTTCTGTGGAGAGTACCTGACCAAAATTAAATCATTCAGGGATCAGCACAGGAAGATCTATTACCTGGACGAAACCTTGATTAACGCTACTCACACTACTCCGAAGGTATGGGTTGACAAAACTGTGACATCCAGAAGGGATTTCTAGATGGACTGTCAACGGGATTGAAAAATCCAGCAGGTAAATAGATCGAAGTAGTTCAAGGTATCAATTTTTGCGCACAATATCTCTCTATCTTCGTACCTACAAGACGTGCATGTGTACTTAGCGGATGTTATCTTTCTAGGCAAAGGAAAAAGGCTGATTATTTGCCACATTGGGGCTGTAGATGGCTTCATGGATGACGGCTTATGGTCTTTTGAGTCAAAAAAAACCATTTACTACCATGAAGAGATGAATGGGGAAGTATTCGAGAAGTGGTTTTCAGGCATTTTACCACATCTCGAAGACAATTCTGTGGTTGTTTTGGATAATGCTCCCTATCATTCTCGCAAAATAGAAAAAATCCCAACTTCAGCTTCTAGGAAATCAGACATTCAGAGCTGGCTCCGTTCCAAAAATATAACTTTCGACCCTTCCTTACTGAAATTATTACTATTAGATATTGTGAAACAACACAGACCAAGACATGATAAATATGTCATAGATGAAATGGCCAAAGCACACCACAAAACAGTACTCCGTTTGCCGCCTTACCACTGTGAGCTCAACCCCATTGAGCTCATATGGGCAGATGTTAAGAATTTTGTTGCTGCACACAATACAACATTTAAATTTTCTGACATGCAGAATTGCTATACAGAGGGTCACACCAGAAAGATGGCAAAAATGTTTGCAACATGTTCAGGAGAAGGTGGAGGTAGCAATGTGGGAGCTGGACAACATAATTGAGAGAGATTTTGAATCCATCATCATAAACATTAATGACGATAGCTCTTCAAGTGAGTCTGAGTAAGTTTCGCGTTTTTGCTTTGTCACAGAATACATATTATGGGAATCATAGTTATAGTGAAATATTAACTTACATATAAACTACAGACAATGCAAGTCCGAAGTGCACCTTCAACATCTATTTTCAATTGATTGAACAGCCTTATATTTATTCCATGTACAAAAGTGTCATCTCTACCCCTCGTTGAGTACGGATTCATTGTGCATACTGAGCAGCTGGTTACCTCTGGTATGTATTTCTCCATGTTGTCTAGTTTGAAAAATCTGTAGAAAAACTTAGCACCCCTTCAAGAATAAAAATTTGATTTTGCGACACCCTTAACTATAACTACTTCACTGTATTATATAATTTCGTTAAATACTGTCATCTTTGTTTTACAACACGTTGGTGGTAGTCCATCATTCGGAGGTAGCCCTGAATGCGGCCCTGTACCCCGTCCTTGCTTTTGGCAATCACGCATCCATTCTATCTTGGGTGTAAATACACTATAGGTAAAAATTCTGGAAAGCAGCATGTTGATTCCAAGTAACTCAGGGAAATATTGCAGGGCACGGCAACGTCGTTTGCGAGAGCCAAAGCGTGAGAGAGATGGTGGGAGATTTCATGAAGCAGCGTGCCTTGAGGTGTGTGGGGATTGGTGGGGTACGATCAATGAACGGATGGGTCTGACGGGGCTATGGCATGCTATGCTATGGTATGAGCTTGTGCTCTGGGGACCGCCCGTGGGGAGCTTGGGACTTGCAGGCCCAGCGACTGAGGCATGACGAAGAGACGAGGGCTGCGCGCTGATCAGACGAAAAAGGGGAATGGTCGTTTGGACTGATAGTCTGATACTTCAAACTGAATGTGCCAGTGGCCAAACACAGCGTAGACAAAAATGGAATTTAACCAGAAATTACAAATTTTGCGTTCAAGATAACTAATGGTATGGTAGGTTAAGACAGGATGTTTCAAATTCGACTCTCACTATTGGGATTTCAAACGGTAAAAGATACAAAGTCGATAAGATGGGATCAAAGCTGCGCATTTAGGTGACTAAGAAAATGGCATTCGGATAATTCACCATTCCGATTATTTAAGGAGATAGACGAAATCAACCGAATTTTCCGGAATTCGTTTTTTTTTGTCTGACTGTTTGAGACGGGATTTCAAAATAAAAACATATTTAAACGCTGCTACTTATTCTCTTCTACAAGGGGGTATTATTAGAATTCCAATTTGTTTCGTCTCTCTTGCCCTCAATCATCAACTTAATTTTGTTCTCATAGACGCTGTAACGGTTTCACCGTCCGATCGTATTTATTAAATCACTTCTCGATTATCATTTCATTAATCCCATCTCTAGCTTTTTTACTTGGAAAATTGTCCGCTTGGACCGCTTGATGCGGAGTTCCTGATCTGCGATCTTCCTCGCGCTTTTTTTTCACTTGAGCCGCCGATCGAACAAGAGCTAAGAATTTTCTTCTCTGTAGCACAAGGTCATATAGCACCATGTGCTAGAATTTTGTAGAATGTGTGTCCGTATAGGACAAAATGATTGGGGCCACCCCCTTTCTCTTTCCCTTTCTCTTTCCCTTTCCTTTTGCCTTTGTCTTTGACTTTGCTTTTGCCTTAGTCTTTGACTTTGCGTTGCTTGGCCTATCACTTCACCCATGCATGTGCCTTGGCAGCGCCATCGCCTTTAAGTTCAACTTCGCCTACAACTGGTTTTGAAGCCACTATATGTGAGGTCACCCCTCATAACTGGGACCTCCACTTCAAGCACCTGGCCATCCTCGCTTCAGTCGAGTCAAAATGGACCAGCGAAAGATAAGTTGATAGTTTTATAGCAGCGCCAAAGATGTAAAACTTATTTTGTTCTTTAAAACTGTAAAATTGTAATGTAATGGAAATGCTTTTTTTTGTTAAATAAAATCTGTTAAATTTTTGTGTTCTGAGCTACCGCAAGCTAATGGTAACCCCCTTTCTGTGATTGTGCAGAAAAGTTGGAATCTTCATTGCATTCCATCTTTTCTGGACTTTTTGCGGAAAGGAAGCGTTACAACGCCGTATTGGATTTTTTAACAAGTTAATAAAGTTCTTAATTCTGAGTACAAAAATGTATGTCATACATAGACATTTGACAAACATTAGCTATTCCTAAAAACAGATTTTGCTAGAAGTAGGTAGGTAGCCCTTGAAACTTGAAATTATCAAATAGCCATGTGCTTCTTAAAGTCATCAGCCAAGTGTTTTTATGTAGGGTGAACGTGCCAATGGTCGGGCAGTTTAGACTAAAGTGGAATACAGGGTAATTACCAATTTTGTGTTCATAACAACAAATACATAGACAGGCCCGACTAGTGGGGCGGGGCATCGGGTACTTTTCCCACCGGGCCCGCACTTTTCAAGGGGGCTCAGCCTGACGACGCTCAGACTGAAAAATCATTTCGAAAGAAAAAAAAAAGTTGTGTGCATAATAATATGTACGTGTAGCATCATATCATAAGTGAATTTCATATAGTGAAGTAAGAGCAATTTTAGTAACATTTTTAGCGTAAACCATTTTTCAAAAACAAATAAGAAGATTGCAAATCGGCTTTAAAGTTTGATTTAATTTCATGTAAAATAAAATAATACCGCCCATTGCAGAAATCGTGAAAATCGTAAAAGAAAGAGGGGCGAGGTAGGGGCCCGCGCTTCGGTTCCCCCGGGCCCGGATTTTCTCTCTGCGGCCCTGCTTATAGATATTCCTGTAATTTTATAAAAAAATATCAACCAAAAAGGTGCTATTTTGCCAGTACTCGGACAGAAGTCTAACTCGTCAGCCGGCTAGATTCCAATTGTCGGTCAGCGTTTGATTGGCCAGTTTTACACAGAACCGTATGTAAAAAGTTTCAATAATAGAATAGAAATTGCAAATCAGCTGTCATTAAGACTTTGAGGAAAAAAATTAAACATACTCATACTGAGTCCATTTAATATATAAGTATTTTTATCAAAAACATACATACAGGTACATACAAACTAGCTAAAAGTGAACATGAAACTAATGTTTTCCTTTAATCCGGTCGTGCTCGGTCGACTTTGAACTACCATACTGTTTACATATTTTAAAACAATTTCCCAACATTTCTCACAGCTTCTACTGTCTCCTTTAACCTGCATTCAGTATGTATATATATAAATGATAAATGATCATGCGAAGAAAAGTATATAACAAAAAGTAGGAAAATAATGGGCAAAATCCACAAAAGGAGGAAGTGGATTCGAGCAGAAAATAGGATAGGTAACCCGAGCGAAACGTATTTCTGCTGGTTGGCTTCATCAGGCCCGAAATGAATGCACATATGAAACTACAAAAGTAGATACACATGCCCACACATCCGGATACGGGTGTAACCTGAGGAAACGAAGATGGAGAGGGAAAAAACGACACACGAAGTCCACAACAAGAGCCAACCTACACATTGTAGTATAAAATGGCCACTTATATATATATATATATATATATATATATATATATATATATATATATATATATATATATATATATATATATACAGAACACCCTAGTCTCCCATAATATTGATCCAGTCTAGTTGACCAACGGCCGTCTTTCTCTTATACACAGGACCATCCGTCCGAGAAGGGCGACCCAAGAGCATGGCAAATAACCCCGAGTCGCTGAAACGGTTCCCAGGTAGACGTATATTATACGCCGGGCAGGCACACCGTTGATTAATTCATGAAACGTACACTATCTACACATGCTATGATTTCATGATGAAGACAGAATACCTATATATTGTAATGCCCTCTCATTCCTCTATCCTCATGATACTACCGCTAAGTCTGAGGACCGTAAAAGGGGCCTGTAAGAGGAAATAGGATATAAGCTTCGCTTCCTTACACTGCAGAATCAGAGAAATGGGTCAAGTGGCGCATCGAATCTTTTTTTTTGTTAATTATGAAATAGTGATGATTTTTAAGTAACAAATACCGTCACCGTCAACTAGGTTGACTTTTCACGCAATTCTGGGCAAATGGACCTTGTATATGCAGCATGTATAATATCTCAATCAACTTTCTTACATTCTGGTAGGTTTACTATTCGTCGGCTCCAAAAAAAAAACAGTACAGCTGGTTATGTAATATAATGAATATGATTGGTTCGAATCCCAGGGATTCCGCATTTCTCTGGCACAAACAGAACTTCAAAATTAAGTTCACTTTTCCACATCCGAACTCAGCGCCCGGCGTAACCATATGCTTGATTGTTCTGCTCGTACTGCGGCGGTACTTCTCCGAGACGTCTTAGGGAGGTTTGATAGGAAGATTAATATTTTCCCGCAGCTGCGTTTCAGGTATTTATATTCTTCATGTGACTACCACGAAACGTATACTCCGAGTGTACTAGGGCATTTACCACCACCTAATGTGTAGAAGATTGTTATCCTATCATTGTCGGGAATGATGCGACTTAGATTTAAGATGGTAAATAATACTGCATTTTCCATTTGTTTTATCGGGCCTCCAATTATTTGCCGTTTCTTTTAAAGCAAAGGCACATGAACCTCATCAGAATTTTACACCCGGTGTGTTATAATTTCATCAAAATCCGACCGACAAGATTATTACGTAAAAAAAACCTAAAAAATGAGTTTGTTCAATAAAATTCGGATATACAAAAACCATCAGCAGACCTGCAATAACAATAACCTACGCATGTGCGGCTTGGTGCTTTTTAGCTTAGTAATATAAGCGTAAACTACAAGTTCTGCAGAGTATAACTCTCAGAACAATAAGTAATGCCCAAGGTATGTCTCAAGCATTATAGGTATGGCACAACGGTGCTACCAGCAAGAGGAATCGCACAACAACCTTTTGTTACTTGAAGCTGTGGATTACACAGTCGAGGAGATACGCAAACATTCCAGGCCGCGACTCTAATTGTGAACAAAATTAAATATTTAGACCCTCAAAAATATAGTTTTGAGAACCAAACACGCAAAATTTAGTTCAGGACAAGTCAAAATTTATATAGTAGAATGTAACAGTCCCTAGATCTCAAATATTTACATAAAACAATTACTTTCCTTTCTCTTCTCGCTCATACTTCCTTCCTTTCTTTCTCCCTCTCCCCTTTCCCTAGAACTTGTCTGGTTTCTGGGCCCCCAGACTTGACAGACTAACGACAGACACTCACATTATGAGGTTATGTTACAAATATCTATTTGCATCCAATTGTTCATACTTTTGATTTAGGTATACCATCTCTTATATAGCCTGAAATTTGCTACTATTCAAGAAGAAAACAAAGCCTGACAAGAGGAAAGCGCTGACGCTGGCACGGAACTGTAGAAATATAGAAATAACACAGCCTTTCTGAAGGAGAGGAAATACTATGAAAATCAATCGAAGGTGGCCAGTGATGTAGCAAGTAAAAAGCTTGAGCTACAGAGAAATAATGATTAAATTACATAAAAGTAACGTGAAAATGACCTGCTAATGTCATATTTATAATGAATAATCAGTTTTAGCTTCTTCAGAAAATCATATCATGGCTGGGTGCTGCTCGCCTAGCAACTAAAGACCCCTATTACTGGTAGTGATGGGAACACTACGCTAGTGAAATTAAAGTCAAACAAGTCAATCAGTTTTCAAAATGACCTATTTTTCTATAGTTTGGGGAATACTCAGTACGTGGGACTTGTACAAATGGCGGAAGCGGCACGGGTATCATGTAAAAAACCTATAAAACGTCAAAGAAAACTAGAAGATGTCATCCTGCAAACTAGGTCGTCTTTAGGGCGCAGTCATTCCAAGTTTGCTATTTAGGATCGTTGTGAACGTCCATCTATGGAGGAATCACTCAACTAAACTACACGCATTATTGGTTGCATATGTTTTGTAAGGCCGAGTGATCCTTGTCTGTAGTTTTTTCTGAGAAGAAAGTTGGATGAATAGCAAGATCGCGTCTGGATGATTATGTGTATATTGGTCTGTATGTGTATAATCTCAAGTGTATCTGAGACAAGAACCCAATGTAATTAGCATGAACACATACAACTTACAGATTAGACCTCCAGTAATGCCATTTCAGAAGCAGATTTTATATCATATCAGAGCCAAAGATTGATAACAAGCCTCCATGACGTTTAGGCAACACGTACAACTAAGTGCTAAGTTAACATCTTGTAGAAAAACCTACATAATGTCAAAAAACAATATAATGTCAAAGAAAATCGATATAAAGTCACTTTTCAAGATACATGATACCCGTGCCAGAAGAAATAACAGATTGCAGCGAGTCACGATTGTCGTTCACTGTCAATTGTCACTCGGCAGATTAAACGTAAAAACATATCCAAGAATACATAACTCATTGAATAGCTAAAATGTGGTATACACTTTTTTCTTTCTATTTAAATATTATGTTTAATAAGGTCAAAAATCTTCAAATACTACAATGCCGGAACGCTAAAAATATAAAAGGAAAATGGAACATTATGTGGTCAGGTTTGGCAACACCTTAATAGTTTGTCATTTCAGTTAACTTTGGGTTGATTTGAGTGAACGTCGATGAGTGATGGTATGTGATAATTATTTCTCTGTCCGGTGACTTGATCCGTTTTGAATCGGAAAGATTAATTCTAAATTAACAAAAACATCGAACATACAAAAATATGTATGATTAAAAAAAGATAAGCATAAAAACACGCCATAAGAACGTCTTGCAGTACACGTGTACCCTATTTCTCAAGTATCCATCATGGTAGAATGACAACTGATTATCTAGTAATATCTCAAGATTTCCCATATCGACATATGACATAATTCTGACGGATCCGTTAACGTCAGGTAGTCACAGCTGTCTTTTGTTTTGGTCTTTTGTACGCTACGGATTCATTTTATACTTGCTAACAACTCTTTTATTTAGAGAAGTGCATTTGCATACAAAAACAAAAAGCTACAAACAAGTTTTACTAGATTTACACCCGATTCATTATTGCCAACGTCGCATACTAACACAAAAATGTCACTTGGTGAGCATCTGTTCACCTCAGTAGACGTCAAAGCGTCAGGGATACTCGTGAAATAGGGTATACACAACCGGACTTGTAGTAGACGTCATTACGACGTCGATATTTGGAACAAAACGTTAGTTAACGAGGTATCACCAAATTGCGACGTCATTATGACGTGCTTGTGCTAGCTGGGACTCTGCTTGGCATCAACAAGCGACATTTTATTTAGCCCAATAACATCACTTTCACAAGGATTTTCATAGTAGTGAAAATTCTAAGGACTCCTTCATTTCAATTCATTAATAATGAACAGTTGCTGAATAACCGGACGTCACTCGTTGAAGTAATTTTCCGCATTTTTTATTCGGTTATTAAACATTCGGGTCAAACGTTTGAGTGATGCGCGAGAACAATTGTTTCAATTAAACAAAAATATAACAATCAACCATGTTTACAGAGTGGTTCATGTTTTGAAATAGACCGAAATGCAGAGTCAAATCGGATAAGCATGCATTTACCGAAAAATGGTGTCACGTAATAACATTGTTCATGCAACTTCATGATAGTTTTTCGTCACGGTGAACAATTCTCTAGAGGAGCTGGAATTTTAAAGAATAGCGTCATGTAGGTTGACTCTGCACTTCTCATGCAACGTAAGATATCCCTCTGAGAAAAAAGTTGGTTACGAGCATGAATAATAAAAAAATCAAATGAATCAAGGCAGCTACACAGCTTTTCGATATTACAATACTTCCTCGCCGGTGGACTGGGAAGTAAAGGTAGTAGATTCGCTAAAATTCCCACATCGGCAATGTTCATCTGTCATCGCACAACACTTAACCCAGCAATGATCGCACAAAATTACTGACGAAATTTCATAATAACAATTATACCTAAAAATAGCATATTTACTGAAATATACACAACTGCTGCATTGCACTGTTCGTCTGTTTTAGCGGATACTTTTCGATTCCTAGAAGACCCGTACCATTTGTCATTTACGTTCGTAAAGATGCATAGATTGCGAACAATAAATATAAGCAACTTATTGAATCTTATGAATTATTTCACTGCATATTAGTTTTGTCGTATAATACTGCCCTGAATTAATACCCAGAATTCATACCACCAAATAGGTATTCCTAACTATCGCTGATTGAACAAGAGAACTTGTTTTAAATAATGTTTGTTCATATCCATCATAATATATATATATAACAAAATTAAAACTACTAAAAATCTGTAATATTATTTGCAGAAACAAAATGCAATGGTCCAATCTACAACTACCTCAAAATTGCTTAAATTCCATACCCAAATGCAGGAATTTATTTCTGTCCACTCTGAATTAACCTCGGCTTGCATAATTTCTTTCCTAGTATTGATAATTCTCCTCGGAAACATGGAAAAACACACTATTTCACTACTTTCGAACTACAAATTTCGAACATGTCATTTTGGCTTCACGATATCGAGTTTTCTTGGAAAAACAACGATCATATTAACATCGCATTTCTACCAATCAAAACGCTGGATTCTGACTGGAATGTCTGATTGAATAAAACTCTGAAAAGCTAAGAAATTTTTGAATAGCAGTCATGTTAAACACATTTAAATGAAGAAAACCGGGAAAATTTCAAAGAGACATTAGTAAATAATATGCGTGCGCCACTGCGCAGGATCAGGATTCATTTTGAACTCAAAACATTGATTGATTCACGTGTTTTGCAGCCTGGGTGACCATAAAATGCTGTGAATTATTAGATATATTAATAAACTACACAAAACACATGTTTATTAAAATAGCCTGCATTTTATTTATTGTAATTTACCCCGGATATACTGCATCAAAGGTAACCTATGTGTTTCCGGAATTTCCATACAAAGAAACAAGTAAAAATGTAAGTTTTCTACAAACATCTTGTTTTGATGATTATTCATGTCATTGTTTTTTGTTTTTATATGCAGGAGGTGATATATAGGGAAGTCGAAGGTGTTTGTGAACGAGGCTGTCTGGATAAAAATGGGGTAGCAAAGACGATTTGTGTGAGGCAGTGTGTGTCTCCGTCTTGTTTTAGGGACCTCTACCAACATGATATGGTAAGATTCAGGATTTCTGGTGTTCTATATGTATAGTTAACTAGATTTTAAACTAGAAGATCATCTAACTTCCATCTACATAAAAAATTCTCTTCAACCTACCCTTTAATAACTCAACTGTTTGATATAGGCTTGACGTCCAGGCAACCAATGACACACATCCAATGCTTTTTCCAAGTCAGCATATCGTATGTTATGAAAGTAGCATAAAAAATTTGATAATCTAGAATTGGAAAATATTAATATTTAATTTGAAAAAGAAAAAGGTTGTGGAAGGAAAATCATTGGGAATTCGAACCAAAAATGTACAAAATCCTATGGTAATCGGTAACAGGTACACAGGTAGAGGTACCTTTTTCAAAACTGTGAAAAATGAAAATAATCCACTGTGTCGGTTTATCTTCATTCGAGCACAGGGAATAAAAAGAGCAAATTTGTCCATGACCTTGACTATGCATCAAGGTCATTTCAAGATCAAGTGAATTTTTAAAGGGGCACCAAGATTTTTAATTCCTGAAATGCAAATTACGGACAATCGTAAGTCCTAGTAGGTATATCCTTACCAATGAACCTGACCAAGACGCTCAAGGTCATTTTTTCAAGATCAAATACATTTTTATGTGGACTCCCTACTTTTCCTCGAGGATAAAAGTAAGCGAACCAGTTAAATTAATTTATTATTGCATTAAAATGTTGGTTAAAAAATGTTCATTGCACAAGTAACAATTGGGCAATTGGATATTGCATTTCTTTCTCCGAAATCAATCTCATTTACACTAATGCCAAACAAATGAATTATACTTCACACTACTTCCACGCGAGCGGAGCCGCGAGCCTAGTCTAGGAGGCTTTCCTAATAAGATATCAATTGAGTGCCTTCGCTGACTCTAGTAGAATGTTATAAAATAGGACATTATGATATACCAAAATATATGCCAAAAATGAATGTTCTGATTATTTTTTAACTATATTTATATTGCAGTGAGATACAATAATGGGGGTGCCGCAAGGTAGTAACCTTGGTCCTTTGCTATTCTGTATTTTCATTAACGACTTACCAAACTGCATAAACAATTCAGAATGCCTCCTCTATGCTGATGACTTTAAAATATTTAAGCCCATAACATCATCTAAGGATTGTCATGAACTACGAAGGATTTAGATTTGGTATCCAATTGGTTTCACGAAAATAAGATGTCGTTAAATATCGACAAATGCCATGTTTTAACTTTCACACAAAAAACAATAGATAAATTTTACATACACGATTGAAAATGTACAGCTAGGCAGAGAAAGCATATGCAAGGATCTTGGCGTCTACTTCCAAACAAACTTAGCATTTGTCCAGCATTATGAAAACATTGTGAATAAATCTTATAAACTCCTTGGATTCATAATTAGGCATACAAGACATTTCAAGGATATAAATGCAATAATAACTTTGTACAACACTCTAGTGAGACCTAATTTAGAATATGCATCAACTATTTGGTCACCACAAACAATGAACCATATCGAAATGATTGAGAGAGTGCAAAAGAGATTTCTCGGATATTTATATTCTAAAAAACAATATATATCCTTTTATGATCTCATATAAGAATATGTTGAATGAATTTAAAATGGTCAAATTAAGTTATAGGTGACGTTTGAGTGATGTTTTATTCCTCTACACTGTCACTAACAACCTAAAGTATGATAATTGTGATTTATATAAATATGTATTATTTGTAGTTCCTAAAGTTGAACTGAGAATAAGAAAAAACAAATTGTTCCAGTGTCAAAAGTTAAGTAGCTCTCCTATAAATAGGATGATGTACGAATGTAACATTCTAATGCAACGGCGTGATTTTAGACATTTAGACCTTTGTTGTACATCAGTAGGACAAATCAAGGCTGTGTTTCTAAACAGCACATTGCCTTGATGCCATTAGTACCATATACTATTTCATATATTTTATCTCTGTTTTGCATTTTAAAATATTGTTTTGTCTTTGTAATTTATTTTTTAGTAAGGGCTCTTACATTTAAATACATTTGTATGTGTTTGTAGGAGGGTAGATAGATAAATAAATAATGAATTATCATGCGACTGTTAGCTTTACAATGAATAAGCAGAAAAACGTCGCAGTTCAGCAGATATAACAGCTAATCTTTGCTATACCCTATTCGTAGTCCATTTACACAACAAAGATGCAGCGCGGCAAAGCGGCAGCCGCCTAAGCGTTGCAATAGCTATTGGTCATTTGGCCATAAAACTACGAACAAGTGCAGGATTCGACAGGATAGAACTCAGGCTCGGGGTAGCGCCGGCAGTTGCTGTTCATATTCGGTGCATACATAGCGTGTGTTTATACGTTAGCGGATACAGCAGATGAAACAGAATATTTCTTCCAATGCTTAATCTTCAGTGATGTATCCTCCCCGAAAACGTGACAAGAAGGGATATTTGCATATTCAGGCTAAATAAATTGTCCTCAACATTTATAAGAGCGAAATTTTGGAGCATCCTGAAATGAAAATTCATGATATTGAAAGACGTGTGGCGAACAAACCAGACTTATGTCCTAAGACAATTTTCAACATTGTTAAATATAAAAAAAAAACAAAAAAATGTCTCCACCACACAAGAGGCTGCATTACACGAAGCTGTTGGATACAGAAGCAAAGTCCATCAATTTTTTGAAAGGCAGGACTTCCCTTCATAGACAAAGTATTACAGGAGGTGATGAAGAGTTACCTACTTTCAAAAGGACGTCATTCTATAGTTTTCTCAAAGAACTTCATTTTGAGTATAGAAATCTGGGCAGAAATAGTATTATTATAGTATTTTGATGGACAGCCAAGAGATTATTTTATGGAGAAGAAATTATTCAAAATCAATAAAGAAATACCGCGACCAGGACAGGAAGATTTATTATTTGGATGAAACCTGGATAAATACAGGACATACAAAACCTAAAGTATGGGCTGAGTCTACAATTAAATTAGCAAGACAAGCCTTTTTAGATGGACTAACCACTCCTAAATAATCCTTTAGGTACGTGTATCTAACCAATTCGTCATTTGTGTTGTAAAAATGGTGTCAAGTAGACTGAATCTATGAGCCCACGCTAAAAACTGAGCTACACTAAACTTAGCTATATCTGGTAGATTTGGAACCAACATCTGTTAGATGCTCTGCTTGTATTATACACTAGTTTTCTTGAATACTGTATGAAATAATGATTTCCAGGAAAAGGAAAACGTTTTGTTATCTGTCACATTGGCAGTGAAGATGGCTTTGTGCCCACTGCCCCGTGGGCATTTGAGTCAAAGAAAACGACCGACTACCATGAAGAAATGGACGGGAGTTCATTTGAACGATGGTTTGAAGAAACGCTCCCAAAGCTTGACGACAATGCCGTCATTGTACAATATTCAAATTGAACATGTAATAATTAATATTAACCATTCGGACGATGATTCAAGTACTTCCAGCGAATAAAGAATTGTGAAAAGTATGTGCACTTCTTTCTATAAAAATAATCATTTATTTTGTTAGATTATTCCAAGACCATTGAGGAAAATACGTACCTGTACAATCTCGCTTTTGGCCGTAAATGGACTACGAATGGGGTATAACCAAATGTTCTGAGGGTCATCGGTTTGAATTTCAGGCAACAATTAGTATGTTATCATGGTACTATAACGATCGCCAAATACGATACGTACTTTTTTTCGACTACTGGTTCATACCTATCTATCCTCATTATTTTTTTGTTTACATATTTTTACTAGTTTCTTTTCCTGACTTGCTCATCCCTTTCATCATTTTCGGATGTTCCACGATGCAATGCCCCGCCCGCCTCCCTAGATGCTATATGTTCCAATAAATCGAATAATCTATATTTGGTGTATCGTGAGAGCTGAAAGCACACCGCTCCCCCTCCTCTCTCCCAATTTGCGATAAGCAAACCCCCCTCGCCCTTCAATTTTCAGATAAAAACTTCCAAGCTACTCATCTTATGCTCGTTTTTTCCAACATACTCATTTTTTACTAATTTTTCATACAAAAAGTTATATAAGTTTGATGGTTTGCACGTAATGGCAACCAGAACACAACAACATGCGACAAAAATTTGTAAAAAATCGCTGATAACGATCTGATTTAATAATAAATGCGCCGATTTAGCGCCGCTTCTCAGTTACTAAAGAGACATGCCAGTCAAAACGCGACCAGGTAAGAATATAGCGTACAGCTCCACCAAAAAATTCACAAATTAAGGCTCTCATATATTCATTGTAAATGATCCAATAAATTATGATGCTATCAGTCCCACATATATTCTTTCTGGATACGATTCAAATATTTTAGTTCCAAAATACAGATAGGTATAGATTTAAGACAATCACTGTTGCTGTTTTATATGAGGGAAAACGTATTAGCCCCAAAGCCTCCTGAATATCCTTTGACTAGAATTGCCCACTGACTGCAGTAACAGTTGACATTTCGAAAAAAAAACTGAAGTTTTTATAAATATTTTTTAGATGTACTTTGAAATCTATCACCGTAATTGTAGTTTTTGATTTATGGGTAGTAAAATGCCATGTTTTGTTATAGTTGGAAGAAGGAGAAGTAGATGTGAGACTCAATTCCTTCAAAGGCTGCTTTGTTCAAAGATACAACAAATTTCGTACTTGAGAAACCCGCATCTCTTCTTGGAGAAAACATGTTAAAATACTAAACACTTCTAAGCTTTTAATATACTTTATTAAATAAAAAAATCAATTAAAAATCTGACAGTTTTTCAAAAACCCTAGGTATTCGCACCGTCAAACACAGCAACAGCTATCAACAAGTTCCTACGTGTAAAATGTACACTTATTAGCGGGGAATTTTTCGTTTGGAATGTTCTTAGTAAGTATGCGTCTCCTGTCTTGACATCAGGATTGTGAGATACATTCACTTCTTCGGAGCTGGTTTCTTCACTCAGCTTGGCGAAATCCCAGATGTTCAGTGTGCAGTCCAAGCCTCCTGGAAAGATGCGATCCAAGTAAAAAAGGATAACCACTTTAGTAGCTATTTTACGACTATATCTTCAAATGTTGTACTTAGTCTTACACTGAACTGAATATGTTTGCTCTCCATCTCTGTAACGATGACCAACCGCATACAATCTTATGTCATGCGTATTAGCAATCATCAATACGATATAGGTCTAGTTGTTGAAAACAGACAAACGGAAAGCAAACAAGCAGGAATGGCCTAATTTGGTATTTAGATATTTAGTTAGCTTTATATATTAACATAAACAAAACAATTACACATCACTTGGATCTAATAAATAATAAAGTCCTTAATTTCGTCTTGAATATTGTTACATTTTGTGCTGTTTTTCTTTCTAGATGTAAACGACTATAAATTCTTAAACTTACAATTTTTCCAATGTCCTGGTTTTAAACCTTTCAATTGATTATGTATCAGAAATTTAACAGGCGATTCTTTGAGTAATTTTAAGACAAAAAGTCCATATAAACATAGGTCCGCAAATTATTCGCTCTCACAGGGTATATGGTGTTAAAATTAAAAAAAAATGGTTGTTCGTAAATTTATTAAATAATTTGGTATAAAAAAATAATTTATGTAAATAATGAAACGTAGAGGTCCTAGAATAGTGCCCTGAGGCACACCATGCTTTACATCTATATATGCAAAATAATCTTTTAAGTTTGTTCCACACCATAACATTCACGTTTTTCATTGAAAAATTTTCCATGAATTGTTTTAAATACCCTTTTTAAATCTATCAAAATGCTAATGTTGTGCGAAAGGCGATGACGGTAACTGTCTTTCAGTAGGCCAGAGGCTTTCTGTTATTTTCAGCGTATGATCAAAGTTTTACGAAGCATTTGTAGGTTCCGTAGTGCGAGTTTCGAGTTTCAGATCCGTCCGGTAACAACGTCATTTTATGGACTGCTGATAGTTAACTTGTTTTGGTTATGCGCCGTGCAAAATGAAACAGCGGAATTTGGAGCAACGTTGTACCATTAAATTTTGTATTACGCTTGATGAAACGGCCAGATATTTGATAAGTTGAAACAGGTCTATTGGAGCATTCCTTATCCCGAGTTCAAATTTTTGTCTGGCACAAATCATTTTTGGAAGGCAGAGAAAACGTTGATGATAAGCCCCGCTCCGGGAAACCTTCAATTTCGAAAACCGACGAAAACTTCGAACGTGTGAACACACTTGTGAAATTAGACCAAAGCTTAACTTTAAGAATGTTGAATGACTAGTTAAATTTGAACAGATTTACCGTTCATCAACTTTTGATTCAGCATTTGCACATGCGAACAAGCTGTACCAAAGAGGTGCCGAAAAAACGATTGTACAGGACAATCGAAAAACGAAGCGGCTTGATCTTTTTTACAGAATTGCTAATGACTAAGATGTTTCGAATCATGTGAGGCCAAGAGACAAGTCAGGAGTAGCACACTGCGAGGCCTTCTCAGCCAAAAAAACTGAATGCTGATCTTTTTTTGACAAGTGGCGAATTGTCTACAAAGAATTTGTTCCTTCAAAACAAATTTCTTTTATAAAGGCGGCCTTGAATGGCTCAGAAAAAAGATCCGACTTCCAGCGCGACTTCAAGATTGGGAAGGCCTCCAAAAATGTGTAGCTTCTACTATTGATATTTGGAAAACATAAATTTGGTAAATAATAAAATGACGTCAAGTAGGTTGACTCTGCACTTGCAAAACGCTATCGTCAGTTCATAAAGGATTATGTTCGGTACAATTTAGAAAAAAGGTTGCTACGAACATGTAAAAAAAATTAAATGGAGCAAGTTAGTCAAAGAGGCTCAAACAATTGCAATTTGCGTATTTACTATGCTTTTCTGTTCAACTTTGGGGTTCTTTAGAACTTGATAACTTGAGAAACTATGCTACCCCACGTCTTCCAAAACGTTTTGGAGGCAGATAAAACAGAGAAGTTAAACTGATCAAGTCAGTGAAACAAGCCCATACAATTCCTTCATAGACATCTTTACCCTGTCCTAGTGATAGTACCGACCATCTGGCAAGGTCGTTCCTTTCCCATACCTCCCTAGCCGTTAGATAAATCTACTCTCCACGGTTCTTTTTTTTCTGGGGCTGTTTTGGGCCATTTGTCTTTTTTGTAGTTTTTTCCTTTGTTTTTTTTTGGACGTCCGCACATCTTTTTGTTCAACAAACAAAAATAAAAACATTTTTACGCCTACTGGAGAACATGAGATGAGATGTTTTTTGGAGGTTATATGACATGTACGTTACGAAAAACCATGTCACTCATTTCTGTCTGTCGGTCTGTCTATATGTTCGCTAATCCTATAACTGCCTATAACTTGAGAAGTACCACTCGGATTTTGGTAAAATTTTTACATAATGTTACTACTATGCTAAGGACGATAAAGTTTAGTTGGTTTTGAAAATTGGCGGAAAAAGGCAAAAAATGAAAAATCATAAAAATCGCTCACTTTTATTTTTGGCGTTTCAGGGGATCCTGATCATTTTCGGAAAATTTGTAGGAGTTAATAATTTCGTGTTGGGGGTTGCAGGGGGTTCAGAGAGTATATATCAATTTTTTACCATTGGTATATTTATACGATTCCAACCCCAGTTATTCTGGGCACCTATTAGGCACATTTCACTCATCATAGATGTCCCCGTACATTTATTTAACTTGGTGGGACGTGGTTCCCCGATGGATCAACGTCGTTCGTCACAGTCGGCAATCGCTTCCGCACTGCTTCTTCTTCTTGGCGCAACGTGAAGCAAAACGACGCCGCTAGGAAAAATGCCCTGCCGGCGGTTTTTATTAGCGCGTTTCACAATCGGAGGGTTTATTGATTGAAAGGGCGACAAATAAAGCAGTATAATCACACAACTAACATCGACAGAGGTGAAACCTAAAGGCGGCGTCTTAAGAGACTAGAGTGTCCGAGGTGGAACACTCAGGATGCACAGGCACGATGCGCAATTGGTTCTTACTTTAAAAATGGCTGGGGTACATATCCTAACACCTGCAACGTTCATTTTTCCATCCGTCCTGAGTTATGGGATGTAGCTCTCTCCCGACAGACAGACCGACTGACGGACAGACAGACCAAAAAAAAATGAGTGATATGGTTTTTGTTCGATCTGGCAACAGTGGACGCGCAGGGCTTGGAGTGGAGGGGAACATGTGATCCGCCTTCAGTTCAAGTTTGAACTCGCTCAAGTGTACGTATATATAAACGAGTTTTTGGCCAGTAAAAACATTCATGTGACTCCTCAGCCTTTTTATTTGCCTGACTTTCTCTTTATGAAGTTGAAAAATCACCTCAAGGGAACTCATTTTGGGACAGTCGAATACATTCAAACGGCTGTAACCGACCAGCTGAAGCCTATTCCAGTATCGGAGTTCCAGCACTGCTTCGAGGAGTGGAAGAACCGTCTCCTGCACTGTTTTTCTTCAAAAGGAGGTTATTCAGAGGGTGACAATATAAAACTGTAATTATATTTGAATAAAAAAGACTAGCATCACTGAATTTACAGACCTCGTATTCACATCCCAACTTACCTGACACCAATATACTCCCGCACCGACTGAACCCAAGACAATGTACCGCTCCGGCATGTCCAACCAACTCCGCCACCAGATGTCCGTGTGACAGATCCCACATCAGCACCTGTCCGTCTGCGGCCGCCGAAGCGAGGAACCTGCCGCAGGATGCGAACGCGAGCGACTGCACCGCCGCCTTGTGGCCGGTCATCAAACGAACGCTGTTGCCAGTTGTCACGTCCCACAGGCAGACGCGGCGATCGCTACTGCCCGTTGCTATGTAGTTGCTGTTCGGATGGAACTGGACGCACTGAAAATAAAGCAACGAGTTAGTTATAATGGGTCAAAAATGAAGCAATCATTCAAGACAAATTCTTTGAGTGGTAGAGAAGTGGGTGTGGACGGAGGGTTGCAGGGACTAAGGAAGGGTATATCTCAATTGTTTGTATACGCTTCTAACCCCGGTAATTCTATTAATGGAACTATGAGACATATGTCACAGATAGGTTTCCTCGCATATTTGCCCTCAAGAGAGAATGATAGAAGTCTTTCCATTCCCCGCGCCGAGCCGACACTGTATTTCGGTGTTATCCGCCGAGTAAGCGCAACGAAGATAGAAAACGACCCCGTCGGGTCCTGGCTGCTGGTGAGTCATCGCCACTGTGATCAGATTTCAATGCTGCCAAATGGATACTAGGGACAAAATGTATGGCCCTATTTGAATGATTTGATTCATTTAAGTCATTTTTTATATATCTTCGTAATTCTTCTTTTTTTTTTTTTAGAGGGATAGCTTGTACCGAAAGTAAACAAAAAAACGGATGAGGGTTTTTAGCATTGTTCAAAATTCTCCCACTTTCGAATATTTTCTGTGTGTTTACTCAAAATCAAGAAATTATAAAACATTTCTCACCTTTCAAAGATTTTAGAATAACGGAAAAATACTTCTGTTGAAAATTCAACAATAATTGGGAGCAATAAGAGTATGAAAAAATAGAATAAGGTTGTAGCGTTACAACGGGTAGTGCGAGAAGGTAAAGAGTATTTATTATCAGAGGTGAACCAATCATCTGTCTTTCAAAGAAATAAACTTCAAAAATGTTAAACACGCTTTTTTGCCTCTATAATAAAGATAACCCGAAGAAATTTCTTTTGAAAAATTATCACCCGTTTCCTCAAATATACTTACATCCACGTCCGAAAAATGTCCAGCAAACAACCTCAGTGGCTGATAGTGGTCAGTGGCCCACAACCTGGCGGTTCTATCATATCCAGCTGACGCAAAATAATATCCCAAAGGAGAGAATTTGACGTCCCAAACTGGAAACATGTGACCTTTGTATACCACCAAACAAGTCCATATCTGAAGGCTCCATAACCTTATGGTGGTGTCTTCAGAACAACTCAGCAGCAAAGTACGATCTGGAGAAAACGAGACTGCATAAACTGGTCCGCTGTGACCGCATAGGGTTCTTGAGGTCTTTCCCGATCTTTCGTCCATCATTCTCACCTGTTTAAAAAAATCAGGATTATAAATCTCGTGGCTGGTTGACGGTCTCAGACAGTCGAGCGTGGAGGTACCGCCTGGCGGTTCTCTAAGGCGGAGACAGAATGCGTGTATGTTGCATGCACACGTGTTCCCTCGCGTCCGTGTGATGTATTTAGGCATTACGTTTGCGTGGTGGCTCAAATATAAAAAAACTGATTAACATATTTTAGTTCAATTTGTCATTTCAAAACATCACAAGACACACATTTTCAATTTTTCATGAGACAACTGGTCATTGACTAATAAACCAGTTCTAAAAAAATTTTTTGGGTTTAATACAATAGACAATAAAGCATATCTACCTATCTTCTATATATACATATATATACATGTACGGGAAGACGTAAAAATTAAATCCCGAGCACATGGTTTTATTCGCGAAAATATACAATTTATTCAAAAAGTATGGATAGATGCAAATAACTCGAAAAATACGTTTCCTTTAGAAAAATGTTGTAGAAGTAGAACAAAGTTTTATGCTTTGAAGAAATTCATCTAATGGTGATCTTGTTATTTGAAGGACAAAACAGTTTTCTTAAATGAAACCCCTAATTTTGACACCGGAAATGTAAGGATCATGAAATTTTACGTCAGAATATGTCTTTGCCCATGACCTTGACCATGATCTCCTTGGGTATCGGGAAAGTAGGTAAAGGACAAACTTTACCGAAAAATACCTTTCATAACGACAAATGTGTAATAAACTTATAAGTTTTGATAACTTTCGTCTAATGCTGACCTTGAACATTACCCTGACTATGACCTTCAAGCGTATTTGAATGTCCAGACAGTTTTCTTAAATGAAACCAATAATTTTTGACACTGGAAATAAAAAGAGCAAGAGAGTTTATGTTCAAATATGTACATGAGAGTCAGTATGACCATCAAGGTCATTTGAAATTCAAATTAATTTTTAACTGGATACATCTATTTTTAATTCGTAAAATGCAAATTGCCTACAATTTTAAGTTCAAGTATATCTTTCCCAACGAATTTGACCATGACCTTGAAGGTCATTTTAAGATCAGGTCCTTACTTTTTGTCGGGGATATAAAAAAGCGAAACACTGAAATTAAATTATTGTTCAATTAAAACGCTGGATAAAGAAGTTCATTGCCAAAGTAACTATTGCATTACTTTGACTATTGCATTTCTCTCTCCAAAACCAATCTCCTTCACACTAATGCAAAATGAATGATGTATACTTTACAGGCGAGCGGAGCCTCGAAATAATAACAACGGAAAAACCCAAAAAACATGTTCGGGACTTATATTTTGCAAGAAATAGGGTTAGTGGTATATAACTTAAACAAAATTATTATATTAATCATATTTTTTATTGCTTATCATTGAAAATTGTCCTATGAGCATGTTAGCTTCGGCCCGCAAGGCAAGATAATTTTTGGAGAGCTTTTTGTATTGGATATACAACCAACAACAGTAGAAGCAGGTAAATCGAATATTCCTAAATGTCACAGTGACAGTTGACAGTAACGGAAATCCTACTAAATGCATAGGACTCAAGTTGGCGTTGATAGAACCTTATTTTCGCCGGACTGTCGCCTCTGGTAGTACTTTGTAGATGAAGGTTAATTGTAGAGAACATAGGCTTGCGAGTGAATTTTGAAAAAGGTTAAATTATGACTATATGGTACATAATACCATAACATGTCACATGTTATATTACATATTTTAATATCTTTAAGTGGAATCCCGGGCAAAGCAAACACCCTGGGAGATTTTAATTTCCCATTTTACATCCAAACCATGGATCTCATCATTTGAAATTTCAATTTGAATCACTTTTTGGTATGTTGTAATTCGAGATTACTCTTAGTCCTTGCTTAAAAAACAGCAGGAACAGTCTCAGTATCAAAATTATTCTTACCAAAACATCATCCGCTTCCACATTGACTTCCTCAAGTTGCTCAGCTGACTTCATAGCTTTCAGTTTCTGAGGTACCAAAGTCCATACTTTGACTATGGAATCATTGAATCCAACAGCTAGCATACTGGAATCTTCTGTTATTTCTGCACAGCAAACTCTACAACCAATAAAAAATATAGATTGGTAGACTTGGAATGCCAAGCTAACAAATAAACAGTTCTTATTCATTTCTTTTATTTACTCAAGTAATTCTTTGATTTATTATATAACTTGTAAAATATTTTTCTGTATTGCCGGATTTAGCATAAATTATTTAATTAGTTTTTATTAAACAATTCAGACGGGCCTTGCCAGAAGCAATGCTCCATAAAAGGAAAATATAATAAATCAGTCGTTTAACTTAACCTCTTACTGCATAGTGGGTCATATCTGTCACAATTATTTTTTTAATACTTCCATTACAAAAGGAATCATATTCAACCACTCATTCGTAAATGTTCATATAACCGCCACCTCAATGCGGCTTTGTGAAGTTTTATGAAAATTTGCAAATGGCGGTCATGTTAACAGCTGTTGCGAAGGATTGTGGATTTTGATCTTCAACAATCGAGATTTTTACCATACATTTTAGTTTATAAAAAATAGCCACAACAAAGATACAAGTCTAGAAACAATAACTGTGAGTAGATTCAAGTAGTTCTTTATATTCTACTGTTTTTTGATAAATAAATGTGTTTGTGCCATATATGGAACAGTATGGCACTTTCCAAACCTTATTATTTCAAGTTTTATTTATTTCAAGATAATGGAGCCAAAAAAGTTTTGTGGTTCGAAAAATCTTGTAGCAGTCAATATACCAATGGATAGTGAGGAAAATCGATTGTCAGATAATGATAATCCAACCATGATACGAGGGACGTCTTTTAAGTTTTGCATATGGAAATAAAAGAACACGGTAGGTAGTTTTAAATGACTTTATTGTTTTTCGAAGTATTCTCCACGAAGATTAATACACATCTGCATGCGCTCGAACCAATTTTCGAAGCACTTATTCCACTCGTTTGCTGGCAGATCCAAAACGGCATTTTTGAATGCGTCAACTGCTTCTTCTGGTGACTGGAACCTTTGACCACGCAGTCTGTTTTTAATTTTTTGGAAAGTAAAGAAATCGTTAGGACTTAGATCGGGACTATATGGAGGATGGTCCAATAATTCCACGTTTTCTTCCGTTAAATACTGCCTTGTTTTTTGGGCTGTGTGCGAGCTTGCATTGTCTTGGTGGAAGATGATTCTTCTTTTGGGGATGATTTTTCGAAGCTCGGTGATGACTTTTGGCAAACAAATGGTAGTATACCAATCTGCAGTAACAGTTCTCTGCTCATTAAGAAGAATTGTTGCAATATGACCCGCTTTTGACACAAATGTCGCGACCATCTTTTTCGAAACACTTCGAGAACGGATGACTGTTGTTGGCTTTTCTTCACCTTGGAACACCCAAAAGCCGACTGTCGTTTATTTTCTGGTTCATAACAGTAAATCCACGATTCATCACCACTAACAATGCTGTACACATTTTTTGAGTTTCCGGAATTGAAACGGTCAACCGTTTTTTGACACCAATTAACCCTGGCTGCTTTCTACTCTTCAGTCAACAGGTGGGGTATCCAACGAGAAACTAATTTTCTTACTCCTAATTCTTCATGTACATTTTTTTGAATTGAGGTCTTTGAGATCTTCAAGGATGCCTCAATCTCGCGATATGTCACATGTCTATCTTCAATGATGAGTTTGCGCACAGCATCGACGTTTTCCTGGGTGACTGCCGTTTTTGGTGCACCCACCCTGGGATCGTCGCTAAGACTCACCCTTCCACGTTTGAATTCTCCATACCAACGGGAAATTGTCGACTGATGTGGCGCTTTGTTGCCGAAAACAGGGGGCACGCTGGGATAAGGCACAATGAGACTACGGACACTCTGGCGAAGATCAGGATCAGCCAGCAAGCTCGTTGGTCCTGAGCCAGCTCTAGGAGTGACCGCGCATAAAGCTAGGAGGAAAATGGAGACGTGGGTTGCAAGCCAACACTCTCAGAAATGGAGAAGTATCTCCAGACATCTCCGTCAGGAACGAGAACTCATTGAAGGACCCAGTGCTAAGGATGGACGCTTCTGCCTATCTCTGGATAGAGCCAACCTAAGGTTACTGGTGGAACTGTTGTCTGGCGATAACACGTTAAGGCGTCACCTGCACGTGATGGGGGTGGCTGAGGATCCCTTGTGTGAACGCTGCGGAGTAGAGGAAGAGACCTCGGCGCACGTTTTGTGTCGCTGTGAAGCTCTGAGCTACTATAGGCAGACTATACTGGGGTACATTACTTTGGACCCTCAGGACGTCAAGGAGCTTGGACTCAAGGCGATTCTCAACTTCGCTAAAAGGGCGAGGCTTGTGATCTAAGGATTGTAGAGGTGCATAAGGGCCCGCTTAAGCGGCCTATGCACTGACTCCTTATGGTGGCCGGAATGCCTCTAATTTCAAGATTCATTGATTCATTCAAGGCATTCTTGTTGTCTCTGAAAGTTGTAATAAATTATGGCGGGAAAATGTTCTCGGTTGAGTCCCATTTTTCTAATGACTTGGTGACACTTAAAAATTCACTGTAGTGAGAACACTGCATGTATTGTTGTGAAACTTTGAATTTAAGTTTACTAAAGAGTGAGGTTAAGATTCAGTACTAAGGTTCGATCCGCGCGGCCTACTATATTTCTATATGCGTATTAGCCCGGAATCTGACTATGAAAATGATGCTGTTTATGATAAAACACCAGATTTATCATCTCAGAAACTGATTTAGAAAGCAGTTCAGATATCGAGGGCGATAATGTTCCCTTGTACAAATTGCGATGCAAAGAAGAATACAAATCCACCCTATCTGGAAGAAAGGAAATTTAATATAATCAGACGATGATCTAACATTTTTAGGTTCCTCAGACTTGCCTCCTGAACTGAAATAAGTAGACTCCCCTTACATATTTTTCAAATTAGAAAAGACGAATTGATCAAAGATATAGTCTACCAAAGTATTTCATATTCAGTGCAAAAAGACCATAAAAACCTTTGGATCTTACTGAAAAGGAGCTAGAACAGTTTATTGGTATTTATATGCCAGCCTGCTGGATCTCTTTCTGACCACGCATCCTGCCCCTTACAGCACTGCCGTCCTGTCCCCCCTGGGTAACTCAGATCACGGTGTTGTGGAGGTTAGGTTTCGGTCAGAAGCCGCTGTGGCCGCAGAAACTCGCACAGGCCGCAAAACTTGGCATTACGGACATGCCGACTGGGAGGGGCTCAGAGACTTCTTCTCTAGCTTTCCTTGGAGAGATGTCTGTTTCACTGACGCGGATGCGTCGACTGTCTGTTCTTCAATAACCGAAATTATCCACGTCGGAATGGAGGAATACATCCCTCACACAGTGAAAGTTCCTAAACCAGGGTCCAACGGCTGGTTCAACAAATCGTGTGACACTGCTCGCCAGCAGAAGATCAAGGCACACAGAACCTACTTACAAAACCCCACTGTAGAGAACAGACAAGCCGACGTCGAGTCCAGAAACAAATATAACGAAGCGGTTCGCAATGCCAAAACCCAGCATGATATAAAAGTTAGGCACAGGGTAATGTCGCAGCGCAATGGCAGTCGGTCTTTCTGGACGCTGGCCAAGCAGATTGAAAAGAACTTCTCACACAGTAGCCTTCCACCACTTACGTGTCAGGATGGAACTATTGTATTCGACTCAAAGGCCAAGGCGGAAGTGCTAGCCAAGATCTTTGCTGCCAACTCCACCATGGACGTCCCCACCAACGCCCAAGTGCCGTCAATTCAAAGGGTTCCCCACACTATGCGGGAGGTAACATTCAGGCATAAGACCGTAAGACGAGTGCTCTTGTCGCTCGACATCAACAAAGCTTCTGGTCCGGACTTGATTCCTGCCATTGTACTGAAGAGATGCGCAGCTGAGCTTGCTCCAGTTCTTTCGCGTCTCTTCCAGATATCTTATGAATCCGGCACCTTCCCAGAAAACTGGAAATTTGCTCATGTACAGCCCATCCCAAAAAAAGGATCTAAAACCGACCCTTACAACTACAGGCCTATAGCTCTGCTTTCTGTTATAAGTAAAGTGATGGAGAGGTGCATAAATCGCGAGCTTCTGGACTACCTCGAACGTCACAGCTTGATTAGCGACAGGCAGTACGGTTTCCGGCACCAACGATCCACAGGGGACCTCCTAGCTTACGTCACGCAACTGTGGAGTAAACTCATCCAGTCTCATGGTGAGGCTCATGTCGTTGCTCTTGACATCACGAAAGCGTTCGATCAGCTGTGGCACGCTGCCCTCTTAAGCAAACTTCCATCCTACGGCCTCCCAGAAAAGCTTTGCAGATGGGTGGCTGACTTTATCTCTGGCCGCAAGATATCTGTCGTAATTGACGGATTCTCCTCTTCATCCCACAACGTCAACGCGGGTGTTCCCCAGGGATCGGTCTTGGCTCCAACACTGTTTCTCTTACATATCAACGACCTCCTTTCCTGCACGATCAACCCAATCCACAGCTTCGCTGATGACAGCACTCTACATGCAGGAATTCAGAGTGACAAGCCGATCTCTGCCGCTGAGCTGGAAAAAAGAAGACTAGCGACGACTTCTTCTCTGACAAGAGACCTGGAGGCTATCACTGCTTGGGGACGCAACAATCTTGTACAGTTCAATGCTTCCAAAACACAGTACTGTACTTTGACGAACAAAAAGCGTCCTAGCGCTCATACAGTTTCGATGGACGATCGAGTCCTACCAAAGAGCCATTCATTTTGGCTGGTCGGAGTCCAGATCACCGAGGACCTGATCTGGCACGAACACATCTCTTCAATAGCTGCAGCTGCTGGGAAAAAGCTAGGCTATTTGTTTAGGGCTAAGAAGTACTTTTCTCCGCATGACCTTCTCACTCTATACAAGGCCCAGATAAGGCCTAGCCTCGAGTATTGCTCACACATTTGGGGTGCTGCCGCCCCGACTACATTGTCCATGCTCGATGCTGTCCAGAGGAGGGCGGTCCGACTGATCGATGACTCTTCTCTAACAGACAGTCTCGGGACTCTTTCGCACCGGCGGGCCGTCGGCGATCTAGCTCTTTTCTATCGCTACACCAACGGGCTTTGCTCCTCAGAGCTCTCTTCCATGATGCCGCCGCGCGATGTGCCTGCCAGACAGACCCGCCTGACTTCGGCGTCCCATCCTAACCGTGTCAAACTTCGTACATCCAGAACTGGCCGATACGACCGCTCCTTTGTCCCGAGGGTGTCTAGATTGTGGAACAAACTACGGGAGGAAGCTTTTCCCAGTTCTACTAACCTTAGGCAGTTCAAAAATCGTATTAACAAAATTTCTTTGGGATCATCATAGCAGCCGCGGTGTTCCGGCATTTAGGCTTCTGCCTGCGCGGCTGTTTCGATATATAAAAAAAAAAAAATAGTGCAGTTAATAAATGCAAGTTATTGGAACTTGAACTTTAATCACCGATTGATATCAGATGTTATGTCATGCAACAGATGGGAAGAAATAAAAAGATTTTTACATTTCGCAAATATGTAATAACAACGATATTGCTGTCGGCAATCCTGGACATGGCAGACTTTTCAAAATCCATTACTTAGTAAACTAAGGGATCAGTTTCTCAAAGGTCCAAAAGAATAACATCTTGCCGTAGATTGAGCGCAGATTATTCCTACAAAAGCGCGTTCGACACTCAAACAATATAATCCATAGAAGCCTCATAAATGGGGATATAAATCGTTTGTACTAAGTGGTGTCAGCGGATTTCATATGACTATGAAATATTTGCTGGTAGTCAAACTAATATTCTACCCAATGATTTTCCTGATTTGGGAGTGAGTTCTAATGTAGTACTTGGGCTAACACAAACAGTACCAAGACATATGAATCACAAAATATTTGTTGATAAAACGGTATGTTACCACTAGGAACAGTTAGAATAAAAAGAATGACAAATTCTAATGGGCCAAAAGAGACTAAATTAAAAAAACTGGTCGTGGAGCTATGTTGAAGAAAATCGCCACAGTTGATGGCACCAAACTATCTGTTGTTACATGGTATGAGGACAAGTTAGCGGCTTATCGCCTACTGGAAGTATACCAACAGCCGAGGTCAAGCGATTTTCTAAAAAGGATAAAACACATATGTATAATGATTCCATGTCCAAAATCTAAAGCAATTTACAAGTATGTATATGGGAGCTGTAGATCAACTTGATTCCATGCTGGGATACAATAGGATCAAAATCAGATCGAAAAAATGACCATCAATACATGGATACTATGGAGAAGAAATGACAATGAGTTCAATCATTTAGCTTTGGTAGACTTCAAAATGGCAGTAGCAGAATGCTTTAACCAAGCATATAATAAATCCAATTTTACTAGAAAAAGAGGTCACGTGGAATTAAGGAAAATTCACAAAATAAGACAAGAAGATATTCTAGCAGATGGATATGGTCATCTTCCTATATGGTGTCTTGAAAGGCAACGACGCAAATATCCCTGTGGTGCAAAAACTTACATCAAATACGAAAAAAAAACTGTGCTTAAACAAACGGCAGAAATTGTTTTTACAGGTTTCACACCAAATAATGTTATCATAAATAAATATCTGTCCTTATAATTGAAGTTTAAATTATAAAATATTGTTTTGTTGCATATTGTGCCATATATGGCACACAAAAAAAAACTAACCCAGAATGACTTTTGTTACTGCTCTTTACGTACTTCTGAGTTAATTTTCTTATTCATGAATTTTTACTATAAAAAACACAAAATTATATATCAAATAAGGGGTTAAAACTGAGGTTCTGATCAGAATATCTGCTTAAACTACATATAAATTAAAATGAAATATTAAGTACCAACAATAATATTTTCTCATAAAAATACTCAATTCATTACTTGAACACTATCATCAAACTAAGAAGGTATCCCTAAAAACTATTTAAAATTAGCTTGCCAAAACCTGAATAATTTTGGTTAAACAGCAGTTTAAACCGTCCAACATGGCCTCATTATGAGAGGCCGAATGCACCAGATGCTTTAGAATCCATAATAAAGAAACAAAACAGTTAACCTATTTAAAAACTTGCGTTTTGCTGTGAGCTAGGATTATAATTTTAATGTGGACGACTAATATCAACAAAGTGACTGCGACTTTGAAAGAAAGAATGAATTTATCGTCACATGCAAAAATACGGTTTTTTAATCATTGGGCCTACAAGAGCATGGCCTACCATGGTGCCTCCTTATATACTCTGTTTCTAGGTTTAAAAAAATATATTCTGTAGTAGTTTTCAGATTATAATCCCTGCATTAGGGTATACAGATATACATGCAAATTGACATATTAGCCACTTACGTATGATTGGCATTGAGTAGTGTGTAACAGCAGCATGAGGGCAGTGATTCTGGACCTAAGTTAACCCTTTTGGATACCTCCCTCAGTGCTTTAACTTTCTCTACTTTATCGTTATCTTTTCTGTAAAAAAAAAAGATATTCAGGAAAAAATTTCAAAAAATCATGTTAGCATTTAAGTATGGGGTTTGAAAAATAAATGAGTACTCACAGCTCAGGTACAGGAATTCTATCGACAGGTGGGGCATTTGGATCAGACTTTGTTTTCTTTGAAAATAAAGGATCTTTTTTGGCTTTCTTCTTTTTTGGTTTATCTGGACTGTCCTGATCTGCAGTGTCATCTTCATCTTCGACTGGTGCAGCTAATGTTTGTATATCTGGTGCTTTTGGTATCCCATAAAAGACTTTTGTTTTGTTGTCTGTAAAAATACGAAGCAATAAGTGAAAAAATAGGGGCAAGTGTCCTACCCCCTTCCCTAGAGGGAATACTTGGTCTAATTGGCTTTGAAGTTCCATTATTACCAAGTGTAAATAAGTAAATAGTAGCTTAGGTATCTACCAAGGTGTAGCAAAGCCCAATCACATGTAGCTTGTTCAAAAAGTTTTTATACAGTTCTGTAATGGAGGGTCCTGTAATACCTCATTTTTAAGATGCCTGTGAGTACTTCATAGTCCTAGAATATAAAATCACTATCTTTCAAAATGAGTCTATTGTAAATCAAATGAGTCGTACTTGACAAATACACAACAGAAAGTTAAAATAACCAACAAGAAATTTAAATGTAAATTACCCTCAGCATAGACTAACTTTAACTGAGAAGACTCTGTATTACACATGTCTGAAATTTCTCAACTGCCTGCCAAACACAATAAAATTGATTAACAATGAGAACATTTGTAAATGGAAGGGAAGACACTTAGTTAATATACAGCCATATAGTGTAAAAGACCATGTATGTCAGAGACATTCTATTTATATCTTACCTATATTTCTTATTTACTCATAGGGAGCTTCAACATGTGGTATCACACAAACTCCCTTCTATTTAAAAAAGGTTTAAACCACCATCCTGAAACCGTCAATCGCCACTTTTATGATAAAATATAGTATTCATGGATCAACTTCATTACACCAAATTTTAGCTTACTAACTTGGTATGTCCAAAAAAATGAGCAGGAGATCTTCTCATGGAATTGAAGCCTTTACATATTTGAAATTTTGATGGATAAACAAGTTTTTGGTTAGTCTGGTCCCTCTCCATTTGCCTAAATTACATTTCTCCTTTGAAACACATTTTCAAGTTTGAAAAAGATAATGAAAATTCTAATGAAGAGAAATGGACCCCTCAGAATGACTAAACTAGAGATTCATTTAAAAATAAAAAAAATGGGATAGAAGGCAGGGAGCAGAAAAAGGAGTGTATGTCTGAGATTTTTGTTACTAAAGAAGAACTATATATATGTTTTAAATATATCCTGTATCCTTGTTAGAATGAAATGTTGATTGATTACAGGAAATTTTTACAGGGGGTCAGATTTTGCCACCTATTTTTCAAATCAGATTAAGGTTTTTGGTAATTACTTTTTGTAGTAGTATTTTTAAACTAAGATTAATACACATGTACAATTTTGGGCACATTGCTCTAATCAATTATAGGAGTAATTGGTACCCTGAGGTCTGCAAATTCAGATTAAAATACCTGGAGCTAGTTAGCAATTTTATGTTGTTTCTAGGTGCTTTAAAAAAACTGCAATAAATTTACCTTGTCTTTTGGCCTCTCCACCAATAGCCCCAGAAGTTGCAAAAATCTGACTCTTACTTCTAGCTACCCCTTCATACATATCAAAATACAAATGCTCTTGTATGATATTTATCAAAACAGAAATCTTTTTATCATTGAGATGTCTTTTAAGCAGAGATAATGTATCTCTAGACATTCTGATTATAAACTGATTTGACTTGAACGTTTCTGTTAGTTCATTCCCATTCATATGTTCTCTTTTTGTCACTATAGCAAGTTTCTTCAAATCATCTTGATAATAAGGTTCTTGCTCTGGTGCAAATTTTTTCATTAATGCAATAGCTTGTTCTGAGTGACCATTATAGACAAGCTCTAGATACATGTGTACCAAAACAGGAAACAATATTGTACCAAGTTCATGTTTATAGATATCGAGGGAGTTTTCCACAAATCGTTTAAGTTCTGTATAAGCTGCCTCATATGTTTCAGGGTCCCCATCACTTTTGTAGCCAGTTAGCTCGCTACCTACATCAGACTCTTGTGGTAAGCCGTCGAGGTTTTCTGTTAAATTGGCCTCCTTGCGCAGAGACTCCTCAGTGCTCTATAAAAAATACATGTATTAAATAATGAAGGTGCTGTTAATTTTGAGTGTTACCCTCAAGTTATATTTTTTCAATAGCTGTAATACGATAGCTAGTTGAGATTTGTCCATTTCTATTTAAATTATCTTCACGTACAATAGCATAAAAATTACTAATACTAAGCTATTTTCAATATTTACAATAGTTGGCATCGCAAAATATGTCACAGCTGACATGCAACTGACATACGATCAACGATTCCAGCCATACGAAAAAGAGGCGGTGCCAACCGTCACATTGAAAGAATATCTTTTAGCTTGGCTGACCAGGATCATTTCCAACAGCAACTATTCTAACAAAAACTTTTCAGGGGTATGTAACTTGAAAAGTGTCACTATGTTATTTTTTTGAGTTTACGTAGATTTTTTATGATATTAATTAGGATTACCCAGATTATACGTCAACTTGGAACTAGCTGTTGTTCAGTTCATGCTCACTTGTAGCAGGAATGAACAACTCACACACTCTCCTACCTAGTCAACAAATTGACATAATCGGTTTTTTGACATTATGTCGGTTTTTTCGGTAATAAGCTGGCTGACAAGACATATTTGCCACATTTCTTTATTAGGTTGAAAATCCCAGTAGTGACACCACGCCTCTTTTCCTAGTTGGCTGTTTGGTATCAGTTTGCGACATCTAACTTGGATACTCCAAGCTCGAAGTATACTCATAGTTATAAATGAAATTCAAGCGGATATAGTGGATACCAAATAAAATCCGATGCACGTCATAGGTGATGTCATTCATAAAAATCATGGTTACCAACAGTTGACTACATTCAATGTGACATTTCTACTTGAAGTTTAAATTTCCCCGTCTCGATTCGGTTGGTAGTGCCGTGCAGAGAAATGTGAGGTTGCCACTTCTCATTTGTTGACATCAGTTGCCATTGTCCTTTTGTCGTACTATTAGTTCTTTATTGTTTAGTTTGTGAGTTTTGCGCTATTTGAGCTTTGAATCGTTGCCTTGCCAATTAAAAGTTGTTCTTTTCAGAACAAAAGTTACTGTGAAGTGGTATAAAGTATCCAAAATGCCAAAACAACTTAACAGTCGGTGTAAAGAGCTCATATCAATTCTGGCAACAGCGCACAGCTCCAGATCGATGACGTGCATCGGGTTTTATTTGGTATCCACTATAACCAAATGGAAATGGTATACGCTCCATTAGTCTGACGTCACTAAGTGAGGTAGGTCAGGTGTCTGAATCTAAACAAAGGAAGTCGCTATTAGAGCTAGTCAGTGGCTATTTTATTTGCATCTTTTCTGCTGTGATTTGATCATTTTAAACGAAATTAACTTCTGAAAGTAAGTATTTGGTTCATTATTCAAACAAAGCATGAAAAAATATCACGTACAATTAATAAATGACAATCTAATTTTAGCGACGAAATTATTATAGGTTATGTTGTAATAGTATAATAAAGCTAATTTGTATCTTTCTTCCATAACTTATTGCACAATTTCAAAAATATACGATCCGTAACTAATACGAGCTTATTTTCAGTGTCCTCGAAACGTGTTATTTCGTTTTCGGCAATAGGAGAATTTTTCAAGGATGATATATCCCAGCTTCAACGTGGTGAAAATGCTTTTGAAAGTGGGAATGTCCACAAAATGCTATTTGATGCAGAAGTTTCTCCAGCACTATTAAGGGGAGAAGTCGCCGCAAGTATGAAGAAAAAAATGTATGCTGTGGAGGTAATACTAATTGATTTATATGAATGTTTATTTTTATATTAATGAATGCTCATATTTCAGATTTCATATGATCTTGATGATGGGATTGTCTGTGCTAAATGCTCCTGTCCAAGAGGTCTAGCAGTTTGTCACCACATGGCTGCTCTTTGCATCCATGCTCACCATAACATAAGCGTGACAGATAAGACATGTTTATGGAGTAAACGGAAGCCAGCAGAAACTGAACAGGTCACAAAAATTAGTGATATCTACAAGCCTAAATATTCAGGTTTCAAAGCTGCTCAAAGAAGTGCAACTGAATCTGAGATTGTAACATTGATTCAATCAATAGGTGATGCTACACCTGTAGGATTTACGTGGTGGTTGTTGCCAGAGCCTTCAGTAGACCTCATGTTGTTACCAGACATTGAGGCAATAATTTTTTCCAACGAGTATACAACAGCTCCCAATAAAGAAGACTACTTTTTACAGAAATGTTGTGTGAGTGAGAGCATAATAAAGAAAGTTGCAGAGATGACTATTGGTCAGTCAAACAATGCTAATTGGCTAATGGCTAGAAAGTACAGACTGACATCCAGCAAGTTTGGTGCAGTTTTATCAGCTTGCCAAAAGAAGAAGTACCCAAAATCATTATTCAAAGGGTTATTAGAAGGATACGATTTGAGTGGAGTTCGGACTGTTCAGTGGGGAAGGGAAAATGAACAAAGCGCCATAGAAAAATTTCAGGAAATCACAGGATTACATGTAGAACCAGCAGGATTCTGCCTTGATGAATGTGGTTTTTTAGGTGCAAGCCCTGATGGCTATATAAGTGAAAATTGCATTATTGAAGTGAAATGTCCTTTCAAACATAGGAATGCAGAAAAACTGTCAGAGGTGCTCACCAGTAATGAAAATTATGTTGTTTTTTATGATAACTCTTCCTGGACCATTAATGAAAATCATATTTATTATCACCAAGTACAGGGACAGTTATACATCACAAATAAAGATATGTGTTATCTAGTAATATGGATTCCAAAAGATACTATAATTATGAGAATTTCAAGAAATGATGAATGGAAAAATAATATAAATACTTTAAAATCGTTTTACTGTCAACAATTTCTGGCGAATATTTTATTATGATTGGGTAATAAAACAATATTTATGCAACTGATGTTTTATTTTACATATTTTACAGACATTATCTTCTCTACCAGCTGTCAAATTATTTTAATTTTGAATTAGGAAATTGTATAGTATTATACCCTCTGTTTGCACATAAAAGATGTTTGATTAGGTAGCTAGTAGAGAAGATGAATTATAAAGTACAAAGCAGTTGAAAAATTACATTTCAAATACAGTGATCATAGAATAAATACAGTGGTTTTTTAATACAACAATATGTATAGGATACAAAATCCAAAATAAACTTTCTAAAACATCTCTGAACATTTCTTAGAGCAAAAAGCTCAACATATTCATGTAGAGACTGGATGGTTTTGGTGGATCTCTTTAACTCTAGTCATTGGCATGTAGTGTAAAACAAAAGATATATTTCATTAAAAGTTGTCAATGAGAATACTAGTCATATAGCAGCAGTTTAGATTTTTATGGGTTATTGAATTATTTCTATGATTCTTGTAATGTCTTACCGATATATGAATGAAAATGTGCAGGACAGTTATATTATTTATTGCTAATTTATGTTGTGCTCTCTTATTATATATACTATAAACCA
This sequence comes from Acanthoscelides obtectus, assembly GCA_963669975.1. Taxonomy (NCBI): domain Eukaryota; kingdom Metazoa; phylum Arthropoda; class Insecta; order Coleoptera; family Chrysomelidae; genus Acanthoscelides; species Acanthoscelides obtectus. The sequence goes on along the minus strand of CAVLJG010000001.1, from coordinate 51,459,028 downwards.
GATGCAAAACTATAGCTTATGGACACCTTCAGAATAAAACTGTTCAACTTCTCTTATAAGTGGGTACTATAGGTTTGTCAAAGCACCTATAACTTGGAATACTATATCTGCATGTGGCAACAAAGCATATGGAATGAAATCTAAGATATTGAATGTTTTTAACCTTCTTATTGCACGTTCAACATGAATCCTAGCTCGTGCAATACATTCTGTTCAGCAGTAAATTGACTTGTTGTAAGAAATGGTGGAATGTTAATACTGACACCAGAAGGCATTAAATCTTTTATTAAAAAACCTTTGTCTGCCAATACTAAATCTCCTGCTTCAAGCTGATCAAGTACTCCACAATCCTTGACAATTTTTTTGTCTGAGGTTGACCCAGGATACAAACTGGACATATAAGTAACTGCCCCATTTGGAGCTACACCAACTAACCCTTTGCAAGTATTTCTATGTTTGTATGAGCTATATGTTAATTTTTGTGAGCCATACTTGACCTACATACAGATGTATATACTTCAGTACAATCTATGATTATTCTACAGTTTGTGAAACTACTGAAACAATTTGGCAAGCAAAGTTTGTTTTTATTTCTAGAAGGAATTTTTGCCATCATTTGTTTGAAAAGGATTTCATGGAGTAAATGTATCCATGTTGTAATAACATTTGATACTGTACCCTGAGATACATTGAAACGAACAGCTAAGTCATCATGGGGAAAATTTTGTCTTAACTTAATCAGAGTCATGAATAACTGATCTATTTTTCTCATCTTTTTAACCGTCCATTTATAATAATAGTTGATTTCAATGTCCTTTAACAGGTTGTATAAAGACAAAAAAATTTTCTCTGTGGGTAAGCCTGTATACAGCAGGATTAGCCTATCATTTCCTCTCACAACATCAAAAGAAAACCTATCTGTGAGATGCATAAGGTTCTTTGTAGCTTGCCCCAGATCTTGCCTCAGATAATAGTTTTCAGCATCTAGTGATGCATTTGACATTGAACTTTCTGCACGAGGTTCATCAATTTGTGCTGAGGTGGATGGCTGCGACTCACTTTCAGATCTGTGAACACAATGCATTTGCAGATACTTGTATGAAATTGATATTGTAGGACTAACCTTATATCTACATTGATATTAATAGATTGATCAGCTGCCTTTTTACGGGTTCTTCTTTCTGGTGATGGAAAGTTCAATTGCTTCTCTTTATTATATGTAAATAATGTAGGCCCATTTTCTTTCTTCCCATCCACAAAATGACAACTACATAAGTAAGCACCAGGACCTGGTTCAACTGTTCTCCTGCAATCAAATGAAACATACACATATATGAATGTTGTTGTCCTCAACTAACTTTCCAATGTCCCCGAAAAATATACATAATTCCAGTATGGTCTTTGTGGCGTTACCTTGTAAGTTTTATCCAGCGATTCCTTGTTTTTGGATCTTTAGGAAATCTGAACATCTTACATGTTTCTCTAACATTATAGTGCTTACAGTCGGGTGCCCAGCACTGCACCATTTTCTGTAACAAATAACAACCATCAGAGAAAAAGTAGTGTTTGAAAATATCCTATTCAAAGAAATTTCAAAAGTTAGGTTAAGTGAGTAACAATATCTAAATATAACATATTTTATAAGGAAAATACTTATATATTCAGCGGATCACCTAGTTATATACGGACTTGTAAACTAGCAACCTTATTTCCAACAAAAACAGTTTCAAAACTCCACTTTAACCACTTGATCCGAGAAGAAGAAATGTCAAAATACTTGTTTAGATTCAGTGCCATAACCTAACCCAATATGTGACGTCATTGCTAATGAAGCGTATTTACCATTTTGGCTTGGTATTTACCAATCCGTTCAAGCGAGTGTAGTTATCAGTTTGGTTATAAGATCCGTGACGTCACGAATTAGCTGTTATATGTCATAGTTATCACCCGCAAAATTGTGGTATTTGCCCAACTCAAGAGCAATTTTATATTACTGGTTATTATTTGGAAAGTGACAAGTTAGAATTTTGCCGGGTATTGGATATTGTTATTGTACTTCAGCTTCATTTTTGAGAAAATTGATACAGGCTGACTTCAGTTTTACCATTACGGTTGTTGGGGACACTTTAAATGTAGTTAATCCTATGCTTAACAAAGTATCCTGTGTAGCCATATGCCACAAGAATATTAAAATATGGCCATATAAACTCACTAGATGATACGGTTTTGCTAATTTCTTTTTTCATCATTTGTGCTGAATCAATAAATGTTTTCTTTGACATAGGGAAAAATTTAGAGAATTGAAAGTTATCATAGCTACAAAGCCATTGTTCCATCAAAATCAAATAAAAAATCTGAAAAAAACATTTCTCCCATGAATATTATGAAAGGTTTCTTATTTAAACTTTCCATATATACAGTTGTAGACGAAAAAGCACCGATTATTAAGTGATAATAAAAATAATCAGAGATTATATACGCGCTTTTCTAAAATAAACAACTTGCAACAAAACCGCGGTTAACACCAACGCGTTCAAGCGATTCGTGTAACTGACGTCATCAACCCGTGTGTCATCTTAAACCATATTATAACCGCGGCACATAACACAGAAATTTTGGTTATTCGCTTGGATTTGATTATAGTGGCTGTTAGATTTCGTAATTCGTATTTTATTTTGCTACTGCTTTTTGAAAACTTCCCAAAACAATCAGTTGCATCAGCTGCAAGGCTGGCTACATACAGTCTGTAAGTGAATCAGCCGGCTCAGGGCACAGTTGAGGGGCGCAAAATTCTCAATCGTCTGATTCAGGGGGGTTGTGTCCCCCCACTGAACGAATCGAGGCCGACCAGCCAGCCCCTACTCCGCTATTCATTTCAAAAGCGATTAGCTCTAAAGAAGCACTGACGCAGCTGAGTCGCCACCCCCAGTCCGCGCTTGAACCTTTACAACTGAAGGAAAAATTCTACAAAATGAACGATGAAACAATTTTTTCGAAAAATAATATCAGATGTCTTCAGCTCCTTGACTTTGTCTGGTTTCTGGGCAACCAGGACTGACAGATTCGACTAACGTACATCAGACAGTGACTAATGGGCAAAGGTCCTACGGACCGCCCAGACAAACAAATGACGAATAGTTAGTTAGATGTCTTCAGCGACCAATACCTAGTCTGTCAGAAGCCTCAGAAATGTCGAAAAACGAAGTTTGTTCGTTTTTTGTTTGTTTTTCGACGGTAACTCCGCCACCACTGTACTGATTTTCAAAACCTGCAGAGCTTTTTCGTCATTTTCATAATGGTTTTCGTTATGAAATGCAAGTTAATATATTTCTCTACTAGTCTTGCATTGCAACAGGACATTATAATGAAACAACTGTAAGCACTTTATAATTATATTTACTAAAATACATATCCTTAGGCCAGCCATAACTCACCTGCGAAACGTACAAAATATTAGCAATACGAAAAAGTGTTGTTATGGCAGCCTATGCTTTATATGTATACTATTTAATTCATTATCGTCAAAAGTTAGTTACGGAATATACATTATTATGAATAGGTAGGTATTCAGATCAAAATACTTTCCACATACCACTGTTTCACCACAATCACAGTAAACAAGTAAATAATGTTTTTCGCCGCTATACTGGTTCTAGCACATGATATCTCGTGTGGGAGCGTAACGAACCATGCTTCCAACGTTGTAACGCCCGTTTGGCGAGGGTCAAATTTACCGACAAAAGCCCGAACGTGTCATGTGGCGAACGTTGGACACATGCAATCCGTCAGCGCTCTCCCACACGATGTGGCGAATGGCCATGTGTCCAACGTTGTAAGAAATTCATCACATCGTGTGGGACCGGCTTAACACAAATGCGGCACTGGAAATCAGCTCTTGTATCACCTGTTTTCGGATTCAGCTTTAAAGTTACAAAATTGCCTTGGCAACTCTGTTGATCACTACGAGTGTGTATCGAATATGCGGAAGCATGTGGAAGTAATAGTAGTCGATGGTAATAGTAAACGTCAAAATTCAAATTCAAACGCTTTGGCGATTGTCGGTTGGTTGTTGTCACTGACGGATATTCAACGGTTTTCTTTTGCATCTCCATTTAGCAATTTTAACTGTGATTTCAACTCTGCCACTAAGTGTAGAATTTCATATATTGTGTTTATTTGCTCGTTTGTCTCTTAACTTTTATTAGTGTTAATTTGATAGGCGGTATTTTGAAACATGGCATCATCATCATCACCTTCATCCCCGCTGGAGTCTCACTCTCGCTCGTTTGAAGATTTACCAGTTCTGAACGAAGATATGTATGTCTATCTTTTATTAATCCTGATACTTTATCTTATCACAGATTTGTCCTAAAATATTCGTGAATTGTTGGGTATGATTTCTCGTAACAAACAGGAATGAATTCGTATACATAGGTCCTATGTCGTTAAAGTGGATTCTTGTTTCGAACGCCCTGAGACGCGGTTGGTTTAGATGGTAAAGTATTTCAAGTGACCATAAAAGCAGCTGCAGCTACTGTCTTTGATAATAGAAGTTACACAGGTTTGGTGTGAATAAATAATAACAGTTATGAATAATATGAATAAAGACTTTTCTAATTTTCTTGAAAACGAATTGACCGATTTTAAAAATCAGACGTCAAAATAAAGGACTTTGAAAGACCTTCAAACAAGCTATTACTCGATACCTGTTGTCATTTAAAATTTTTAAGGGAATGACCCTGGGAGCCTAGGGTGAAAGGGGATGAAGTAGTTTTTGGTTAAAAGGTTGTCCCCCCATGACAAATCTGTTAACGTGTCTCGACGTTTTCTCTTTTCATGGGTGGTTTCCGAGAAATCTGTGGTGAGAGATTTTCAAATGAACACCCCATATAAAATAAGTGGTCATTCATTCTGCAATCAACATTTTTTGTGTTACTATACCATCTTCAAAGCACATTCTCAATAATTCATTCCTTTTACTGGGAGATTCAATATTTTTTAGTAAATGTGCCATTATATTCAACAATTCCTGTCAATGATGAACCGAACGTAATTAAAAATAAGATAAATCGTAAGCTTATAGCCTTATAACAGAAAAAACAAATCTACATTATTTATATTTCAATTTTAACTTTTATGTTTTCAGTTTAAGTAGCAACAAATTATTAGAAGATGCTTACAAAACATTGCAAGAACGTTTAAAAAAAGGCTATTTAAACTATGCTCAAATTATACTCGATGTGACTGATGATAGGAGAGAAATAAGAAAGTATTTGAAGATCTTTGAAGACACAAGTGATGACACTTATATGGACCTTATCAAAGACATCAGTGAGTTGCGGGACAAATGCTATGTCAAATTTGAAGAATCTCTAAAAAAAATTGAAGAGATCTGCAAATCATTGCAGATGCAAATACCTTCATTTGGAATGAATCAACTGTGCATGAGGCAGAAGTATCTGCAGCTTGAAAAACAGCTAAAGGAGTAAGTTTCTTGATTTCTCCACTTCTAGGGATGCACTTGGGAGTACTCAGTCTATACCAACTTCTTGGCCCAGACTACCGAGTATCTGGTTTCAACAGTTATTAAATTACTCGGCCTGTAATTACTTGATATCTTAAGTCAAAGAATTTCAGATGTGATGTGAAACCATTTTGTCACATTGCTTCTTTGCATTTTGATTTGGTCTTTTAACTTATAAACCTTTAACTTGTAAGGATAATTTAGGTTTAGTTGTTCCGAAATCTGAATTGGTTTGCCACCACTTTGATATACAAACCAAAGGCAGCCCAGAAACCTACAGAATTTAAACTCTGTGTTTGTGGTAGCATTAATATGACAGGGATTCTAGTAGATAATGTTTCTAAATTTGAGCATGAGGCCAGCCATTACCTACCTGCAACAAAAATGTAGGTTTAGGAGGTCGAGCATATACCTTGAGATTGTCTTAAAAATGCTTGTTTTGAAAACATATATATGTATATATATATGGGTGTCCGCAAAGTTGGGGTTTTTTTTTTCACGACATGTAGATTTAAAATAAACGGATTTTCTTAGTAGCATATACACCAATGTCTTTAGAGAACCGAGATAAACCTGAACCAAACCGAAGCTGGTCCTGTCCTATACCTCGATCACGTCGCTAGCGCCAGCGTACAGTTATACGACGTACGAATACGATGTAAATACGGATTTTACGACAGATCCGTACTTATAATTTCAATTCAACTGAACAGTGAGTACTTTTTCATTTATTTTTTTTACTTGTTCGCTCAGGTTTCACCACAGATTAGCTTTGTTATATCAAGCATAGTTGTGTCCGTAAAGAAAACCCCAACTTTGCGGACACCCTGTATGTATATATATATAAATAAAAAGAAAATGATCATGTGAGAAAGGTATATAACAAAAAGTAGGAAAATAATGGGCAAAATCCGCAAAAAGGAGGAAAGTGGATTTGAGCAGAAAATAGGATAGGTAACCCGAGCTCTACGTATTTCTGCTGGTTGGCTTCATCAGGCCCGAAATGAATGCACATTTGCAACTACAAAAGTAGTTCTCGTTTCCTCAGGTTACACCCGTATCGGGATGTGTGGGCATGTGTATCTACTTTTGTAGTTGCATATGTGCATTCATTTCGGGCCTGATGAAGCCAACCAGCAGAAATACGTATCTCTCGGGTTATATATATATATAAACAAATACATTTTGGGAAAATCTATTTATGGGATGTTATACATGACATTTGAGGGCATATTTCTAAAATATTGGCCATTTTACAGGGTGTCCCAATTTTGACCTACATATCAAAGTTGTGATTTTTCAAAGGAATGCCTCAAATTTTATTGCATATTTGGATAAACCAATTCAAAAGAAGAAAATTGATACATACTATGGGGTTTTGGTAATTGGCTACTGAGATATAAGGTGTTTTGTCTAGAAAAACCAACCACTCCGCCATTTTGAAATTTGGGGTGCTGAATTTTGTATTTAAAAAAAACTTACACACCTCAGCTTTTATCTTATTTGTTACTTTTTCGAATTTTAATTTTTGCTCATACAGGGTGGTCAAAAACGCAAATTGTAGTTTTTCTCAAAAATTTCAATTGCATCTTGTATATTTGTGCAAGTTTGGAATCAATTTTTTATAAGCTTTTTTTTTGATACTAGACACAAGGGTTTTTACGGCTATTTTTTTAGTTATTAGTCTTTTATGGAACGGCTTAATTCCCTAAAATATCGCATCATCCTTGGAAACAAATAAATTGTTGATTAGTTACAAACTGTCAAAATTAGCTTTGTGAGCATTATAATAAAACGTGTTTGAAAATGAATTTTTCTAAAGAAGAAATGGTGAATATGGTGTTCGTTTTGGGCGAATCCCAAAGAAATAGATTCCTAGCATCTCGCATTTATAGGCAACGTTACGCTAATATGCGACATCCAAAGCCGGAAACATTTGCCACACTACGAGAACGTTTTGAATCAAGTGGAGCAGTGGAATATAGTAAAAAATGTATAAATGATACAAGTGTCACCAATGAGGCTAATCAGTTGGAGGTTCTATTAAAGTTGCAGGAAAATCCCATTTAATTGCACGGCAAATTGGAGCAGAAACTGATATATGCAGAACTTCTGTCCAACGGATTATTCGCAAGCATAGGTACCATCCATATCACCTATGCTTGCATCAAGGCCTTCGTCCTCAGGATTTCGCAGCTCGAATGGAGTTTAGTAGAATAATGCTAAATAAAGTGAGTGAAGACATTACTTTCCTGGATAAAGTATTTTTTAGCAATGAGGCAACTTTTAACAGCATACGTGTTAACAGGCATAACATGCTCTATTATGTGATGGAAAACCCTTACTGGGTTAGGCAAATAGATTTCCAAACTAAATGGAGCTTGAATGTTTGGGGAGGAGTTATTGACAGACAAGTTATCGGGCCTTTCTTTTTCAATAACAGATTAACAGGTACAGAATACTTGAATTTTCTGATCGAGCATTTGCCTTTGCTTTTGGAGGATGCATAACTATTTGGACACCTGGAGTAACAATCGTTGGAGCGGTCGTGATGGGCCTATATCTTGGCTTCCTAGATCACCAGATATGACACCGATGAACTTCTTTCTATGGGGCTATGTTGAGCAAGAGGTTTATAGATATGCACCATCGACCCCGGAAAATATAAAGGAAAGGATTAAGGATGCTTTTCTGAACATAAGGGAATACACCCGCTGAGGGATGTGCAATGGTAATTTATCCAAAGACTAGGGCTGTGTATTCAGCATAGTGGAGGTATTTTCAAGCAGTTTTTCTAGATTAGTTCTTAAGTAGTGATAGTTGTTTGTTTATGTTGTTGTTATAGTTGTTTTTCTCTATTACGCCTGAAGCTGATTTATACTGTTCTGATTATTAGTTTTTACGCCAAATCTGTACTCTTAGGCCCGTATCGTCAGTCGTCCCTACAATTGTAGGGCGCGTTTATGGCCTCCTTGATTGTCATAGTTTTCTACTTCTCCGTGTCAGAACTCTATTTTGAGGTTATGTCACAAACATCTATTTGCATCAAATTGTGCTTGCTTTTGAGTTATATCATGTTTTATCAGCCTGAAATTTCCTACAATTTAATAAGAAAACATATCTTCACAATAGGGGAGCGCTGGCGCTGACACGGGACAAGTGTAATCTAGAAATTTTTGAAGGAGAGAAAGGAGTATGACAATCAAGGAGGCCATAAACGCGCCCTACAATTGTAGGGACGGCTGACGATACGGACCTTAGTGACAATATGGAACTAACCCACTGTTGGTCTTTTGTTTCCATGGATCATGTGATTTTTTTCCTTAATTTTGGTGTGTTGTTCTATTAAAAGCTTATTAACTCAAAATCTAGTGTCATTATACCAAAAAAAAGCTTTTACAAAATTGAATCCAAACGTGCACATATATAAAGGGTAATGCATTTGAAATTTTTGACCACCCTGTATGAGGCCGTTTTAGTAAGAACTTTTTTTCTGCAAGCCTCTACGATCGATAGGTTCTCATATACAGTACCTCGCATTCTTAGTTGTCCACCCTGTACTTGGTCCGAATTTATCAAGAAAATTGTGGATGCAGGTTGATGTTTAAAAAATGGTACATGCAGACTTAAGTAGATTGACTCAAAACTTCATAGACACTCGCTTATTGACGTGGTAGGTAAACATTTTTTTTCTGTTCAGTTATGAGCAAATGTACAATACAAGGATTGAAGAAATAAATACCCTCAGAGAGAAGCAACTGGACCTGTGCAAAAGTCTTGGGATTGAACCCAAAATAATAAAAGAATCTCCTTTGCCTTCTGCTGCAGAGATTGCGGAGCTCAAGGTGTATTTAGAAGATTTGGAAAACGAAAGGTATGCAGGTATTCTAGAGTAAGATTCCAGGGCTGCCAAACATTGCTTCTATTCTAAAAGACAAAACAGGGTTCATTGAATATGTACTTTCAACGCCTGTGTACCTGCTAAGTTGGGTACAAGGCCGATTTGCTGGTACCAGGTGATAAAGGTTAAGTAAAAATAGCACTAACGTTTCTTGAATTCTGATGGCTGATTTTTATTTGTATACTTTGTAAAACAGTATTACAAGATAACATTCAGCAATACCAGACACTTCTGCTGGCCATAAATTCTGCCAGACGCCTTGACCAAGGTGCCCTGCTATAAATTGACCTCTAACTTGTTTCTGTGACAGCTTAGCAATAAAGTTTGTTTCCACAATGTCACAAAAAGTTCCATCAATATCTTATAAAATGCTACACTATTCGATAGCATTAACACCCTGTATAGAAAAAAGCCATTGCATGAACATTTTTAAAAGAGACTAATATTTATATAAAACATTTTCTTCTAAATGCCCATACAAAAAAGTTAGAGGGTTAGAGGGAATCGTTTGACCGAAGTTATAGCCAACATAAAGTATCTGGCAGTGCTGAATATTACTTTGTAATTATAGTCAAGAAAGTACATATTAAAATGGACCATCAGAATTTAAGTAGTCTTAAGCCGCGTACAGACCGAGATTCCAACGCAAGCCAAGGCACATGTGGTTACAGATTTGGAGGTGTTCGAATCGGTGTGTACGGCGCGAGCCAACATAAGCCCAAGGTCGGCGTTGGCGTTCGCTCCTTGATCGGTACATCAAAGGGAGGTTTGATTTGGTCTGGACAGGATTTGCTGCGCTTTTAGTATTTAGTCATATGTCTGCATACGATGAGAGGAGACTCGTCGCTCGTCATTAGCACCAAAGTTAACCCAACGCGGTCCAACTCGAAACTAAATTTAGGGGCTTCGTACACAAGGCTACGCAAGTCTCCGATACTAATGTTCTTTACTACATTAGTATCCAGTCGCGAGTATCGAGTAGCGCACGGTCCGTACACACGACATTGAATCGCAAGACGCGAATTGCCTATTCAGCCACTATAGGCTAAACAGATCACACTTTTACGAAAATGTCTGAAACAAGTGATGATGAAACTATAATTTTGTACTATTTTTATCGGAAACAAAGAAATCGTCGTAACAGAAGATACTGGTTCATCCGTATATAGAGAGAAACATAAAGTGCAGACTGTTTGTAGCTGCAAAAGAATTACAACAAACAGATGCGAAATTCTTATCATTGTACAGGATGTCCAAAGAGAGTTATACACATTTAGTGGAGTTACTTGTTCCACATATACACCAGAGAGATACACACATGAGAGAGTCTGTGAGCGCAGAGGAAAGGATTCTAATAACAATCAGGTATGATTTCAATTTGTTTTATTAAATATTAACATTTCAAAGTAAGATTGAATTTTAATTATATATAACGGAACGGAACCCCTCAGAAGTCTGCACGAAATCTTAACTGCGTCATCAATTCTGAGTATAATTTAATTCACCTACAGTATTTTGGAGTAGTTGAATATATGTAGCTGCATTTACTCCATCGTCGGTTGTATATTCGATTATATCATTATTGGTTTCTATTGGTAATTCTATGTCAGTTGTTACCTGCGAGGACGATTTACTTGGGTGTTGTATTTCGGGTCCTACAAACGGAGATGTCTGCGAAGATAATATACTTGAAGTATTTGGTATATGAACTAAGGCCGGCACCGGCGTTTGCTTAGATGAAGTGGTAGGTACATTCAGTATGTTATCTATCACATCTATAACTTGACGTTTGAATGATCTTATTTGTGTGGATGTCATAGAATTTAAGTCTGGCAGCAAACTTAACAAAAACATCTTGTTGGCGTTATTCTTTGTCGACTCGTCATTGACATTTGGCTTGCTCATTTTCGTTTTCAAATATTCATTGAAGAGTTCATCATTCTCATTCGTTCTATCTTATGACGCTGAGAGGAACTACGCCAAGTTGAGACAGATAACGGGGTTGGAGTACGTCAGTTTGTTGACTGGAGGATGCAGTAGGTGATGTCGGGGGCGGTGGTGAAGCCGAGGGCGATGGTGATACGGAGGACGGTGGTGATGCCGAGGGCGGTGGTGATGCGGTCGGTGTAGATGCTTGTGATTCATTGTCTTGATTAATCGGATTAGGCAAACTGCCAGATGGAATTGCAGCAGATTTTATATAAGGAAGAGCAAACTGCATTGATCTGTCAAATAGTATTTCTTTTTTGTTGATGATCCACTAGCAGCAGGTTTTAAGTTTCGTACGAATACAGAACGGAGGTTTTTCCATTTGTCTTTCGATTGCAGTCCTGAAAGTAATAAAAATATGTCAAGCAACTGTTAACATTAAGTTCACCGTTGTAATACTATGTACAAGATGTTAAATAAATAAGTATTAATACAACTTTTTTTAGGTATTTGGCAACTGGCGCAACATTCACATCGATTTCATTATATTTTGCTCGAGGAGACTCTACAGTATCAAGAATAATTGGAGAAATAACAGCAATCATATGGGATGCCTTGAAAGATATTTATATGCCAACACCGGATAAAAATCAATGGAAAATAATAGCACAACGTTTTCATTTACTATGGAATTTGCCTAATTGTTTGGGTGCTCTAGATGGAAAGCACATAGGAATAGAAAAGCTACCAACTCAGGATCGCTTAACTTCAACTACAAGTCGTATCATTCAATTGTTCTCATGGCATGCAGTGACGCTGATGTCCTCTTTACATACATCGAAACAGGATTTGCTGGCAGGAACAGTGATGGTGGTATATTTCGTGCTTCAGCAATCAAACATTTCATTGAAGGGGACAATCTTGATCTTCCTACTCCTTTACGATTACCCAATGATGACAACAACTACAAGTTTCCTTTTTACTTTGTCGGAGATGAAGCGTTTCCGCTATTGCATTATTTGCTACGGCCATATCCACAAAGAGTACTTGATAATACGAAAAGAATCTTTAACTATAGATTGAGTAGAGGAAGGAAGACTGTAGAATGCGCTTTTGGGATGATGACGGAAAAATTTCAGGTTCTAAGCACTGCGATAAGATGCCACGACAATATAAAGATTAATAATATTGTAAAATCAGTATGTATTTTACACAACTATTTTAGGAAAAGAGAAGGGCTTCCATATCGTGCGTATGAAGAAAATTCCAATAGTACACATGGTATAATACAACCTCAGCAAATTCAATTGAATGCGCAATCTTCTCCAAATACGTTAAGAAACTATTTAGCTAACTACTTTCTTAAACCTCAGGTAGCACTCCCATGGCAATATAATTGTATTGTATAAATTTTGTTAGTCTGTTTAAATAACAAAATTCTGTAAATGCAAATAAATATTTTACTGGACCACACACCATTAAGTACTGTAGCAAGTTCTATTTTCTAATTTTAACTATTAATTTAACATCAGATATTCCCTGTGTTCTGTTTATGGTTTAGTGGATACGGATATCTGGTACATTACTAGTTAGTAGCTAATCATGATCCTAGATCACAATAACATGGGTAATCCGGCGGGTTACATCGGCTATCATAATAAAATGTACACAAAATATCGTGTATATGCGTAAAAAAATCTTAATAAAAAACATACTGCCAAATGTGTTTTTTCTTTACTAAATTACTATGTTTAATACTATAAAATCTACCAACCTGTTAAATTAACGGCCCTTCCTACTGATACCCACGCTTTTTCTGCAATATCCTTTCTAGAATATTCTTTTATTTTATAGTTGTATAAACAGGGATACTTCTCCACCTCCGAAACAAATTTAATATTTAATAACTGCTCCGCCATCCTGGAAATCGCTGCGACTTATGTAGCGAAGATCTTGTCCGGCAGGTAGCACACGACTGGCACGATGCGAGTCGCGAGACGAATGTCGGCGACGCGACTCGTGTACGAACCTCAATGGATTTGTATGGCGGTAATCGCTTGGAGACTAAAATCGTTGAGTATCGAAGATTTGCGTAGCCTTGTGTACGAAGCCCCTTAGACGTAGACGAGCGCATTCTAATACCTTCCAACAACAAACGCCAACGACACATGTACTTGAATTCGTTTGTTCGTTGTTGTATTTTCGATCTGTACGCTCACTAACATCATTCCAGGGCCTCTTAATACTTGAGAAGCCCTCAATGGTTATTTCGTGTTTCATAGTGGCTGGGAAGCTCACTTGAGGATCACTCACGGAAATTTTTAAGTTCAATTAATTTTCATGTACTCATGTACTATCAAAGTTGTCAGCTAATGGACAGTGATTCTGAGTAAAAGGGATTATGAATGGTTTCTGGAATTTATTGAGAACAACGTGAGATCACTTGCAATTGCCAAGAGGATATTTGAGGGAGGCTATGAATTCATTCAGTTTCTATGTTAAATAGCTTATGTAGCCCCATTAATTCATGACGACTGATAGAGGATTATCAATCCTACCAATACAACAGTTATTTGCTGCAATCCGTTTCTAATGCAACTGGAAATTTTGTATATTTGCTTATCCAAATTCCTTGTTCGTTTGTAGATTTACAGAGGATATCACAACCAAGTTATGAAAAGTGTATCTGAAGAGATTGCTCGGCATCTAACCAATCTCGTTAGGTTTCCGTCAAATGACCATGCTCAAAGAATAATGATTAGAATGTTTTTTGAAATGAGTAATTTTCCATCAGTGTCATCATATCAACCAAAAACCCACGAGAAGTAAGAGAGATTTCCTGAAGAAGAAAAGGGAACTATTTTCAGTGTTCAGTTGCATGTTTTAATGAATCAGTAGAAATGTATGAAATAATAGGTTGTTTTTTAAATTGCATGTGAACGGTCCATGGAAATTTTAGACATTTTTGTAAGATACCCAGCGTGCATGCATGCTAATGTTGGCTTTGAGAGAAGCTCATTGAGGCTGAATTATGAGAATAATCTGGGTATGCGTATCTCACAATCTTCACGAATCTGATCCATTTAATTACAGGAACAATGTTGCGTGACAATGACTATGCATGTAAAATATATTTATTGACACCAGTAATTGATCCCTCAAGCACACCTGAACGGATACACAACAGAGCGCACAAATGTACACCAATATAATTGAGAGGACATTTGGTGCCTGGAAATGCAAGTTTTTTTGTTTGAGAAGAGATTCGAGCACAAAGCTGGTCACTACAATAGCAGTCATTTAGAAAATAAGTAATGCTTGCCCTGAGATCTTAGTCTATTCTATTCATTCCACATCTCAAGAGGTACTTGATTATAGATTGCGTGTTTTTCGCAAATAAACGGATAATATTGTTACTGCAATATATAATTGGAATAGAGTAGCCAGCACCATACAGCAATATTTTTCAGTCCAGGAAATATATCTTCGCATCAACTCAAAAAAGACTCTGAAACGATTTTGTTTGCTTAATTTTATTCAAACAGGGCTCTTTTTAGCCAATCTGCATGTTTGCAGATCTAAAATTGTGTCAGTGTTTAAATAATATTTTTTAAACAGATTCCATTTTTCAGATTGTATTTGATCATTCTGACCATACATGGTTCTTATGCACCCTTATCTAAATTTTATGGGTTTCGAGATATAAGCGATTTAATATTTGTAAAAGTACAAAATATTCCATTTTCAACCCCAAAGTGAACATGAGAAAACGAACATTTTAATGTTGTGATCGTTCTAAAATATTATTCAAACATCCATTAACAAAATGCCAAAGCATTAGGGGGTATTGTAATTGTTAACCTGTTTTTTGTTATTGTTAATCAAGCGCCCGCTCCACGCATGAGCGCGAGAAAAAATACATCGTGGCCGCTCCAAGGCTGCATTTCTCTCGGGTTCACAGAGAATATGCATGGAGTGCGCGCTTGATAATAAATTAAGAAATAAAGTTTTACAATAACAATACCCCCTACAATTCTTTGGGATTTTGTTAATCAATGCTTGAAGTAGAGATCGACTTATATAGAATTTTCCTCGATACAGAGGCTGACAGCTGACATATCAGCCTGTAGGCTGTTTGTCTGTTTCTCCTCATCTGCTTACAATGGGCTGTATCCCAGTTCGGACGCCTTCTGTAAAGCACATGAGTCCCCAAACGCGTCTATGCAAATTATATTTGTTTGATTTGGTTGTATTTTAATACTCCACAAATATGTAATAAGGAAAAAAAACGCTGTCTGGACATATTTCGACAGGATTTCCGAACAAAAGACTAACGAATTTAATAGCGCATTTTATATAACGTCTGAGATTTATCCTGTGGTTTTCATGTCGATAATCCCCCATGTTTCTCTGGCAAATGAAATCGCATATATTTGAAATTCTTCAATGTATACTAAGTGACATATAAATCCGAACACCAGTTTAAATGGTTTTATTTTAATAAAAGTTGGTGAATGTATTTATCTTACTGTAAATAACAAGTGAAAAAATTTTCAGCCTTATCAGTTGGACATTCCTGTTTTTATACTGCTTTTTTTTTAATTCACTAACGCTCTAAAAATGAATATTTCAGCCGCAGTAAAGAATCAACGTTGGCGGATTTTGGTTCTTGACATCCTTTACGATCGGTTAGGATGCCTAGAGTACGGAGACCTGTACGATTTCGTCAACTTAGTGAGTTTGATAGGGGCCGTATAGTGGGACTTCGGGAAGCTGGTCTTTCTTTTCGGGCAATTGCAGTTAGAGTGCAAAGAAGTGTAGACACTGTGGTTAGGTGTTGTCAGGCATGGCTTCGAGAAGGCCGTACGCAAAGAGCAAGGGGCACTGGACGCCGCCGTAGAACAACAGACCGTGAAGATCGCCGCCTAAGATTATTGGCCTTAAGGGACCGTTTCTCCACTACCAGGTCCATTGCAAATGAATGGTTTGCAGAACACGGAAGACCTATTGGCATGCGAAGTGTTTACCGACGAATGAGAAGTTTTGGCTTGTTTTCATACCGGCCACACTGGGTCCTCCCTTTAACTCGAGAACACCGACGTAATCGCCTTGAGTGGTGCAGACAACGGTCACTCTGGGATCAGGAATGGAACAGTATTGTCTTTAGTGACGAGTCTCGATTTTGTTTAGGCATGCACGATGGTCGTGCCAGGGTTAGAAGGCGACGTGGTGAAAGGAGGAATCCACAGTTTTTTGTTGAAAGACATGTGCATCACACTGTTGGAGTTATGGTTTGGGGTGCTATAGCTTATGGTTCCAGGTCACCTTTAATCTTCATCAGAGGTAACATGAACGCGCAGCGTTATATCCACGAAGTTCTAGAACCCTATCTTGACACCCTGGCAGTTCCAACTTTTCAACAAGATAATGCCCGACCACATGTTGCAAGAGTCACAATAGACTTCTTTCAACATAATGATGTCACATTGTTACCATGGCCACCAAGATCTCCCGACTTATCCCCAACTGAGCACGTGTGGGATATGATGGGTAGGAGATTGCTCAATTTGCAACGTCCTCCTCAGACTCTAGAAGCACATCGAGAGGAGTTGGTGGTTGCCTGGAATGAGATACCACAGGAGGACATTGACCACCTGATCAGAAGCATGCCTAGGCGCGTTGGAGAATGCGTAGCACATCAGGGTGCATCCACACATTATTAAAGGTCAAAGGGCTTTAAAGCAGTGCAATCATTTTGAAATTTTTATCATTTACTTATTATGCTTCATTAAGTACTTATACAAAATTTTATTAAAATAAAACCATTTAAACTGGGTGTTCGGATTTATATGTCACTTAGTATATTATACGTTTCAGTCACAATGGTGACCTTCTGTACATGATACTTTGAACATTAAATAAACTATCAATCTAGCTTCTGAAACTGAACCTGTGGTTTTCATGTCGATAATCGTCCATGTTTATCTGGCAAATGAAATAACATATATTTGATATTCTTCTTTAATAAAATATTGTAAAAATTGTGATGTACTGAAGAAGGTCACCTTTGTAACTGAAACATACAACAAGAATTTCAAATACATGTGGTTTCATTGGCCAGACAACCATGAAGGATTAGTGCAATTTATGTCCTATGCAAAAAAACATACTAATTTGGTAGTGCAGTTTGTGTCCTATGCACAAAAACATATTATTTAGGGCTACAGATGGAAAGGAAGTTCATTATCTGATCGGTAAGATGATAGCAGTGAACAACCAACATTTCTCTCTCTCTCTCACTACTACAGCATTTCCTTCTTATGATTTACCATCAGATAAGTATTTTCATGAAACAATAATCTCTGGCTTAAGAGATGCAAAACATATGTACAAAAGAAAATAGATTGAAACCCCACTAACTTGCATATATGCACTTGCCGAGCATGCTTAGCGAGCAAGCTTTTTCTTAGGCGGGCAATATTAACCAATTAGGTTAACTCCTGACAGGTAAAAGATTTATCATGTTTACACCGTAATCAGCCAAAATTATATTTAAGTTCTTTAACCACATTGTTTTTAATAGCTCATGTTTTTTTTATATTTCCCATATTTATCTTTTGTATTCATTAATTTGCAATTATCCTTTTGCCAAAAAATTAAGACTGAAAATGTTCGGTTTTTTTTTCATACATATTTAACAAAAAGTTGAATGCTATTAAAGAAAATAAATGTATTTTTTGTATTGTATTTCTAAATTCAATAATAGCAAACGCGATATAACTGAATTTATATCCGCTGGTCTACACCGACATATGGAAAGTCAAATCTACCTATACATATATCGCCAAAATAGCTAATTTGCCGGTATGTATATCGGTATCGGTCGATCGATAGCTTCAAGAATGTTTAGGATTTCATTTTTTTTTATTTTGTTTTTTGAGGTCGAAAATGACATGTTTCCCACTCTTTCAAGTATTACATTTTTGTGTGAGTCTCTAGCACTTAAGAATGTTCTCAAGGGCTTCTCATTAAATTAATATGGGGCATAAGGAAAGTTACTTTTTATTCCAGATTTACAAGACAAGAAAAATTTGTACAATCCAAAGAAACCATATTGAAGATTGTTGAAGAGCTGAACTACAAACCATCTTCAAAATTTGAACACCAAATCATCTTAGGCGGCGACTTTTGCGATTTTTGCGTTACTGTTAATAACATGAAAAAACTTGAACATCTTCATGAGCAACTGGCAGTACAACTGATAAATGTGAAGGAAGAAATTGCAGAAAGTTGGACAAAGTTGAAAGAGATGTGGGATATGCTGGATATTGAGCTACTGGAGCAGCACAAGTTTAAGGAGGCCCACCAGGGGAACTCTCTAGATGTACTTGAAGCTTTACGTGTAGAGATTGGAAGGTGTAATGAGTTGAAGAAGGCCAATATTGAGGTAAGGCACATATTAATACACTACACAGAATATCAGTGCATGCAAAAACAACATAATCTTGACTGTTGAGATAATTTTAATAATTTAAATATTATATATAAAGAAAAAATGGAAAATCACTATTAAGAAAAGATCTTTATGAGTGGTTATTGAATACGGGCGCAACCTTGATATGAAAATTCTGATTTGTAAATATTAACTCATTTATTACCTTTTCCACATTACCAATCCAGAATGCATTATTACTGTATTATATTTATATTGTATTGATTTACACAATTCTTTGTCTCATAGACCATGTATTATTATTATATGTATTATGGAACAAGATCCACACACAAGGATATTCTCCTTTTGTGGCTTATTGATTTATTCACAAATTGTAATTAGTGTGACTAAATATTATTTTCAACTTTTATTTTTGTCCTTTTTCAATGAGGAATTGAATTTGCAGAAATTCATCACACTGTTGCGACAGCAGATTCAAGAAATGTGGCAAAAATGTCATGTTACTGAAGAGGAAGGGACATCACAATTTCATTTCTTTGACACGAATCATTACACAGAAACAGCCTTGGAACTATTCGAGAAAGAATTGCAGAAGTGGAAGGACTACTTTGAAGAAAACAAGTATGTGACATTTCCAGTTTTGTCTTTTGTTATTACAAGCAAATGAAGTGTAGTGCACTTATGAGTAGGTTATTTGAGGCATTGAACATGAATATGGAGGTTAAAAGTCGTGAAATGTCGAACACAGTAGTTAGCTTACTAACTTACTAAATCAAAATAAGAGTGAGATTTTGCCTAAAAGTGTGCTTAATGAATGTTTTGATATTATTGGAGCAAGAATATTAATCCTGATAAATTGCTGTTTAAAATATGGCGAATTTCCAACAAAACTGAAGTGCTCTACCATAACTCCTGTTCTAAGTTAAGAAGTCTGAGTTATACACCAATCTGCTGCCAATAAATGTTCTGCCAGATGTTGAAAAAGTTTTTGAAGAAATTATTTACGAACAGATCATCGAATTTATTGAGGGAAATAACATTTTAACCAAATTTCAATATGGATTCAGGAAGAAAAACTCAACTGAAATGGCACCACAAATGGTGTTGGAGGAATGGAGGAGATGTATGGATAATAGGAAACATACGGTAATAGTGTTTTTGGACTTCAAAAGGGCGTTTGAGGCTATTGACAGGGATAAATTACTTACAAAATTATATCACTACGGATTTAAAGGATCTGTATTCAAAATTCTACAAAACTATTTAATTGGCAGAAGTCAAAAAACCAAAATTGGATCTACATTATCAAGATCAAAAAATATTTCTGTTGGTATACCACAAGGTAGTAAAGTAGGTCCATTACTATTTATTTTGTACATCAATGAAATTTGTAATATTTTTAAGATTTTATAAAATTAAAATTGGGTGTTTCATTTGATTTTTTTTTGGTTTTACAATAAAAATATTCCAAAATACGAAAATTGATACTCAAATGTACATTATTGACGTTATCTCATGCAGTAAGCTTCAGAATAGTCTGATTTTTGTTAAAAAAATCTTCGTTCATCTCAAAAGCTTCAGTTTACTAGAAAAAGTCACATACAAATGTTTCGTACAAAATAATTAGAAAACCTCTACGTTCCATTACCTTTCAAATCAGGTATAAAAATCACAAATCGATTAAGAATTGGCAAAAATATCATATAAGAGGAGGAAGGAGAAAGCAATAAAAATACTACACTTACAAAATCATACCTTAATACAGGATAATTTGTTTGAAACTACATTTTTTTATTTTTATAATACATTTTCAATATGGCGCCCCTATTTCTAATGCACTTCTTATGACAGCTGATTTTACTACTGCCGAATTCCTAAGAGAGGCTTGCATTTCTTGTGCTGCATGTATTATCCTGTTTCTGAGGTCTTCTATTGTGGGTACAGGATTTTGATCAGAGTATACTAAAGTTTTCATGCGACCCCACACGAAAAAGTCCATCGGTGTGAGATCGGGACTGCGTGCTGGCCATTGGTCCGCTTCTACCGATCCATCGATTCGGAAACTGCTCATTTAACCAATTTCTAACACTTAGTCTGAAATGTACTGGGCACCCGTCATGCTGAAAAATCATTCTGTGTCTTGTGTGTAGCGGCACGTCTTCAAGTAATTCAAATAGAACATTTCTTAAGATTCGTAGGCTTCTCCATTTAAGTTGTCGGGCAGAAAATGTGGTCCTCCCAAACAGTTATTTATAATGCCCATCCAGACATTCAGACAAACTCGCCTTTGAGATCCTTTCGGTCTCTTCATATGAGGATTTCCCACTGCACGTTAACGCCAATAGTGAGCGTTATGGCAGTTTGTTATGCCGTCTTTATCAAATTTTGATTCGTCGATCCATAGAATTTTTCTTAAATAATTGCTATCTTCAACATCAGCGTTTAAAATAAAACGAAAAAATTGCATGCGCCTCATGGGATCTCCTTCATCTATGACGTGCACAGGTGTGTAGTGGTAAGGATGGAATATGTTTTCATGCAAAACATACCACCCTTGCCATTGGGATAATCCAAGCCGCCGAGCCACAGCGCGAGTAGGGTCTCTTTGGAAAATATTCAATATTTGGTCTTCTTCTTCCACATCATGCCGAGGTCTACCTGCATCACCTGAAATAAAATGAAAAATAAATAACATTTTTTTTGGAGGAAATTGTTACCTAATAAACATAGCGGTAAGACTATGAGCTACAGTTGGCAAAATATTATTTAGAAAAACCGATACACAACATATGGATGTTACCATCTTCAGAGCCGTGTAGATGCTCGTGTTAAAATTAAATAAATAAACTCTTAATTAAGAAATTCAATCAACTGTATCAAAACAACTATGTTACGTACAGTATCATCAGTTCAGCGCACAGACCTCCAAGCCTCTACATAGGCCTTACTGAATGACTGATTATGATAAGTTAATAATTATCAATGATGCAAACTTACCTTGATATCTTACGACGGTACCGCGCTCTCGAACCCGACGGAACGTTTGCCTAAATACGCAGGGCGTCAGGTAAGCGACGATTAGGAAACATTTCCCCATACTCACGACGAGCTTCTTCAGCATTGCCTCTGGCATCTCCATAGTAGAAAAGGATATCGGCATATTCTTGGAAACTGAACGGCCGCCTCCTTTGTTCCTCAGCCATTGTTCATCGATAGGCATATCAACGAACAATCAAGTCATACAGCAACCAAGTCGTAAGGAATCACAGAAAACAGGGTACAGTCTTGGTCGTCAGGAAAAGAATCACACACGGAAGTCCAACAAGAGCCAATTCGTTAGAAATATCAAAAGAGCGAGCAAACAAACACACCCGAACGCAACAAATCGCTAGAGCAGATTGAAGCGAGGGAAGGAGGGGGGTGACTAGTCTTACTTATCACCTATTCCGGTGGCAAAGTCCGATGTTCGCGGCTCTACCTGTTTCTTTCACTCATATCTTTGACATTTCTAAACCGGTTTCTGACTTTGATACCTCATTTGAAAGGTAATGAAACGTAGATATTTTAAAATTGTTTTGCACAAAAAATTTGTAGGTAATTGTTTCTAGTAAATTGAGTTTCTGAGATGAATGAAGATTTTTTTTAACAAAAATTGAACTATTTTGAAGCTTACTGCATGAGATAACGTCATTATGTAATGAGTATCAATTTTCGTATTTTATAATATTTTTGTTGTAAAACCAAAAAAAAAATCAAATGAAACACCCAATTTTCAAGTTTTATGACTTGGTTAACGTATAAAGGATGTTAATTTTATGAAATCATAAAAATTAGTATGATTCGAAAACGGCTAATTTTCGGACAGTACTTCCTATAGTAAAATCGACTCAAATTGGCTTGTACTATCTCCCCCCACCGGCTCCGCATCTATTTTCCCGTCACCCTATATATATATATATATCAGATGAAAATATAGACACTGCTAAATTCTGACTTGGCAAAAATCGTAAATAAACTAAAATTGATACTTTTAAAACAAGTTAGGATAAATAGAGAAATAATGGAAAATGTTAAATCAATTAAATAGTTAGGCATATATTGATAGCAAACTAAAGTTTGTGGATCACTATGAATACATTATTTCAAAAATTGACAAAAAACAAATTACTTTTATAGGGTTTCTCATAGTCTTAGTACATATTCCAAAAAAATAGTTTATAATACAATTAGTCTACCGCATTTACTATATTGTTCAACTATCTTGTTCACTGCCAATGAAGCTTTATTCTCAAAATTACAAGTTTTGCAAAATAAAGCTATGAGAATAATATTGAATAAAAATAAGTACACCAAAACAAAATCTATGTTACAAGAATTGCAGTGGTTGAATATAAAAAAATTCATATCATATTTGGTTCTTATTTTTACATTTAAAATAAAAAAATCATCTTTTGCCACAACATTTAAAACACATAGAATTGAATAATCATTACCACAATTATTATACAAGATTAAATATAGATTTTCATTTACAAAATTGCAATAGTAATATAATAAACTAAATAATGATATAAAGTCTACTTGTCATTTAAAGATGTTTTAAAGAAAATTAAAGGAATATTTCATGGGCAGTGAAAATTCTCAGAGATGCAGACTTCGTTTTTATTCTAAATATCTGTATGTTATGTAATTGTTTAGTTTTTTGAAAGAATGTAATTGTAACAATCATGCTAAATAAATCTTGAACAGACAAACAGACAAAAGGCGCCCCTACAATTCCAAGCAAAAGACACACGATTTTTCTTCCGCTCGTCACTCAAAGTGTAGGAACAAGTTTTGCACAGACTAGTCTCATCTGCATCATTAGTTCTCCATCAAGTTTTCGAATCGTCAATCGTCTGTTTGATCGACCTATTTTTGCCACTTTTCATTGGTTTTTGAGCTCGATGGATATCCCGACCTTTGCTCGTATTCATCCGACATATTCCCGATTTTGTATCGCTCATACCAATTATAGTCTCCAGAGTCACCATACCCGGTTTTAACATTTCATCAGTTTCTTTGGCACTCTTTTGCAACTTAAAACAAAACTTTATCTTGTTCCAAAACTATGATGTGTACCACAAATACATCAAATATGACCTTACTCCTTTGGCTCTGGAAACCAATAGACAAGTGCTTGTTCAAATTTACGACAGACTATGTCGATAACACGTACTATCAAACATATTGCTTTAAATCTGTGTGCTGATGACACGTTGGTATATTTAGCATGCAAAAACCAAAGTCAAGGTGTCGATATGGTAAACCGTGATCTGGCAAATATTGAAGCATAACTAAAATGAACAAATTGAAGCTGAATGCTAAAAAAATCAAAAGCAATGATCATGTGAAGTAGATACAAAAACAGAAATATAATACAAGCTTACATCCAGATCAAAGTTGAAAATACATCGCTTGATATAATAGTAATATTTATTCACATCAATTATAAATTGTGAATGAATTGATATGCCACAAAAAATATCATCATTCTAACACACAACATATTCGTATAATATAGTAGTTATAATAAATTGATTGGACTAAAAAAATCTATATAATATAAATTTAAACTCAGAGATGCATACTTCCCCTTGCCCCGTCTAGGTCCAGATACTCTGTGCAGAAGGCGCTATCAACGACGTGCCTTCGACACCG
Source organism: Acanthoscelides obtectus (assembly GCA_963669975.1). Taxonomy (NCBI): domain Eukaryota; kingdom Metazoa; phylum Arthropoda; class Insecta; order Coleoptera; family Chrysomelidae; genus Acanthoscelides; species Acanthoscelides obtectus. The sequence continues at coordinate 51,434,518 of CAVLJG010000001.1, read as the reverse complement.
CAGAATCCCCGTTTAAAGCCCGCTCGTGCGCGCATACCGTTTTGTGGATGTCTATTGCAAATTACTACGTAAATAGTAAATTTCGCACCCACAATATTGGCTTTCTTTCGTTCAGCCCAGAATAGCGTCATAGAGACACAACGAGGGATGGCGATTATTTGCTGTCGATAAATATTTGTTTGATATAGATTGATAAAGAGCACAATACTTTTATTTCAAAATTAAGGCTTCGTAGAAAGACATTTTATGTGTCATGTTTTCTACAAATTTGACACACTATATTTTTTCGACTTTGATGTTGTATTTTCTCACTGCAGTGTTATCAAAACCCTTGTAAAGCCCAAATCTATGTCTCAGTAATCTGAGAATAAGATGAGAAGTACTAAGTACTTGCCTCCGTTTTTGTATTCATTATTTGGACGTTAACTGAGATTCAGTTGGTTACTGAATTTATACACCATCCATTTTACACCAAATCGGTAATTTTGGATATAAGGTAGATGAGGTTATACGTTATTTTCACTAGTATTTATTGCTAATCAAAACATGGTATTGGGATAATGAAATAACGGATCTAGAAGTTTTTTTCTCAAACGAATTCAGTTTTGACTGTTATTACTACTGATTTTACTAATGTCTAATTGGACTCCTGACAGACAGCGCCATGGGATGTTGAGGATCTACTATCACAGAAAGCATGTAATAGTAATAAAAAACAATAGTGGCCTCGTCACCTTCGTTTTCCAAAAATGATGATCCTGGCCTTGTATTGGATAATAATTATGATTTTTTCTTATTTCCAATATGTTATCTGCTTTTATGGCTGCAGACTTGATGATATTTTGCTTTATGGCATCTGCTGGGTTTAATGCACAAAACGGAGTGATCGGCAACTAAAAACAGTCGAAATTCCGTCACGTCCGTTCACATTTTTGAAGTGAAGCTTCTGAACCGTAAATATGTTAGTACAGCTCGTTTGCGCTTTATACTCGCAAATATGTTATAACGAGTTGTCATCCAATTATGGATTATGTATGTATTTTTAGGTAACAGATGTATGCGGTAAATTTTTCAATTATCAATATGAAATTATTACTTAGTGGAATATCTAGAATAAGAAAACAAATAGTTGTCTTCAAATTTAAATCTTAATAATAAATTTCCCAATGACGACTGGTTCATAATCAGTGCCATATTTTGTGCTACTGTTGCCACTGAAGCTGGAATATAAAATTGATTTAACTCTTTTAGTTCGAGATGTTATTTTCATTTTACAGATTTCGGCGACATGAGATGCAGTTAATCTGTTGGATGTTTGTTGAATCCATAATGAGTTTGTGCGCTGTCCTCTTGTCTTCTCCTCAACCTTTTTAATTGGACACGGCTTCAAAATTTCCAGAAATGCATTCTTTCTTCTATAATATGTATCTGAGGGACGATCGTCTTCCGGAATGGCTGCAGGTCCATAATCAGTCTACAGACATTGTTACTTGGTAGCGAACCTTGGAAGATACTTGATCTTGCACCTTAACCTGCCCGTCCACCTTTTTTCTGTTTAGACTGGAGTTTCTGAGTCACTTTTGGTAATAGTCCAAGCAGAATAATGATCCCCCTCTTGGTTGAATGACATCGCTGCAGCTTTACATCTTGTTTCATTACAACCTTTCATTGAAAATTTTATTCTTTTTCCCCCAACAAATTCCTTAGGTCGCTGCAGAGATTTCCAACTTTTTCTGGAATTGTTGCTTCCTCTTGTATCCTATGGCATTTGTTATTCAGACTGTTAGCCTCTGAGCTCGGCTTTCGACTGCTTTGCGGAGCTTCGGCTCTACTGGTATATTTGACGAACTTCGCCTCCTCCTTAGAAACGTAACGAACTTAAATGCAACAGAGGATTACAGGGTGTCTGTTAAATATCCGAACACCCCGAAAAATTGTTAATCACGTCCTTTTTAGAAGGGACGTTTTATAGCACCTATGTACTGGTTTATTTTCTTGATGTTGAGATTTTTCGCATACGAAGTAATATTTACTTTGTATCCCTAAATAAAGAATTTTCTTTATTCTTGCACCTATGATACATCCCTGCAACAAAATTAATGTTCAAAATGCCTCAATATTATCGAACAATCAACTCACCGCTCCGAAAGCGCATCATGATTCGTAGTATAGTAATAATAATAATAATAATATTTATTGGCCCAACTACAATGTTTTCGTATAACTATAACGGTAGTATCCGATAAACATAAGATACTTAAATAAGTGGATACTTGTGCTTGGATTTTAACCGAACTTAGATTATATGAACACAACAAATTTTCTATAAGCATACTAATCAAATGGATAAATTTGTATCAATTTATCATCAAATAACACATTAATTTTTTATGTATACTAACTCATGGATTTGTAGCTTTGGTTGATTTAGAATCCAGAACATTAATTCAATTTTATGTTTACAATTTGCAGTAATAACATAAAATTTTGAGCACAGAAAGTAGAATGGCTGATATATATATTCTTGCACCTATGATACATCCCTGCAACAAAATTAATGTTCAAAATGCCTCAATATTATCGAACAATCAACTCACCGCTCCGAAAGCGCATCATGATTCGTAGTATAGTAATAATAATAATATTTATTGGCCCAACTACAAAGTTTTCGTATAAATATAACGGTAGTATCAGATAAACATAAGATACTTAAATAAGTGGATACTTGTGCTTGGATTTTAACCGAACTTAGATTATATGAACACAACAAATTTTCTATAAGCATACTAATCAAATGGATAAATTTGTATCAATTTATCATCAAATGACACATTGATTTTTTATGTATACTAACTCATGGATTTGTAGCTTTGGTTGATTTAGAATCCAGAACATTAATTCAATTTTATGTTTACAGTTTGCAGGAATAACATAAAATTTTGAGTATGGAAAGTAGAATGGCTGATAGTTTTATTTAGTCTGGGGATAAGTGTAAATGTTTTCTTGAATCATGTTTGATGGTGGTTGTGGCCGACAGAACGTAACAATTTTGGATTTTTTCTTAAATATATTATTGTATGATAAAAATATATTTGCCGGCAGTCGGAAACCTGAGATTTTACTGTAAAGATTTTCTGTGGGTTAATACCGCTATGCTATTACCGTCACTAGCGGTGAGTCCTTTCTCGTCAGCGTCACCAGTCGCTCTTACTAAATCGGCTTCTTCCATCCCATTTGCTTCTGTCACAGTCCGCAGGGCCTTGTCTATTTGGTCGGCTACATTTTCATGTTTTAAATAGGTAGTTGGACTTTTAAATGCTACATTCAAAATTTCAAACAAGTCTTCGGCGGTCGAAAATCCTACGCCAGTAGATATTGCTGCCAATGGAAATGCGTCGTTGTGACATCGATACCAAATCAATAGTTTTCTCTATGTTGCACAATCGACAAACAAATGTGATACTGGATTTCAATTCACATTGGTTAGGTACATATCCGCAAACGAGCAACCAAAACGCGGGTGTTTGGAAATATCTACGATTTGTTTAAAGAGAAATCCTATATCAACCACTCGCCTTCCATGTAGTGAGAAAACCGCCACCGAATTATCCTTACTGTCGCTTTCTTGGAAGCAAAAAAATTCATATTTATCAAAATAGCTTTGTATTGAGTAGCAGATCGATGTACCTTGTGTAGTTTTTTTCTCCATCTGCGAAATCAGATGCTTTCTCTGATGAGCGTTGCTGTACCGAGATTGGTTCCACAATTTCGTCAGATATCATAGCTTGCTTGGTCCTTCAACAATAATAGTAATTAATAATAGTAGCACAAATTATAACACTGATGATAATAATAGTGACTCTGACTCTTTTGAGATAAAATATAGATTTGACAGTGTGACTTTGCTAATATGTAGAAATATACAGTACATAAACCAACAATTTTTTGGGCAACTGGAGATTGATGATTTTACTGAAAACCTCAATATTCCAAGATCTAGGGTTACGGAGGTATGATCCTTTTTGTTTTTATGTTGAATTGCTTGAAAACTTGCATAAATATCCTTGTAACTTATTATAAGGCAAAATAAATGTGGATACCTGGATTACCTACATTTTAGATCTAATTAATAATAGCTATTATTAAATTATGAATAATTTTACTCTGTAAGCCTTTAAAAGGTTTATAAATCCTTACTGGTGTTATAAACCCGCACCACTAATGCTCTAAATATTGTCAGAGGCCTGAATATTACTTAATCCAGGTATGAAAAGACATCAACTTGCATTGGGAAGCCTACCTGTTTTTATTGCTTTGCTATTACTACTTTTATTAATCTGGTTAGGGGGAGAACCTAATCCTTTTCTCTTATTTGACTGCATAACAAATTCTTTCTGATATTGTTGAGAAGATGATAAACTACAGAAATTTTCGAATTATAGATATACTCAAAAAAGCGACGAGTTTTTTAATCGAAGGGATAGGAAATTCTGCTTTTTTTTTAAATAACTAAGGTTTGGCAATTTATGACGTATTATACATTTTTGGAATCAGAATTAAAAACTCTATTCGTTTGTGCAAACATAAAATATGGCCTCTATAAGGAAAAATAAAGTTGATGCTGGAGGACGAGAGATGAAACATTGAAATTCTGATTATGCCATCTTGCAGACGAGAAAAAATGGCAATGTTAATGTGCAATTGATTTTGAAATCCCACCACATATAAGGTCGGGAAAATTATGTTTTTCCATCGCTCTCTGGAAGTACATTGAATTCAAAACTTTCCAAGCGACATTTTCTTGATTACCTAAATACCCAACTTTGCCCCCATTTAAGTGACTTCATATCTCTTACAGTTGCCGAGATCCCAATGATGAGGGTCGAATTTGAAGCACCCAGTTAACAATGTAAAAATATCTAGGATTTATGTTAGACCAAAACCTAATTTTTAACCATAATGTTTACATTATTAAGAACATTTTTTCTAAAATTCCTAAACAGCAGTCAATATTTGCAAGAGATACTGTTTATAATGCAATAATACGGTTTATTTTTATTGTATTTCTTCAGCAAGAATAAAATAAACACACTACAAAAACTGCAAAATAGTGGAATGCGGGTAATTATGCAATGCAACAGATACACAAGAATTGAAGACATCTTTACTTAATGACCACGGCATTTATATTCAAAATTGTAAAAGGAACTTCACCTAGCTGCATCCCTATGAAGAAACAATAAAATTCATACCTATTACACTAAAACAAACTCCTATTTTCATTTAATTAAAGCCAATAAAGTGTGCACAATGAAAACAATCATGTACAAGGGTCTGAGGGAATATAATGAGATACCAAATGAAACAAAAGATGCAGATACTGTAGGTGATTTCAAGAAAGCACTTATAATGCATATGATATAATTTTGGACCTAAGTATATAAAAGATTTTTGACATGTTGGTGTTGGAATAACCATTTATTTATTTTTATTTCTAGTGTCATATTCATATTTTTTATAAATCGTTGAATGTTTATCTTTATGGGATTCTAACTAACATTATACCAAAATAATGTTTTTATATTCAAAAGTTTTGATTCTATAAACAGTGATTTAGCCTGATATAATAAAGGTTTGTTATGCATTGTTTTTATGAATAGTCTTTGTATTATTTGTAAAGAATGTGTGCTTGTTGTTTTTGCTGTAAAAATTAGGAGTTTCTAAAATAAAGGTTGTTACTTTGCTAAATGGTTGTAGATACAGCAGCTCCCGATAGAAAATACATTCAGTGTATTTTTTGATCACACTTCGTACACGTTTTTCTCATACAAAGCGCGAACCTTACAGTTTAGTTCTCATGGTTTTAGGAACTTGTCGCGTTATTTTTGTGGGTTATCTGTTCCATCATCGACAATATTTTTGATCATCCTCTACTTCTTTTCAGGGAAATAATCCAATTGCTCAATAGACACAGCAAGCTATGGTCAAAATTTATGGGGCTTCAAGAACACGCAGATGCAGGCAGATTAAAAAATCGCGGTGGTCAGTTATTGAAAGAGGAAAGAGAACGAAACCAGTTGACCAAGTCAATTCCAAAAGTTGAATGTCAACTTCAGAGTCTGTGCGACAAGTTTGAAGAAATACATCAAAAACCTTTCAAGACCTTTGGACAAACTGTGACGGACTATCTGGAAAACGCACACCAAGACTTTGAAAATGTAAGTTACAATTTAGCCTTGACAATAAATGAATTCTCCTAGAAGATGCTCAACCCTATGCTGTATTTGGACGTTCACTTACAATTTTAATCGTCGCAGCCATGTTGCCAAGTAGAATCACAGTACTACTTGTTTTGAATGATTTTTAGTAAATGTCGCCATCATCTCGGCTTAAACTATCACTTTGTGTGTTATTGCATTTTTTATTTGCTCTTTTATTTTTTGTATATGAAAACTCATAAAGCAACAAAAATGTCAAAATGAAACAAAATGCAGCAGAAAGGAATAACTAACTTTCCAGGTAAGCTCCTTACTGTGTACAAGGCCTAGATAAGACCGAGAACTGATCACATGTTTGGGGTGCTACTGCCCCAACTATATTGTCCATACCCGATCCTGCAAAGAAGAGGGGTGTCCGGTGATCGATGACTCTTCTCCAACGGACAATCCGGGTATTTTCGCACCCACAGTGCGTCATCGATTTTGCTTCCAGGAGAGAGGTAGGAGCCGTTATGTCAACGGGCTTTGCTCCTTTCTTTTCTCCTCTGTGACGCCGCCGCGCGATGAAACCGCGTGACATCTTCCTGGCTTTAGCCTCCCACCCTAACCATATCGAACATCCATACTTATGCTTACAACTATATGCATGTCGACCATCGTTTTTATGCGCCAGAGTTGCTCTCTCTCGGACTGTTGCCACGGGTTTTGCGATTTTCATTTCCGTCGTTAAGAAATTATGAGAATACGTAATCGTAGGGCGGTGGTGGTGGTAGGCCATATGGACGTCAGCGACATCAGCTTTGCGAGGCCCCTTCCATTTCCCAGTCAAAAAAACTTAAACTGCATGAGTTGAGTAATAACTATTAGTATATGAGTTTATTGCTAATCAAATGACCAAAATCAAATAAACAAAAGAAAACTAAAATAAACGAATTGTTTCATAATTTAGAGATCAATTGACTTACCTTAAGGAAAACTGATCGGAATTATATGAGTATTGCCGTTCGAAGAATTGCAATGATTACACTTGTAGTTGCAATTTTTTCTGAGCTCTGAAGCACGAATTTTAAAGCAAATTCTCTCCGCCACTGGGTCTCCGATTTCCTGCCATCCGAACACTCGTCACTATTCATTACAATTTTTCAAGAACAAGATCTAGATCTTCTAGGGAAAGGGTGGGATTGTAATTCTTCGAACGGCAATACTCATATAATTCCGATCAATTTTCCTTAAGGTAAGTCAATTGATCTCTAAATTATATTTCGTATTGCCGTTCTCAAATTACAATAATTACACTTGTAGATGTTTAAAGAGACATAAGATCTAGATCGACGTGATTCCAGAATGCAGGTGGCTTGGCATAACATCACATAAACAAAAAACTAGAAACATAAAGATCTAGAGTAGTCTCTTTTATTAAAGTTAAAGAAAAATAGTATATACATATAGATGTATAGATGTAATATAATAATAACATATATAGAACAAAGTCAAACACCTCTACTAAGTACACTTCTAGCAAATGATGTAGAGTCAGAACTTAAAGGGTGATTATAGAAAGTGTTAAATGTGTTACCTTTTTGGGTCCATCCAGCAGCCTTCCTAATGACTTCTATTGAAATTCTAGCCCTATAGGCTACTGAAGTCGCAGCGTGTCGCGTACTGTGACTGGAAAAATAATTTACATCCACTCCACTTTCCTGTTTTCTTGATCGGTTTCCTCAGACCTATGGGTCTGGGTTCTTTGTATATAATCATTAATTACTGAGGCTAAACATAGGGGAGGGTGGTCAGTAAACTATGGAACAACTAACAAGGGTTGACAAGTAGAACGACTGGATGTCTTTATTAAATCTGGTATCTTAATTTCTAGTCTATTGCTAAAACGAGTAATATTTCTAGTCCTAATTTTAGTCAATGCATGTATTCTATGACCAGTTACTAGAGCTAGTAAAGTTACTAGCTTACAGGTCAATTGGGGCAGCGGTACCTCAGGTAGAGGGTACATTTTTGCTAAATAGTCCAGAACTAAGGAAGGGTCCCATGTTATCTGGTATTTCGGTTGCCGAGGTTTCTGTCTATATATTCCTTTCAAAACCCGCCTGAAAGAATTCTTATCTTTATCTTCCATCGAAAAAACAAAGGATAAGGCAGAATATTGAGAATTTAGAGTAGAGTATGACGCTCCTGCATTATATTGTTCTGTTAAAAATAAAATCAGCGTATCTACCGAATACGTATAAGGCGATTTGATTGTGACATGCAAAAACCCCACCACTTACGGTAGTAGCTATTGTATTGGGAATAGGGGAAGACGGATGTGACGTCGTCCGAATGTCAAAAAATCACGTGGTACGGGTACCCGCCTAACGTCTGTGAGGTACTAGCGGGTGACAGGTCTTATATCAATTTCTTTTAAAAAACAGGCATCTCAATTCAAAATTTGTCTTCGCAGTGCCGAAAATTGAGTTAAATTATTAAATCATAAATGGAGGAACACGTCCACCTGATTTTAAATGACGAGGGAGAAGGTAATCGAAGATATGTGAACCGCACTTGTCATATCAAATGATTGATTTTATTGATATATTTGTACATTGCACAAAAAACGATCGGTTTTTTTATTTCAGATTCAAACAAAGCAGCTAAGTTTATCAAGGAGCTTAAAGCAAACATTTTGCGCAACATGCGCCATCTGACCACTCCCGGTGTAACTTGAAACTGTCAAAACTTCGAGAGAAAGGGGAAATTCCATCTGTTCCCGCTCCGTTTCATACGGGATCTCGCGAAAAAATCTCTAATAATATAGTTTCATTCGGTTGAAAAACTAGAGGCTTAGTTATCAATAACCTTTGATAAAAAGCGTACCACGGTTGAGTATCCCATCGAGGAACTACTAAATTTCCTTGTGCTTTCTCGTCAATTATTTTTTGTAAACATTTAGTAAGTAAGCAAAAAAGGTGGAAAAGCGTAAAAAAATATTTTTCCCATGAAAAAGTAAACGCATCCACTGTTAAGGAATCTGGATCAGGTTTCCATGAAATGTAGCGCTCACATTTAGTATTTAATTTTGTTGCAAACAGGTCTATGTCTGTCTCAGAATTTAATGTATATTGTCTCGATATTCTGTAACCGAAATGCCCTATCCGCAAAAATATTCTGTTTAGTATTTATATAGGAAGCAAAAATGTAGATTTTTCGAGCTTTACACCCTGTCCACAACTCTCTGACAATACTGTTCAATTTACTGTATGTTACACTGCCCATGCGGTTAATGCAGGATACAGCTGTTGTATTGTCAACACGAAGAAGTATGTAACAATTAGAGAGGTTTTGAGTAAATGATTTTACCGCATTTAGTGCAGCTATCAATTCTAAATAGTTAATATGGTGTGAGGCCTCAAAAGAATTCGTTAGTAGTGTGACGACTGCAAAACGCTCCCCAACCAGTTGGCGAGGCGTCGGAAGACATTTCTAATTCGTAATTTTTACTTGGTAATATCGGCGTTCCTTTATTAAGTGAAAAAGATTGCATCCACCATTCTAAATCAATTTTCATATAATTTGAGACTGTCAATTTACTTCTATAATTTTGGTTATTACGGTGCAAGGTGATAAATTTTTCTCGTTCCAAAATCTTTAAATGGACCCAGCCAAAGGGATACGCTGGCTGGGCACGCTGCTACCAATTTTTCTATGAGTTCTGCCAATTTTTGTACAGAAATTGCAGTTTTGTTTACTGTATGAGAAAGAAGTTTTAACAAGAAAGACACCTTTTGTTGTGGTAAGGATAATTCTTCATTGGAGTAAAACAACTCTTTTCCATATTTATAATAAATCCTAGAGAAACTAGGATCTTTTTAGTAAACTGAGAATCAGTGATTGCTGCTTGTTGTGACTTACTAATGGTAATTATATCATCAAGATAAACGACGCAAACAATACCGTGGCTTCGAAGATATCGTAAGACTGGTTTAAACATTTTTGTGAAAATGTAGGAAGCAGTAATGAGTCCTAAAATATGCGTCCTTGAGATCTATCGTGGTGAAAAAACAATCTTTATAAATTAAGTGTAATACTGTCCTATAATCCTCCATCTTGAAATGGGAGACCTTCAAGAAGGTATTTAATTTTTTTAGATTGTAAGATAAATCTAGAACTGCCGACTGGTTTAGGTACGAGAAAATATGGGGCAATAAACTGATTAACTTGTGGGCCTGTAGCGGAGGTTGCTCCTATAGAGATTAGTTTAGATAAACTGTCTTCCAATTCTTTTGAGTTAGTTGTGTTTCCCCTCCTCCTCCCTTTTGTATCGAGTTTTGAGCGAACCTTGGCGATAGTAAAAAAACTGTGAACCTCGTCGTGAAGATCCAGCAATCTGTTTGGATGATGAAGGGAGACGAGACGAAGTGGAAGCTGTGGTCACTGTACGTAGAATCTTAGGTTTCTTTTTAATAGACGCGCCAAACTTGTTTGCTTCAGGAGAGCATTTTAGTTTTTCTGTGAAATTTTGTCCAAAAAGGAAAGAATCTATGGGGCAACTCTCCAATATATCCTTAACGGAGTCATCTAAACATGGAACAATTAAATAGCGTCTACGCTTTGAGAGAGAATAGAAAACGTCGGCCACAAGCTTTATTGGATCTCCAAATTTTTCCAACTCCTCGTGAGTAGATGGTGGCGTGTCGGATTTCTTAAGTTCTTCATAAATGGTATTTGTAGGAACAGCTAAGGTACTTATAGCTGCTGCTAATTGACCCTGAAGTTTTGATAGACACAGATCGTGCCTCAATACTGCCTGTGTTAAACAAGATTTAATTTCAGGATTTACCTCTGGTGGTTTCAGAGCCTCACAACCTTTTAAAATAGGATATTTTTCCAGGGTAGTTTTTCGTCCATCTGCATCCAAGCCCTTTGACAAGAAAACTGATAGCAAGTCTAAAATATCGCAATGCACCTCTGGCCCTAAATTGTCCGATGTTTTCTTTTCTAGCAGGGCCAATAAACCATTAGGAGGTTGCACCCGATTCGGTTTTGAAAGGTCGGCAAAGGGACAGGTCATTTCGGGGTCCTCGTCGTCACTAGGTTGGGGCCCGTCAGAAATCTCCGAGACGCCGATGGACAAATAAATTCGTAGGAATTTATCGACACGTTTGCTGAGTATCAAAAAACGTAAGGTGAGGCGAGATGTTTATCAACAAGCGATAACACGGCGTGGCCGGCCTCACTTTTTCAGAAATGCTCGGGTGGAACTGCACAAAATATATATGTATATTCTAGTGGGAATATTAAGAAAACAAAATACCAGTGGGCAAATTGATTTCATGCAAATATTGTATATTTGCAGCAGTTCGTTACTTCCAAATGTTGCGGATCTACAAAACAAAGAGATTATTAAAAAACACTATCCACTTACTTGAGTTTTCCAAAAGATCCTGCAATAATTCTTGTATCTTTCTCTTCTTAGATTTACGATTTTCCGACATTATTCACCACTTTTACGTGCAAAGGAAAAATCCGTCCACGCAGAGCACACGAAAAAATTGTAATGAATAGTGACGAGTGTTCGGACGGCAGGAAATCGGAGACCCAGTGGCGGAGAGAATTTGCTTTAAAATTCGTGCTTCAGAGCTTAGAAAAAAATACAACTACAAGTGTAATTATTGTAATTTGAGAACGGCAATACGAAATATAATCAACACCAGCCAGTATTTGCGCTTTAATTGATAGATCAGTCTATCTTGACTCATCGTGGTTCTCAAGTAGGTCTAATCAACTTGAGCTTTGAAAAGCTTCATTCAGTAGAAGCTGTAATGACTGGAACTGTCAGCACGATTTAGATCGCAGTGTAAGCATTTGTATGTGCTTCTTACAAATTATTGCCTAAAATATATTGGATAAGTTGTCATGCATCTTTGACAGAGTCTGGTGAACTGGATTTTAATAGCTAGAGTTCTTCATATACTTCGCTGTTTTCATCTTTCCAAAGTATTGTACCGAAATCGTTAGTCTTTCTTTTATATAGGTTTCAAAAGAAATTATGACATTGATTCGAGATCATATATATACTTGATGTGACGTAGTATTGTTTTCAAATACTATTCTTACAATTAATGAAGGGGTCTCAGTTCAATCTCGGAAACATGTTTTGGAGTTTTTGACCTTGGATGTTTTTGGATTTGTAGTTTGAATATGGAAGAACTAACTGTTGGGTCAAAGGCAGTACCCACAAAAACTCTTTCGATCTGAAAAAAGTTATCGTTAATAACTAAACAAGGATAACGAATTTGATCTTTACAGTCGGTGGTAAAAACCCCCTTATCAATTACCTCATTAAGCTCTTCAAAATTGAAAAAAAACATCGATACATCAATGTTTATTTCTATGATGTTTGTATACCTAAACAAAAATAATTGCCGACTTGGTAATTACCCGAGTATCACGCGCAGTATAGTTTTTTCAAGTTGGCGGCTCTGGGTTCCATTACTTTTGAACCTAAGATTGCAAAATGTCCAAAAAATAGGATATCCTTATAACCTTCTTGTGTAGGCGACCTAACGCCGTAACTGTTCAGGTGCAATTACGAGGGAGATTGAAGGGTGATCTTTTTTTGGAAGATTGGTGTTACGTTTAAGAATCAACAATTTTCTGCAAAAGGAAAACGACATCTCTTTTGATAACCCCCAAACGAGTTACTGCGATCATCCTAGCTGTAATGATGGAAATTACATTTGAACATCTAGTTATAGGTTGGCAACCATGGACAGGTGTTTCTTTTTGGCAGCTCATCAGCATGGTCTAGGCTTGGTCTACAAAGCATAACAACTATCCTTATGACGTTTGGTCTTTATTCAGCTATAAGCTACAATGTTACATTAACATGAACATAAAAATCACATATCACTTGGATCTAAAATATAAAGTCCTTAATTTCCTCTTGAATATTGTTACGTTATGTGCCGTTTTTATTTCCAGTGGGAAACCATTGTGAGTCCTTAAACCTCCAACAAAAAGATTTTTCCAATGTCCTAGTTCTGTACATTTCAGTATAATATGTGTCTTTTGATATTGTCACCAGATCTATTCGATATACATTTGCTAAAATCAGTTGGCGATTTATTGTTTATAAATGTATATAATAAAAAGTTTGCCTCTTCTATGACTTCCTATACTGTTAAGAAATTTAAATTTTGACTCGTGACTTTGATTGGCTTGTATTGCAATATCAATAGACGCCATCTATTAGCAGAATCAATCACTGCGAGGTTCTTGTAGCAAAAATGATTGAAAAAAATAGTCCAAATTAAATTAAGACACATTCTAAATACCAAGCAAACTATAAGAAACAACCAATTTGGATTTTAAGCTCAAAAAAATACCATGGATGCTATTTTCACATTACTCTAACAGTTATACACAAATTTATACGATAAACAAATTTCAGTTTTGCGACTTTTCCAAAGCTTTTGACTGTGTAAATCATGATATACTATTATAAAAATTAGACATACTGTAACTTCAGTCAATTGATTTAAAACATTCAAATTTAAATTGTAAAATTATCAAGACAATATATTTAAGGATCAGTACTAGGTCCGATCCTATTCTTAGTCTATATCAACGATTTAATAAACTTGAGAATAAATGATAAATTGGTAGTTTCTGCTGACGATACCACAATACTTTGGCTTTGGTAAATGAAATCAAGAGAAAAATTGGTAGCAATATACAATCAATCAAAAAATGGTATGACAACAATTACTTGTCTTTCAATGTTAATAAACAAAATTTGACATTCAAATGCTCCCTTGATTTTATAAATTCAAATAACGAATTGATACAAAAAAGACACCTTCAACTTTTTGATTTACTGATCATAAATTAATCATATAGACAAATAGCTTACTCAACTCCCTTGTAAGAGCATTTAGTTACAACGTAGGGAAAAGCCCAGCTTTAAGCAGTTACTTAGTCTTATTTGAAAGTAGATTGAAATATATCATTCCCTTTTGGTGTGTTTTTTCTCTTAATTGTTTAAAAAATGTGCTTACTCTACAAAAACGAACTATTAGATATATAACTGAAAGCAATCCTTGAATTTGAAACATTAAATATAAGTTACAACATTAAACGAAAATAATATCTCAAATTAGTAGTATGTAAAACAACACTTGTGAAAGACTCAATAATGTATAATGGTCGAAAATTTAATGTCTCCATGATGCTACCAAAGGAATTAACAATTCAAAGATATTCACCGTGAACATAAAATTATTTTAATATGCAAACCCTATTATATCTTGTGTGAGTTCTACAATTCACCTACTTGTGACATTACATTGTGTTCTTCAGACAACTTCAAATATCTTATTTTGCGTTTGACAGCTCGGTCACCACTGTGACTGCCAGAGTCTGTCGATTCTAGCGGTATAGTCAATGTGATCTATTCGACATCTACTAGAATCGGCAGCTTCTAGCGGTCACTGTAGTGTCTGGGCTATCAAACGCGAGGTGTTTACAGTTTCAACCCATACACTCTCACAGTGGTCAACGTCGGTTGTAGATAGCACTTTGCGCTGTCTCATTTCGATTTGAGATCTGCTTCGACATAATACTGTTTTTTTTTCAGATGCGGAAAGCTAAGCTTAACGGCCGCAAAACTCCAGGCTCTGCAGTAAGCGCTTCGGGCACCCCGTTGAGATCGATGACCAATTTGACTCCTACACCATCCAAAATCATGTCAGCTGCGAAAAGAAAACTACAGGCTCCCGCTGCGCTAATTGCATCAACTAAAAAGACCAAGGTGTCTCCAACAAGTATAAAGAAACACAAAGTTGGTAAGTACGGAAAACCACTGGAATGAAATTGAGTTTTTTGCATTTATATACTTGATTGGTTGGAAGTGTCATAAGTTACTTTTACCGCAGAAATATATACAGGCTGTTCCAGATCCACCCCATGTCAGAAAATACTGGCTGGAGAAAAAATTATCAAGACAAATGTAGGATCTTACCTGGGCAATCTCATGGTGACCTTGACAATGATCTGGACTTTGACCTTCAAAGTCATTTCATTGTCAATTTGATTTTTCTGAAAGGGATCATATACTTTTGACACCCAAAATCGAAAGAGGCGACTCTTTTTTGTGGGATTATTTTATGCTCAGAAATATACAGCGATGCTACCCAGGCGTTTCATGCTCATTGTCGAGCTGTCGAAGGGAAGCATGTTGAACATACGTTGGTAGAGATCTTCATTAGGTTGTGTTAGCCGAATTAAGCAATGATCTTGCATGCACTGATCGACCTTGCCTCTTCCCAGGTCACTGACCCACCTTGTCTTCACTTTTCGGGTCACTGGTCAACTTTGTCCTTGACTGATCCACTTTGCCTTCACTGGCCAGGTCACTGATTGATCTTGTCTTCACTGGTCAGGTCACTGATCCACCTTGTCTTCACTGACCATATTACTGATCGATCTGGTCATATACATGATCAGGGATAGATCCAAACTAAAAAAAATCCCCTTTTCCGATTTCAGGAGTCAAAAGTATAGGGTTACGTTTAAAGAAATCAATTTGACCTTAAAATGACCTTCAACGTAAAGGTCTTTGTCAAGATCACTGTTAGTTTGCTTAAGTAAAATCCTACAACTCTTGTCTCAGTCCTTTTTTCTCGAGTCAGTATTTTCTGAGATTGAGGGGGTCATGAACTTTTTGGACACCTTGCACATAATTTTGACGACAATCGAAATCTACATGCGCGAAGCCGCGCACAAAAAGCTAGTATTTAATATGTTTCTGTTCCAGCTGTCCCAAAAATAACAGTAACAGTACACATTGGCAAAAGGAACTCAATGGAACTCAAAAAAATAGAGAAGAAACGGCGGAGTCACACCCTACAAAAGAAGCTCCTGAAAGCCCCTGGTGCTGACGACGATGAATACGTCGATTTTGTAGTGAGTTACATCAAAATCAATTTTTATTGCCTTTGATCCGGCTTTTTTTTACTTCTCATGCCAAAACGACATTAATTAAAATCGCTCATACTTCGTTTTTTGACGTTTTAGAGGATCCTGATCATTTCCTGAAACCTTTTTACAGGGTTAAAAATCGGATGTTGGGGTATGAAGGGTGTGGGGGAGAGTATGTATTATGTCAATTTTTAGATGCTAGTATTTTTTACGTTTCCAACCTCGATAATTCTACGCAACTATTAGACATATTTCATACATCATAAATTTGCCCGTATATTTGCCCTTAAAACTTGAGAGTTCCAAAAGAGTGTTTACTAGTTAGAATTCATTTTAAAAAGAAAATATCCTATCTATGTGATGTTTATATTCCACCAAACGAAACGTGTGATACACATGTGTAATTATTCAATACATTTGAGAACATTTTAGATAAGAATGTGGATGTGATAGTTTTAGGAGATTTTAACCTTCCATTTTACATAATACAAGACTGTGAAAATAGCAAATTATTGAATGACTTTACAAGTCTATATGATTTGAATCAAATGAATACTGTGCTTAATGTAAAACGGAGGCAACTTGATCCTATACTGTCAAATATGTCATAGAAAAATGTGATGACCCAATTCTAGATGAGGATCGGAACCGTCCTGCCCTGAGTATGTTTATACCGGTATTATTAAAAAATAAATCTATTCATATTTACAGTAAGCCTGGATATATGATTACTCGAAAGGAGATTTTTATAGGCTATACAGACTGTTAGAAGATATTGACTGGTCAGATCTTCAGAAAATTGAAGAGGTGAATATATATTATTCAATGAAAAGCTTTATGGATGTTTAGACCAAACGATACCAAAAAATGCAGTGAATAGAGCCACGAATAATGGTGACAATTATCCAGTTTACTTTTCCCTGGCACTGAACAAAAACATTAAATTAAAAAATCTTCTTCACAGACAAATTAAAAAAGGTAAAGCTAGTCTGGAGGTCGAAAAAAGTACAGTAGCTTAAGAACCACAATCAAGTACCAAACTGCAGGAGAATGTCTGGCCTATTATGAGATAATTGAAAATAATGTCAACATTGACCCAAGTAGCTTTTGGGGCTTCGTAAGGTCCAAGAGTGTAAA
The DNA here is from genome assembly GCA_963669975.1 of Acanthoscelides obtectus. Taxonomy (NCBI): domain Eukaryota; kingdom Metazoa; phylum Arthropoda; class Insecta; order Coleoptera; family Chrysomelidae; genus Acanthoscelides; species Acanthoscelides obtectus. The sequence goes on along the minus strand of CAVLJG010000001.1, from coordinate 51,417,191 downwards.
GCCTGGTATTCCTTCAGATGTTATATATGAGGGTTGTGCCATTTGTGATTCCCAGAAAATCGCTGATACATTCAAATCAAATTTTCATATGTGTAATAGCGACTATATTCTCCCAGATCACCGAGGCGCAGGTTAAAGCAAGTATCAAAAGCTAAAACCAAAAAAGGCAACTGGTAGTGATAACATCCCTTAATATATTTACAACAGCTGTTCCGATATATTGAGTGCCCCCCACTAATGACAATTTTCAATGTGTCTCTAAGGGTAGATAGATACACTCCCGAAAAAATTAAAAATGCAGCTGTAACTCCAATATTCAAGTCAGGAGATGCCAGTTTAGTTAACAATTACAGGCGTATTACTGTTCTTAATGCTCCTGCGATTTTTTTTTTAAAACATTATATCAAGATATCCTGAACAGATTGTGCCAAAGCTTTCAATAGGGTTCACCATAGCCTGTTGGTAACTAAACTGTGTATATTTGGTTTTTCTATAACTGCATATAAATTTATGGCATCTTATCTTACCATGAGGCCACAACAGGTAAAGATTGGGAGAGCCGTATCAAACCAATACATTTTTTCATCGGGGATACCCCAAGGTAGTAACCTTGGTACTTTGCTGTTCTGTATTTTCATTAACGACTTACCAAACTGTATAAAAAATTCAGAATGTCTTCTCTATGCTACGGACTTTAAAATATTTAAACACATAACATCATCTAAGAATTGTCATGAGGTACAAAACAAAACAATAAATAAAATGGCGACATTTTAAATCCAATATCTGTCTATGTCTTGACAAGATGTCATTTAGCTTTAAGATATCTTCTTTGCATTGCAACCACAGTCAATATATGCTTTTTTTTGTTTGATAAAAAATGTTTTTATTTACTTTTTCATCAACAGCTCATTTGTTCTGCTTATTTATGAAATTGTCTTGAGTCATCAACATTAGCCAACTATATGCTCATAAAGTTAGGACACCTTTTCTAAGTAGATTTCTGATGATAGAGAAAAGGAAAAACATAGTTGTGATAAATTCTCATAAATGACGCCAGGATATCTGAATTCACCTTGGATAATTTCTTAGACACCAAAATACAGCATTAAGTTGGCTATCATCAATGCTATAAGTCTTCAGCATAGTCTTTTCTTCCATAGTTCAAATCCAAAATTTTCGGAATTATAACCAAAAATATATATTTTGTTTAGAATGAGATTAGCGACAGAGCGGCCAGGAGTACAACATTCACAATTCAAGAGGAACAACCTTGTAGTGCGAAAAAGACCACAAACCTTGGTCACACTCCAAAAAAGAAAACAGTAGCTTCACGAATCAACAGTTGATCAGGGCGGTGAAAAGTCCCTCCAAGAGGGTTTACAAATTATGATTTTAAATGTGTATGTATGTGTGTGTGATTTTCTGTGCAGTATTTTAAGTTTAATAGCTTGTATATTATTACTTTTGTATTTCATATAGAGCTTTTAATGAGTGATTTTTATTTTCCTAGAACGACCCTTTTCAGCCGCATGTGAGATACAGAGTCAACCTACTTGCAACATTTTTTAAGAGGTGCTTTTGAACAAGGAAAATCAAATAAATACTGGACGTCGTTAATATGTCATTTTTTGATTTATACTTTGCAAACGGTTACCGTTGTTGCCGAAACATTAATAAATTGTCATCTGTGATTTTATATGGCGGGGAGTGAAATATCAAATTACATCGGCGGGATAACCACAGGATAAGTTTCAGATGTTTTTTAACGGTGAAGCTCTTATAGCCACTCTCAGGCAGAAAAGCTCGGCTGTATTACAGATTTTCAATAAAATAAAATCTCGGGCGGTTGGACTAGACGGTTTAAATAGAAATATGTTAGCTCTACTGTTTCCTTTTTGTTCTAAAGCAGTTACTTACATAGTTAACTATTCGCTTGAAAAAGGGTTAGCCCTAAAATTTGGAAAGTCACATGCGTTAGACCTTTTGCTAAAATTGATGCTCTAGAAGGATTTGGTGATTAAAGACCATCAATTAGTATCCTTCCAGTGTTATCGAAAGCATTAGAGAAAATTGGTATATGAGCAATTGATGCAACACGTGACTACCTTCAAGATAATTCCATCTACGCAGTCGGGCTTTCGAAAATAGCACAGCACTGTAACAACTCTGCTCGATGTTTGTGACGACTTCGCATAGGTAATAGATAATAGTAAACTTACTACTGCTGTAATGATAGATCTAAGTAAGGCATTTGATTTCCTGAACCACGAATTACTTTTTGCAAAATTTCATTATTTTGGTCTCTCCGATTGTTCGATTAAATGATTTTGCAGTTATTTTCATGAACGCATTCATAAGATAAAAATCGGTGACATCTTATTAGAGGAGGGTACTGTCTTCAAAGGTGTACCTCAAGGGTCTACTCTCGGACCTATTTTGTGTGTAGCGGACTTGGATCAAGTTACTAAATACCGCAAATTACATACCTACGCAGATGATACACATATTTATTCATCTTGCAACCCTGCTATGTAAACCGAAGCGAATGAGATGCTGTCTGAGGATTTAAATAGTATATGTGTCTAGTATAACAAACATAGCTTATGTATTCACTCTAGGAAGTCGGCTATCATATCAATCAATAAAGCTGTGTATTGGAGGTGAAGAACTTTGCCACGGTTCGCAACTTGGACATTACATTTGATCATGTCACCAAAGCTGTTCAGGGTTCCTATGCTAAGTTGAAATCAATTTATAGCTATAAAAATGTATTGTCCAAGCAGACTAAGGTTAAGTTGTGTCCTCTCGGTGTACTTGAATACGGGACCTTGTCTGTGGACCATATCTAACACAGAGGGATGCATACAGACTCAAAAAAGTACAAAACAGCTGCATAAGATTAAGTTTAGGTATTCAAATTAGGGAGAGGGCATCTGATCATATTAAAAATATTCAATGGCTTACTATGCTACAAAGATGGAGACTGCACCTATTATCATTGATCTACAGTATTTTGATAATAAAATGCCTATTTATTCGAAGAACAAGCTTACCATGAGATGTGATCATCACTCGGCAAAACTGCGTTTTGTAGGATATACTCTTGGCATGCCTCGGCACCAAACAATCCAAGTCAGAAAAAGCGTTTCATATGGCACCCGATATCTACAATAAAGTACCTCAAGCTTTGAAATAATTAACTGTCTGTCTTTGATGACATGTAACGTATTTGTTTATTTGTGAATGTTTCCTCACTTGCACCTTTTCATTTGTTTGTGTTTTGTATACGAGTCTGTTTGCTGTTTACTTTTTATATCTTCCGCCATATAATGTTTTTTAAAGTTATTTCTAAGCATGGTTTTTGATTTTGGTACGCACTCTGTTGGTACACGTTTCTCTTTTGGTCATTATTCCATGCATAGGCCAAGATGCACTTCGCTGTAAAAAAATGTTTCTGCTTTAAATTTTCTTATCTTCTCTTTGTATTTTTTTTTTGTATTTGAATGTACTTGTAATTTTTTAGCCCTGGTTGGTTCTGAAAAACAGCTTTTGCTGATGTAACCCGCCCGGTAAAATAAAGGCCATTTATTATTATTACAAAGGGTACTATGAAAATTTTGCAATATGACTTAACAAGCGGACGCAGGAGGCTGCATGTTGAGACATGTCCATGAGTGCATAGTTGCCGCCAGCAGCATGTCTGTTGATTTAGTTGTTCATTCGTATTGACAGTGTAACGAACTATGGCATTCTGACAGACCTGTGCTTAGAAGAAATGACGATTGCATTGAAGAATGATTGTCCTCATCATGCGACTATAATCAGGTAGTACAGAGAATTCCAAAGGGGCAATTTCACTCTGGAGGACGCTGAGAGTGAAGGAACGCCGCGAACGTCAGTAACAGAGGAAAACATTACTGCTGCCAGGTAAATGCTTGACGAAGACCGGAGAGTGACATACCAACCGATAGACGAGACCTTACACCTTCATGCACCAGCAATTCATTCAATTCTGCATGACCATTTACACGTAAGGAAACTTTGTTCTCTCTGGGTACAGCACAGTCTGCCGAAAGATGCTGAAAATGTTGGATAAGGGGCAATCTCGGTATGTGAACAGCATCGTGACAGGTGACGAGACTTGGTTCTATATTTGCGATGTGCCGGCTAAGGCTCAAAACAAAGTTTGGGTCTTTGATGATGAAACACCTGTAGCTGTCAGAAAATTCCGATCTGTTAAGAACAAAATGATAGTTGTATTTCTCAAATCGAGCGGGATTGTGGAGCGTGTCGTTTTGGACACACAGAAGACAGTCACAGCTAAGTGGTATACGGAACAGCGACTGCGTAAAATCATAGAGTCTATGAAAACCTGCGGCCAAAGTCATGAATGAATACTTGGTACCTTCACCAGGACAACGCTTCAGCTCACCGCGCCAAAGCCTGCACCGAATATTTGACCACTAATGGACTGAAACTTATTGAGTACCCTCCTTATAGTCCAGATCTTGCTCCCTGCGACTTTGCACTGTTTCCGCATGTGAAAATGAATCTAAAAGGAAAACGGTTTTCTAGCGATGAGGACCTTCTGAGGACTTGGGACAACGAGTGTGTCGCACTCCCGGGTGAAACTTGGCATAGCGGATGGAAAATTGTATCGAATGTGGTAGAAATTACTTTAAACGAAGTATGAGAATTTCCAGAAATAATAATAATAATAAATCGTCTTTATTTAGGGGGCGAAGTTCAGCATAATGCTACTGTGCCACTTAATCAAAAAAAAAGAAAAACTGAAAAACAATATAAAAAACATGAATACATTTGATATGTTAGAAGTTTAAAAATGTAGGTGTATAAAAAATATGATGTATACAGGGTGACAGGTAAATAGGTGTAAAACATTTTAGGAGGTGATAGTACAGCTCCTTTGCTATCAAAATTAGTATATACCATACCCTATATTCAAAGGTTAAAAAGTTATGGAAGATTTAATTTTTTTTAAAAAACAACCCAGATTACAGAGTAAAATAGTTGAGATAAAAAAAAGTTAGTGATCAAACATTCTTTTTTTGGTGGTTTCAGGTTATTATTTAAATAAATAATTCTCATAAATTAAAAAACATGAAAACACTACTGAAAATGAATTTATTTTCATTTAAATGTTAAATGAAAATTTTTATTTTCAACTTTCACATTAAGAAGTCTTTTTTTGTCAAAAAAATCATAATATAGAAAATGTACAAATAACTGCAAAAACTTCCTCGTTTCATTAGGTTTCTAAAATGGTATAATAACATATCAGTAAGTAAACCATTTAACAAAACAATATTACTTTGCTAGAAAGGACCGCTAAGCGCATTTCATTGTACTGAGCAGGTAAACCGAGCCTTTCATGGTTCGACCCTTTTTGTTATTTTTTGTACCCTGTGCCGATATTCGGGTTTAAGTATTCGGAATCTATCGTCGCTCCTCGGAAGCAAGCTCTGCGTGTGTTATGAATTGACACAGCTGACGGATCAAGGAAAGGGAACTAACGCTTAGGTTAGTTAGTAGAATATCAACCTTTAACGCGGTAGGACGTACTTTTACTTTTTTTGATCAGTTTTAATAATGGCGAGTTACCGTAACGAAGAATACGCTGATATTCTGTTTTGTTATGGTTTAAGTGATGGAAATTCCGTTGAAGCCAGGCGAGAATACGAAAACCGTTTTCCGAATCGGCGAATACCGAGTCATCGAGTATTTGCTTCTGTGTACCAACGCGTCAAGGAAAGTGGACAGATTCATGAGAGACGTCATGATGCTGGTAGACCTCGGTTGTTTGACCACGAAGATCGAGAAGCAATACTGGAATGCTACGGCAGAGACCCGACGACGTCTACACGAGTTATAGCAAAGCAGCTTGGTTTAACTCAGTGGAAAGTTTGGTTCGTTTTGCATTCGGCGAGACTTTATCCTTTCTATTACAGACCGGTTCAAGTATTAGAAGAAGGAGATCCCGCAAGAATTGATTTTTGTGGATACATGCTTCATCGGGATCAAGAAGAAAACGACTATTTAACTAAAATATTGTGGACCGACGAGTCTAAGTTTGACAGAGAGGGGACAACAAATTAGCACAACTTACATTATTGGGCCCCACGACAGGCAAAACCCCACATGGCAAAGCCAAGAGCCCATCAAAGAAGATTTTCGGTAAACGTGTGGATGGGAATCATTCATACGTATCTAATTGGACCAGTTTTTTTGCCTGACAACCTGAATGGCGAATCCTATGAAAACTTTTTGAGATCCGAACTATGGGAGTATCTCGAAGACCTGCCTCTGAATATCAGGATGCAGATGATCTACCAACACGATGGCTGTCCCGCGCATTTCCGTCTGGCTGGACGAGAAATATCCTTGTCGCTGGATTGGCCGAGGTGGACCGACACCGTGGCCAGCGAGGAGCCCAGATTTAACACCGTGTGACTATTATTTATGGGGGCACATGAAGTCACTGGTGTACGCTGAGCCCATAGGCACTCTTGCACAGTTGAAAGAAAGAATTATTGCTGCTACTGACACTATCAGAGGACAACTAACTGGCCGCATCACGCGCACCAACATGAGAAAAAGACTACGGGCTTGCATAAGAAACGGCGGGCGTCAGTTCGAACAACAATTGCAATGAATTTTACCTCCATTTCATTATGGTATTTTACTTACCAATTGTAGTAACTTTTAGTCAGTTTTTAATATTCTGTAGTACAATTACAACTGTGTAAATAATCTAATCGTGTAACTTAACTGTAGTTTAAAATAATAACTATCCCATAGCTTACAGTTACATTATTTTCACAAAAACACTTTTTTATCAATCAGAGAGTTGTGAAAATAGGAGACAAGCCATTTGTAAATTTACTCCCTATTGTATTACAATACATTATGTTTAGTTTCATACAGTTTTTGTGCACTTATCATACCAATTTATGAAACAAGGATATTATTTAAATTGTTTGTACGATTTTTTGTATACTGATTTTTTTGTAAAACACCTTACTTACTGTAAAACGTTATTTGTTTTTCTTAGTTAAACATTTTTGAATGAAAATAAATACGTTGTTTGGTATTGTTTTCGAATCTTTTTTAATTTATAATAGTTAATTATTGAAATAATAACCCAAAACCACAAAAAACAAATGTTTAGTCGCCAACTTTTTTCTCTCTCGACTTTTTTACTCTGAGATATGGATTGTTTTTAAAAAAATCTTAAATCTTCAATAACTTTTCAACCTTTGAATATAGGGTATGGTATTATATACTAATTTCGATAGCAAAGGGGCTGTACTATCACCTCCTAAAATGTTTTACACCTATTTACCTGTCACCCTGTATAACAATATAAGTGAAGGCTATTCAATATTTCATGAGTTAAAAGTATAAAATTGTAACAGTTATACAAACAAAGGAATGCTATATTGGAGATAATTTTTTATGAGGTGACAAATTTTATTAGAAATGTGGAATACTCACTAAAAACCCCTCCTAGTACAGTAATATTTTATAGCATTTCGTCATAGCGGGCAGAGTGGCATTAGATATGAATTCCACTTTTATTAGCATAGACGTAGTTATAACATATATTCGTAGTTGTGCAGTGCCATGTATTACCAGAAGTGAAAACTGTGAGAGTGATAACCGCAAGCTGCCTATTGTCACCTAGGTATACTTCACGACAGACTTAGTGTTTGTTTATGTTCTTTTATCGATGGCCCTGAAAAAGCCAAAAGGTGGTAGGGCCTAGCGGTTCGAGTCGAGTTCATTTGTAGTACATTCAAATTATGTGATTTGCTATTCTTGTTTGGAGACAATGCAGTTTATTGTAGATTAGCTACATTCGAAGTGAACTATTTTACATTATTGCACATTGCTTAAATGTTAAATTTATACAGATGAACCAGTTTCCATCATTTCTTTAATACCCGAACCACCACGAAGACCTAAACACCCATGGGTATCGTGGGAATATAGGGGATAAAGGGAGGGTGGTCGCCACACCGACTCTAGCGGGGGAACACGTGTGCCTCCAATATGCACACATTTTGAACCCGCCTTAAGAGATCCGCTAGGAGGTACCACCTAGCGTTCGACAATCAGAGACCGTCTACTACCTATGAGACCTGTATCATACAATGTCCCGGTATACGCGGGTCGGTACCATAAAGAAGCAGAAAATATTTAAACATACACTATAAGCCTGTAGTGAACTATAAATAATAATCGAATGTTATGTGTTGCCAATGAAAAAAAAAATATATATACGATCCTCGTTTGAGGAGTTCATAATTGATAATTCACCTAAAACCTAGATATATTATGTAATCTACCGTTTCTCGTATGTGGAGGTAAGTTTTGCATTAGGCTTCGATGGGGATACAGGTTGGCCTTAATAGAACACGATTAAAGTAAATAAATGATTTTATTAAAAACTTTTCAATATATTAACAAAAATAAAACACAATAAATTTGATATTCATAATAAGAGGCGTCACTCTGAGCGACAGCAGGAATGTACCGTTGACCAAAAATTTCAAGGTCATTAAAGTAACATTTACACATTATACAGAATGTACTGCAAATACACTGTAACACCAAGATTGAAGGTACGATTTACTTTAGAAAGACGGTCTGAAATATTTTATATTTTTTTAAAAGGCATATCCAACACACACTTGTGGACGTCCCATTTTTTAACAATCGTATACATGGTTTACAGTATACAGTATTTTCCAAAAAGCCACCCCACCCTACTTATTTTTTAAACGGTTTAACTTAGCAAGTTGAATTTCGGGGTAATGCAATTGTTACATGAATAGCATATTTTAACGTAAAAATGGCAGTTGAAAATTTCGATATGCTGGACGCCATGAAAACGTTGTGGTATATCAATCTTCTTTTGGGATGGTCTATCTGTATACAAAATAAAATATGGAATATTCAGTTTAAGAAAACTTGACACATTTTGACATTTTTTAGTGTTTTGATAAGCTGTTGCGTTATAAGCAATGTAGAAACCGCTCAACTTTGACCGTCTGACAGTCCGCCATTTTGGAATACAGTGATTTTATGTTACAGCTTCAAAATAGGGACATACCATTCAAGAACAAGATGTTGCCTAGCAGCCGTCTTGATAATTTCAACTGCCACTTTTACGTTAAAATGTATTCATACATCAACATCATAATTCCTTCCGAATTTCACTTTGATCCGTAAAAAAGTAAATAGGAGGACTTTCTGGAAAGCACTGCCTCACGTTGAGTCTTTGACAATAGAAGGAAAAGCTTGTCTTTTCACCAAAAACTTAAACAAAAAATCGCACCTTCAAATGGGACAAACAGTGTCAGTTTTTAAACTACAACACAGGTGTTACACTTTTCTTGATTTTCCGGGTATATGATACCCCGTGGAATCACAGTATAACTACAAATATAATTATATATCTTCACATATAAATTCTTACCACATTCATAACATCAGACGTTTAAAGACCTTTCTTGCACTGTAGATCTGCTCATAATCCTTTTCAAGTTGCAGATATTCCTGCCTCATTACCGTTGGTTCTTCCCAAACTATCTCAACCTCAAAGTCAAACTAGATTAAGTCCAAATAAGTAGTTTTGAGATAATTGCGTTTTAAATATTTTTCTTGTATTGTATTATATGCGAATTAACATGATTTATAAAGCCGTGACGTCCTTATTATTACAGATAGGTGGGTCTAACAAAGTAGCAAATGAAAGTTCACAATACAGGGTGTTTCAGAACTATCGGATCAGATTTGTAGGGGTTATTCAGTGTAACAGTAGAAAACATTTGAGTATAGGGACCCATATCCGGAAAAGTGTATCTAGGGCACTAAGACGCGTTAAAATTTAGGAGACTTAATTGGACGAATTACAGCAGCATTTGAAATCATTCAAAACGAGTATCAAATGTTTAGTCAAGTCCGCCGAAATCATGTGCGACGTTTAAATCGGTGTATTCAGGTTGGAGGAAGACATTTAAATGCATTAAATCCTATTTAGGCAATTCATCGTTTTTCTAAATTTTAACGCGTCTTAGGGCCGTAGTGACACTTTTCCGGATATGGGTCCCTATACTCAAATGTTTTTTACTGTTACACTGAATAACCCCTAGAAGTTTGATCCCTTAGTTCTGAAACACCCTGTAATTATCATGACCTCAACATATAAAACTCATTTAAAGCAAAAAAAGCACTTTTAGTCTGGCCCGTAGCTACAATTCTGTATCTGCAACGCGATACAGATCCATTCAGTTTTTTCAAACCCTCTTCAACATACTCCTTTGTTGTCATAGGCCACATCCACTATAATTTGAGCGGAATATAAGTTGCTTTTTTAAGGCATCTCTATAACTAGCAAATCTCAAAATCTGTGATAGTGAGACTGAATATTGTTAACTTTTATTTGCTACTTTTAAGACCCACCTATCTCAAAACCACTTATTTGGACTTGACCTAGCCTGACTCTGAGGTTGAGATGGTTTGGAACGAACCAACTGTAATGTATTAATTATATAAAGGCAAGTCAGCCATAACGTTTTCTACCTGAAGCTAGCCAACCAAAGAGTAATTTTCGCATCCAAGAAATTATCCGAGATCTATGAGAATTTATCACAGCTATGTTCTTCCTCTCCGCACTGATTCGTAATCTACTTTGATAAAGTTGATGTCTCATAGATGGCGCCAAATGCTAAATACTAATATAGTTGGCTACAGTACCATTTATAGGACACAACCCTTTTCCAAGTAGATTTCTAATTTCATTTCATTTACTCTTGAATAATTTTTGGGACGCGGGATTATATTATATCTATCTTCAGCTAGAATTCGTTAGTTACAGAAATAACCTAATTATTCGTTTTATGTGAATTCAAGCATTCGATAATCAGGATGATATACAGATAAATCATCAGAGGTCAAATATAAAATAGGTAATGGTGAACATAGGAAATATCACTGAATTTGAAAAAAATGAGCATTTCAGTGACCGTGGGCAGTTTGCAATAATTTTTTTTCTGTCCCTTAGCTATCATTTGTTTCTTTGATTAATGTAGTTGAATACTTAAAAGTAATATGCATACAATATTGCGCTAAGTAGCAATGTTTCTGATATCGTAATCTTGAAGTTAGACTAAAATGAGGTTTTTCTGGGATAGTGCTGTAACACCCAATAGGCAGCAAAATATACATCACTATGAATTTTACTAGTTTAATGATTGCTTTCAAGTTCCAAGTCGCGCGATGTGTTGAAGCAAAGGATAGATCATTTGTCAATTCAGCAACTTAGTCAGGATTGCTTGTTGGAGCATACCTCAAGTGTCTATACAATTAATGACAATGGATCTATTGCAATTGTGATAGAAAACTTATGGTGCAGGAAATATCTTCGAATCTGCACTAAAACTACATTGTTTTTTCCAAGTTGATAGTTTTTCGAGATATAAGCGATTTATTATATTAAAAATTACGAAATGTGCCATTTTTGACCCTGAAAAAATTATGAAAAAATTCCAAAGCATTTAAATTAAAAAACATGGTTTACAACAACAACACTCCCTAAAATACTTTAGGATTTTGTTAATGGGTGTTTGAAGTTTTTTGTAGTGGAAGATGGCACATTTTGCTCTCTGTTAAATCTTAGATCGGTTATATCCCGGGATTTTTTTATTTTAGAGAAAAGTTCATGAGAAACCTGTTTGTTCAGAATAACTCAAATAACATTAAAACAGACTGGTCGGATGAAAAAAAAAACAATTTTGCAAAGAAAGGAGTCAAAATAACTAGTTACTTGTCAGTGTTACTTATGTTACTTATAAGTAAAGTCAAGTAATCGTGCGGAAACTTAAGTTTGTTTTTATCTTCTTATCTTTCTTTGTATTTGCTCATGGTAGGTAGCCATAGCTGGCCTCTGAACTGTTGTTGGTTGATATCTCATAAACACGAGGACTTCCGATCAAAGCCACAAATGTGCCTAGTGGCTTCTAGTTGCATTTCCCTTTCCTTCCTTATTTTCCTTCGGGATACACCCATATACAGATGTGAAGGCCATATGTTTTTTTTTCTCCAAACACTAATAAGTTTGGATGTATGTAGGCTATCCGGCCTTTCACAGAAGACTTTTGAACAATCGTATATCAACTGATATAACCTCATTTTACAAAATAGAGCAGGCTTCACGATTCATCAAACGTCTCAGTCCAATATTTTGAAAACGATGCTACTAAGTACGATTTTTTACACATTACCTATATCTTCAACAGTACTTAATACAAGAAAAAAACATTAGCCAGTACTATAACTCTGAATACTGCTCAAACAAAAAAAATATCAAAAAAGGTTACAGGGACTTGAAAGAACAATCTAATGGTGACAAAGACATCGATTTTCAAGATAAACTTGAAAATTTGGTAACAAGATGTCGTATGACCTTGACCAAGACCTTCAAGATCATTTGGAGGTCAACTTGAAAATTTAAATGGAACTGTAATGTATACCCACAATACAAAGGACGGAACATTTTGTGTTTTAATCTTAGTTTGACCTTGAAAATACATTGAAATTAATTCACCTATAAATCACCTCGTGGTCATGGTCAAGGACATGTTTGAATGTAATGCGAGCCTATTATTAAATTTTCAATTTGACCTCTGAAAGACCTTGAAGGTTATGGTCAAGGTCACCAACAGATTGTTCTCTCAGAACCTTGCAACTTCTTATTTGAGCATTTTTTCTGTTCACGCGGTATTTTTTATATAGAAGGGGTTGGAAACTTTTGAAACACCCTATATGTTCACCATTAAGAAGTTTTTTACTAGAACCTAGTGTCGGAATAATATCATTGAAGATCAACCTTAATCAATGATAATACATCAACCGAAATAGCACCTTTTGGCTTAAACTCACAAAGGATTGGTTTAAGAAATTCGTCATCGGACCCAAAAAAAGACAATTTCTTTAAGAAATACTTGGACGGTGACAGAAATGTGCCATCAATATGAACAATTAACAACTATTACTACATGATGTTTAGGGATGACAAGGAACCATACTTTCTTATTCTAGGCCGAAATCAATCCTCAAAAAACATTGAATGCTGCAAAATATCAAGTAACATCTAAACCCTTGCAAGAACCACAATAACATCAATACATTTTTATAGTTTTCTTTTTATTAACAATATAGTTGAATTTTCGATCACCCTGTATATATCATACGTTATTAATCTACTATTACAGCAAAAACATTTAAATAGATCTAACAAACAAAAGGTGCTATTTTTCAAGAGTCAAAATATTTCAATTATTTCACAAAAGTTCGACTAGCATTTTCTCAAACAGTGAAAATAGAGCAAATAATTGTTACTGAAGTTTCAACAGTTTTAAGAATCATTTGCATACAATTTATGCAAAAGCACGTTAGGGTTGCACGTGAAAAATACCCCTTGTTTCCGTGAAAAAGTCATAGTTCTCAATGGTGTGACGCGTTTGACAGATTCGATCGTCTTTATTAACAATATTCACCAATTCATACCAATTTGACCAAATACTAGAGCCTCAAAACTTTCAATTATATCATTCTTTCATGAACTGAGATTTCTTCCTTTTCATTTCTCAAAAACTATTGTTATACCATAATTCGCAATAGGTAATAACATCGATTGACGTATTCTACCTGAATATCTAACCATAATTACACTGTAATTCGACGTCAAAAAAGCTATATGAAAGCTACAAGCGCCATCTATGACGCAGTAGCAGAACAGAAAAATGAATTTAGTAAGCTACTTTGCAAAGAGCGTTTCGTTCTGCAAGTGTCATAAATGGGGCTAGGATTTTCAATTGCTTTCTGAGCGTTCTAATATCTGTAGGCATTGGTTAAAGTATTCCACCTGAAGATATTCAATTAAAATGGCATTAAGAGAGGCGCCAAAAAGGGATTGAAGACCATAGCACCATCTGTGAGCTAGTAGAAGAACCAAAGAGTCTCTTTTCAAAGTAGATTTTTAAATTCATTTTTGTGCTCTGCTACTGTCCCATACATGGCGCTAAGATCTTTCAAATGTCTTTCTGGACGTCGCAAAGACGTCGTTGACCATTTTCAGGCAGAATACGTTAATCAATAGTTATACTTCAGTTTGAATCACGTTTTCGATTGGTTATAAAAATAATGCATATACCATTTTATAGACAATGACTTCAGCTTCATATGAAAACCGTTTTAAGCAATTCTTAAAAAGAGGAAAATTATATGCAGAAGGATTCTCAAAAATATTCGAGCGCTAAACTCATTCTTGTGAAATTTTTTTTTATTCCACACATCTTCGACCGCCTCGATTCCCACGGTTTTGCAGAAACCAAAATCTGAAATGGACGTCAAACAAATCTGTCAAACCCGTCCGCTCAACACAAAACGCGCACAAATAGTAACTTTATAAAGCATCAGCAGCCATATTTACTATAAACACACCCAACATACAATTCAGCATTCAACAAAAAGGGCTCCAGAGTCAGTGTCATGCTGGCGAATGTCCAGCCCTTTGAGGGTTCCCGTGGAAGCCTATGGGCGAGGTGACCATGGCTTGAGGAGACGTGACCATCGCTTGAGGGGACATCAGACTCTGGTGCATCGAAAGGCTGGCCATCGCTGACACCGTGTCCTGAAAAACAAAAATGACGTCAAGTAGGTTGACTCTAGCACCTCCGAGAAAAAGTTAGCTACGAACACGTATAGTAAAAAATTGAGCGGATCATATCCACAGCATAGGAAACACACAGCAGCCTATCCCGCAGCCATCCCCGTCTAGAATTACTTCTTACGAAATTTGACCTTGACGCTCGGGCGTATTAGGGGTGGGGGGCAGCGGGTTGTCATCAGCGACCCCCCTTCTCTCTAGCTCGGCAAAAATTATATGAAAAAACGTTTTTAATAAAAATTAAATTGTACATCAACATGGTTCTCCTCAAACTGAATCAATATCTATTAGACGGGAAATTATTAGGATCAGTTGAAATAAGTAACCTGTTATTTGATATTTTATGAAATAAAATACTATATGATAATTTCAAGGCTTACCCAGAAAAATTCGTTTTTTCAAAATAATTAGATTTACAATATTAATGTATGATATGCTATAATATTTGAAATCGAAATTCAAAACTATTCAAAAATGGCATACATAAAAAAGTCAAAGTTGAGACTGGGGATAAGATACGAAAGATCATATTAATATTCTACTTATACCGCCTTGCAGACGTCAGAAAGTGGCAATGTTAGTGCAGTTTATTATGAAATCCTATTTAAAATAAATTCAGAAAAAATTAGAATCGTTTTTGGAAAAATTCGTTGCCTTTTCCCTGCATCCCCGTAGATACTGGAAGTGTCCAATATTTTAAAATGAATTTTCTAAAATATATAATTACGCATCTTTGCTAGCATTCAACCGACCTGTATCTCTTACCGTTTCGAAGATGACAATGGCAAAAATATGACAAATTTGTTTTTCAAATCACTCTAGATGAAACTAGGTAAATATTATAAATATTGTATAAAACTATTTTTGGCTATATGACGAAATTTCAGGTAATAGTGGAAAAACAACAAAGAGAAATTATTTCCGGAATTAGTACAATGTCCCCAGCTATATCGAAACTTCTTCGTTTGAAGTGGCATATTTGAATATACTCAAAATGTTGCTATATTGTTATGAATCACCCTGTAGAGGGCAATATATTTTCTAAATAGGAAACGATTCCACAATTTTTGTAAATTTACTAAAAACTCACCCTGCATGCCTAATTTGTTGCAAACGTTACGTCGCTGGATAGCTTGAGCATTTATGTCTTTTTTTATGTTAATTACTACAAAGGCTTTAACTTTTGGCTGCTATTTCATATTTACTTTTATGCACTCTATGGCAGCGAACTTGACATACCTATTATTTCTAATTTCTTTTATCTATAGACATACCTTTGAAGTTTGGAAAAAAATAAGAATTTTTTACTTCTAGATGCATTCACTCTAAAGAATATTATAACTCCTCTGTAAAATCCTTCTATGCAATTTATTCTACAGCAGGGTTCACTTTTGGCTAGTTAGTCTGATCATATAAGTATTGTGACGTTTTCAAATATATTGCAACAGCAGTTTCCCGATTTTTCCACTCAGATTCCACTTCACACATTTTCGAATCGCACACCTCTTGTTGTGATTGGAGTCACACAGCAGTGAATGTTTAGCATACATCTGAGTATTTTGGAGATTTTTAGGATTTACCGAACCGCCTCCCCACACCCCGAGATTGCTACCACCGCTCTTCAAAAAGTCAGGTACACACATTCTCTTCCTCCTGAGAAAAACTCGTGCGGACGCACATGAACGTTGTTTCGAGTAACCTCGCGCAAATGACGATCCACGGCAGTACGTCAGCAACTACCGACTGCGACCCATCGACCTGACCGCGACGCACGCATCGCATTGTATCCAGAGACTGGCAGTTGTCATTCTACCGTAATGGATACTCGTGAAAAATACCGTAATTGTACCAGATAGGAAGTCGCTGCTAGTCTTCTTCGCTCCAGGTCACTGGCAGAGATCGACTTGGCACTCTGAATTCCTGCATGTAGAGGCTTCTGTAGGACGCCATAGGAAGAAGGTAGCAGGTAGCATGCCACGTGTCTTCGAATTGCGGTTGCTAGTTGCTTTCAGTGAAAACGGTCCCAATGAGAAAGGTTTATACTCAGTTTTTCTGATATTATTGCAATATTTTAATTCAGAAACCTGATTATACTCTCCGGAAGGTTTTTGATGTGCTCAATCCGAATGCATGGTCCGAATCTCTCAATTGGATCTAGTTTCCGAGATATAATAAACTAAAAGCGAGTTTTGCCTATATTTGAAGTTATGTAGCATAACAAATAATTTTCTTATAAAAAAAAAACAGCTCAAGCTCAAGCCTTGACCTTTCAAATGCAGTTGAGGTTTGTCTAAATTTCACTATATTTGATACTCGTTATTATTACGTGTGCATCAAAGTTGATAATTGGATTATGATACACCACACCAAATATTTAATAACAAGTTGATGAATTTTTGTGAAATAAGACCCGCCAACTAAAAAACCCATAAATCCTCGAGACTAAATCCATAAAGTTTCTGAAACTCACCCAAACCTCAAGCCTACAACTCTCCCTACCCTATCAAGGCCGAGTGTAACGTTCGTACTTTCGAATGCACACTTTTTTCAATAAAAAATTACTTTTCTCTGATAAAATCCTAACCGATCATATCCCATCGAAAGAAAAATATATTCATGTGAACTCAATGGGATGGGCTTGAACTTTGAGATGATGCCCAAGGTTTTTCGAAAAAAGTAATTAACCATGCTACTCTATAAATATAGTCAAAAATCGCTATTTTGCACTTTTAGGTTCGGTTGTCTCACAAACTAGAGCCAATTGAGATATTAGAACCACGGATTTGTATTCAGCGCATTAAAAACCTGGTTTCTGGGTGCGACTCACTTTTGTTGGCTTGTGTAAAATAATAGTTATACTGACCTTATCCTCCTTCTCAGTCCTCATAGCTTCATCCAAACTCCATCCAGCTAAAGAAGTAGCAGCTGCGTCCACCAAACACGGCCAATGCCTTCGATGCGCTTGTACCACCGCCCGCATAGCACGTACTGCGTTAGGGGCGGGCACCCTGGCAGCCTCTCCTGAAGTTAGGGGCGTGGGGGCTTCCCCTAGAAGCACCCGCACGCACTCTTCGGCCGAGTCACATATTGAGGGGAGGTCATAACCACCTTCTAGAGCTAAGACCACACGACCGTGGGCTAGGCGCATTAGCTGGTGGGTCATGTGACTGAAAAAAGAAACAATGAATCGTTGTTTAAATTTCAAATTAGTCCAGGTCCAGGAAGTACATGTCGTCATGCCCAAAATTATATCAAAATTTGTAACAATTTGTTTTAGTTAAAATTGGTTCCTTCACTCCGGTCAATGTTTTTTGAGTTCTTTTTTTGTGGGTCATTCTGAATAAAAAAAGATTATTATGAAAATTTCTCTTAAATTGATGGTTTTGCCATTTTTGACCCCGAAATACAATATGAAAAATTGAATGATGCCAAGTCGCTTGTAAATCTGACGCAGAATATACATTGAGCATGCGCTTGATTAACAATTAAAAAACAAAGGTTTACAATGAGAATTACCTCTAAAATTCTTTGATGCTGTTCAAATGATATTTATGAATTTTGGTAACATTAATATTTTGATCTTCTCATATTATTTGAGGTTGAAGACACTTTTTTAATTTCAAATCGCTTAGTTCTCGAAAACTATAAACTTTAGAGAACAGTTTATAACATTGTTTGTTCAAATTGACTTAAATTTAACCTAAAAAGGTTGGTGGGGTGAAAAAAAAATGTGAAATCCAGATTTTTTAAAAGCGGCCCATTTTGAATTATGCAAAAAAACGGTGGCGAATATTTTTCCCATCAGATGTGAAGATATTTCTTGGAATAGTTATTTGTCAATGTTACTTATGACAAAACAGGTTTTTATGAACTTTTCTCTAATATTATTTAAATGTTATTAAAGTTCCTAAACATTCTTCAAACCCATTAATAAAATCCCAGAGTACTGGAGTGCAACTCAGTATACTCCATGATATTTTGGCCAAATGAAACCACAAATGTATATATTACTTTTTACTGACATTTCGGCCACAACAGAGGCCTTTTCAAAGGTACAAATTATTGACAACGACTATGTAGTTTATGTTTATCTGCCTTTCAGATGCCAGCTCATTTGTTCTCGCCACACAAACTTCGTTCATTCTGCTGCGCTATCAGTGGCGGAATTCACATGACTGGATTTCAGACACAGTCACCGACCACTGTCTGAGCAAACCTTATATAGTTGTATTGCAACAACAAACTGAACGGTCCTGTATATTTTCTGAAGTATCTCTCGCATTTTGGTTTCATGAACGAAGCAGATGAAATATTAGTAGTCGAAGATTGCATAACAGTCAACCGGTATGTTGCTACAACAGTTCTTGGGTTTTCGCTTTCGGGAAGTCGTTTTGCGATTTCGGGGCGATGAGTCTGGTGCATCCTAGACAAAAAATAATGTCATGCTCGCTTGTCGCTTGTTTTTTCTTTGTGCGATCTCGTCGAGGTACAGGACCGTTCGGATTATTTTAGAACCACACTGCATAGTAGCGAGAAAAATCGAATGAAATGTTACCTTGAAGGCAGATGAATATGAATATTATAATAGGGTAAGTTCCAGGTGTTCAATCAGCTCAGTATCTAATGAAATACTTACCCAAAGCATGCAGGCGACACTCTGTATCCACCAAGCGGTGCTAAATGACCCTCCGTGGCATCGAAACCAGCGGAAATTAAAATCATATCCGGATCGAATTCTGTAGCAATCGGTACGACTATACTTCGAAATGCGGCCAGGTACTCAGCGTCGCCTAAAGGTGGGTTTAGACCACCTGACCAGGCTATGTTCACGTTATAGCCTAAGCCTGGAACCAAACAGTGGATTACATGAAGAAAGGGAATGTTTTTTCTCGCGAAAATTAGTGTAAATATACATGAGTATTTTAAGGTACCAGAAAGTAGAGAAAAGACAAAATATCTCGAAAAATACGTTTCGTAAAGAAAAATGTTGTGTTATACGGTTGTAAAGTTTGAAAAAACACGTGCTGACCTTGAACGTAATATTGACCTACAAGCTCATTTGAGGGTCAAAACAGTGTTCTTAAATTGAAACCCCTATTGACAGCGGAAATGAAAAGAACAAGAAACTACATGTCAAATGTCCATGACCTAGACTATGGACAACAAGACCATTTCAAGATCCAATGAATTTTTGACAGGAAACGTCTATTTTTAATTAAAAAAAATTAAGTTCAAGTAAATCCTTGATAATGAACCATGACCTTCAAGGTCATTTTATGATCAAATAAATTTTCAAGTACTTATATAAAAAAGCGAAGCATTGAAATTAATTTATATTTGCATTAAAATGTTTGATAAAAAGTGTTTCCAAAAGAGACTATTGCATTTCTTTCTGCAAAACCAATCTCCTTCTCACTAATGCGAAACGAAAGATCTACACTTTACGCTACTTCCAGGTAAGCGTAGCCGCGGATTTAGTCTAGTACTGAATAAAAAAATCATACTCCAAAATAAATATATATTTTTTACTACTAGCCTGAGGAATCGCCATTATTTACCACATTCCTTTAAGTGGAAGTTATATTTTGAATATTACTAGCAATTATTGTTTACTACAAGCGACTATGGAGCCTTTTTGCTAACTGAAATTGTTGTAGTTGATTGTAGTTATTTATCGCATTATATTGTCAGCTTGAACATGCTACTTGATAGGTGGTAGTATTCGAAAATTAGTAGGAAACAAATGTTGTGTCGACGTGAGTAGTATCCTCTACTTCTGTTGGACTATATCATGTAGCAGCAGCGTCCCTCTCGTACGCACCGTCCTGTGATGCAGACATTGCATGTGCATTATTCGGGCAGTGTTCCGGAAGTTCAGAAAATTCTCAGACATATTTTAAACTCCAATATATCAGAATTAGTAGTTAAAAAACAGTATTGATACCTCGGTGGACATGGTCATTACTATCATCGCAGATTATATTTCTCGTCGCAATGCTTCTAAGCTTATAAAAGTGCTCAGTCAATAATAACATCCTTCTTCACCAAGGTATGTAATGACTATAACCATCAAGTATTAGAATTAATATCAAATCTATCAAATGTAAGTTACGATGAATGGAATTTTTTTCAGCATTTGTTTATATCAAGTGAGTACACTCTTCCTCATTTGGAGTCCGAATATTCGGTGTTTTGGTCAGTATCGTAGCTGGATATTCTGTATTTAGCATTTAGCAAAGTGAATATCCGTGGAATCTCTAGTAAATACTCAGATACCTGAAAAATTCTGAAAATTTTCTCCAACAAAAAAATCAAATTTCCTTCATTCAAACTTTTAACAAGTTAATGAAACTCGGCATACTTGGGTAATTGGGGACGATGTTTTAGAATATGGCCGAGAAGCTCTGTTTTATGTTGGCAAACGTGCTTCTGTCGATATCAGCGAAAAACTGCCACATTATTCGTGATCTACGCATTTAATTTACTCAAGAAACGGAATTTGGTCGATATTGCATAACAAAATTTCGGAATTTTTTTCAAGAGTTTCGAAATTATAATCTCTCTACTTCTGTAACTCATTAAATGGGCATGTTTACATAAACTTTTTATGCAAGTGTTTATTTTTGTTCTAGAAATATCCCCACTGTTGCTTAGCTTCCCCCAGCGTATTAGTCGAAATACAATCTTACCAGCTCCCGTGCCACACTCTGAAACGGCCCCAGTTCCCGGGAAAAAATTCCCGTCGTCGTGTCGATGCATCGAGATGACCAGCACCCTCGGATCGTCGTAGAAAATCTCTTGGGTGCCGTTTCCATGGTGGACGTCCCAGTCGAAGATGAGTATCTTATTCACACGGTGTTCCCTTTGCAAGACACGGGCAGCTATCGCTACCTAGACACAAATAGAACCAATATTAATAAATCTGAACCATAGAGGAATGCGTTGATTTAGTTAACTTAAATGTTATTAGATAAACAAGTTTTCATTCGCGCAAAGCGAACCTCTTTCAGTTGCCTAAATGTATTCTTATTCTTTTGGAATCCCTTTTCAAGTTTGAATAGGATAATGAGAAAACTAATAATGGAGTATTTTTGTTAATCTATTGGTGCCTTTCAGATTTCAGAACAAGATGGGATGGAAGAAAATAGGGAGCAGAACAAGAAGTGTACGTTTGCGATGTTTGTCATTTATAACGCTATTTCCTCGGGGTTAGTAACTATCGAACTAACTGCCCCTCTAGCGCAGCAACTCATCGACCGCCGCCGCCTAAAGGTGGAACAGTTACCCTGGGCAGCTTCAGTGAAGAAAATAATTCATTGATTTGATGCTTAACCCTCAAAGGGTCAGACTCGAGATACTTACTTTTTTCTTTCTACATCTACTACTTTTTTTTGTAACTCGTACTCCCGACAGGGCAGTATTTATGATTAAAAGCAAGACACATACTAGTATATTAGCAGCAAAGTGTACACTTCATGCATGGTCGGGATATCACAAGTTTTATGTTGTATTAGTAAATGAAATACATCTCTTTCTGAATCTAGCTATCCTAGTGCTAGAGTGGAGGAGGGCAATCGGTTAACTCGGGGTTGAACGGAATCAAAAGCGGTTGAAAAGCAACGGTTAAAGCTTAAACAGTCTGCGCTCAAAATAGCAAGCGATAATTGTGCGTTGCGATAAGTCCAAAGCGATGCAAGGTTACAACAATAAGGATATGTTCAGGTACAGATTAAGACCAGTCGTTTATTTAACCCGCGTCTACCTCAAGCTCTGTTTGCCTCATTCTCTCTTGGATTTCAATCTACATCTCAGGGAAGTAAGCACGCTGTAGACAAGGATGTGCCTCCCTGACTTGTTTCTTAAAGCCCAAAACTGTTATAAAAGTCAGATAAAAACTATCTCTGAAACGGAGCTGGTTAAGCTGAACACCCTTGAAATTCACCACGTTACTGGTATGGAAACTGGCAACGGGCTATGATGCACGTATCTCAACCTCAAAGCAAAATAAATATACAAACATTTATTTTTCAAATAAAAACTGCTTACAGTTAAGAAATAATTTCTTGGCCCACTTGGCTTTTAGCCTGTTGCGCCGGTCAGAAATTATTTGCCCTGCTTTTGAAAATACGCGTTCACTTGAAACTGACGCCGCTACAGTACTCAAATATTTTTTTCGCCAGTTGAAGTAACTTTTTATAGAGCAAATGTCTAGACTTCCACCATAATAGATGTCTTTCCGATCTTCTAATGTTTGGTTCCTCTAGGTACATGCGTATTTCCATTATAGCCGTTGCTGTAGGACTAACAGAGGATGCATCATTGAACGAATTGTCAAAGTTTTGCCAAATTAAGTTGGATTTTTTAAGTGTGTCATTCAGGCTAAGTTTGTTCTGGATTAGTACCTGGATTGATTGATTTTGACGAGATGAGTTCTGCTTGTTTTTTGTTAAGATTCGCCACTATTTCACCTTGTAATGAATCTTTAACTTTTTTTAAAGAGTCTGGCGATGAAAATGCTTTTGATTAAACCGCGGATCCAATAAGGCTGCTGTGGCAGTGATCAGATTGTACTCAATTTTATCGAACCTGCTTAGAGTGGATTCGAGTAAATCGGCTAGCAGTTGTCGAGCAACTAAAGTTTTTATTTCGTTATTTAAATTGTTTTAGGACATAAATAAGGCCCGTTAACACGTTAGTTATTTTCGAAATTGTTACAGCTTTTTCTGAACTAATTTCGGTAGTTATTTGCTCAAATAGCTCTAAAATTTTACAAAGCTCGCGCTGCACTTCTCACTCGTAGGCCTGTTAACACGTTAGTTATTTTCGAAATTTTTACAGCTTTTTCTGAATTAATGTCGGTAGTTATTTGCTCAAATAGCTCTAAAACCGCTACATCAAATCATATGTAGAATTTCACATGGTCGGACAGTCGTTTTTCAATTTTAATTGAAGAGAATCAGGAAAAATTCGTTTAAGCTTTTCTAATAATTTTTGGTTAGCTTTTGTGTTACGATTGAAATATTCAGCTATAAGTTTCAGCTTGCTTCTTATTTGGTATACTTCTGGCAATTTAATTCCATGTTGCACAATCAAATTGATTGAGTGTGTGAAACAAGGAACATGGTTAACATGGTTCCATTTACCTAATCTGACTGCACCTACAATATGTGCTGCATTATCTGATACAACAAATTGGGCATTATCCTGAATCTCTCATTCTGAGGTAACACATTTTAATTCTGTGCATACATTTTCAGAAGTATGTGCTTGGGGATATGCGAAACAACCTAGCAAGCAAGAAACAAGCTTGACTGAAATAAACTGAGCGGTGACGGACATGTAACTCTCATTGGCAGAGGATGTCCATCCATCAGTCGTGAATGTTACATGACTGACGTTTTGTAACACTTCATTCAATTTATTTTTTGCTGAATCATAATAATATTTCTCTCCCAGAAGCGAATTCTTAACAGTATTTCTACTAGGAGGTATACATTTACTGAAGGTTCAAAAAAACCTAGTAAATCAAGAAACCCTTCATCATTCACAATATTAAAAGGTTGTAAGTCTTTAATTATCATACTGAGTACCAGGTCATTGATAGTTTTCTGACGATGAAAGGATACAGGACGCAAAACGAAGCTTGACATTGTAGTTTGCATAGGGCGACGTGTTGTCCTTAATACATTTAAGGTCTTCTGATGAAACAGTAAAGCAGCCTGTGGATTGGATGTTGAACAAGATGGTTGTGGATTTGCTAAGCATGCATTAAATCCGGTCGATAATAATTTAATACTTATGTTTAGGCGTAATATAGATACATACCGCTGCTCCCTTCATGTTCGTTTTCTAAACGGGCGGCTTTAATTTTTTGTGGATTTGTATCCATATCTACTGCAGGGTGTTTCAGCCTGAGATAATGTTATCTTAAATTACTGGTTGTCCCCCGGTTCTATGACCCTGGTTCATTTTAACTCCGTTTGTTCATTGCTTATGATATGCTTACTAAACGTCTAAAATCTTAGCTCAGTATCTCTACCCGCTGCGAAGATATAATTTTTTTCAATTTCGTAAATAAAACTTCATTTCCCTGTACTTCAGTAGGGGAGCATCTTTGGACCAATTTTTTATTGGTAGTTTTTTTCAGTTATTTTTGGATGTACTTTCAACCCTAGGAATATTGGCATGTCTTTCTGTCTTCAGTGTTCGTAGTGAAAAATCTATGCATGACTCGCTACGCGCCCCCAAGTAATAAAAGTGCCACCCAAAGTGCCCCTACATCTCAAACTAGGTATGTAATGTATTATTTTTAAATACAACTAAAATTTATGGACGTATTTCTTAAATCAATAGAAATATTTGATTTGGATGTGGACTTACCGAATTAAAATAACAAAATCCCATCGCCTGTTGGGGTTCTGCGTGATGTCCTGGCGGCCTGACTATCGCGAACCCGTTCCTGATATCACCTGTCCAGGTCCGCACCGCGAGGTCCACAGTGCAACCAACTGCCATACGAGCAGCTGGTGCTGTGTATACTTCGTTCCATGTTGTATCTGTATCCACCTAGAAATAAAATAGCACCTTAATTCATGTTCAATCCTTCTTTATGTTATGTAAATAATTATTTTTCGTACATTATTTTCATCGTTATTTTTTGTTGTGGTATTACGAATAAACACGATCATTTGTGGATACCAGAAAATCGTCAAAGAAAACGATTTACAAGCATTGTAGACACAACATACAGGACCGACTCAGCTGCTGCTTTCATCTGTCCGGCCCCAGACACCCAACCATGGAACGCTGTTTCGTGCTTTTTGGCAACTGATCAGCATGGTTTAGGCTTGGTCTCTGGATCAACGAACGAAAGCATAGCAACTATCCTCTATCATCTATTATCAGAATCGACCATCGAGAGTGTAAAGCAGCTACTAGTTGAAACTGTAAAGATCTCAGGTCTCTGAAAACAGATGCTACTCTATTCTATAGAAGGCCATTGCTGCTTTGTTCTGTGAATACTTAGTATTCCAACCACTTGACAGTCGACCGAGATAATGGTGTAGTGCGACATCCCTGGACGTAGCGAAAAACGTCGTTATGGGCCAGAGGGCATAAGGGTATCTCCATTGTCTGATTGTTCACATTAGTAGGCGACGACGGTCAGATTTTCACCTTATTGCACGCAAGGTTTTGAATTTTTCAAATGGCCATACCCACTTTTGTTTGCTTTCCATTTCGTCTTACTCCAAGACTAGACCTACGACGCGCTGTTTGCACTTGGTCATGGCTGTAGAAAGCAAATAATGTCCATTTCAGGAATGTCATGGTTGAAAGTTATTCAAATCCGCAATTTTGCTTTTATACAGGGTGGCGCAGAGGAAACGCACGCAAGATAACTTTGTTTCAGTTACAGCTAAATAAAGTAATGATAGTGCACTTTTAAACTAATGATGGTAAATAACGTCACTCAAGTGTCGCCCTGCTTCGCGCTCGCACATCTCCAACCGCTCTTGAAAGTTGTGCATTACACGTAAAATCGTTTCTTGTGGTATTCTTGCAATTTCTTGACGAATAGCAATTTTCAGTTCCTGTAACGTACGAGGCTTGTGAGGGTACACTTTATCCTTAAGGTAACCCCACAAAAAGAAGTCGCATGCGGACAAATCTGGGGAGCATGGGGGCCAAGGGACATCGCCGAAATGGGAAATCACATGTTCAGGAAACATCTGTCGAATCCATTCCATTGATGCTCTCGCTGTGTGAGCTGTGGCACCGTCTTGTTGGAACCACAGCTCTCCCATGTTTACTTGTTGCCGTTGAAGTTCGGGTAACAGAAAATTTTGTAACATGTGAACATAACGTGCTGAAGTAACTGTTACTGCTCTTTCTTCCTCTTCAACAAAGTAAGGACCAACGATACCTAATTTACTGATTCCGCACCACACTGTTAATTTTTGACTATGCAAGGGTCGTTGGTGTAGCTCTCGTGGATTTTCGGCCGCCCAATAGCTACAGTTCTGCTTGTTTACATATCCTGTTAAATGGAAGTGTGCTTCGTCACTCATCATTATGACGACGTCAGGATCGTCAGCAAAAATGGCCCGCATTCTCGCACAAAATTCTCTACGCTGTGCAAAATCGCTTTCCGTTAGCTCTTGCACGATCATTATCTTGTACGGATGATATTGTAAATCGTCATGCAGAATGCGTTGTAACGACCGACGGGACATACGCAGAGTTGGAGCTTGGCGCCTAGTGGACCGTTGGGGACTATCAAGGACCGCTCTTCTCACTGTTTCGATATTGCCTGGAGTCCGCACGGTACGGGGAAGGCCAGGTGGCTTCCTCTTCATTACGGATCCAGTACTTCGAAATGCTTCAACCCATCGGAGTATTGTGTTTCGATCTGGAATTGGCCCGTGGCGTTCAACATTGAACTGTCGACGGAATAAACGTTGCACGATCACTACAGAATCATCGTTTCGAAAAAATTGCTCGACGGCAAACACACGATGCTCCGTCATCCACGGTGCCATGGCTGAAACTGCATCGCATGTGTTCTCTGCTGGCGGTGCGGCGAGGTCATATCCCTATTCTGTGCGAAATACCATTCGGTCAGAAAACATGCGTTTCCTCTGCGCCACCCTGTACAATTTCAATATACCCAGTGTCACTCGCTATGTCCAGATAAATCTAAAGTCACCTCATATGTCAAAATCTATCGCGCCGTTTGGCCTGTAGCTCGTGAAATAGACTTTTTGTATGCATACCCACGCGCGAAGAATATATCCCTCCTTCTAACGCAGTCGGGTAAACATTTCAGGCATTTCTATAAAAGTATGGCCAACTAAGTATGCGAGGTACTGTATTTGGGAACCTATCCGTCGTAGAGACTTGCGGCAAAAGAACTTCTTACTAAAACGGCCAAGAGAAAAACCTGGAAAACAGTGATGTTTATGTGAATTCAGCTATATTAACCTATCAAAAAAATACCTGATCTTTAAAGCCGATAATAATGTAAACTACGGTTCACAATATTTTGAAGGCCACCAACATTTATTTGAATTTAACTTTTTTAATTACTTTTAGAATGCACCCATATCATTTCCGCGTTGCTTGCTTGAAGTTCTGTACCAAGAGCGGTGGAGTTTAAATGTGTAGTGTGGCATACTGGGAGGCAGAATACATAGAGCGTGATGGTCAGCATTTCGGGCATGTACGGGGTTATTAAAAACTTTTCTTTTTTAAATCGGTCCTTTTTAGGGCCACATCTTAATATGATAAAAAGAAATTCCAGAAAAATAGGTCAAAAAAAATAAAAAATTAAGGGATTTCCGAATAAAATTTTCTTTGACCTAAATTTTAGGTTAGGAACAAGATATTAAGATGAGGTTTTCGCGAGCTTGTTTAGACATCATTTCGCTACTGTTTCATAAAAAAATTATACCAATGCATTTAATTTTTTTGAGAAAATTAACCATTTCTGTCGGAATGTCGAAAAAAGTCCTCTAGCGGCCACATGTGGAACTAACAACTTCAAATAC
Organism: Acanthoscelides obtectus; assembly: GCA_963669975.1. NCBI lineage: Eukaryota > Metazoa > Arthropoda > Insecta > Coleoptera > Chrysomelidae > Acanthoscelides > Acanthoscelides obtectus. Next base: position 51,388,886 of record CAVLJG010000001.1, on the reverse strand, counting down.
TAACATTACTAACATTAGCAGTAGCAGTAGCACAAGAGCAGCTCTTTTCAACTAGCCCAAGTTTGTTAAAATCGGCTCAGCCGTTTCGAAGATAAGGGTGTTTTTTACGGAAACATTTTAATACCCCCCACCACTTTATTTTCAGGGATACAGCAAAAACTGTCAAACAAAAAAGTTCACATTATCCTCGACTTTAAGGATCAGGTATTTTTTTGTTAGGTTAATATAGCGGAATTCACAGAAACATCACTTTTTTAGATTCAAGATTGCAGTTACGCCCTCTAGCGGCCATTTCAGAAACTTGAAAATATTTTCCAGGTTTTTCTCTTGGTCGTTTTAGTAATAACTGTTTGCCGAAAGCCTGTACGATGGATAGGTTCTCAGATGCAGTACCTCGCATTCTTAGTTGGCCACCCTGCACTTATAGAAGAACATATCTCAAATTCAGAAATTCTCGTTATTACAATACTTCTATAGATTACGTTTGGGAAGTAACAACTAACTCCACTTTTTAGCCATTGGACAACACATTACGTATCGATCGCTTGCCATTTTTTTCTATGTTAATGCTCAACTCGTGTGTTTAATTCAGTACACTGTATTCGCATGACTTGGTCGAGGTACAAGGACGCCTGACGCCTTATCACATTCAAGATTTTAACCACTGTATTATAATTATAAAACTTAAACTCCACGGGAGAGGCAGAAAAACAACCTGTATGTTTTCAAGCGATTATATTTGAATACAATTTTTTCTCATGCAAACATCAGGGGGTTGTTCATTTTTCAAGAAATTCTGAGGAAAAAGTGATTTTATAACTTGTTTGTTAAAATTAGTTTGTTTAGAGTAGTGCGAATACAGGGGGATTCAAAACGCGGCAATATTATAGACGCCTTACAAGATCCAATAAATTCAACAATTTTTAACCGTGAAAAAGTTGGAGCGTGTAAACATAAAAATTGTTGGCAATTTCTTCACAATAATTAATTCATTAATAAATTGACAGATTAGAGCTTGTTCTAATTTTTAGTCAATTTTTTGGGGAATTGTAGTTACTTTTGGTTCTTTTTCCTAGATACCAACCTTCGTTATTTGACGCGTTTACGTTTTGTGATTAATATTATAATCCTTACAGTTGGGCTTGGTGCTTTGGTTTTAATTTAGGATTTATTATTTCAACAGAATCAATCAGTTTCTATTCTCTTTTTCACTTTGTCACGAGTATCCATTACGATAGAATAAAAGCTGTTTAAGTTTATCTAGTGATATTTCAAAATTCTCCATATCGACAAATTACACATAATTCTAGCGGATCCGTCAATGCCAGGAAGATAGCAGTATTTTGTTTTAGGTTTTTTTTGCGCTACACATTCAGTTTGTACTTGCTAACAACTTTTTTATTTGGAAAAGTCCATTTGCATACAAAAAAAACGCTCCAAGCAAGTTTTACTTGATATTACACCCGAATCATTATTGCCAACAATACAGACTAATACAAAGATGTCACTTACTGATCAACTGTTCACCTCAGTAGACGTCAAAACGTGATGGATACTCGTCAAATAGGGTTTAAGCATACTGTCATCTTTTTATTGGTTAGGTTCATACTACATACATAGGTTATATTTTGGTATTTTTACCTGGGGCTGTTGTAACAGGAAGTTACTATATTTGTTGGTTTGTTTGACTTGAATAAAGGATCAGGCACAAAACACATGGAAAATTGGTCTCAGTCAATTTGTCTGAAAATGCAGTATATATTTCTTGCCTTCCTGAACAAAAGTATCCATGGGACCAAATCATTCATATGACTAGTTTCTTAGAAATAAGTGGATGGAATTTGCCTGATTGCAAAAATAATGATTGTGCCGATTGTAGTCCCCAGAAACTCTGAGAATCATTATAGCATGACCCGTACAAGGTCAGTTTCAAGGCTAGTTGATTTTCATATGTTTATACTGAAAAAGATCTGACACGAGTTGCTCGACCTTTACAAGGTCAAATAACGTCATGTTGATTTTGAAGGTGAAAGGGAACGAAATTTGATTTTTCTTATTTTAGCCTGCTTCCGACATATCGAATGATTAGGTTCAACTTTTTCTAACAATAACCAAACTCCAGTATTGTGGGGAGTATGGTCAGAAGCCTAGGGTTCGGACACCATATTTACAACTATAGTAGCTCCCATTAATTATTGAAAGATCATCAGGTAAATCATCGTTACTTTCATAAGCTTTTTGATGAGATATCCATAGTAGACACTCTTTTAGGTTTTAAAAATGCGAGTAAATCTTTTTTGCAGTTCCTAGACTTGGTACATGCATTATTTGAATATCTCTCGAAGTACAGTGACATCAAAGTATTCAACACAGGTACGCCTCACACTTGAAAAGTTTAGAATTCTTGGTTTAAAAAGTCGCTTTCATGGGCGAATCTAGACACTTTCTAGAAAAGGGTTTCAACATTTTTTGCAAAGTAAATATTTTGTGTAAGAAAATGAAAGCTTTGCATTCAATCGATAATCTTTGTAGATTTCCAAATGCATTAAAAGTAAGACATAAACTGAGCCTTTGAAAAGTTACCTATCCTTTTAATTTTCCTGAATTCTCGAGCAACTCGAGCCAGATCTGTTCCAGAGATATAGCGTGTTATATGCCACTCATGATACTAACTACAGCGTATTTTCAAAGTAGAATGGGTTGAAGGTTTTTATACAAATTTTACCTTTAATATAAACTTGAGTGCCTTATTCAAAGATGCAATAGATATTCCAAAAAAGTGGTGTAGAAAATAATTTTTGTTTTTGTTCTGTATTAGTTAAAATTCACCAACCGATCCTAAACAGATTCGACACAATTCACACGTCAAAAATGTGTAGGCTCAAAATTAAACCATTAGTTTGTCATAAAGAATAAACGGCATATTTTCAATACGCATCTGGCATATTGGCAACGCGTCAGATTGCCGCGTCAGCGTTGCTAAGCAACGCGGCAATGAGCTTCGATATTCAGTCAGCGTCTAATTCTTTCTAAGATATGTGCCTATACACACTTCTCTCTCGTACACATTGAACTCAAGCCGTCATACAAATTTGGTTTTCAGTGTATAGTCAATCTCTAAATTTACGTTGAGAAAAAGTTTCCAGTAGCGTGATTTACAGGTCTGATAAGGATAATACATTGAATGAAAATATGTGATTACTCGATTTTTTTTTCAATATTGTGAAAAACAATTTTAGAATTTTTAGATAAGGGGCCGTGCAAGTATTAAGTAAGCAGATTTATTACAATTATTTACCCCCCCATCCCCCTTGTCAGCAAAAGTAAGCAAAGCTTACCCCCTCTCCCTATGCTTACGTAAACATTTGTCAATTAATGTATTGTTTTTTTTAATATTATAATTATAATTTGAAAAATAAGAAAATAGATTTAGGTTAGAGATTATATTTTACTGATACGGTATTCAACATAGAGTAAGGACAAAAATATTATATCATAACAAACTTATTTTAAATTTTTGGTACATATATTAAATTAAAATTAAGTCTTCAGTCCATGATTCGTTTTCGATGACATTGGATTACTTCGATTGCTGCTCAGTGTTGTGTGCTCGCTTTCATCGGATTTTGGAATGTCTACGTCGTTCTCATCGAGCCATTCAACATTTTGAATAATGCACATCAGTTCATTAGCACGACGAGCAGCGACTCTCACAGGTCTAACTTTCCTATCAGTGTGCGTGATTACTTTTTTATGGATATTTTCGATGTGACGATTTAGTGACTTGACGGAAGCATGATAAAGACCACACGTTTTGCATGTTCGACTTGATAGCCTCAATTTTACCGTCGGACAAAAATAATCGTATGGCATTTGCAGGAAATCTTTGAGTGAAGCACTTAAGCGTAGAGCTAAATTGGAAGATTAAGAAATTGGCATCCTTCATCCAAAACCAAGTCATTAACTGTTTGTTTTTCTTTTACAGGTGGTGGAAGAAACCTATTGTCTAGTAATCTAAATAGGCCACTTCTTGGATGACAGCATTCTGTATTTCTACATTTTACAATTTGAAGCAAGTACTGGCTCTCACGCACATGTTCTGAATACCATTTAATGTCTGGAAAATCAGGAAGATCTTGTTCACCTGCCCCAACATATTTTGCATTAACATTATAGCCATCAATTTCCATTGAACTCCATACTTCATCTAATACATTTCCTGCAAATTCGAAATTAGATCTTTCTAAATTTTCATCAATTGTAACGCCACGTTCATCCAAATGAGACCCAAAATGGTCATGAGGCAATATTAAACCAGTCAGTTCCCGACTAAGAGGAGCCATTCTGCGCTATACTCTGTAATACGCACTTCTTCCAGGAGCATTGGTAGCTAAAAACAATGCCTCGAGATCATGTCGCTTAAAGTGTTGTATAGCAAACCCTATGACTTTTTGATAACGTGGATTTTCATCTGGCCCTCTATCAACCGTCATGATTACCACTGGTTTTACTAGTCCATGGTCAGTTTTAGCTAATCGTCGAAACTTTTTAAGTTCGAGAAGCGTCTCGAAATCCTGAGCATGAGTATTAGCAGTAGATGAACTATGCTTTCCACTTCGAATAGCGATGTATGTTGGTCCAGAATATCCGTCCAGAATATCCAACGGCTTGCTGTTGTCCTAGCATATTGGAAGTGATTTTGATACCAGCATAAACAGATGGTATTAATTTATGACGCTCAGCGATTACCCAATCGAGATCAGGCAATTAGATTCTATATTCCATGTGCATTAGAAGAGGTGCTTGCTTATTTGCCGCAGTTACGCCAATAGGGACTCGAGCTTTATCATCTTGAGATATGAAAAATACTTGATCTGGTCCAAGTATGGATGCTATGTTCTCTAAATAATGGATTGATGTTTCAGCGAACTTGCTATCTAAGTGGCTCTTGAGGTGATGAGTTTGAGCCAGAATGAGCTTAACAGGGACTGTCGATACATGTCTTCGTCCCTCTGCAGAATTAGATTTTCTGAGAATCAAACGAAGATATGTCCCACTGCGACTAATGTCAAATCCTATTTTACGTAATTCTTGTGTGAGTTCATCAAGAGTTTTTACGCTGCGAATTGATTCCGTTCGTCTTCTATCATCTGCTGCACTCCCAAATAAAGCTATATCCGCGATTGTTTTCAATAGTGAATGTTGATTGCTTTCAAGATTAGGACGTCCAACTGAATCCCTCAGAGATAGTCTTTTTTTTATTTATGGATTTTCATGACAAATATCTTCTAACTTTCTTTTCATACCATCCCTGTGTTTCTTCTGGGCAACTGCGTTTTGAACCTTCCTGTTTAAAGACTGTTTTGCTGTTTTTATTTCCTCGCGCAACTTAATGGTCTGTTTATCAACTTCAGCACGGCTTGGCATAGTATCTCTGGCAGAATACAAAGCATTCAGATTTTTTTCGAGTAGAGCAATCTTATTTTTCATAGCTTCCTGAGAAGGTTTTGCTATCTGTTTATCTGTATTTTCATTAATTTCGCATTGCTGTTGTGATTCATTACCGGGTTTTATTTTATCTTCTTCCTCTTTTTTAATATTTGAAGCAGACTGTATAATTTGTGTTTTTTCTGCAGGTTTACAGGTTGCCTAAAAATAAAAACTTTCTATGGCTTCTGCTAAAGATTCTCTTATTAAGCTACATAAATACAAAGTATGGCATATATATATATATATATATATATATATATATATATATATACAGGGTTATCCAAATTAAGTGTCCACCATTAGTAACTTTGTTATTAGTGAAAATACAAAGTTGTTTGAATTAGCAAACTAGTAGCATTTTTAACGCTGGTAAAAATGAGAAATAAAAAAAAACAATTGAGAGTCGTTATTTTGATTTTTTTCAGTAAAATAACATTTTTTTAAATGGAAACCCCTGTATCTTATATTTTTTTCTGTTAAAGCATCAAATTTTAAACAAAAAAGTTCATAATGACTTTTCCGCTAAAGTCAAAAATAAAGTCAAAATAACGATAAATATTTTTAATTATTTGCAGTATTATAATATTAAGACGGCTATGAAAACTATGATCAGTGGATAGGAACAAATGGCCCAATACAGTGGCCTCCCAGATCACCAGATCTAAACCCACTTGATTACTTCTTGTGGGGTTACTTAAAGAACCAAATTTACAAGCGAAGGTACGATAACCTTGACGCGTTAAAGACTGCAGTTAGGGAAAAGATAACCCAGATAGATGGTAGGACCATACTTAAGACAGTTCGAGCAGTTGAAAAACGTGCCCAAAAATGTATTGAAGAACAAGGTGGTGTTTTCGAGCATCTTCTTTAAAAAAAATTGTTATTGTATTTTGTAAGATTATAAGTTGATGTTGAAAATAAAGTTTGTCGATACAATTTAATTGTTTCAGATTGGAGGCCATAACTTCAACAATTTGTAACCTAGGAGAAAAGTTATTGTAAGCTTTTTTGTTTAAAATTTGATGCTTTAACAGAAAAAAATATAATATACAGGGGTTTCCATTTAAAAAAATGTTATTTTACTGAAAAAAATCAAAATAACGACTCTCAATTGTTTTTTTTTTATTTCTCATTTTTACCAGCGTTAAAAATGCTACTAGTTTGCTAATTCAAACAACTTTGTATTTTCACTAATAACAAAGTTACTAATGGTGGACACTTAATTTGGATAACCCCTGTATAGAATATTTTTTTCTGTTCAAGCATCAAATTTTAAACAAAAAAGCTTACAATAACTTTTCTCCTAGGTTACAAATTGTTGAAGTTATGGCCTCCAATCTGAAACAATTAAATTGTATCGACAAACTTTATTTTCAACATCAACTTATAATCTTACAAAATACAATAACAATTTTTTTTAAAGAAGATGCTCGAAAACACCACCTTGTTCTTCAATACATTTTTGGGCACGTTTTTCAACTGCTCGAACTGTCTTAAGTATGGTCCTACCATCTATCTGGGTGATCTTTTCCCTAACTGCAGTCTTTAACGCGTCAAGGTTATCGTACCTTCGCTTGTAAATTTGGTTCTTTAAGTAACCCCACAAGAAGTAATCAAGTGGGTTTAGATCTGGTGATCTGGGAGGCCACTGTATTGGGCCATTTGTTCCTATCCACTGATCATTAAAAGTAGTACTTAGAAAATGATAAGTACCTCTGGAGTTGTGGGCAGGTGCGCCATCTTGCTGAAAATGCAGATGATGTCTACTTATAAGATCCAATTCGTCTAAGAAATTAGTCAGAATTTCTGACATAAATTCCACATATCTTTCACCAGTTAGGGTTCCCTCATAAAAGAACGGGCCAACAATTTTTGAACCAATTATACCGCACCAAACGTTGAAACTGAAACGGACTTGTGGGCCTCTTGGATGTACTAACAAAAGATTTTCTCTTGACCAATAATGGTGGTTTTTTCTATTAAACATTCCAGAATTTGAAAAATTTGATTCATCTGTCCATAAAAGATAACGAAAGTTATTTACATTTTGGCGACAGAAGCTAAGATACCAATGGCAAAAAACAAGTCTTCTCTCTGGATCCCCTGCCAAAAGCGTTTGAACTGGTCGGTACTTATACGGAATAAATTTGTATTTTTTAAAAATCCTTTGAACAGTACCATAACTGAAATTAGAGTCCTTGAGAATATCTGCTATTGAATTCTCACGATAAGCTTCAAAATATCCAATAACTGCAATTTCCGTGGCCTCGCTTATTATGAATTCTTTTTTTGCCCTTGTTTTAGCAAAAACATTTTCGTTGCCCCTAAATTTTCGATAAAGTCTCAGAAAATATCGTTCATACGGTTGAATGCGAGCGGGATATAATTCACTGTAGTATTCTCTTGCTCTCAAGGAGGATTTTCTGCACACTAAATAGCATTCTAACATATCACACTTTTCTTCATGGGAGAACATTTTTCTTTAAATTAATGACACAATAAAGCTTATAAACAAGTATTTACACTAATGTTTGACATTATTTGATTTTATCATTGTTTTCCAAAGCCTTCTAGTTGCGAGTATGTCCAGTTTAACAATTTGTCGCTTATCTTAATGCTGTCAAATCGCGAACGCCATGTTGTTTTCATAGCCGTCTTAATATTATATTACTGCAAATAATTAAAAATATTTATCGTTATTTTGACTTTAGCGGAAAAGTCATTATGAACTTTTTTGTTTAAAATTTGATGCTTTAACAGAAAAAAATATAATATACAGGGGTTTCTATTTAAAAAAATGTTATTTTACTGAAAAAAATCAAAATAACGACTCTCAATTGTTTTTTTTTATTTCTCATTTTTACCAGCGTTAAAAATGCTACTAGTTTGCTAATTCAAACAACTTTGTATTTTCACTAATAACAAAGTTACTAATGGTGGACACTTAATTTGGATAACCCTGTATATATATATATATATATATATATATTTTTTTTTTTTGAGACGTGGTCATTGTCGTCTAGACCAGTTAGGTGAAAAATTAAAGCTTCCGCCTTTTGTTGGGTACTTCGACAAAATTTAAGCAAAGAGGACTCTTTATACTTTTTTTTCCTAGACGTAAACAACAATTAGCAACATCCTCACATACTACTGTAAGTTGAGTCAATTTAAATTCATTTTACACCTTTGTTGCTACTGTTATCATTGTAATTGCAGCTCCTGATGATGATGGCAAAGTCCATTGAAAGCTAGAGAGAATTAAAAAAAGTATAAAGAGTCCTCTTTGCTTAAATTTTGTCGAAGTACCCAACAAAAGGCGGAAGCTTTAATTTTTCACCTATATATATATATATATATAATGGTAAATACAAAACCCTATGGCTTTAAATCTAATATGTTTAAACGAGCAATTCGTTCCGGTCACAAAATACAGGGTGTTAGTTTTCTGTATATATGTATAAAACTAACATCCTGTACTTTGTGACCAATTGACGGAATCAATCATAAGAAATAAATCTATAATATAATGAATATTACCTCTATACTTTGAGATAGGCCATAATATTTTCTAATCAGTAAAGAGAAACTTTTTGTCGATTTCTAATATTTCTAGTACTCATAGATACCTAAAATGATTTCGTCACTCACCTTAGAAAAAAAAGTAGATTGGATTTATTCTTAGTCGCCGCTTGCAATTCGATTATCTTAGATACAATAATATCTAGTTCCTTGTCGGATTTTGCTTGTAATTTGTAATTTCTCCACACTTCGTTAACTAACTTTTGTACATTTTGTACTTTCGTACTTGTATGAGATTTTTTAAAACTTTCAAACAATTTTTGGTATAACTTGGATTTGTCTATGTGAAGCAACATCTTATTTAAACATTAAGTTTTGGCTAATGGAATCAATGGTAACACAAATGTTAACTTGATTTACTATGCTTACAATACGTCTACTCGCTATAGCATCCAAACGAAACAATACACTGATAGAGGAAATTTAGACAAGTGAACACCGCGCGGTAATTCCCCTACTCGGTTCTAAAGCGAGTAGGGGAATTACCGTGCGCTGTTCACTTAACGTATGCATTATTTGCGGGAATCCCCGAAAATGCGTTTCGTTTTCAAGCAAAGACAATGTGAGGGTTGCCATTCGTGTAAAAAAGTAAATAACTACCGATGACGTAATCATCATCTAGACTCCCCTACCCCCCATGTAATCCAAAATAAGCAAAGCAAAGAACCCCCCTCCCCCCATGGTGCTCACGTAATACTTGAACGGCCCCTAATCACTCTTTTTGCAAAATTCGATTTTTTCCATTATCCGAATAACTTTTCAAAAGAAAAACTATGAATGATTTATAAAGTATCTAGGAACACATTTGAAACATATTTAGAATGATACAGTGTGTCCCAAATTTTAATCACATATCAAAGTAGTATTTTTGAAATCCAATGACCCCCAATTACATATTCAGATGGACCCTTTTCAAAAGAAAAATATTGATACACGTAATATACCATAGACTTTTGATTACTTGTTGCCGAGGTATAAGCTAATCAATGTAGACAAACGCCCAACTTTGACAGCTCGCCAGTACGTCACCCTGAGAGATATTCAAACGCGTTTTGTGTGAAAACATCTTTTCTTCTCTGATAAACCTACTAATTGAAAAGTTTCTACAGGTTGATCAAAAACTAAAATCATATTTTTTTTTCTAAAATTTCAACTTTCACATCGTGAGTTTACTTCGCCTTTTTTCAGCCGTCGGGGAGATAGGGCTGTTTAGAAAAGTTATTTAAAATGTGTAATTTACATAATCGATTTATTAGAATTCGACTATAAGGAACAGATGATTTATTATAATGAAAATAGATTATTTTTTAATACCCTAGAACGCAGAAACTTGTGGCATTATTATTTTGTTTTCAGTATGCATTCTAAATAGACAGATACGAAGAAAAAATAATGAAGGAAATCGTACTAACCCCGATACCTCCGCATGGGAGTCTAACAAAAGTAGTGACTGGCAGTGCGCTAAGCTTACTCATGTCCATTTTGTGCCTGTTTAATGAACTGGTGCCGTATAGCAACGCATGTGCTTCCGTGTGGCAGGTCTGCAGTTCTTGAGTCGAAGCTTTGCGGGGTCGTAGCCTATCACATCTGAAACATCACAAATATATATAACGTAATTACAAAAATTGCCATTTTTTTCACATACGCTCAAAAAGGTATTCAATACTGATACTATAAATAATACCTAACACGCTAATTTATATAAAATACATTTGGTATGGTTTATTCGCGACTTTTAGGTCACTGAATGACTAACAGTTTTGTTAACAATCTAAAAAGGCCATCTATCACGATACAAAATTTTGTTCATAATTTGGGCCAATTTTTGTGGAAAAATTCGTTACTGAATTTAGTTCCGAATTTGTTTAAAAATTACAATCCTGTCTGATACGTAAAGAAATTTTTGTAATAAATTTCATACGAAATCATGCGCAGTTGGTAGAAAAACACTATAACTGTCAACGTCCAACTGCCATTTATCACGTCAAAGTCATTCTAACCACTTTACTTTGTGGCTTGCTACTTTATTCTTTTATTACTTTAAACGAATAGAAAATTGTAGAAAATGGAGCGAACCCGTAATTCGCATATGAGTATATGCGACTGCCGCAGCAGCGATCTGCGTTATAGCTGCCCACCTCATAAGAAAGTGAAGTAAACGAAACCGTAAAAGAATTTGGTGCCAAAAATGGATTAGGAAGAGGGACCAGGGCATGGGTGTGCTCCATATGCCGAATAAAGAACTTCTAGTAGGGTATCAACTGACACTTATAAGCCTAATTGGTTCTAAAGTCATTCTGATTTTATCCAATACAGCTGATTTGGCTTTTCTGTTTTTATAGACCTTACTTTTTACCACATATATACAATCATATTTCTCATACTCGTTTAGTAGTATATGTCACAGTGCTATTTTGATCATGACATCTTTAAGTTTTCAATCTATAAGTAGAACAGCATACGCAGGGGAGTTTTGCGAAACTGATGAACACAAATGAGAACATGAACTAATGAAAGTGTTTGAGGTTATATCAGCGATTATACTGTATATTATCACAGCAAATAACAATCAGCTATGAAACTCCCCTGTCAAAGTCGAATGTAAATTTTCGAGTACAAATATAAGAGTTTTTAGTGCTCAGCAGCAGCCGGTACACTATATCATATCGAAATATTACCATTTTAAGATTGCAAAGAATATCTGCGGCCGTTGGCATGACACGTGGCAACCCTTATTACAGACCTATTTTTTGTTCTATAATTTCTTATCCGGTTTCTACCATTTTTTCTAAAAGGCAGTATATATAGATAAGTCTAGTGAATACGAGTATAAAGAATCTAGATAGTGTAGAGAATCTAAAGAATCTCTAAAATCCAAAGATGCCAAAGACTAGAGAATTTAGAAAATCTGGAGAATATGGAGGATCTTGAGGGAATCTCGATGAGTTAAAGATGCAGATAATCTAGAAAGTAGTGTATGTGTGAAATCTAGAGGATTCGAGAGCGTTCACAGACTCAAGAATATTCCTAGAATGGCGTAGGCTACTATCCACTTGGTGAAGTAATCTATGGAAAGGTCCCCAAAGTGTCCAAAGCAATGCGTACATTTCGGAAGTTTGGTGATAAACAAAGAATTGAACTCACCTGGATACCAACCCCGTTTCCAGCAACCTACTCCAAATGCTCTGCAACCTTCCCGCGTGCTCGGGATGGAGTGCGTTGTTGCCACATACGCACGCGTGTTTCAGCATCTGGTTGTCGTACGCGAGGCCTGTTGTTGGGGAAGATGACGCGCGTCGACGGGTCAACGTCGCTGCGGCGGCTACCGAGGGGGAGGTGACGTCAGTGGCTCCGCCCAAAATGGGCGTGGTTTCGACGGTAGGTCCGCCTCCGCCAGGATTGCCGTTGTTGCTGCCTCCGGGAGGAGGGCCCAAATGCACTACAGGAGAACTGAGAGCGCGGGATAGCGGTCGTATGCTGAAAGAAAAATAGGGATGCAACTAAAGATTCTTTACATTTTTATTTTCAATGAAATCTGCGCTTTAAAAAGTTTCAAAACAGAATGTTGTCAGAAAAATATATAAATTCAACAAATGTTTGCGGAAGTTCCGCGTTTGCATGATCCATGTTTTTTTTTTAATTTCATTTTTTATGTATATGATTATTATTTATGTTATAGTTTACTAGCTAGTAGAACTCATTAAACAGCTTCGTTACTGAGATACAAGGTGTTAAAGTTAATTTCTTCTAATATTAATATATGTATATATTTACTTTCTCTTAAATTATTTGAGTGAACTACCCCAGGAGCGGCACTATCAAATTTTAACCGGGTATTTCGGATTTTAATTAAGCACGCCACCTGTTTTTTGACACAGACAATAAATGGAGGTAAACATATTTATTTACAAAATTTCCATTTCAAACATTCGAGTGTTCTGGTTATGGTATTTTACGCTGTTGCCATCAATCACAGGTGGAAAGCCGAATAAACGTTTGTTGTCGTTGAGTTATGTATACAGGGTGTCCGCAAAGTTGGGGTTTTCCTTTACACGACGTGTAGATCTTGAAAACATAAGCAATTTTTCTTAGTACCATATACACCAATGTCTTAAGGGAACCGAGATAAAGGGCTCTGCAACATCAAAAAGATCTGAATACGTCCTGTAGCCGCGACATCCCCGAGTGGTACTAGGACACTAGCTCAACCCGACGACAGAACTGGGTGGGGGTCAGTGTGTCAGGTCAGTATGCAACTTTCAACTGACGGTTACGGTCACGCGTGTAGAGGTAATCGCGTAGACGAGAATCCCTCAACAAGCACTAGAGACGTGGCTAAAGAAGTGCAAGTATCAAAAACTAAAATGTGGCAAACGCTGCGTGAAGAGGGGCTGTATCCGTTTCACGTCCAACGTGTACAAGCCCTTCAACCTGACGATTTTCCAGCAAGAGTGCGGTTTTGTGAGTGGTTGTTGCATCAACATGACAATAATCCGGACTCTTTGAAATGAATATTGGTGACAGACGAATCTACGTTCACGCGTAATGGGGTGAATAACTTCCGCAACACTCATGTTTGGTCAGTAGAAAATCCGCACGCTGTCCGTCGGGCACATTTTCAACAAACATTTTCGGTGAATGTTTGGGCTGGCATGGTGAACGGTATGCTCATTGGACCATTTATTCTCCCAAATCGATTGGACGGGATGCAATACCTAGACTTTTTACGCAACATTTCGCCTTCCTTGTTTGCCTGCGTCTGCTCGGTAGCGCATCAGCTGATTTCATTTTCTGTTGGAGCGGTATGATTTCGGGCAGAGACGTACTTAGCCCTTCTCGTCAACTGGAGAGTGAGTACTTTTTCCTTTATTTTTTTTTTACTTGGTCGCCCTCGTTTCACTACACATTACCTTTGTTATTTCAAGGGTAGTTGTTTCTGAAAAGGAAAACCCCAACTTTGCGGACACCCTGTATATATATATATATATATCTTATCTTTATATATATATAGAGAAAATGATCATGCGGAGAAAAGTATATAACAAAAAGTAGGAAAATCATGGGCAAAATCCGCAAAAAGGAGGAAAGTGGATTCGAGCAGAAAATAGGATAGGTAACCCGAGCGATACGTATTTCTTCTGGTTGGCTTCATCAGGCCCGAGATGAATGCACATATGAAACTACAAAAGTAGATACACATGCCCACACATCCGGATACGGGTGTAACCTCTCCATCTTCGTTTCCTCAGGTTACACCCGTATCCGGATGTGTGGGCATGTGTATCTACTTTTGTAGTTTCATATGTGCATTCATCTTGGACCTGATGAAGCCAACCAGCAGAAATACGTATCGCTCGGGTTACCTATCCTATTTTCTGCTCGAATCCACTTTCCTCCTTTTTGCGGTTTTGCCCATGATTTTCCTACTTTTTGTTATATATATGTATATATAAAGAAAATGATTATGCTTTTTGTTATATAGTTATATATTACACGTGTGTGTGTGTTTGTATGTGAGGTAGAGACTAAGGAACAAAAGAAGAATAACCGAACAAATAATTTCTATTAGGAAAAATATTCAATTCAATAAGAATAACACGTAATGCTCGCAGAAAAGTGCTACTTTCTGCACGCAGATGCGTGTTGAAAGTGAGTACTTTCCGAACGCTGGTAGAAAAAGAGTTTACGCGACTCGATATCCAAATCGGCGTCTTTGCGATGTGAGAGTTTACGAGCCAATGGTCGTTTTCGGCCTACGTTTCAACGACAAAGAATTGGAAGAACACAAGAAAATATTAACTGAGATATATTGAAGGAAATCCTCATGTAAGCACAAAGGCATTATCCCTTGAGTTGGGAGTATCACGAACCACGTACAAAATATTTTGAAGGACCTTAGGTAAGTTCTAATAGCCATCAAAATATAGGGATTTATTTCAATTTAACTTTTTTTGTAATTACTCTTAGAATGTCGTTTTGCATCAGGCCTTGAAAGAGGAAGGCTTTGATCGGAGGTTGGACTAGTGCCATTGTATTTTAGGCATGATACGTAAAAATAGAGACAAGGATGTTGGAGTTTAAATGTGTGGTGTGACATACTGGGAGGCAAAATTATCGGGCCATATTTTTTCGAGCAATTTCTAACGTTGTTGTTGGAAGATGTGCCACTGGAGACACGGCAAAACTTGTTTTTGCAGTTGGATGGTGGCCGAGCACCTTTTGCTATTATTGTGCGAGAGCATATGTTTCCATGGCCTTCGCGATCATCAGACTTAACTTGTCTTGATTTTTATGTATGGGGGCAGTTAAAGGACATCGTGTTTCGGAGTCAAACTACAACCAGTGAATATATGAAAAACAGGATTCGTAACGCAGTACGTATCATTCCGAGATCCGAAATTGAAGCTGCAGTTTTTTCTACCAATGAAAAGCTTCAGGAATGCATACAGCGTGATGATCAGCATTTACAGCATTTACGAGGACATTAGAAACCTTTCTTTTTAAATTGGTCTTTTTTAGGGCCACTGAACAATAGAAAATGAAAGAAATTCCAGAAAAATCAGTTTAAGAGAATAAAAAATTAAGAGATTTCCGTATAAAATTTTGTCTAGCCTAAATTTTAGGTTAGGAACAAGATATCGAGATGCAGTTTTCGCTAGCTTGTTAAGACATCATTTAGATACTTTTTCATATAAAAATCATACAAATGCATTTAATTTTTTGAGAAAATTAACCATTTCTGTCAGAATGTCGAGAAAAGCCCTCTACTAGCCACATGTGAAACTTCAGATATTACAACATTTGTAGCCCGAGAATAGCTAGCTCTTTTCGAAATCGGCTCAGCCGTTTCGAAGATATGGAAACCGATACCCCCCACCACTTTATTTTGAGATACAGCAAAAAATATCGAACAAAAAAGGTTCAGATTATCCTCGAATTTAAAGATCAGGTATTTTTTTGTTAGGTTAATATAGCGTTCCACAGAAACATCACTTTTTTATATTCAATATTGCAGTTTTAGTAATAACTGTTTTTGCTGCAAGCCTCCAAGATGGACAGGTTCCCAGTTACAGTACCTCCCATTCTTAGTTAGCCACCCTCTATAAGATTGTACAAGAATTTTTATCATACAAATTTTAAATTGTCATTATCACGTGTAGGTCTTACTTCTTTTTTTATAATTGCAATTTTCACTATATCTTATGTATCAATCATTCTTTTGCTTCTTTGACTGGTCACATGTATTAATTTACTGAAATGTGATCAATAAACATCTATCTATAGATATCGTCGGTAATTTTTTACGGGTATGATCCGCAAGTCAAATATATTCCAGTATATGAATAGTAAATATGCTTCAAAAACTGTGGGTTTTCATATTTTTCTCGTTTCCTGGTGAATAGATTCAGGGTGATCTAGGGGTATTCCCATATTGTTGATTTCTCCGAGTTTCATTATTTGACGAATTTTAAGCCCCGATTTACCCTGTTAATGTTTGATAGCGCCGCCGCTGGAATAATCGAGTTGGATATAGGTAACCAATACAGATTAAGTCCCTCAATGTCTACCGTCGATTCACAAAGTCTCATCTAATTCACTCAACTAAACTGAGAGAAGTTAAAAATATCAATATTTGAAGAAATGAACTTGAACACCATGTCTCAATAAGGAACCTGTAAGATCATAAGTTTACGTGAATGTTTTCTGATCGGTTTAATGAGATCCACTGGCTAGTATATTATAAACCTAAATAATCATATAATACATATAAAATGGAATTTAAAAAAAAGCAGATAAACATCAAAAACCACTAGTTTTTACTTTAATTTTTAATACACAGTACAGGGAGACTCGGTAGCTCGGTGGTCAGAGCGTCGAGCTATCAAACCGTACCGGGTTCGAATCTCCGCCACGGAAGCATAAATCCTTGCCATGGATGTTGTGTTGTCTATGTCACGCACGTGATGCAACATTAACAGGTAGCTGGAGCTGGTTTATTATATCAGTTACCAGTAGATGGCTCGTGTAGTAGACCCCGTAGTACAGTGTTGGTACTACGGGGTCGGCAAAAAGGGTCAAAGGTGGCCTAGTTGCCAGGCTTCGCCTCCCATTCTCTACTACTACTACTACTACTGCAGTATTTTGAACGTATTCCACTCAAACATCCATACAGTGGACCCGGGTTGGAAGGTTTTCGTGTTTTGATGTCTACTCGTACGTCAAGATAGGAGGAGGAAGGATTTTCATTGCCGTCGAATAATAAAGATACCAGAGTGTGCAAAAGTTGACTCAGATAGCAGATAATTCGGAGTTTGACCTAAGGATCGTCATAGAGCTGATGGTTGCGTAGGCGACGAACAGCAAGGCCAAGAATAACCCCCTTGCTTTGCGCCGTATCGGTGTACGCCTCTTGGGGACTTGATATAGACCAGGAAATAGGGAGATTTTGCTTAACAAAATGTTATTCAATGGTTGCAGACTGACGGAAGTGAGTAACTTGCGTTTTCATGAAGACATACGGAATCATCAATATTATATATTTCATAATGACGCGTGACAGTAAAGAAATGGCGTCAAGTACTTCCTAGGCAACGCTGTTATCAATTCATCAGGTTCTCCCTCTTGGAAAAAGTTTGGCTACGAACATGTATAACAAAGGAATTACACGGAGCATAACAGCCTCCCGCCCTACCGACGACCCCGTAACATGGAAATGCAGTACGAGGTTGCATACACGAAGACACGTATCATCATCCAGTTATCACTCAGCATTCGAAGCAGACAGACGCAGTGGCGGCTCGTGAGGTAGTGCCACGGTGCCATGGCACTACCTTGTCTTCTTCAAAAAGAATATTTTTTTCAATCTTCAATGTTTTACTTTATTTTCTGCTTTTTCATTTTTTTTGGTATAAATTATATGAAGTGACAACACTGACAACGTGACAACACCGCAAGCACCCGAACCACGCGAGACGGAAAGCATGCCTTGACCTTGACGTCATCAACTTGTGCCAATTTTGGGCCGGCCCAAATAAAAAGAGAGAAATTTTACTAGCATCGCATACGAGCGACAGAGATAACGCTACCCTACACATTTTTATATGAGGTGAATAGCGAAAGACAAGTATAATTTGTGCCAGGCACATCATCAGTCGTAATTCGTTATCAAGTGATATTGGCGGTGTTTTTGTTCGGTCGGTCGTTTCGTTATGATTACGTCTAGTGCTGATTTCGGTCTTTTTTTACCTGAAAAGTGAAAAATACCTTTTTTGTTTTAGTACGTCTAGTGTTAATGAACTGCTCTGTTTTGTGATCATATTTTTTACTGTTTTATTAAAACTAGTGAAAATGAATAAAATCGGGATATTAAAAAACTCATTTAGTGGTTTTTCGCTGGATCAAAAACTGCAAATTAAAGAATTAGGACGGCCAATACCCGATTTAAAAATTGAGAAACAAAGTGGTAGCGGACAAAAATCGCGCTGTCGCAAATTTAATAAAAATGTGTACGATAAAAACAGCTGGATATGTGGTTGTGAAGAAACGAATAAACTATTTTGTTTTGTATGTGTTCTATTTGGAGGTGACGAGACTTGGTCAAAAAAAGGTACAGACGATCTTATACATATATGGGATAAAATGAAGACCCACGAAAAATCTAAAGTCCATATGAATAATGTTTTTAGCTTTTCTATTCTTGGTAAATTAAATTTAAGGACTCAACTCAATTCGGCTTATCGCAATGATCTAATTAAACATAATAATCAAGTGGATAAGAATCGATATGTATTGAATAAAATTATTAATTGTATAAGGTTTTGTGGAGCATTTGAGTTAGCCTTAAGGGGTCACGATGAAAAGGAAAATTCGGAAAACAGAGGCATATTTAAGGAGCTGGTGAATTTTAGCGCCGAATTAGACAACGAATTGAAAGTCCATATTCAAAGTGCCAAACTTTTCAAGGGTACCTCAAAAACAACTCAAAACGAGCTTCTTGAGTGCATGCTAGATGTTTATCATGAAGAAGTTAAGAAGGAGATTGCAAATTCTCCTTTTGTTGCAGTAATTGCCGATGAAACGACTGACGTAGCCTATGAATTTCAGTTAGTTATTATTTTCAGATATTTGTGTAAAGGACAACCAGTTGAGAGATTTTGGAGATTTTACGTCCCCGACGGACACGATGCCAAATCAATCGCTGCATGCGTTTTAAATGTTGTAAATCCATTACTAGATCAAAATCCAAACAAATTAATAGCTCAAAGCTATGATGGTGCGTCTGTTATGAGTGGTGAATTGAATGGCGTTCAAAAAATTATTAAGGAAACTTATCCACTTGCAAATTATGTTCATTGCTATGCACACCAGTTAAATCTAATTATGACAAGCGCATGCTCTGTCAATAAGCAGGCTAGAATATTTTTCCATAATTTATCTGGATTGTGCTCTTTTTTTTCGACGTCTCCTCAAAGAACAAAAATTTTGGATGAAATAGTTAATTGCAGATTGCCAAGATCTTCCCAAACACGTTGGAATTTTCAGTCACGAGGTGTTCATACAGTTTATGAAAATAGGAAAGACCTGATTGAAGTTATGGACAATATAGAAAGTACTTCACGCGATTCTTCGTCGATTAATCAAGCCAGTGGGTACAAATTAAAGCTGCAAGATACAAATTTTGTATTTTGGCTAAGTATATTCCATAAAATAATGCCACATGTTGAAATTGTCTTTAACCAATTACAAAAAGTATGCACCGATTCTGTTAAGGTCAAAAATGATTTAGAGAATTTTGAAGCAGCAATTCAAACTATACGAGAACAAATGGATAGCATTATTGACGAGATTGAACGAGTGCAGAGAGAAACTGATGAACTGGCAAGAAAAAAAAGGCAAGTTGAAGAAGGCAGCAAAAAACGGGAAGCGTTAGAAATATGCGATGCAGTATTATCGCAAATAAGAACAAGATTTAACTTTTCTGGACATTTAGTTGCTTCTAATTTATTTGTGTCTGAAAAGTTTTCTGTTTATAAACATCAGTTTCCTGAAGCACATTTAAATGACACATGCACACAATTTTCATTTTTAGACAAAAACAGGCTTAAAACTGAGTTACAAGTATTATATCAGAGAGAAGAATTGAGTACTACTTCTGGAGCTGTTCCACTATCCATTTTATTGAACGATGAAGGATTAAATTGTACGTTTCAAGAAACTCTTAAGCTCTTAAGTATTTTAATCACTATACCGATGTCAACATCTGAAACAGAACGCTCTTTTTCAATGCTGAAACGGATTAAAACTTTCCTCAGAAACACAATGAAGGAAGAAAGGCTTAGTGCTTTAGGAATGCTGTCTGCAGAAAAACATTTTGTTAGCGGCATTGAAAATTTTAATAATAAGGTAATCGAAAACTTTGCTACCAAAAAAGAAAGAAGAATGGACTTCATGTATAGAAAACTTTGAAGTTATAGGTACTTCTCCACACTTGTTTTATAATTTGGTGCGCGTGTGTAAATAGTTTTATTTTTGATTTTTTTTTGGACATATAGATTTATTGAACCTCAAGAACTTTGACCACTAACTATCAGGGGTAAGTTATAAGTTATTCTTTACAATTTTGAATCGATTCAAAATTATGGCTTCCATTCTGGCACTACCTCACTGAATTGGCACGAGCCGCCACTGGACAGACGTACGATGAGTTGTCCGGCACGCGTGTTTCAAAAACATATCTCTATCATTCAAGTTTTAAGGGCAAATGGACGGGGAAATATATGATGTATGAAATGTGTCTCATCCCCTACAACTTAACCAACATCGAATTTTTACTCTGCAAAAATTTCTCTGAAGATGACGTTTGTGCGATTTTTATTATTTTTTTCGCTTTTGGTGTTTTTCTCCTCCATCACTGAACTGGTTTTCAAAGCCTATAAAGCGTCCTTCATACAGTAGTAACCTTGTGTGAAAATTTCATCCAAATCCGAACAATACTTCCGAAGTTAGCTGGGACAAGGATTAGCGGACAGACAGGCTGACGAAAGTGAGTGAGGCGGTTTTTCGTGATCTACTATAACATAATATCTCATTTTCGATATTTTTCGCGAATACAATACTTCTGCGTCAGTGTTGTAAGAAATAAAATTCTTGCAAAAGTAGTTTTTTGTGGTAACGTTAGATCATTGCTTCGTAATGGCGTCATGATAAGGCTGGAGCATTTGCCGCCATTTGCCGCGTTTGATCGAAAATGTCTAAAACCATCATCGCTATTTAAAAGGGTAACAGAAACAATTTTGTAGGAAATTGAATTCATTATAATTTTGCTTTTGTCATATAGTCAACAGTTTACGAGAAATCAAAGGGTAAAGGTACATATAATGGCAAATTAAATTAAGAATCTAATAGTATGAACCACTATCGTATTTTTTGTACAAAATACAATTTGATTAAGGTCTGAACAGGTATTCGTGTTCCTTATTTTAAAAGCGATATGTATTCAAAACTTTTAGAGAATCACGTACGGCAAACGCGGCATTTGGCTTAGGTATTCATGTTGCTTTGCGAACGCTTCAAGTTCAATCCGCCTGGCACATCTTGGCAACGTTGTTTTTTAACGTTACCAACATATTCTTGGATGAGGCAGATGGCGGCCAGGTACTTAACTTACAGTATGATTTCTGTCTACGTTAAGTTGGTAGCTTCCACTTGTAAATAAACGCAACGCAGACAGTATCTAAAAAAATCATCCACATTCATACAAGCCTCTGTATACTACATTAAATGGAGGACAGTTTCCTTTTTAGACATTATAACAGGTAGTTAGAGAATCAATTATTTTATAATAAAAGCATTGATGTTTCATTGCCATTATGTACATTTTTTGTCAGTTTTGCAAGTACAAGTAGTTCATTATTGTCTTTTATACTCGAAATATCACGAACGCCTAATTCCTAAACACCCATTGGTACCGCATGCAACATGCACACATTCTCCCCGCCTTAAGAAATCCACCGGGTGGTACCTCCACGTTCGACAGTCAGAGATTGTCAACTAGAGTGCTCTTGGTTTCACGAATACGCGTGAAATTTACCAGGGTCGTTGAAATGTGTATGCCAGCAGTGCCTTTCTTAGCATTCCAAGCATCAAGCGAACCTTTTACAGCGTGTCTGACATGCAGAAATGAGTCCAGAATACTGTGTATGCTTACACGGGTAAGAATGGAAAATGTAATGTTTTTTGATGATTTGTGTGATGTTTTCATTATGAAGATCGAGTCACTCGCTCCCATCAGTCTGTCTATAGGCGATTCTGTCACTCCATAATTTATAGCCCTGGTATTTTAATCTAATTCTGATGATTTCAAAAACATATTCTGTTGCACTTTTTTCTAAGAAACAATGGGCTATTCCCTGTTCTAAAAAGTCTTCCTCCGTTTCTGCTTTGCGCGTCGTCCGGCGTCCTTGTTACGTTTTCCACCGTTGAGTTATAAATAGAAAGGGAATCGATAAACTATAAAGCGACCACCTTACATTTTACAAAAATAGCATCCGCCGCCACCGCGTCGTGTTTTGCCGCGCAACGCCAACGCAGAGCTGTGAGCTGAGAACCGGGGACTTGCCAGCTACACAGAGTGCTGTTATTTCTCCGCCCGCTGCTTCGGAAATATACTCAGTGATAAAAAAATAGAACACCCAGTAAAAATGATTTCATTTAGATGACATTTATATATTAGTCTAATTGCTAACGCGACGATAATTTCACGCAGCTACTTGAAATTCTTCAAATCCGTAAGCTTCAAACCTCTAAATAACCACAACAAAATTGAAGTCGATTGGTCAAGTAGTTTTTGAGAATTTCTAATTGTTTATCCCAAAACACCTGTCTTCCAGCCATCACTACTAGTTTACTGAGTAATTTACCGGATTCGTTCAAGGGCATTTTATTACAAAATACACGAATTCACCTTGCCGACGTGAATCATAAACCACTCCGAAAGGTAATTGTTATTTTTATGCGAGAGACGAAGGGTTACGTTTTTTTCTTCCAAACAAATTCAAACATATCGTATATGGGAGTAATTGAACAGATTCGATTCGATATTCGAAAAACATACATTATACACATTTTAAAACAAAGCGGATGTATCCTATCACCTTTTGTTACGAAGAAAAAATTTTTTATTCAAGATTTCTTCATGTATAAAACTCGACTTTACAATTATTCCGGGGAGTTTTGCTAATATGATTAGACTTTATGAATAGTTAGACCAAGACAAGACAGACAAGGTGAATAAATCAGAGGGAGAGATAAGAGATGTAACAAAAAAACATGACGTCCACAAAACAACTGATGGCGTCTAAACTAGAAATGGCCGGAATTATTTTTTAAATCAATAATTTGGTGTAAATGAGGCCTTGATAAATTCATTATCCATTGTTTTACTTTCTTTTTAAATAGTCCAAGTGAGTTTATTTGATCTCATTCTTCAGGGTATTAAAGCACCTAGGTCCCAGAAAGCCATTGGACCTTTGTAAGACATTTTTTCTGGTTTTGGGACTTGTATAAGATTTTTTCCGTGTGTCATAATTACGCATCACTGTTTTCATGTTGCTTCCGCCCGTAAGAGTGTTTACCGGAATCCTGTATAAATACAGTTGACGAGCATCAAGCATAAGTCTGTTAGATATAGCTTTGGCTTCTTAAACATTGTCTATATTATATATATTATATATATATATATATATATATATATATAAATAACAACAAGTAGGAAAATAATGGGCAAAATCCGCAAAAAGGAGGAAAGTACATTCGAGCAGAAAACAGGATAGGTAACCCGAGCGATACGTATTTCTGCTGGTTGGCTTCATCAGGCCCGAAATGAATGCACATATGAAACTACAAAAGTAGATGCACATGCCCACACATCCGGATACGGGTGTAACCTGAGGAAACGAAGTTGGAGGGGAAAAAACGACACACGAAGTCCACAACAAGAGCCAACCTACACATTGTAGTATAAAATGGCTATACGACCTCGAATTTTCAAGGAAACGTCTAACCACCACCACGCGGCCGGTTATAGCCACTTGCTGAGGTACTTCAAGCCCAAAGGATCTACAAAGAGAATATGATCATGCGGAGAAAGGTATATAACAACAAGTAGGAAAATAATGGGCAAAATCCGCAAAAAAAAAAAATATATATATATATATTAATAAATAAGAATGAATAATAATTAATCAATAAGAATAAATTATTGAATTAGTTCCAAACTGATGTGATATTTGCAACTCCCCAGGCAATAATACCGTAGCTGAGATGGATTTGAGCTAGGCCATAATATAAGGTACGGAGCTGCGGAATATCTAACAATTTCCTGAGATATCTGATATTGTATAGCAGCACTGTGCGCAACTTTCCTATAATATATTCAATGTGAGAGTCGCATCTAAGATGAGCGTCAATATATATTTCAAGAATACGTTGGAAAGTTCGGTCTGCGTCTTGTGTTTACAGTATCCGAATTCTTAGCTCTCAATCAATCTTTGATATTGGTGGTTTTCAAGTGCCTGTTGTTACCCATACTGAGCTAGTCAGTCAATCTTTACCAGTGTGTTTTGAATTTTTCCGGAAGCTTACTATTAATAAGAGGCATCAAGAACAGGCCTTCCTCCTCAATAATATCGCACAGGACTGGATTTAGGCGATGGGTTGTAAGTGCTCTGGTTATAGTATATGAGATTATGGCCCCAGCGAAGGTACTTGTGCATGCTGTAATAGGCTGTATGAAGCAATATACATGGTGAAATGTATATGCAAGAAACCCTTCAAAAATTCATGTGTTGACATTAGCTCGGAGGTACGATTAATCAATTCTAATAAAGGATGTGGCTGGTCATGTAAAACCTGTCGATCAAATGGTATTGAAATCAAAGACTTGAAGTC
This sequence comes from Acanthoscelides obtectus, assembly GCA_963669975.1. Classification (NCBI taxonomy): domain Eukaryota; kingdom Metazoa; phylum Arthropoda; class Insecta; order Coleoptera; family Chrysomelidae; genus Acanthoscelides; species Acanthoscelides obtectus. Next base: position 51,363,869 of record CAVLJG010000001.1, on the reverse strand, counting down.
TCTTATCCTGAAACTACAAGACGACATTCAGATGATAAAGAATGATAAAAGTGATACTAATGCATCTAATCAGGATGATCTACTCGTAGTTGAAGAGATGATTTCTGACATCGGTAAAAGATCACGGCGACGTAGAAACTTGATGATATTTGGAGTTCGCGAGCAAATTCAGGATGAAAACGCGGTATCCAATGATAAGAATGAAGTTATGGAAATATTACGTGTTGTTGACCCGCATGTTGATGGGACTTTGATTAAACCTTTTCGTTTGGGTAAGCTAACTGAAGGCAAATGTCGCCCTATTAAGGTAACAAACACTCTCCACGGAGCAATGTGTATCCGAAGTGGTCAAGAAATCAAAGAATCCCAAGAACTCCCGCTTTAAGAATAAAGTTTTCCTCTCATATGACCGCACTCCTAAGCAGCTTGCTTTTTATAAAAAGATTAAGGATGAGTTGAAGGAAAGACTTGATGCTGGCGAGTCTAACATAAAAATTAAACATGTGAACGGGATTCCTAAAATTATTTCGGAATACCATTAAGGCCCAGCAGTAAGGAGAACAGCATTCGCTGTTATTATCAGAATGTACGTGGACTGCGCAGCAAAATTGATGTTTTTGTTTCATCTGTTAGTGATACTGAATTTGAATTATTGCTTTAACTGAAACTAATTTACAATAGGAATTAACAAGCAAAATGGTGGTGGTGTTATTTAGCACTAAAAAATTACATTAAAGCGGAAGTAGTAGATGTTCAATTCTAGATGTTAGCTTCCCCCTGATTGATAAATTAGTTTGTAGATGTTGGATAGGTCAGATAAACGTTTATGTGGCGGTAATCTACATTCCCCCTACTATAACTAATGACGTGTTTGAACAGTTTGCCGATGAACTAGAACAAATGATGTTTCCAATCAGGTAGCGTCATACTGATAGGTGATTTCAATGTTTCAAATTTTCAATTTGTGGGTAATTTTGACCGTAAGAAAAATGCTGTAATAAGTTTGCTCAATGTGTTGAACCTTAAACAATGCAATAATGTTTTGAATGATAATGGAAGGCTGTTTAGAGATTTAATATTATCAAATGAAACTTTTTCTGTTTCTCGTGATACTTTGCCACTGGTACCTGTAGATATCCCCCATCATCCAGCTCTTGATATATGTTTTAAAAATATTAATGTTAACCCTGACGCATTTCCCTTATTTAGCGATATTAACATGTATAATTTCCGAAAAGCAAATTTTACAGAGCTGTACTCATTGCAGACTTTTCTTTTTTAGATAACTTCTCAGAAGTTAACTTAGCTATTGTTGAATTTTATAAAATTTTATACTCTATCTTTAATATTTATATACCCAAATATAAATTTTTTAGTCATAAGTATCCTTCGTGGTACAACAGTGAAATTATTAGGAAAGTCAAGCATAAAGCAAATTTATAATTATATTAAGAAGTACAAAAAGAGTCCCAATAGCCGTCTACATGAACAGTACAAACATCTTAGATCTGACGTAAAGCGTCAAATATCTGTGGCCTATAAAAATTATACTCATAATGTTGAGATTTCAATCTCTCAAGATCCTAAAAATTTTTGGAGTTTCATATATATAAAAAATCGAACTACTATGATACCTGGTAAAACGAAGTTGAATGACGTCTCACTGAACGATCCTTACTGTGCTGTCAATGCATTTGCAGATTTTTTTAATAGTGTTTTTGTTGATCCATCTACTCGTAACGATTTTTTTGAAGGCAGGAATTCTACTAGTCAAGTTAACATATTTTTCAATGACATTCATGAAAATGAGATTATTGCTGCATCTAAAAAACTCAAGAATAGGGTAACGGCCGGCCCAGACAACATCCCCTCGTTCATAGTCAAAGATTGTATTTATGTCTTTGTCAAACCGTTATAAAAAATATCCAATCTGACTCTAGAAACCAATACATTTCCTGATATTTGGAAACTTTCTAGAGCAACACCTATTTTTAAATCAGGGGATTATACTGACATTAAAAACTATAGAACCGTGGCAATATTGTCAAATTTCTCCAAATTGTTGGAGATAATATTGCATAATAGAATTTACTCCGCAGCTCATAGATCTCTGTCTCCTTTTCAGCATGGTTTTCTTACTAATAGATCCACAGTAACTAATTTAGCAATCTTCACTCAGTCTGCTACTGAATGTGTGGATCGGCAAGGTAATCTAGATGTAGTATATACGGATTTTGCTAAAGCGTTCGATAGGGTGGACCATGGTATACTTTTAAATAAACTTTTTTATTATGGATTCCATTCATCAGCTTTGGCACTCATTCAAAGTTATCTTTATGAAAGGAAGCAATATGTTACTTTTAATGGAATCAAGTCGTACCAGTATACAACTAAATCGGGAGTGCATCAGGGTTCAAATCTTGGTCCTTTATTGATTACTTTATTTATAGATGATGTTGTGCTTTATTTAAGTTGTAATAAACTCTTATTTGCGGATGATTTAAAATTATTCAGAAATATTCAGTCTGAGGCTCATTGTATTGCACTTCAGCGGGATATTGATTCTTTAGTGGCTTGGTGTGACGAGAATAATTTATTTCTAAATGCGTCTAAGTATAGTGTAGTCAGATTTTCTAGGACAAATTCTGCTTGTAAATTTAATAATAAGATTGGGGATGTTTACATAAGTCGTTACAACTTAATTGAGTATTTATAAACTTAATTTTTCACTCCACATAGCTCAAAAGGTGAGTGAAGCTTCGCGGGCGTACTGATTTATTGTGAGAAACTGTAGAAGCTTTAGCCGTCCAGAGTCACTGTTGGTTTTGTATTCTGCATATATTAGATTGAAGTTGGAATATGCATCGTTAATTTGGAACCCAATTTACAACTGCTACATTGATTCTCTTGAGCATCTTCCGAGAAAAATTTGTATCTTTCAAAGTTGACGGTACATATCCTGAGCGTGATATATCTGAAAGTTTGTTATTGTCCAGGTTTCAAATGCATTCTTTAGAGCTGAGAAGGAAGTTTGGGTCAATTATGTTCTTACATAAACTACTGCACAATCAAATTGATGCTAATGGGATTGTGTCTCAACTAAACTTTAATGTACAGCTAAAACCTATTATTGTGACAGGGCTCGCACAAATTTTTTTTGAAGGCATCCATATATGTGATGTGTGAAACATTCAATGCGATATCAAATTATTGTGATATACATGCTGACAGTTTGAACAGCATTCTGGGAGTAGCTAGAAATTACTTGGACAATTTACAATATGTTTCTCAGTTTAGTCAAATATGTTTTTTGCTTCTTTTTCTAGTTTTTTTTTCATTTAGATGAAATCACCTGCTTTTTATGTGTTTTCTGTTTTGGTTAGTTTGATTTATCTTGGGATTGTCCTGTAAATGGTTTACTTAACTATTGGGCAATAAACGCTATTTATTTATTTATGCAAGATACTTTATTATTTGCACCGACACAATATCACTTTTGGTGTTATATTGCTATAAGGCACGATATCGCTTGCAGGCCATAGTAGTCTCATGGCGCGTCCGCATGCTTGGCAAACCTCTACAAATCGTCACAAACGGAAACGTGCGGTTGGAGCGTTTGGCTTGGTCGGCATATGTTTGCAATAGCTTGTTGCCGGTTCGATCGAGTGTTTATGCCCCCTCAGTCTCGCTTGTGCGCTAGTGGCGAATACACTTAAGATTGTTCAGTAATAATCTTTATCCAGTTGACCTCTAGTATCATACAACTCAACTGAATTTCGTTCAGCTCAACTCAGAACTCATTTCAATTGAATTAATCAATGAATTAACTATATATTTTGAGTTGTTTAAGGGCCCCCACAGATAGGTGGTTGACTTCCTGGCCGCAAGATATCCGTCGTAATTGACGGCTTCTCTTCATCCCACAAAGCGCAGCGGATGTTCCCCAGGGGTCTTGACCGCGACATTGTTTGTATTAAATATCAACATATCAGAACGCCAAGTGGATTTCTGCAGGTGAGCTGGAAAGAAGACTAGCAGCGACTTCCTCTCCAACGAGATAGCTGGATGTTATCACTACTCACAGTTTTATGCTTCTAAAACACAGTACTGTACCTTGACTAAAAAGAAACGCCCTGGCGTTCATTTCGGCTTGTTCTTTAGAGCTAAGAACTACTTTTCTCCATATAACCTTCCTCAGTCCATACAAGGCCCAGATAAGACCCAGCATCGCGAACTGCTCACATGTTTGAAGTGCTGCCGCCCCTATTAAATTGTCTACGCTCGATGATGTACAGAGGAGGGCTGACCGACTGATCGATGACTCTTTTCTAACCGAAAGTCCCGGGACTCTTTCGCACAGACGGGTCGTCGGTGTTCTACTGGTTTGTCAACAGGCTTCAATAGGTACTCAAATATAATTACTGTTACCATGTGATAAATACTTGGAACTATATGAGACTTAGCGTGTAAAATATATTTTCGTCTAGTTGAATATAGATGGTCAGTTTGGGATATCTTATTAAGCTGTAACAACGTTTAAGCAGTTTGGAGAGCAACACGCTGTTAGTGAAAATTTTAGATAGTTCCAAATCGTTTGGTATACCGATTCAACAATTGACTAATGGTGTTCGAGAGGTTCATTCTGAATTCCTTTGTTAATTAATCCTTGGCCTAGAAGCCTTACAAGATCTATCAATTACCCTCAGAAACGCAGACCATCGGAACCACTAATGAACACACCTGCAGGTGCGATGTTCATTTATTCGTCGCCGAATCAATAGAGGCCGAAAATATCATTATTAGGGGGGAGTGATAGTAACAATGGACAACGATAAGTAGGACTACCCATCGACTAATCAATGGTTTTGATACACATAATTAAATTTTCCGCTTGAAGGTTGTTTATTCCTAACGCCAAGGAAAGATCAAATCTTCAACCTCTCTTGTAATCACTCCTAAGTTTTCGAATTTTCAGGATTTCTCAACGACGGAAAAGGAAATCCTGTAAAATGAGGCAATAGTCCGAGAGGTGGCAACGCCGACACCTAAAGACGGTGATCGACAGCTATACCGAGTGTTCCAAATTCAACTTTTACCATTGAGATCCCGCATATACGTAACTGTGAAAGTGGCACTGAGATAGTTTCGCAATTACTGGTATTTGCAGAGAATTTTCCCAAAATCGTTTCTATCTTTTCCTGGATTAATTTGAAATGGGATTTCGAAATAAAAATTACATTAACACAGCCTTTTTTCCCTCTACAAGATGGTATAATCAGAATTTCAATTTGATGTTTCGTCCCTTGTCTTAAATGATGGACTTTATTGTTTTTCTTATAGACAGCAAATTGCATTTTTGCACAGGTGAATAGAATGTTTCATTTTAATTCCAGCAATGTGCAACATGTCATGCGTTAACATTGCCAAACCTATTTCTTAGGTAGGCCTTGAAAGTATCCAAGAGTCTTTTATTTCAAATGATCAGTCAAGCATTCCTTCAGTTATTAAATTAAATTAAAATTTTTCATAACCAAAGTTGACAGAGGAAATCGCTGGAAATTATTCTCATCTTCCTAAAATGGCCGCTAGGGGGCGTATTTTCAATTTTAAGCGCCTTTATTTCGAAAAAATGTGTAATTAAGGTGCTGATTTAATAATGTTGATTGCTCGATTTTCAAACTGTTTTCTCGATGTTATTTTTCCATATTTTGTTTCGTTTAGAGTGGGGGGAGGGTTGAATGCCATTTTAAAAAAAATAATATAACTTCTGTTTGGCTACACCGATTTTCATGATCTTGTCAAATTGATTCACGTTGTTGCCACTAGATAGCGTTTTATGGATGTGTTTTTTTTTAATCTTTTCGAAAATTTCAAATACAATGGTATACTAAATGGCGAAAACCGCAGAAAAATATCTTTATTCGTTATGGAGATATAATAAAAAAATATGCTTAAATTACAATTTTCAAGAACTGGATAAAGAGAGAAATTCGGCAGAATTATGGCAGCTGTCAAAGACGTCAGAGAATCAGTTAATTGCTCTGCATAAACCGTTTTTTATAGTCTAAACGCCGATTACGTTAAGAATGCAAAGTTTTGTTACCTTTCTGAATCAGTTTATTCTGATGTTATCATTTCTAACAAAGTACCGGCAACATTCTAACAGAGCCTGGCAATTTGGCCCGGAATATTCCATCGCTGTTCGAATGACAAGTGACATCATCATAATTATGTGTAGCGTATTTTGGCGGAGACAATAAATATTTCAAAGAGCATACCTTCTAGATTCGTTAGCCCTGAGTTCTAAATCCCTTTGCTCCTGTTCCCCTGGAGACGGAGGTGCGTCTAGTGTGGGCTTCGTCCTTTCTGGGGGAGGAGGCGGCACCTGAGCAACGGCTTGAGCGGCGGCGGCCGCAGCTGCTGCAGCCGCCGCCACGCCCCCTAGTAGGGGATGCCCTAGGGGCAGAGGAGAGGATTGGGTCCGGCCTAGGGGGCGAATGACACCTCGACCGGATGCCTGAAATAAAGAAAGAAACTGATGCAAAAGTTAGTAAACGTTCATATGACAAATATGCACAGCCACGCCTCCTAGCAGGGGCTGCCCCAAGGGCTGAGAAGAGGATTGGATCCGGCCTCAGAGGGTGATCAAACGTCGACCGGATGTCTGGAATGAATAAATAAAATTGCGGAAGTATATTGTTCCTCTAGAGAATCTAAAGAGTCTAGAGAATCTAGATAGTCCAGCGGGGGCACCGGAGAGAGTTGGATTTTGCTTAATAGTTGAAAACACAGCTTGGCCGCTGGAATACAAAAATTGAAAGGTTGGAAGTAGATTTTTCGTCTGATAATCTAATGCGTGTACAGCGTCTAGAGAACCTAGGGGATGCCCTAGGGGCAGCGGAGAGAATTGGGTTCGGTCCAGGGGTCGAACCACACCTTGACGAAATGCTTGGAATTAAAGGAACATATTGATATAAATCTAGAGAATCTGGAAAATCTAGGGAGCGACATTTGAGCGAAGCCTCCTAGTAAGTGGTGCCCGAGAGGCAGGGCAGAAGATTGAGTTTGGCCTAGGAGGCGGAACACAGTCCGACTGGAAATCTACAATCGAAAGCTTACAAAAAGTAGAACATTTTTAGACCTTAATACAGAAAAAATATGTATGCACAACCATACATCCTGGTAGAGGATGGCCCAAGGGCAGCGGAGATGCTTGAGTTCGACCTAGGGAGTGGATTCCACCTCGACCTTATGCCTAAAATCAAAAGCCGAGTGCTAGACATGGATTGCTTATCTAGATAATCGGAATATGTATAGAATCTAGAAACCTAGAATCAACCAATACATAAAATAGGATCTAGAAAGTCTAGAAATCTTTTGAATCAGGAAAATCTAGGGATTCTGGAGAATGCAGACCTTTTAAAGAATGCAGAGCATCTGAAGGAGAGAATCTTAAGTATCTAGGGAATCTAGACATTTTAAAGAATGCAAAAAAATTAAAGAATCTACGGTATCTAGAGAATCTAGAAGATTTAAAGAATACAGTCTGAAGAATCTAGAGACAATTTGTAGAATATAGAGGGTCTAAAAAATCTAGTGAAATCTATAAGAGAATATATTTTATAAGTGCTAGAAGGATAGAAGCTATAGAACGAAGAAAATTCAGAATCTATAGAACTAGATAATCTAGAAAATCTATTCGCATCTATTGGAAACTAGAAAGTTTGCTATAATATGCCCGGAGCTTTCATCTTACCGTGTGAGGTTCCTGCAACTCGCTGATGGTATCCAACGTGCTGATGGCCGATATGCTACTGCAGTTCGGCCCCCCAGAGGCGGCCACAGCTGCCTGTGCGGCGGCCTGCGCTGCGGCAGCATGATGGTGAGCCGCGGTGAGCTCCTGTTCGCTGTCTATGGCGGGCAGGGAGGGGTAGAAAGGTAGGGTACCGGGGAGCATCTGTCCGGTCAAGGGCATGCCTGGAATAATATATCGTTTCAAATACATGGTCCAGAATGTCCAGGACCTCAAAAACACGGACAAAAACAAGGTCTGGAATTATTAATAATGTGACCCCTTCAGGAATTATTTTTCAGTACGCCCATGTGATCAGGATATTCAGAAACACAGAAAAACGAAGTATGCAGTTTTTTAAAATAATGACCTCTTCGAGACCAAAATTTTGACTACGTCCTAAAATGATCAAGAACTCAAGAAACGTACAAAAACGAAATTTGGAATTTTTTAAAATGTTGTCTCCAAAAGTATTTTTGACTATGCCCTATTGATTTGATAGTTGAAAAACTTGAGCTTAGATTTTTGTAAATAACGACCAATCCAGAAAAACATTTTACAAAATTGTTGACCCATTCAGGAAACATTTTTTGACTGCGACCTAAAATGATAAGGAACTTGAGAAACGTACCAGGACGAGGTATTGATTTTTTTAAAGGTTGATCGCTCCAAAACAATTTTTTGACTAAGCTCCAAATTAATCAGTGTGTTGAGAAAAGTACCAAAACGAATCTTGGTATTTTTTAATTGTTGATCGCTCCAGAAAAAAAAGTAGACTACGCCCTAAAATGGTCAGGAAGTCGAAATGCGCGAAATCCTAAAAAATAACCGGCAAGTTGAGAAATTAACATTAACTTAACTACACCCTAAAATGATCAGGCGCTTGAGAAATGTACAAATACAAAGTCTAGAATTATTAAAAAACATTGTACCCTACAGAAACAACTTTTGAGTACGCTCTAAAATTTCGGTTTGGGTTTTTTTAATATTAAACCCTTTGGAAAAAAATGATACCTTAAATTTCAGGCACTCGAAAAATCTTCAAATAAGAAGTTCGGAATTATAAAAAAAATGAATCGAGTCCATATTATTTCAAAAACGCCTACTGCTTCCATGTTCGTATCTTAATTCTGTAGTAATCTCATTCATATATGCCCCTCACCAAAATCCAGAAAATACCAGTAACATCAAACAAAAAAAATCCGTTGAAATAATCTGTTCAAATATCTACTCATTTTATATATGGCTTTCAACAGTAAGCTCGTCAATCCAAACAAGAAACAAGTCTAAACAAACTCAGATCAATGAGTGATCATACTGTTGCTATATACACTTAACAAAATACAATATAGAATCAAATATTCAAATAATAACTTGATGTGCATGCTCCATGGAAAATAACATAAACCTAACCTTGCACTATTTGAATGAGCATCGAACCTACTTTTCAAATTTTCTCAGCCTAGTAAAGTAACAAATATCTTCCATCTTCTGCTGTAAGTTAGAGTATTCACGGAATTTGTATAGCTTAATTTTTTTACATACACTACTACATGATTTTTCATAAAAAAATATGGTAAATCCTAAGGTATACTCAGCTCAAAACGGAAGGAGGGCACTTTTAAATCTTTCCACAAATCATATCTACATAACTACGCTTGATATTTTTCTTTCTATTTGTATTTTATTTATATCGAGTCCTCCAGGACGGTTTGATAATTCATATGGATATGGAAAACTACTAGGAATACTTTCTTCAAACATTCAAGCAAGCCAAATATGAACTCTGTTGTAAAATAAATTGTACAGAACAATTTATATATTCTTTAGAGTGAATGCAAAGGCCCCTCATCTCGAAATTCTGAGAAACTTTTTTTCTCAAACTTCAAAGTTATGTCTATAGAAGAATTGGGAAAGGGATGGATGAAAACACCTTCAAAATGAATATGTCCAGTTAGTTGCAACGGTTGCAGAATCATTCATTTTTTGCCGAAAAGTTCATCAGAGTAAATATGAACTAGTAGCAAAAAGTTAAAGCATTTGTAGTGATTAACATCGCAAAAAATCTTCAAAAACGCTCAAGCTATCCAGGGACTCCTACAACAAGTTAGACATACAGGGTGAGAATTTAGTATCTAATTGGACAATATCTCCATTACTATAAAACATAATCAAAAATGTGATTTACACAAATTGTGGAGTATACGCTTCCTACTTGAAATATACCGCTCCCTACAGGGTACCTCATACCGACATGACAATTTCTTTTAATGGAACACCGTGCATCGTTGAGAATATTCTCATATGCCACTTTGAAGGGAGAAGTTTTGATATAGCCGGCGATATAGCATATTATACTAATTCCGGAAATAATTTAGCTAGTTTATACTAGAACGATTTGAAAAACAGATTTGTCATATTTTCACCACTGTGGTCTCCGAAACGGTAAGAGATACGGATCGGTTGAATGGAGACAAAGTTGCGTATTTATATATCTTATCCAGAAATACACGGAAAATGGAACAAATCTTCCCAAAATCGTTTCTATTTTTCCTGAATTTATTTGAGATGGGATTTCAAAATAAACTGAAGTTTGACAGTGACACTTTTTGATCAAGGTGCAAGCAAGGTGGCTTACATAGAACATTAATATGATTTTTCGACTTTAATCCCGCGCCTCAACTTTGACTTTTCTTATGTATGCCATTTTTATGACCTTCTCGCTTTTCATTTCATAGTCTTTTCTCTCTTTCAGCAAGGCTATGTTTTCTTTTTGAATAGTAGGAAATTTCAGGCTATATAAAATGATACAAATCAAAAGCATGAACAATTTAATGTAAATAGATATTTGTAACATAACCTCAAAATAGAGCGCTGTCGCGGACCAGTAGAAAACTATGAAAATCAAGGAGGCCATAAAGGCGTTTTTTTATTTACCTACGCAACTTGCTCCCATAATGTACTCCGCGTCGTTTAGGCAAATGTCACGAGATCAGTCTTTACTGTAATCCGTCAATATACTTAAAAGACACGTGACATATATAGTGCTTTTAGCAACATTAGGTTTATATCTAACATAGATTTCAACTAATCTTAGTACCTAATTTCTTATCTAATAGATATTCATCAATTTTGTGAAAAACCTTGTACATGAATAATTTTTGTTTTCTCCATTTAATTAGTGCCAAGCTAGGGAAAAGGTGGGCAGAAACCCCTATTTGTGTCGCTGGAAATGTAAAGTGCGGGAAACCTTAGGTTAGTTTGTTCGCCCATGACCATGATCTTCATGGGTATTTGAGGGTGTCCGGAAAGAAACGTGTTGTAGTAAAGATTAAATGTTTGTAAAGATTCACCTAATGGTGACCTTGAACGTGACCTTAAATGGAAACCCTATTTTTTACAATGAAAATAAAAAGAGGAAGAAACTTTGTCCAAATATGTCCATGATCTTGACTATGACTATCAAGATCATTTGAAGATCAAATTAATTTTTAAAAGCAAACACTATTTGTAATTCCTGGAATGTAAATTACGAAAAATTTTAGGTTTAGATATATATCCAATTAACCTGACCATGACCTTCAATATATTTATATATATAAGATGGGCTCTGGCATCACATGCGAACACTACAGGGCACTCGATGTGCTATAACAGTATCAAGATCCTTGACAGAGAAGAACATCTCTCTAAACGTTACAAATGTCAAACATTCTCATGACTGACAGTTGTATGCATAAAAAGGCTGATGTCAAACAACTTAGCGTTATCTACTTATATTTGCTGAATTGCAAGAAATTATAACGGTATTTGTACTCCTAATATTGATTTGTCACAATAACAATAATAATTTCAATAGGTAAAATCAACAAGTTATTTAAAAAATATTTTGTCTCCCCCTTTCTGACATTAACCAATTTTGCCAAGTGGTCACTCTAATGTACATCAAGAATATAGTTCGAAAAATTTCCAAAATAAATTTTAAAATTTCTCTATTACGATTTGAACTTAAACTAACGCTCCTCCTAATGTATCGCACACGTTGTGTTACAGGCTAAACAAAAACCGATTCCCCAAACAACTACTTGAATGCAAATAGTACCAACTTCACACATAAATCCTAACCTCGTTAACACTTTTAGGTTGCCGAGGATATAAAGAAGCGAAACATTGAAATTAATTTATTGTTGCATTAAAATGTTCATTGTTAAGGTACCTATTGTATTACTTTGCATTTATTTCTTCGTAACCAATCTCCTTCATACTAACGCAAAACCTATACTTTACACCACTACCACGTGAGCAGTACTGCGGGTTTAGTCTAGCTTCTCAAAAAATTTCATCGTAAAATTTTGTCCTTCAAGGGTTTGCTCGAAGAAAATTCTCAATTTTCCATTAGTCCAAGAAAGTATTTTCGCATTTACTCGGAAGAATAATCTGATTAGGTTTTTGCATACTCTTTTCAAAAAGGACCCATTTTAACAAATCTACAAGTTGCCAAGCCCAAAATTGAGTCAATCATTGTTTGAACAAAAACCTTTAAACAAACTTTATCCGAAGCGCAAATAAAACAATTTTTGGAATTTGGTTAAAAAATTGTTCAAACAATAGTTATAGATGCAATTGTGCGCCTGGCAACATGCAGATTCGTTAAAATTGGGCAAAAAAACATAATTAGAATATTTTCCAAGGGGATGCGAAAATACTTCCTGGAGTATTATAAAAATTGTACGGGACAGCAGGAGAAACATTACAACGGACATCATTTTATTGAATACACATTTATTTTTTACCGCAACGAGGAAATATCGATCATATTTGTACAGACCTTAAAATATTCACAAGTAAATATTTCAAAACATCGTCTTTGTATCATGCACCTAGATATTACTCTAAATAATAATGAGACTGATAAAAAATTCATCAGTTTTATCCATAGAAGTCGGATGATGAGAGATAAGGCTCTATTGAACATTTTATGAAGTAGGATTACTCAAAGAGGCAATTAGGGACAGCTTACGTTATGTATGGTATTTGTAGGGTTATTATTTAGGGTGCCGATTCAGATATTTGCGTACACATTCATTAGGGATGTTTTGCTAGCGAACCAGTGCGATAGAAGTAAATGTACCAAAAGACATTTTTGAAACACGAACAAACGCTAAAATTGAACCACACCTGAATCTAGATGATTTTAAGAATCTAGAAAATGTACGTATATAAAATGGAAGAAATTTAAAAATTTGGTGAATCTAGAGAACCTAGACAATCTATAGAATCATTGATTAACGGATTCTACCTTAAAATAGCCAACCTAATGCTGTATTGACCCGTCCGAATAATTACCCAAGCTAAAATGCGATACCGTAGCGTCATCTGAGAGAAATTGTTACAGTTGTTTCCCTATTTACTCTATATATTCATATTTAGAAACGGTTAGTTTCTCATAGATGATGCCGTCTAAATGAACATATGGCTACAGCGCCATCTATAGGACTCTAAATGTTTTAAAGTAGGTATATGACTTTAGTAAATAGAGAAACAGCTGTGGCAAATTCTCATAGATGTGGAGTGGATATGAGGTAAACTCATCCAATCATATAATGAGGATCATGTCGTTGTTCTTGATATCAAGAAAGCGTTCGAGCGGCCATGGCATGCTATCCCTCTTAAGCAAGCTCCTATGGCCTCCCAGAGAAACTATGCAGATGGGTGGCTGACTTCCTCTCTGGCCGCAAGATATCCGTCGTAATTGACGGGTTCTTCTCTTCAGCACACAATGTCAACGCGGGTGTTTCACATAGACCTGTCTTGCCTCCGATATTGTTCCTCTTATATATCCTTTCCTGTCTGATTTATCCAATCCACAGCTTTGCTGATGACAGCACTATACATTCAGAAATTCATAGTGCCAAGTCGATTACTGCCGGTGGACTGGAGAAAAGAATACTAGAATTCTTATTATCTGACTAGAGACCTGGAGGTTATCACTGCTGGGGGACGCAACAATGTTTCCAAAACGCAATACTGCGCCTTGACTAACAAGAACCTATAAAGCGTCAAAAAAACCTATAAAATCTCATCTTGCAGACTAGGTAGTTTTTAGGGTGTAAACAGTCATTCCACGTTTGCTCACTAGGATCGTTGTGAGCGTCCATCTATGGAGGAATAGCTCAACTACACGCATTGTTGGAATTTTTGAGAGCGATCTTCAAGTAGAATACGTAAATCAATGATAGAACATAGAGAATTTAAAGAATTTGGAGAATATAGAGAACTCAGAAAAATGGAGAATCTAGAAAAGCTATTGAACCTAGGAAATATAGACAATTAAGAGAATCTATCTACCAGAATATAGCGAACAATGAAACCTAAAGAAGTTGGATAACCTAGAGAACATATGAAGATCATTTCGAAATTTCAGGGAATATAATTGATTACATTATTGTGATACAATTATAAATTTATAGGAACAGTACATACCTGCGGTTGTAGAAACCACTAGTAGAATCCGAGCGGAAAGTACGTTGCCGCTCTCCGTCCAAATCGATAAAGCACCGAGCGCCAAAGTACGTTGCGCTTTCAAAACACAAAATTACGAGAGAACAATGTGCTTACCCAGCCTGGCCGTGCACGCCGCCCTGACAGCCGCTTCGCTGAGATCCGGAGGTGGCGCGAGCCCTCCATGGTGATGATGTGAGGCCGCTGCTGCCGCCGCAGCCGCCGCCAGCGAGATATTCGGCATGCTGGGGCTGCTGAAGAGCGCAGCGTGCCGCCGGCGCTCCTCCAGAAGGTCGCCGCCTCCGCAGGGTGGGCTCAGCTCTTTGGGCGGTTCCTGTTGGGGTGGAGACTCGCTCGGGGGCAGGCAACTGCTGAGGAGTTTCTTCTTCAATGAGGGGGGAAGGCGTTTGCTCATCGGGCTGCAGCGGCGCTCCATCACGCGCTGCTTCAGCCGGACTTTCAGCAGGTTCGGCTCAGAAGCTGAAATGAAGAAATGTCAATTAGGTTGACTTTGTACTTCCCAAGAAATACTGGACAAATGGACTTTGAATATGCAGCATGTTTAGTGTCTCAGACAGTTTTTGCACACTATGACACTTTATTATTCGTCAGCTATGAGAATCCTTGTACCTCAACATAAGGTAGTAGAGTAGGAGTATCAGTGAAAACAGTTGATTAAAAAAAATTAAATTGAATTAATTTTGAATATGCACCATGTTTAGTATCTGAAACTATTTACTATTAGCCGGCCCCAGAAACCTTTAAAGCTGGTGATGTTATAGAATACATATATTTGAATTGTCAGTTTAAAATTATTTTAAAATAACCGACTCTGTCTACAAATTATTACACGTCGTCAATTCGGAGCTGGTGTTGCTGGAGTCACAGACGTGTATATTATGCGAAATATGTGTAATAATGTGTCTGCTGGGTAACTCTACCGAGAGTCACACATTTCTGAATAATAAAACGTCTTTCTCTGATATCAAAGATGCAATATTTACAATAATCTAAAACCCTCAAATTCTGAATATTCAACCCATACAAAACATTTTCTAAAAATGATCAGGAGCCTCTAAAAGTTCAAACAAAAAGTTTGTACGATTATTTTTTTCGTTTTTTGCACCTAGCTCCGCCGATTTTCAAAAACTACGAAGATTTTTCGTCCTTTTCTTAGTAATAACCTTGTGTGAAAATTTTATCAACATCCGACCTATACTTTCCAAGCTATAGTAGTACCAAGGATCAGCGGGCAGACAGATAGACCGACGGCCACGAGTAACACAAATACAAAAAACATGCAAAAAAACATAATCATCTCATTGTCGAAATGTTTCCCAAATACAATACTTCCTCGCCATTGGCGCAGGAAGTCAAATGGTTGAAGTTGAATACAAAGGCAAAATCACTACACTAAATTCATTTTTGACGTGTCGTCAATCAGTAGTATTTCAGAATAACCGACTCTGTCTACAAACTATTAAACGTCGATCTGGATGGCGCTGTGACTGGCGACCGTTGGCGTTGCTGAATTCGGATCCGACGTCTCCACAGGTAAAGGGTATCGCGTGTTCCTGGGTAACTGGTGTTGCTGGAGTCACAGACGTAAATATTATGCGAGATATGTGTAATAATGTGTTTGTACGATGATTTTTTCGTATTTTGCACCTAGCTCGGCCGTCACTGGACCGATTTTCAAAATCTACGAAGATTTTTCGTCCTTGGCATAGTAGTAACCTTGTGTGAAAATGTTATCAAAATACGACACGCACTTTCCAATCTATGGTCGTACCGATCATCAGCAGGCAGACAGATAGACCGACGAAAACGAGTGACACAAATACAAATAACATTCAGAACATGTCACCCCATTCTCGAAACTTTTCGCGATTACAATACTTCCTCGCCTGTGGTGCGGGAAGTGAAATGGTTGAAGTTGAATACAAATGCAAAATTTCTATTCTACGTAGTCATGCCATAAGTTCTGTCCCTCGTTTTCAAACAAGTGTAGACCTGTTAATACTTGTCCGATTGTTTACATTGTGGTGTCAGTTGATTAAGCGCTTTTCGGGTAATTACATATACCTCAGTTTGTATTGATCTCTCGAAGCATAACGATGGAGTGGGGCAAGGCAGAGAACCGTATTGCAGTGATAGCTTTACATAAGTGTAATCACAGTGCTAGTCAGATTTTTGAACTCTTACGCGGCCTTCAAATATCGCGTAAATTTGTGTCTAGGACCATTCAGCGGTACAATGAGACGTCCTCTGTTGATGACAGGCCAAGAAGCGGAAGACCTCGTCAAGTAAGGACTCCAGCAGCCATCAAAGCCGTAAAAGCCAGGATTCAAAGGAATCCACTCCGGAAGCAGAAGATCCTATCCAGGGAAATGAAGATTCCTGTCCGGACGATGTCGCGCATCATTAAACAAGACCTAGGGCTAAGGGCTTACCGGAGACGTACGGGCCAGCGACTTACGGCCACCTTGCGACACATCAGGGCGACAAGATCCAAGAAGCTCTTGGAGAGGTACGCAGCTGGGGGATTCCGAAAGATTTTGTTCACGGATGAGAAAATCTTCACCATAGAAGAAAAATTCAACCGACAAAATGACAAAGTGTATGCAAGGAGTTCACAGGAAGCTTCGGAGATCATTCCGAGAGTTGAGAGAGGCCACCACCCTGCGTCAGTCATGGTTTGGTGGGGGGTGTCCTACGAAGGGGTCACTCAGCTCCATTTCTGTAAACAGGGCGTGAAAACAAAAGCGGCAAACTATCAGAGCGACATACTGGATCCTATCGTCAAGCCTTTAAGTGGTACATTGTTTGCCAACCAACACTGGGTCTACCAGCAGGATTCCGCCCCCGCTCACAAGGCTAAGAGTACGCAGCGCTGGCTGGAAAGCAATGTGCCAGAGTTCATTGCTGCGGAAGATTGGCCCTCAGGGAGTCCGGACCTCAATCCTTTAGACTACAAGTTGTGGGACCTGCTAGAGCAGTTGGCCTGCTCCAAAGCCCACCGTAATATCGAGTCCCTGAAAGCGGATTTGATCCGATCAGCGGCAGCTATTCCTTTGGAAGCTGTGCGTGCAGTGATAGATGAGTGGCCCGCGAGATTGAAGCAGTGTGTGAAGGCCAAGGGGGGACATTTTGAATAAAACTGTTTGATTATGAATTCTAAAAATGTTGTCGATTAAATAATATCTTTCATATAAATATATCTTATCTTGTTTCATTTTTATCATGAGATTATCACGGGACAGAACTTATGGCACGACTACGTAAATTCATTTTTGGCGTGTAGTCAGTCAAAACAATGCGCTACGTCGAAATATAAAAGAGCTGAACGCAAACATACCAACTAAAGTGTTTTACATACACACACATGTAGAATTTGATAAAACCTCCATGGTTGCTTCACCTGTTACAGATTTCCATAAAATGGTACACGCGTAATATAAAAATTCTAGATCAAGTCGTTCAAAAATGACGCTAAATTTAATTCCTGAAGCATGTTATGGGATGTATGTGTATGTAACATATAAAAATTCTTATTAAAAACACACAAGAGCATTCACCATATATGACAAACTTAAGAACTTTCTCCATAATTTAGAGTTACCTTTGTTAAAAATGACGAATGTACAAAAGATGATTACGTACCTGTTTTGCGAAGTGGAAAATCGTTGTTTGTCGTAGAAGATTCTGAGCTGGTATCCATTCCCTCAGACCTAGAACAAAAAAGGACCATTTAAACCAAACTCGGATGACTGTTCAGATAGTATAGATTATAGATTACTGAAAAAGTACCCCAAGTTAACGTCTTTGAAGTACCTACCACAAATGGCAGTTTTTTTCGCTCAAGAGCGATAAAAATAGCAAAAAAGCTAGCACCTGGTTGTGGTCGTACCGACGATGGAGCGATGTTGTGTTGCCAGATTTACAGATGTAACCATAGTATTATGATTGAATAACATATTACTTGAAGATAGCCAACCATATACTGTATTCTGACACCCAAAAAGGGATCCAAAGGATCCTAAAGCCATCAAGACACAAAAACGGATTTAGAAATCTACTTTGAAAAGAGAGTGATTCTGCTGCTGTCTCATACATGGCGCTAGGATCTGCAATACCTTTTTATCGACTATTTAATATTATTCCAACTCCTACAGTATTTTATAGACTTTGGATTCATATTTTTATAATAGAAAATTACGCCTATCTCATATTGCGTTTAATTTTAAAACGTCCTTTATAAATTCCTCACTAATTTGACAGGAATTCCATACATTTCTAAACATTTCTCGATCTATTTTATGAACGAAAAACTTCCACCTCCACTTCAGAGATCAAAAATAAAATTTGGCGCCAAAACTCTGTGAAGTAACAAAATCCAGCCTGACGCGAAAACTCTTCCTACGCCTTGTTTTTAGAATGCGAGATTCCTTAGAAATATTATGAATGAACATTGTCATCAGATTAAAAGGTCATTTTTATTAGTTGTTTGTACCCGTGTTTGCAATCGTGAGAAACACGAGTCTAAAATGAATACGTTGATCGTCAAAACTAGGTGATGCCACCCTGCTAAGCTTTCCTTATACGGTGTAATTCATGAAAATTTAGAGTATTCCTAGGGTAGGTCCTACGTCCAAAAATAACAAAAAAGGTTCATATAAATATAGATCTTAAAATGTCTCCTGTAAATTTCTGCGCCGCTGATGAGAGTGAACAAGAACAACACGTAAACCACAGAATAATTAAACCAGAAGCTACACCCAGGCAATTTTCCCATTGCAATTTTCAGACGCTGCCAGATAAGCGATGGGTTACAGAATATTAGTAGTAGCAGCGATGGGGAGGCTAAGCCACGCAGGTAGACCACCTTGGGTCCTTTTTTCTGACCCCGAATGTATCAACACTCTACTTCACGTGTTGATTTACTAAACTGTCGTACCTTCCTGACCTCCTAATGCACGTCAGGATCTCCGCCCATTCCGATGAATAAGCAACTTCACCAACTAATTCCGTGGCCCCGAATATCTCAGCCGTTAAACCGCAATATACGGGGCAATAGCCCAGAAAGTGGAACGCTGTTTCATCCTCCTCCCAGAACATGTTCGGTCTCTTTTCACCTTTAAAGGGTTAAGTGCCTGTTCAGTCTGCAGTGGCCACTGAGAACCCCCACCAAAAGGTTGAGTGATTTGCTACCCCTGTCCACCAGCCAGTACGTCCGACGTTTGCCGTGGCCCTTCTTGGCCTGTCTGCAGTCATCTTTCTCGCGCCACGCTCTTTCCAGGTCCCTACACATCCATTCTTTCAGGGTCATGTTCTCTGGGCCTCTGTTTATGCCCGACGCAAGTGCTTGTGGCTCCCAGCCTAGCCAAGCCATCTGCTTTCTCATCGCCCAGCACTCCGCTGTGTCCGGGGATTTAAAGCGAGATCTTTAGATCGGGCTAAACCCTGAAGGGCAGTAGTATATTCCTGAACTAAAGGTGACATTGTCCTCGGAGATGCTACCGCCTTCAGAGCTGTTTGCTGAATTTCCTCTGAGTATACCACCGTATGGAAAATCTCTGTCTGGAAGATCAGCGCAAAGCCTTGCTGCATGCCTTTGCCTTCCAAGTATATTCCTGCCTCAACTGGATCCCGTTTCCATGGAAAAGGATCCATCGGTGCAGAATACGAGACACTGAGGAGGGAATGTTATTTCTCCAATCAACTATTCTTCCCTCGAACGGATGATGAGTGAATATTTTAAGTCTGATCTTATGGTGTTTTTGGAACACTCCACTTTTACCGAGGATATGGGGAGATCGCTCTCCGTCACATCCACGATGTTGGAAATACCAGCCATCGGCACGGGTCTTATGTAAAAAACCTATAAAACGTCAAAAAAAACCTATAAAATGTCATCTTGCAGACTATGTAGTTTTTAGGGCGCAAACAGTCATTCCACGTTTGCTCACTAGGATTGTTGTGAGCGTCCATCTATGGAGAAATGACTCAACTACACGTCTACACGCATTGTTGGTTGCATATGTTTTGTGAAGCCTAGTAGCATATAGTTTTTATCTCTGAGAAGAAAGTTGGTTGAATAGCAAGATCGCATCTGGATGATTATGTGTATTGGTCTGCATGTGTATAACACCAGTGATATTTGCTGTGTGAGAAACTTATTACTGAATATGCTGCCAATGAAGAATATCTATTAGCTGTGTCCGACAGGTTATTTTATATGTTGTCCTTTCTGAAGACAAGTTACGTTCAAAGTTATAAATTACGACTTTTCCCGTTTTCCCCAACCAGGGATTTTCTTTTCTTTTATCTCTCATTTTTGAAAATCAACAAATTTGCAAATACAATTTCCAGAATGAATAAAAAAAGTGAATGCGCAACTAATTTCTAGCTTTCAATCTCAAGAAAATGTATTTGAAACAAGAAACCAATGGAAATATCATCAACACATATTATTAGCACACAAATCCTCACTATGCACTGCGGTTTCCTTCTAGCTATAGTATACAACTTAGAGCTTAGACCTCCAATCTCTGAAGTAGATTTTACATCACATCAGAACCAAACATTCATAACTGAAACATCATGACGTTTAGGCAACACGTACAACTACGAGTACAAAACGAGTTCACAAGTGTCCATCAGCTAATGCTAAGTCAACATCTTGTAGAAACACCTACATACTCGTAATATCACAAAAGAATATAAAGTAAAAAAAAAATCGACATAATGTCACTTTTCAAGATACGTAATACCCGGGCGGAGCGGGTTGAAGTTTATCGTACAAATGCATGCCTCAAATATTCAAACCAATTTTTCTCCAAAATGATTAAGCCTGACAAGCATTTCCCAAGAGAGGCGATTCATATGAAATTGAGTACCTTACTCAAAAATGCAATTGATGTTTCAAAAAAATTATATTATTTTTATTTTTCACGGCTACTGGCGAGGGAGTATTATTCTAATCGCGAAAAATTTCTAAAATAAGATTCTGTTTTTTTGGATGTTATATGACATGTATATTACCAAAAAAGTCACTTATTTCCGTCAGTCTGCCTGCCGGTTTATCTGTCGGTTTGTCTGCCTGGCTGTCTGTTCGCTAGCCTCGGCGCGCCTATAACTTGGAAAGTATCGGTCGGATTTTGAGGAAGTTATTACACAAGGTTATTACTATGCCAAGGACGAGAAAGCTTTGTAGATTTTGACAATCAGCCCAGTGGCGGCGGAGAAAAAGGCCAAAAACAAAAAACAATAAAATCGCTCAAACTTAATATTTCAACGTTTCAGAGGATCTTCATCATTTTTAAAAAAATTTAGTGATTAAAAATTGGAAGGGAGGTGAGGGACAGTGTATCCCAATTTTCTATGTTAGTATATTAATACGCTCCCAAAACCGGCAATTATACGCACCTATTAGCCATATTTCACACATTTGTCTTCAAAACAATGATAGAGAAATGTTTTCAATACGCGTCCCATGGGCACTGCGGCGTCTCATGATATCGGAAGGGGCAACGTTGTCAGATGAACGGTAACTACCAGTAGGGCATGAGAAACAATGCATGTGGAGTAATTGTACTGTTTAACTGACTTATCTATTGAACATGTTAGTAACTATTTTTTTCTCATTTTTTATATGAATTGATGGCAGCAAAGCATAGGTATTTGAAAATTGCTTTTGTGTGTGCATTCATCGTTTTTGCAAATCCGCAACATCGATCCTCCTATTTCTCAGAAACTTATCATAGGTTGCTTTGCTACCATGAGAACTTTTGTTGAGGATTTTGTTTCCAAATTTTGAAAACCGTTACAGCGTATTATGAAATGCAAATGTGAACTCCTCCTTTGAACACTCCTCAAGGAAGCAAGTTATTGTTTGTTTAAAATGAGAGAGCATTCCTCAAACAGCACTCAATCATCAAGGAACGTCTATAAATCTGACCCTTAAGAGTCCCTTGGCCTGTCTGCTATCCATGCAAATACTAAAGCATGCGTGGGAAGTAAAATATCAGTTGAAATTTTGCAAAACCGCACGCCCAATGTCACGGAATCAGCGAGCAGCATACAGAGCAGATCAAAATATTCGGTCTAAAAATAGCTTGATTCAAAATAGATCCGCCCACTTTTATTCAGCGGTATTTTTAGGAAACATCGATGAGTCGAGTGTGTGGTTAATAATAATATTGGGTGCCCCAGCGGCATCATAGGAAAAGCTGGTTTATGAGGAAACTACGAATGATATTGGAAAAACGATTTTCACGGCAAGGTTGGTGTATTTATAAACGCATATTTTGAATTATTTGGGGATTGTACAGCATGTGTACAGCCGGGTGGCGTACTTTTTTTATACGCATACTGGGTGTTTCAAATTCGACTCTCACCATTGGGATTTCGGGAACGGTAATGGATACGGAGTGGGTTAAATGGGGACAAAGTTGCGCATTTAGGTAACTAAGAAAAGCATATACCCTTAAATAACATGAAAACGTTTTAGCATTAAATTGTTCTTTATTCTATGAGTTACGACCAACTTTAGGAAGATTATGTTTTCATATATTTGAAGTTTTATATTATCAATCCATGTCATGCTACGTGCAATACCATATCACTGAAATCGGAAATAAGGACTGTTCATAAACACTGCAGGAATGCTTGGCTGAATCAAATGACTATCTGGTAATTTCAAAGCCTACTTAGGCAATTCTGTTTTTTTTTAAACAAGGTTTGGCAAGGCCAATGCTCGACATGTTGTGTGGAGTCAGAAAAAGACACTCTATTCACCTGTGCAAAAATCTATAACAAAAGATAAAGATTCAAGAAAGACGAAACGTCATATTGAAATTCTAATTATACCATCTTGTAGAGAAGAAATAGTAGAAATGTTAACGCGCTTTCTATTTTGAAATCCCCCCTAAAATAAAGTCTGAAAAAATAAAAACGATTTCGGTTTCTTTCGTCTATCTCCGAAAATACTGTATCCTGTGAAAGTCGAAACACACGGTAGATAAACTCTGATATAAAGTTATCCTGTATGAACAGCTACACCACTTGTAGCATTATTAGTTGTTTTTTTAAGCGGGAAACGGGTGTAGGTGTGTGTGTGTGTGTGTGTGTATTTCTGTCTCATCCCACAGAAATATACACACTGATGTGCGAGAAGACTGACAAAGGTACTAAAATAGACGAGATGAGACTAAAACAGCCTAAGCAGAGTACGTTTTTATAGTGTTATAGATCCCACGCTACCAGATCACAGTGCGTGCCTTCTGTGAGTGTGTGAAATGCTCCACAAAACTAGTATAAAGAAATGCTATTTTTGTTCACATGGGGACGAAAATATCTCTCGATTGGTATTTCTTTGTGTTGAGAGGACCGATTTAACTTGTATAGATTTGTATATAGATATATAGATTTGGATGTATTGTAAATAAATAATGATTTAACCTTTATAGATAACAACAGCTGAAAATGATATTGCAAATGACATATACATATATATATATAACTTGAGACGTGGTAATTGTCGTCTAGACCAGTTAGGTGAAAAATTAAAGGAGGACTCTTTATACTTTTTTAATCTCTCTTGCTTAAATTTTTGTCGAAGTACCCAACAAAAGGCGGAAGCTTTAATTTTTCACACACACACATATATATATATATATATATATATATATATATATATATATATATATATATTAAAATACGCTATTTAGGGTGTTCCATGCAGCGACCGTGTACTAAAAAAGTCGATATTAGATAGTTATGAAAATTTGGGTCAAAAGACATTCGTTTAAATTTTTAAATAGTATAAAAAACTTATGTTTGCCCATTAATTGTACATCAACTTGTCAATCACTTGACCAGGGGATTAAAAATACTCTAATACTCAAACAGCTGCTAGTAAGCGTTGAAACTGCTGGTACAGCTTTTGAGTTAATACAGAAAATTACGTAGTTGGATGCACTTTATTTGGCAAAAACCGCTTGGGAGCAAGTAACCAAAGAAACTGTGCAAAACTGAATCCGCAAAGCAGGATTTAAGCATGAAAATATGCAAAGTGAAGACCAGTTAAGGCTGATACGCCTGACCCAGAAGATGACTTACCACTTAATGTACTTTCAGATATCCTATAAAAAAAGGATTTATTGAAATTGACTGATAATGAAAACCTTTAGGATTTTATGAAACAAGATGAAAGTTCGTATGCTGAAGATCCAGATTCAAGCTGACATTGAAAATCCAGTTGAAATACAAGAGCTTTCCAAAGATTCTGATGACGATCAGGTACCAGCAGCAGCTATTCCTGACCAAGCAGCTCAAAAGTTTTGTCTAAAATCAGGGAGATCCAGAACCTTTGAAACTTCTTTCTAAAGAAGACACCATTTTACAGGAGAAGAGACGAAGTATGATTTTTTGCGTCGTTAAAGTGACTTTTTATTTCATTGTTTTGTGTTACTACATAATATGTATGTACGTACAATGTATGTATGTACATACATATATTATAACGGGTGGGCCATCTATCGGTTTCGATTTGAACCACGTGTTAATTTGACGCTGACAATACTTATGTCAATCTGATTTGTCATAAAATTCAGTATATTATCTCCGCTGAACGAAATGAATCGATTTACGCTTGAGCAACGTTGGGTAATATTGGAAATTTATTTCCAAAACAAAGACAATTGGGCAGAAATTGCACGAAAATGCCGTTCAAAATTCGGTCGCAACGAAGCACCAACAGCGCCCGGTATACGCAAGTTTATTAATAAAGTGCGTGAAACTGGTTTCATTGTTGATGCTCCAACACGTCAGCGTGCTCGTACAGTGCGTACACCCGAAGGTATCGATGCTGTGGCTGCGAGTGTGCGTGAAAATCCATCAACGTCAACACGTCATCGTTCCCAAGAATTGAACATTTCCCGCACCAGTTTACGACGAATTTTGCGGAAAGATCTCGGTATGACGCCTTACAAAGTTCAATTGGTTCAAGAGTTGAAGCCGCGTGACCATCCACTTCGTTCTGCCTTCGCTACATGGGCCAACGAGCAACTAATCAATGATGTCGATTTTGCGAAAAAAATAATCTTTTCAGACGAAGCTCATTTTCATATTGGTGGCTACGTCAATAAGCAAAATTGCCGTATCTGGGGCTCGGAAAACCCACACGAGGTCTTAGAGAAGCCAATGCATCCCTTGCGAGTGACTGTTTGGTGTGGATTGTGGAGCGGAGGCATCATTGGCCCATATTTCTTTGAAGACGGGGACGGCGCAACCGTTTCTGTCAATGGAAACACCTATCGCACCATGATAACTGATTTTTTTGTTCCTGCTCTTGATGGTATTGATGTGGAGAATGTTTGGTTTCAGCAGGATGGTGCAACTTGTCACACATCGCATGCCACAATCAACTTATTGCGCGAAACCTTCGATGGCCGTTTAATCAGTCGAAATGGTGATGTCAATTGGCCGCCAAGAAGCTGCGATTTGACACCATTGGACTATTTCCTGTGGGGCGCTGTTAAAGACAAGTGTTATGTCGACCATCCAGAGACAATTGACCATTTGAAGGCCAACATTCGTGATGCCATTGACGAGATACGGCCCCAAACACTCGAAAAAGTGCTCGAAAATTGGTCCGATCGAATGGGCTACTGTGAGGCCAGCCGCGGCAGCCATTTGAATGAAGTAATATTTCATTTCTGAGCGGAACAATTGTACTTCAAAACAAAAAAATAAATTTGGCAATATCTCAAACCGTTTTTGTTTTATTTTATTTTTAAATCGAAACTTTTAAATGGCCCACCCATTACATATATGTATGTACATACTTTGTATATATCTAAAGGTAACAAACCTTTTTTTTCTGGCTAACAGTACGAGGTTTATAGATTAAGCAATGATACTGATTTTTTAAATTTTTTTATTCAAATATAATTACAATTTTATATTGTCACCCTCAAAATAACTTCTTTATAAAGCCACACAGCGCTGGAGACGGTTCTTCCACTCCTCAAAGCAGTGCTCGAACTCCGATTCTGAAATAGCCTCCAGCTGATCGGGTACAGCCGTTTGCATATTTTCGACTGTCCCAAAATGAGTTTCCTTGAGGTGATTTTTCAACTTTGGAAAGAGGAAAAAGCCACAACGACTTAAGTCAAGCGAATAAGGAGGCTGAGGAGCTACATGAATGTTTTTACTGGCCAAAAAGTCCTTTATTGATAATTTGTGACCCGGAGCATTATCGTGATGCAACACCCACTTGTTTTTGATCTGATGATCGGTGGTGTGAGTCAAATTTAAGTATTTCCTGATAATTCTGGCTGTCAACCGACGATATGAACGCACAAGATCCCGGATTCTGACGATATTTTCATCGATTCTTCCGCTTCGCGGTTCATCTTCAATCGACGCTCTCCCTTCTGAAAATGCCTTAAGCCATCAAAAAAACTGGGCTCTTGACAAAACACTATCTCCATAGACCTGCTTAGCAAGAGTTTCATTTGCGCTGTGCCCAAGTCTCAAGCAGAACCTGATAGCACACCTTTACTTGAAATTGGTGGCACTCATTTTTAGAACACAATAGAAAACAATTTATCAACAACAAAATGACTCGAGCGAGTTCAAACTTGTACTGAAGACGTATCACATGTTCCCTTGTCTCCCCTCTAAGCCCGGTGCCTTCAGTGTTGGTAGATCGAACGCTACGTTGCCAGTATCATCCCTTCATTTACAGACCTCGTACGTCTTACTTCCTGATTTGATTATGAGTCCCCAGGTAAATTCAAACCAAAATGGAACTTTTCAGCGCCGACCGATGAGATATATAGGGTGTTTCAAATTCGACCCTCACCATTGGGATCTCGGGAACTGTAAGAGATACGGAGACGCTTAAATGGGGGCTAAGAAA
This sequence comes from Acanthoscelides obtectus, assembly GCA_963669975.1. Classification (NCBI taxonomy): domain Eukaryota; kingdom Metazoa; phylum Arthropoda; class Insecta; order Coleoptera; family Chrysomelidae; genus Acanthoscelides; species Acanthoscelides obtectus. The sequence continues at coordinate 51,336,648 of CAVLJG010000001.1, read as the reverse complement.
GCTTATCCGCAAAGAGATGGAAAAACAGAATTCTCCCAAAAATCGTTTAAATTTTTTACCGCCTACATTTGCAGTAGGATTTCAAAATAAATTGCACATTAACATGCTACTTTGTCTCCTCTACAAGATGGTATAATTAGCATTTCAACATGACGTTTCGTCTCTTGTCCTTCAGCATGAAGTTTATTTTTTCTTATTGATTCAATATTGGATTCTTGCACAGATGGGTAGAATCTTAAATTCTGGTTCCAAAAATGTGTAATACGTCATACATTGACGTTACCAAACCATACTAGGCCTTGACATAATCAGATAGTCATTTGTCTCGCATACCAGATTTATCCTAAAATCACTTTTATATTTTCCTTACTTCATTTGAGATGTACTCGTACTTCCAAAATAAATTACATACATGTTAATATTGCCACTTTTTCTACTTTTTCTCATCTACAAGAATCAGAATTTCAATATTACGTTTCTTCTCTTGTCATCCAGCATTAACATTATTTTTTCTTATGGACGCCATATTGAATTTTTGCACAGATGAAAAGAGTTTTTAATTCTGATTCCAATAACAAGTCATACATTTACAATGTAAAAACTTTAGTTATTCTAGAAAAACAAAAGTTTCTAGGTAGGCCTTGAAATTATCAGATTTCATTTATTTTGTATACCAGGTCAGACCTGAAATTGAACATAGCAACAGAGTCTGGAAGTCCGAGAAAAAGGAAAATTCATCGAACAGTGAATAATGTACAGAGAAGAATCAGGTTTTGCTTACAAAATAACTGACAGAATTTTGAACATTTGCTATGATTTACCTCTGCTTATTTATGATTATTATTGTTATTACCATCAATAAAATTTTCATTTTGTGCTCAGGTCCACCATAATTAATTTCTTTATAATTTTCATCCAACAACAAACTCATGGCCAACTAAGGAAATACATCACTGAATTTAGGAGTGAAAAGTCCATTATTTAAATGTACAAAATTCGAATATAATATTCATAAGAAGAAAGAAAGTTGGTGATGTAAGTCGAAAGAAGAAATGTCAAATTGAAAATTTGACTACGATAGAGAATAAGTAACAACACGCAATTTATTTTGGAATCCCATCTCTAAAGTAGCTTTTGAAAATCAGTCCAGTGGCGGTGGAGCTAGAGGCAACAACATTAAAAAAATAAAAATCGCTCAAACTTCGTTTTTTGAGGTTTCATGGGCTCCTAATCATTACCAGAAAAGGGATTAAAATTCGGGGGTTCGTAGTAGTAGGGGGTGGGGAAGGCTATACGATTTTTTTTTTATCTTAGTACATATATTTATATGCTCACAACCCCTGTAGCTCTATGCACCTATTAGCCATATTTCACACGGCATTGATTTCCCAGTACATTTCTCTTTAAAACAAAGACAAAATGTTTTCGATCCGCGTACTCCTGCTATCTAAGCTCACTGCCCTGCCTACCGGACCGGGTGACTAATATATCCATACTGAGCAGATGACAACGTTGCCAGATAAACAGTAACTAGCCAAAAAGTGTGACTTAATTGTATGGTCCTGTTTGACTGACTTGATCAGTTTAATTTCTGTGTTGTACATGCTCGTAACTGACTTTTCTCAGAGAATTTAAATTGCGTGAAACTTAGTACTTTATGAACTGATGACGGCGTTGCGTAGGAAGTGCAGAGTCAGCCTACTTGGAGCTAATTTTTTGCCTTTACCAGATTATTTTTAACGGATTTCTTATAGTAGGGAACCCACCTTAGTAGATTTATTCCGAATTTGGATAACAAAAAAGGAGAATGAAAATTATATTTTATGTATATTCATCATATTAACCTTTGTAAATACGGTAAATGTTGAATAAGATTGTCCCCTTCGCAAATTAGTAGTTTCCAAGATATATATAGCAATATTGTTTTTTTCTTTTGCTTAAATTCTCCCTCCATACGATAAGATACCATAAGATAATCTCAGTTGGCCATGACATGACGACAGCGTGACATAGTAGTTCGCCAGATTTCCGTCATGGTCAACTAGGATTATCTTATGATAAAAGCATTTTATTATCCAAATCTGGATTAAAAGCAACTAAAGTAGGTCGTCTACTATAAGAAACCCGTTACAAATCATCTGGCATGGGCAAAAATGCAATAAAAAATGTAAATCCTTAGTTAGCCTGCAATTATCATTTGTCATACAAAATTTGAGATAACTCAAAATCGGTTAGATCAAGTATAGGTCATCCTATACTACATACGTGAAATGTATTTAGAATCTCACGTAGAATCCAACAATTGAATACAGGGTGTTCTATTTAAAATAAGCAAATTATATCTACTTCCGGTACATCCAAAAAGGTCACCATTTTGAAAATATTTTAGCCGAATTGCTCCCATCAGTCGCACGATAACCCCAAATTTTCATATAATTATCTATTGTCAAATTTTCAAGTAATCCACCGCTGCAGTTCTACGAAGGACACATTCATATATAAATTCATCACCTCGAATGTCAGCTAGCCAACTTGCCCTGTTTGGGAACTTTTTGAAAAGTGTGTATATTTAATCTCTTAACTGCACATAGCAGATATTCTTCTGCAAATTTAATTCAAGGCGTCTTTATAGTGCGAAATGTTTTGATATCACTATTAAAATTTTGGTGGCGTTGTTAGTACTTGTACTGCGATAATGCTTTTTAACCTTGATCTACAGTGGATTCTTCAAATACATGAATTGGGTAGAATTCCACGTTATTTATGTAAGTAAGACATCGTTGGGAATGTTTTTTCTATCAAAATATTACATAAGATAGATCCGAGATAAAAAAATGAAATTTGATGTGGAGCGTATTGCTGTAAACAAAATCGTTTTATCAATTACCAAGTAATGATTTATTTTACACCATTACGATACGTTCAATTTATTCTAAGTATTATAGAGTATACATTTAAAATATTCAGATATATTTATTTTCAAGCTTCGCCAAGGAGCAAAAGATACACTGAATTGAACCGGTGATTTGAAAAAGTTATATTTTTATAAAAATGTTTTTTTTTTTGCTGGAAACGCTTCCTTAACGATAGATTCTTATTTTAATCGACGTAAGTCAATACACTTTAAATAATACCGCGTAATATACCAGGTGTGTAAACTGAGAGTCGCGACGTGGTGTGATCCGCCTTCAGTACAAGTTTGAACTCACTCGAGTCATTTGGTTATTGGAACAGTTTTTTCTATTGTGTTTCAAGCAAAGGAGTATATCAGGTTTGGTGTTTTCTCACCAACGCATTTGCGTAGTGCAGGTTTTGCAGAACAGAACCTTGCGTACAATCACTAACGCCCCAATGTCTAAAATGAGACCCTTCACAGAGACCTTGACATCCTTTTCCTAAAGGACTACATCAAACAACAAGCGCAGCTACGTTATAGTAAAGCGGAATCGCACAGCAACCCTTTGTTGCGCGAGTCAGTAGACTACACAGTCGAGCAAGTTCGCAAGCACACAACGCCGCGGCTCGCACAGTGAACAAAATTAAAATCGTGCGACTTTAGGTCCAACCAAAATTATAATTTTTCAACAAGTTAGCAATGCCAAGGCACCCCTCAAATTGACGCACTTCTTTCTTCTTTGCTCGCCCACCTTCCTCCCTTTCTTTCTTCTTCCCTTCTTTCTCCCCGACTTTGTCTGGTGGCTGGGCAATCAGACCTGACAGACCTACTGACTTACAAGACTTTGACCAAGAGCAAAGGTCCTACGGACCGCTCTGACAGACAATGACAAATAGACCCAAAAACCATATTTCATTTTCAATTTTTTTTTGCGGCAGCACCCCAAACATGTGAGCTGTAGTCAAGGCTAGGTCTTATCTGAACTTAGTATAGAATGAGAAGGTCATATGGAGAAAAGTACTTCTTAGCCCTAAACAAAAAGCTTCGTTTTTTCAGTAGCTACTGCGATTGCCGAGACGTGTTCGTGCCAGATCTGACTCAGACAAGCCGAAATTAACGGTTAGCTAACGTACAGTTTTGTGTTTTGGAAGTATTAAACTGTACCAGATTGTTGAATTCAAAAGCAGTGATAACCTCCAGATTTCTCATCAGAGAGGAAGCCGCTGCAAGTCTTCTGTCCAGGTCACCGGCAGAGATCGTATTGGCACTCAGAATTCCTATCACCGGCAAAGATGTGGATCGGAGTGATCGTACAGAAAGGAAGTCACTGATATGTAATAGAATATGTCGGAGCCAAGACCGATCCCTGGGGAACACCCTCGTCGATAATGATCTTGCGGACGGAGATAAAGCTTCTCTGAGAGGCCACAGGATGGAGGTTCGTATAAGAGACCAGCATGCCACAGCTAATCGAAAAGTTGGATGAGTTTACTCCACAGTTGCATGACGTAAGCTAAGTGGTGCCCCCAGTGATCGCTTGTGTCGAAAACCGTCCTACCTGTACTGCATACTAAGCCTACTGCTAAAATAACGTAAGTTCAGAACAACTGTTTTCATTATTACTATTAAACTGTGAGGGTTATTGGACATTTCAAACTTTTAAAACTCAAATAATACTCGTATATTAAGCTCAAAAAAGTTCCTTAACACTGGTTTAGCATCAATGAGACAGTTTTTGACGCGATTCATGTCTAGCAAGGTAACGTTGACACCAAATTACAATACAATATGAAAAAATGGTAGATTTGGGCATCCAGAGGGGTTCGTGCCATCCGCGCTCCTCCCTAAATCCTTAATTTATGCATGCGCATCGGCTCGCTCCCAGATCAAATGTAATCCAAAATTTAATACCACAACCTTCCTAAATGTTAGAAATGTTGAAAGGAATCGAATATATGCTCCCACAGTCAAAATATTAAATAATTCAATATCAAATTATCGATCATATGAGAAACTATTTAATATTAATTCTATAACCCCGGTACATTCCCTTTAGTGGGAACACAGAGTTATAAATAAATATGATAACAAAAAATGGTCGATATACACACTTAGTTGTTAATACTAAATACCAAATTATAGAACAGTCGACTGCAGTGTAATATTATCAATCAGACAAAGATAAATATATCGTTTGAGAGAAAAAACATTATCAAGATGTTTTACAACGGAATTATATTCTTGAGAGTATATGAAAATGTCCATCATGGGACCAAGGATTCGCTGACGGACAGACAGACAGAAGGATGAAAAAAGTGACTTGGGTTTTCGTGATGTACATGTCACATCCCAAAAGTATAATATTTCATTTTCGAAATTACAATACTTCCTCGCCTTAGCTTAGGAAGTAAAAAATGGCGTCAAGAAGACTAACTCTGCACTTCACACACAGTTGATCATCAGTTCATAAAGGATTGTTTTTGGCACAAGTTAGACCCTGTGAAAGTTACAAACATTGATTCAAACGGAATTCAAACGGATCGAGTCAGTCAAACACAATTAACCCATTCTTTCCTGCGCTACCGGTAGCCCATCTGGCCTCGATACTTGGCAGCACAACACGTCAGGCGGAAATAAGGCCAGAGCACTTACCAAGAGCGGTACGCTTACCGGTGACGGTGCGGTGATCCCAGTGCAATCTATAATGTGCGAAATATGTGCATAGAACTACCAACCGGTAATAGTTATAGACGGGCCAAGGATTAGTGGAAAGACAGATAGACAGACCGACAGAAAAACCTATATTCCGACCGACAGACAGATCGACAGAAATGAGTGACATGGTTTTTCATGATGTACATGTCATAAAACATTTCGGAATCAATATTTCATTTTCGAAATTTTTTGCGATTTCAATATTTCCTCGCCAGTAGGCGTGAGAAGTAAAACGTCAAAAATCGTTGATTTCTGCACTTATTTTTCAACAGAAAATACGTAAGAGTAAATGTGAAATAATAGCCAAAAGTTGAAGCCGTGTGCTCAATATTCAAGATAAAATTCATTCAAAAATGCAAATATCTAATGTTACTAATGTTTTTGAGAAAAGTTTTGACAGAGCTGCCCAGCGATTTTGGTTTAATCAAATTGCATCATACTGGATTCATTACCTTGCTAGAGATTTAATTTAACTTTATATTAAAAGTTATACCAGATTTCTTACTGATATTCAGCATATTGCTTGTAACTTCAAATCAACTTGCATAATAAGTGGTATTTCTAAACCTACCTGTTTACTGATTCGCAGTTACTACCTTCGTTAATCTAGTCACGTAGAGGCAAGCTTTTAGAAAATGGTTTTGTAACTATGAATTAAAGAAAAACGAGAAAAAAATGATTGACCTAACCAGCTGTTTTATCGACGGAAACGTAATAAGCCGCATAACTTTTATGAGGAAAGCTAAGTTCCAAATAGGTATAGTTTTATTCACTGTGCACACGTTTACGTCATAATTTAATTTTCTGAGCGCTTTTGTACGAATTATTAGTTTGCACTGAGTAATCGTGCATTAAAGAACCCCACGTTTATTTTATTATCTTGACAAAAAAAATAGAACGATACTTGCTATTTCAGAAAATTAGCATATAAACAAAAAAAGATTATATCTCGGTAACCGTAGCACTTAGAGCATTGCGGTGTTCCGTAAAAATCAATAAATAACCTCCCCAATTCCCCAAAACATGTTGTCGGATCATATGCCAAACAGGCTGTATTTACGTATGTGACTCCAGCAACACCAACTACCATGAACACGTGGTATCCTCTACCTGCGGAGGGTCCGCAACGCGGAGACGGTGCACCAGTCGCAACGTCGTCGACGTTGTCGGGCGTAAGGAAGTTGGCCAGATATTATGCACCATGTATAGTTACAGCCGATAATTTCAAACAAACTTTAAACTAAAAATGCAATTAAACTCATTCTATAACATCGCTAGCTGTATCGGTTTCCATGGCCGGCGAAAAGTAAAGTTACCAGAGCGCAACAGAATTGACTCGGATACTATTCAAAGTACATCATTTCAATTTATTTAAATTAACAATATTGTTTTCACTGGTCTATGGTATATCAAGGTATAGTCCTAGAATAATAAAGATATCAGAGTGTGCAAAAGTTGTCTTAAATACTATATATACTGCACGTTCAAAGTCCATTTGTCCATAACTGCGAAATACAGAATCAATCTACTTGACGCCATTTTTTTCTATTGATTCTTGACTCTGGACATTTTTTAATGACCAAGAATCTACTGGGCTATGAAAGTTCGCATGACATTGAAATTAGACTTCTGCCCACCATTCCCTCACGGCAAATTACACGGCATGCCCGATCACAATTTCAGGTAAACAAATAAGTCAGTAGACTGGGTATACTCGTATATGTGAGTTCGGTTTTCTTTTAATGGCTGCATTATTTTCTCGATTCCAATCCAAACCTGCATGTCACGACATATCACGAACTTGTTACTCGGAACCTCCTTCTATTCAATGGCTATTTTTATACCCCACTTCTTGGAAAATGCATGAATTGACGGTTTTTCACTTCCCACGCCAATAGCCAGGGAGAAATTAATTAAATAGATCGATTTAATCACGAATCAAAGTTAAACATGCCCATGCATCCGTTCAGCTATAACGCACTTCTTCACTCTTTGTTATCCCCCTTCCTTTTACTTCCTACGCCACTGGGAGAGGCGCTATTGTAATCGCGAAAAATTTCGAATATGAGATATTGTGTTTTTTGGATGTTATATGACATGTATCTCACGAAAAACCGTCACTCATTTCAGTCGGTCTGTGTCCGCTAATCCTTGTCCAGTTTATAACCTGGAAAGTACTGCTCGGATTTGGATGGAATTTTTAAACAAGGTTTCTACTAGGCCAAAGACGAAAAAAAATCTTTGCAGTTTTTCTAAATCGGTAAAAAAACTAGGAGGTGGGCGTAGTAGGTGGGTGGGCGAGGGTATATCTCAATTTTTTGATGTATATTTATACGCATTTCACACATCATACGTTTCCCATACATTTGTCGTTAAAATGAAGAGGTTTTAACTTGTGCTGAACTTATGAATTGATGACGGCGATGCGTGAGAAGTGCAGATTCAACCTACTTTTCGTCTTTTTTTGGATGTTATAAGTCATGTAGATTTCGAAAACCCATGTCACTCATTTCCGTCGATCTGTCTGTCTGCCTGTCTGGCTAGACTATTACTTGCAAAGTACTGGTCGGATTTGGATGTAATTTTCAGTCAAGGTTACCATTAGCCCAGAGACATTAAAGGTTTGTAGTTTTTGAAAATCAGTAGAGTACCAGGGGAGAAAAAAATTAAAAAACGAAAAAGCTCAAACTTCGTTTTTTGACGTTTCAGAGGATCCCGATACTTTTGAAACTTGTTTCAATTTTTTTGAAATTAATATGTTTAACCTCGGTAACTCTACGCACCTATTAGACATATTTCACACATCATAGACTTCCCGTACATTTCCACTTGAAATTTGAATGATAGGGAAATGCTTTCGATACGCGTCACTGCTTCAGTTATGAGGGATCACTGGCGAGCGTGCCGGTCATGGTAAGTGTTCAGGCCTTACTGCCGCGCTGACGCGTTGAGCGGTCAGTTATCAGAGAGAGGTGACGTTGCCGAATGGAGGGAACATCAGTAGGGCAGAAAAGAGTCTATATGGACTAATTATGTGGGCCTGTTTGACTGATCCATTTAATTTCTCTGTTATACATGTTCGTAACTAACTTTTTTCTTCCGTCCGCTAATCCTTGGCCCCTCTACCACTTGAGGTAGCTAATTATGCCAAGGATGAAAAGCTTTATAATATTTGAAAGTCGGTCCAGTAGCGGCGGTAAAAAGCCATAAATTCAGAGCGTCCTAATAATTTTTAGAAACATTTTTGTAGGGGTTGATAACCGGGGTTGGAGAATAAAAATTTATTGATCTCAGTCTATTTATACGCTCCCAACCCCGGTAATTGTATGCACCTATTAGCTATATTTCACAAATCATAGATTTTTAAAAAACAGAATTATAGAGGAATGTTTTCAATCAGCGTACTCCTGCTATCTAAGCTCGCTCCCCCTGCGAACCGGTTAGCCCAACTTACCTATCCGTACTGCAGCGCAAAAACATACGCGGACCTTGCACGAAATGAACGATAACTCGCAGTAACAATGCCGCGCAGATGTGGAATGGACAACATTGCCAGATGGACAGTAACTACTGGTAGGGCAGGGAAAGAATGTCTATGGACTAATTGTATGGGCCTGATTGACTGACTCAATCCTAGTAACATATCTTTTGTACATGTAAGTAAATGACTTTTTTCTCAGAAGATTTAAATTGCGCTGTACTTAATATACTAAGTGACATATAAATCCGAACACCCAGTTTAAATGGTTTTCTTTTAATAAAAGTTGGTGAATGTATTTATCTTACTGTAAATAACAAGTGAAAAAATTTTGCTTTTTTTTAATTCACTAACGCTCTAAAAATGAATATTTCAGCCGCAGTAAAGAATCAACGTTGGCGGATTTTGGTTCTTGACATCCTTTACGATCGGTTACAATGCCTAGAGTACGGAGACCTGTACGATTTCGTCAACTTAGTGAGTTTGATAGTGGCCGTATAGTGGGACTTCGGGAAGCTGGACTTTCTTTTCGGGCAATTGCAGTTAGAGTGCAAAGCAGTGTAGACACTGTGGTTAGATGTTGTCAGGCATGGCTTCGAGAAGGCCGTACGCAAAGAGCAAGGGGCACTGGACGCCGCCGTAGAACAACAGACCGTGAAGATCGCCGCCTAAGATTATTGGCCTTAAGGGACCGTTTCTCCACTACCAGGTCCATTGCAAATGAATGGTTTGCAGAACACGGAAGACCTATTGGCATGCGAAGTGTTTACCGACGAATGAGAAGTTTTGGCTTGTTTTCATACCGGCCACACTGGGTCCTCCCTTTTTAACTCGAGAACACCGACATAATCGCCTTGAGTGGTGCAGACAACGGTCACTCTGGGATCAGGAATGGAACAGTATTGTCTTTAGTGACGAGTCTCGATTTTGTTTAGGCATGCACGATGGTCGTGCCAGGGTTAGAAGGCGACGTGGTGAAAGGAGGAATCCACAGTTTTTTGTTGAAAGACATGTTCATCACACTGTTGGAGTTATGGTTTGGGGTGCTATAGCTTATGGTTCCAGGTCACCTTTAATTTTCATCAGAGGTAACATGAACGCGCAGCGTTATATCCACGAAGTTCTAGAACCCCATCTTTTACCCTATCTTGACACCCTGGCAGATCCAACTTTCCAACAAGATAATGCCCGACCACATGTTGCAAGAGTCACAATAGACTTCTTTCAACATAATCATGTCACATTGTTACCATGGCCACCAAGATCTCCCGACTTATCCCCAATTGAGCACGTGTGGGATATGATGGGTAGGAGATTGCTCAATTTGCAACGTCCTCCTCAGACTCTAGAAGCACTTCGAGAGGAGTTGGTGGTTGCCTGGAATGAGATACCACAGGAGGACATTGACCACCTGATCAGAAGCATGCCTAGGCGCGTTGGAGAATGCGTAGCACATCCGGGTGCATCCACACATTATTAAAGGTCAAAGGGCTTTAAAGCAGTGCAATCATTTTGAAATTTTTATCATTTACTTATTATGCTTCATTAAGTACTTACACAAAATTTTATTAAAATAAAACCATTTAAACTGGGTGTTCGGATTTATATGTCACTTAGTATACTTTATGAAATTCTTCTTTTCTTCGAGTTTTTTCCAGTTCCGAACCGATTAGAATTGTTTTGGAGCAGAAAACATGCAGTTAAGAAATTATTGCCAGTTTCTGTTGGAAAGATAACTATGATCTGCGCATGCTCTATTCGGTGCAGAACTAGTTCGATGATTTTTTGGGATAAAGCTTTCACTTCTTTCTCTCTGACATTGTCTGGTGTCTAGGCAACCAGGACTGCAAACCTACGTGAAACCTTCTGACCTACAAAACTCTAACCAAGAGCAAAGGTCCTAAGTACTGCTCCAAAAACAATGAAGAATAGATGGAAGTTGAGAGAAATTTTGTCGCCGTGTAAAAATTTCGGATTTGGGATGTCTCGATTTTTGGATGTTTGAAAGGCAGGACGACAAACAGATAGACCGACGGAAATGAGGTCGTAGTTTTTCGTGAAAACAGGACACAATAATTATTGTTCGCGATTACAATAGTTTTACGCCAATTGGCGTCGGAAGTTCAATCAGCGTTAATCATCTGGTTAACGATTCCCTCAGTAGAGCATCCGCGGGGGCGGAATCTAAATACCGAGGTACCATGACTATGGTCAATCTGGAAATTAGGTTTATGTATGTCAATTAGTAGGGCCAATTCTCGGGATTCAAAACTGATGACCGGGAGAGCCGTTTGGGAAAGAGGGACAATTTTACCTCCCCAGCTTCCTGTCGGGGACACCGGGACGGAGACAGCAAAAAATCTGACGGTCCCTATTAGACCTTGTCAACCGTAAATATATCGAGTTCACAATAAAAAATTGTGTCAAGTAGGTTGACTCTGCATTTCCCACGCAAACCCGTTATCAGTTTATAAAGGATTATGTTCAATATAAGTTAGATTCCCCAAGAAAAAAGTTAGTTGCGAACATGTATAACAGAGAAATTAAATCAGTCAAACAGGCCCACACAATTAGTCCATATATACTCTTTTCTGCCCTACTGATGAGCTCTCCATCCGGCAACGTCACCTCTCTCTGATAACTGACCTCTCAACGCCTTAGCGCGGCAGTAAGGCCTGAACACTTACCATGACCGGCACGCACGCCAGTGATCCCAGATAACTGAAGCAGTGACGCGTATCGAAAGCATTTCTCTACCATTCAAGTTTAAAGTGGAAATGTACGGGACGTGTATGATGTGTGAAATATGTCTAATAGGTGCGTAGAGTTACCGAGGTTAAACATATTAACATCAAAAAAATTTAAACAAGTTTCAAAAATATCGGGATCCTCTGAAACGTCAAAAAACGAAGTTTGAGTTTTTTCGTTTTTTGATTTTTTTCTCCGCCGGTACTCTACTGATTTTCAAAATATAGAAACCTTTAATGACTCTGGGCCAATGGTAACCTTGTGTGAAAATTTCATCCAAATCCGACCAGTACTTTCCAAGTAATAGTCGAGCCAGACAGGCGGACAGACAGATCGACGGAAATGAGTGACATGGTTTTTCGAAATGTACATGACTTATAACATCCATCAATTCATAAGTTGATCAAGTTCAGCACAAGTTAAAACCTCTTCGAAAAATGTCTCGATCGTTTTAACGACAAATGTGTGGGAAACGTATGATGTGTGAAATGCGTACAAATATACATCAAAAAATTGAGATACCCTCGCCCACCCTCCTACTACTCCCACCTCCTAGTTTTTTTTTACCCCTAAAACTTTTTTCTAAAATGATCAGGATCCTCTGAAAAGTCAAAAATCCAAGTGTGAGCGGTTTTTATATTTTCGTTTTTGCACTTTTTCTCCGCCGCCACTGGACATATTTTCAAAAACTGCAAAGATTTTTCGTCTTTGGCCTAGTAGAAACCTTGTTTACAAATTCCATCCAAATCCGAGCAGTACTTTCCAGGTTATCAACTGGCCAAGGATTAGCGGACACAGACCGACTGAAATGAGTGACGGTTTTTCGTGAATATAACATTCGAAAAACATCATCATCTCATTTTCGAAATTTTTAAAGATCACAATACTTCCTTGCCAGTAGGCGTGGGAAGTAAAAATGGGGAGCGGTTTAGACACAGTCGCTACCCACAAAACAAAAGAGCAGCGGTACCAGTTATAAAATATAGAGGTCGCCCGAGCTAGAATGACAAACAGAAACCTGACAGTTGCGTCTCGCAGATATACGAGCCCCTTCCCACTTCAGTTGGCCCAACTATTGAAATCTAAGTTTTTTTCTTACCAAACACAAATAATTAAAATGTAGCAGGGTGTTATAGGTTTAAAATATCAACAATGAATATTTTGATAATATACTAAGTGACATATAAATCCGAACACCCAGTTTAAATGGTTTTATTTTAATAAAAGTTGGTGAATGTATTTATCTTACTAATATTTCAGCCGCAGTAAAGAATCAACGTTGGCGGATTTTGGTTCTTGACATCCTTTACGATCGGTTACGATGCCTAGAGTACGGAGACCTGTACGATTTCGTCAACTTAGTGAGTTTTATAGGGACCGTATAGTGGGACTTCGGGAAGCTGGACTTTATTTTCGGGTAATTGCAGTTAGAGTGCAAAGAAGTGTAGACACTGTGGTTTAGGTGTTGTCAGGCATGGCTTCGAGAAGGCCGTACGCAAAGAGCAAAGGGCACTGGACGCCGCCGTAGAACAACAGACCGTGAAGATCGCCGCCTAAGATTATTGGCCTTAAGGGACCGTTTCTCCACTACCAGGTCCATTGCAAATGAATGGTTTGCAGAACACGGAAGAACTATGGCACGCGAAGTGTTTACCGACGAATGAGAAGTTTTGGCTTGTTTTCATACCGGCCACACTGGGTCCTTTCTTTAACTCGAGAACACCGACGTAATCGCCTTGAGTGGTGCAGACAACGGTTACTCTGGGATCAGGAATGGAACAGTATTGTCTTTAGTGACGAGTCTCGATTTTCTTTAGGCATGCACGAGGGTCGTGCCAGAGTTAGAAGGCGACGTGGTGAAAGGAGGAATCCACAGTTTTTTGTTGAAAGACATGTTCATCACACTGTTGGAGTTATGGTTTGGAGTGCTATAGCTTATGGTTCCAGGTCACCTTTAATCTTCATCAGAGGTAAGATGAACGCGCAGCGTTATATCCACGAAGTTCTAGAACCCCATCTTTTACCCTATCTTGACATCCTGGCAGATCCAACTTTCCAACAAGATAATGCCCGACCACATGTTGCAAGAGTCACAATATACTTCTTTCAACATAATGATGTCACATTGTTACCATGGCCACCAACATCTCCCGACTTATCCCCAATTGAGCACGTGTGGGATATGATGGGTAGGAGATTGCTCAATTTGCAACGTCCTCCTCAGACTCTAGAAGCACTTCGAGAGGAGTTGGTGGTTGCCTGGAATGAGATACCACAGGAGGACATTGACCACCTGATCAGAAGCATGCCTAGGCGCGTTGGAGAATGCGTAGCACATCAGGGTGCATCCACACATTATTAAAGGTCAAAGGGTTTTAAAGCAGTGCAATCATTTTGAAATTTTTATCATTTACTTATTATGCTTCATTAAGTACTTATACAAAATTTTATTAAAATAAAACCATTTAAACTGGGTGTTCGGATTTATATGTCACTTAGTATATAGTAGAAAACACCAACTTTATCAATCCCTAATCAAATTTGCAGCATAAAAATAACACATGTTGCATTTACAGCATATCAACCTATTTTCATTTCAATGCAAAATAAGTCTATAACGCATAGGTGGCTGTGAAAAATAAAAGCCATGACAATTGTTTTTATTAATCACAACTGTCAGAATACGTTTAAAATAGTTTTGGGTAGTTAAGGTTTTCAAAATGGGTAGAGGAAAGGTTATTAGTGAGAAAATTCGGTTACTGATAATTGAACTTTTTAATTCTGGGAAATCAAACTTAGAAATTGCAACTTTGTTAGACTTCGCGGTACAGTGTGAGAAATATTGTTAGAAGATATAACGTAACTGGTTCAGTTAATATTAAGCCACGATATGTGAAAAAAGCAATATCACAAATGCCGACCGAAGAGTATTAAGAAGAATAATCGTGAAAAACAGGCGTGCCAATTATTTACAATTAAGTGTTCTGTGGAGTGACGCTGTTGGAAGGAGAATTTCGAGGTCCACAACTCATAGAGAGGCCCACAAACTGGGATTTAGCACTTGCAAGGTAAGTTTTCTTATAAAAGAAAGTGAAGTAAAAATCCTGAAGTTGCACAACTTGTTTATAGGCCAAAGAAAAGCCACTATTAACTCCACAGCAAAAGAAAAATCGGCTTAGATGGACTAAAGAACATAGACAATGGACACCTCAACAATGGTGTGCAATACAATGGAGTGATGAGGCCCGACTCGAAGTTTGTATTGGTGACAGTCGCAGTAGAGTTATTCGCAAAAAAATGAAGCATTCCATGTTGACTGTCTGAAGAGAAAAGTGAAATTTCCAGCATCCATTATGGTCTGGGGCAGTATGTCATCAAAAGTAGTAGGAAAACTTCATTTTATTGATGGAAATGTGGATACAAACAAATATTTGGCAACTTTAGAAGAATCTTTTACCAGTGATGGAAGAATGTTTGACATCCGGCCAAGATTTTGTATTTCAGCAAGATGGTGCAGCGTGCCATACCTCAAGAAAGGCTATACAATGGATGGAAGAAAATAATGTACCACTTTTGAAATGGGTTTCTAGCAGTCCAGATCTGTCACCTATTGAAACTTTGTGGCACGAGATGAAAAAGGTTCTACGACCACATCCTGCTCGTACAATCACCGAACTGAGACAAAAGCTTCAAGAAATATGGGATTGTTCAACACCAAATTTTTGCCAAAACTTGGTTAACACTAAGCCCCAAAGAATTTCAGCCGTAATTAAAAATAAATGTGATGTTATCCAATGGTAATCTTTCAATTGTTGCTTTGTTAACTTCGCGCATTTATTCGCACATTGTTTATTTGTTCAGATGTTCTATTAGTTTTAGGTCTAAGTGATTTCAAATATGTATTTTTTACGACTAGAGTGTATCTAAAATGTTTTTGAGAAAATAAATTGTTTTAGAAGTAAATAGTTTCGTCATGTTTAGTTTATAAAGGCATATATTTTGGTACAAATCTTGAAGTGGGCCAACTGAAGTGGGAAGGGGCTCGTATATTATGGCATCTTGTTTCATGTGTGAATACTGAATAGTAACCAACGACAAGCAATACGCGACAGGACTATATATTTTGTCCATTCCGGAAAACTGAATGCATCTGTCAAAATAGATTTAAATGTGTAGAGCATGTCCAAAACGTGCAGCGTCGAAACCATTCAACGTGATGCAACAACCTTTTTTTAGTTGCACGATGATTATTTGTGTATTTATTTGTATTCAGCAACCTACCGCGCGCTACTCGCAAAGTTTACGAACCACGAAAAGTACGCTCACTCAAGGATAAACCCTTTTATTTTCGGACTTGTTACTCAGCGCCACCAATCTTTCTAGACACTACATGTTTTTTCAGCACATACAGTCGCCCATTTATGCGGCAACCTGGGAAACATTCGCAAAACATAGTAACGAAACGAATGAAGCAATTGATTACACCCTATTGAGCGGAGCCGTGGCTAATGCTTGTTCCGGAAGTTGTATTCAGATACAACTTATTCCCGTTCAAGTGATTGTACATGCGTTAAGGAATACCTCAGTACCGATTGCTGGGTGGCGGTACAAGTCCGCCAAATTATCCACGTTGGAATGGAGGAATACATACATCCCTCATTCAGTGAAAGTGCCTAAACCAGGATCCAACGGCTGTTTCAACAAATCGCGACAATGCTCGTCAGCAGAAGATTAAGGCACTCGGAACCTTCTTACAAAACCCTATTGTAGAGAACAAAGCCGATGTCGAGTCCAGAAGCAAACATTTAGAAACGGTTTGCAATGCCAAGACCAGCACAATATAAAAATTAGATACATTATCCATGCTCGATGCTGTTCAGAGGAGGGATGTCACATTTTAGTATTCAACTCATAAAATTACACTTTTCTTAATTTTTGAGCAATAGGATTGTACAGAATTTTATTGTTGGGAAATATTAATGTTTTGTTACCAAAAGGTTATATCTTGAATTCTCCAACGCTCGAAAAATATATTGATTTTTATCATAATTTCATTCAAATTTTTCTAATCTACATGTTGACAGGCCCAAAATTGCGTCAAAAATTGTTTAAAATTTTTTTTAAACAAATTTTTTACGAAACCCCCACTGTAGATAACAGACAAGCCGATATCGAGTAATGAAACAAATATAACGAGTCGGTTCGCAATGCCAAAAACCAGCATGATGTAAAAATTAGGCACAGGGTAATGTCGCAGCGCAATGGCAGTCGGTCTTTCTGGATGCTGGCCAAGAGGTGTGCAGCGGAGCTTGCTCCGGTTCTTTCCCGCCTCTTCCAAATATCTTTACGAATCCGGCACCTTCCCAGATAACTGGAAATTTGCTCATGTCCAACCCATCCAAAAAACTAACCCTTACAACTACAGGCCTATAGATATGCTTTCTGTTATAAGTAAGGTGGAGAGGTGTATAAATCACGAGCTTCTGGACTACCTCAAACGTCACGGCTTGATTAGCGACAGGCAGTATGGTTTCCGGCACCAGCGATCCTCAGGGGACCTCCTAGCTTTCGTCACGCAATTGTAAAGTAAACTCATCCAGTCTTATGGTGAGGCTCATGTCGTTGCTCTTCATATCACGAAAGCTTTCGATCAGCTGTGGCAAGCTGCCCTTTATGCAAACTTCCATCTTATGGTCTCCAGAGAAGCTTTGCAGATGGGTGGCTGAACTTTCTGGCCGCAAGATATCCGTCGTAATTGATGGGTTCTCCTTTTCACAACGTCAAGGCGGGTGTTCGCCACGGATGGGTCTTGGCCCCGACACTGTTCCTCTTACATATCAACGACCTCCTTTCCTGCATGACCAGTCTCCAATTCACAGCTTTGCTGAGTTAGGGCTAAGAAATACTTTTCTCCACAAGATCCCCTTCACTATATACCAGATCCAGATAAGACCTTGCCTCGAGTATTGGTCACACGTTAGGAGTGCTGCTGCCCCGACTACATTATCCATGCTCGATGCCGTCCATAGGAGGGCTGTCCGACTGATCAATGACTATCCTCTAACAGACAGACTTGGGACTCTTTCGCACCGGCGGGCCATTGGCGATTTAGATCTCTTCTGCCGCTACACCAACAAGCTTTGCTCCTCAGAACTCTGCTCCATACTGCCGGCGCGCGATGTGCCTGCCAGACAGACCCGCCTGACTTAAGCCTCCCAGCCCTACCGTGTCTAACTTCGTACATCCAGAGCTTGCCGATACGACCGCTCCTTTGTACTTAAAGTGATTGTGGAACAATCTACAAGAGGAGGCTTTCCCAGTTCTACTAATCTTAGGCAGTTCAAAAGTCGGATTAACAAAGTTTCTTTTGGATCCTCATAGCAACCGTGGTATCCTGGCATGTAGGCTTCTGGCTATGCGGCTGCTTCGGTATAAAAAAAGATTAACGTATTCTACCTGAAGATCGCCATTCATGTACACTGAATTTCGGCACCCAAACAGGGATCTAAGAGATACCAACCCTATCTAGGAGACAACACAAAAATGAATTTAGTAATCGACTTTACAAAGAGTTATTGTTTGGTTCTGCTACTGTCTCACAGATGGCGATAGGATCTTCAAGCTCTTTTTGACGACTATAATGCCTATTATATAAGGTACCCAATCGAAATAAGCATTAGAGAGAGAGCAAAAAGAATTTGAAGATCCTAGGGCCATCTTACAGAGAGTAGCAGAACCACAGACATCTCTACAAAATATAGTTCTATGTTTGCCCTCAGCTATTGTCTCATAGATCGCATTAGGATCCTTCGGATCATGTCTGAACCACAATACGGAGACATACAAAATTTGTATACTTACTATCTTGAAATTCGAGGAACGTTATAGGCATGGATTTATCCGCTAAAATATACAGGGCGTTCCAAAAGTATGGATAAATTCAATCAAAATATATCGAAAAATAAGTTTCCTATTTTAAATGTTGTAGAACAGTGGTAAGGTTTGGAAAAATTCAAACCATTGGTGATCTTGAACGTGACTCTGACTATGATCTTGAAGGTCAAGAGTGTTTTCTGAAACTCCTATTTTTGAAACCTGAAATGTGAAGAGCGGAAAATTTTACGTTATAGTATCTTTGTCTATGATCTTGCTCATGATCTTAATAAGTATTTGAGGGTGTCCAGCAAGTAGGAAAGGACAAAATATCTCGAAAAATACGTTTCATAAAGATAAATGTTGTGTGATACAGTTGTAAGGTATGAAAAGAGTCATCTAAAGGTGATCTTGAACGTGAACTTGACTATGACCTCCAAGCTTATTTGACAGTCAAGACAGTTTTCTTAAATGGGACCCATATGTTTGATACTGGACATAAAAAGAACAAGAAACTTCATATCCATGACTTTGGCCTTGACTATCAAGGTCATTTGAAGATCAAATTAATTTTTAACGGTAAACATCTGTTCTTAATTCCCGAAATGCAAATTTCGGTCAATTTTTAGTTAGTTTATCTTAAGTATATCCTTGCCAATGAACCTGACCATGACCTTCAAGGTCATTTTAAGATAATATACATTCTAATGTAGACGTCTTACTTTTTGACGATGATATAAAAACGAGAAAACATTCAAATTAGTTTATTGGTGCAATAACATGTTGGATAAGAAATGTTCACTGCCAAAGTAACTATTGCATTACTATGAATACTGCATTTCTCTCTCCAAAACCAATTGTCTCCACAGTAATGCGAAACTAATTGCCTATTACTTTACATTACTTCCACACGAGCGCGTAGCCGCGGGTTTAGTCAAATACAATATAAATCATTAGCAATCTTCAGGAAGAATACGTTTTCCAATAGTCCCATCTTTTCCAACATTCATGCTCACGAATACTAACTTACCAACTGCACCAGATCGCTTTTCTGCGAGCGACCTCACTATTAGCAGTATGTATACTTTCATACGCGTTAGAACGAGACAGATATAGTTTAAAATTAATTGAATAAACAAACATTAAGTAGGTAAAATTAACCCGGGCTAAAAATACTGGTGTGGGCAATGAAATGAGAACAACCGATCATTCAATTTAGTGTACATGTACTTGTGCAATGCTTAGAAGGAGTCAGATACTTCCGAAGTATGGCTTTTATTATCAGAGCAGACCTTCAAAGCAGAACTGATTCGGTCCTTAGCGAAACGTTCCGAAGGAGCGATACCGCAATAGGAATCGAAGGAATCGATTCCGACGGCTTCGATCCCGACTGCGGTGGTTTCGATTTCGACAATTTCGATTCAGACTCATATAAATTCGATTTTGATTCCTGTGATTTCGATTCCAATCTGGTTGGATCGGATTTGTGCAAACTGTACAAAGAAACAAGAATGTTCGGATTCGAATATTGGCGCTACCGTGTTAGTACAAATATACTAAGTGACATATAAAATGCAACACCCAGAATTGTTTATTGAATTTTGATAAAAGCTTGTAAACATATTTTCTATCATGGAAGTATACGCTGATAAAATGTTAAAGGCATTCCGGGCCGTACTTTTTTGTAAAGGCATTTGCGTCATTGTTGTTGCATTGCATTATCATGCCTAAAGTTCGCAGACGCGCAAATTTCACTCAACTTTCCGAGTTTGAGAGGGGTCGGATAATCGTAATGAGATGTTGTCGAAAGTATGTCCTAAAAGTTTTGGCACAAAATTCATTGGTTTTAATTTTAACAAACACGAAATAATATCAATTTGCCTTTGGAAAGTCTGTTTACTTTACTGTCAGTTGACATTTATTAAGGTATTTTGAAGTTTCCGCTTTAAGATGTATAAATTAGAAATAATATCTTCAAGTTGGTTGGGCGGGTACCCAAAGCTGGAGTCTGCCGAATATTGCAGAATGAAAACATTTCACGTAACACGACCAATAGCGGAGTGCGAGCAGGGAATACCATGTTTGAATCTCCCGAAAATTGGTGGTCCACGTGCATTTACTGCACAGAGGTCGGAGAGATTGGTGAGAAGAGCAAAAAATTAGGTTGGAATGTCAACGTGGAGACTGGCTCGTCAATACAGATCTTCTAAGAGTACAATATCGTTGGAATTGAGGAGGACTTAAGAGCCCCAAATATTCTCAAGCGCAACTCCTACGTATACTCAAGATGCTGTCATCAACTGAGGCGGGTACACTTTGTCAATGGAAAAATCATTATTTTAGATGATGAAAAGTATTTCACTTTAAGCAATTCTGAAAATAAGGGATACGACGGATTTTATACGGACAAAGTAGACAAATGCCTCTATTCGTCACTGTCTGTCAGAGCGGTCCGTAGGACCTTTGCTCTTGCTCAAAGGCTTGTAAGTCAATATGTCTGTCAGGTCTGGTTGCCCAGATGCCAAAGTCAGGAAGAAAGACGGGAAGAACAAAGAAAGCAAGGAAGGAAGGAGGGAGAGCAAAGAAGAAAGAAGTTCGTCAATATGGCATTGCTAACTAGTGTTCGATAATTTTAAGTTGATCCTAAAATTAATTTAGAGATTGGTTGTTGGAGAAAAATTATAATTTTGGTTGGACCTAAAGTCGCATGATTTAATTTTGTTCATAGTGCTAGCCGCGGCCTTGTGCGTGCGAACTTGCTCGGCTGTGTAGTATACTGCCTCGCAAAACAAAGGGTAGCTATGCGATTCCGCTTTTTTTATACTCCAAATGGACCTTTCACACATTCTTCTTCGTTGTAATAATTTTTACAACTACCACGAAGGCCTGAGGCCTAAACACGCATGGGGTACCGTGGTTCTATAGGGGGAGAAACAGGGGCAAGGGAGGACGCCACACGGACTCTGGCGAGGGAACACGTGTGCATGCAACATGCACCCATTCTGGCCCCGCCTACGAGATCCGCCGGGTGGTACCTCCCCGTTCGACAGTCAGAGACCGTCTACCACCTACGGACAATCACAACTCTAACGAAATGGACTTGGCTGCCTTCTTTCGGGAAATTTATCAAGATAAATTTCTGCAATGTTTTTAGTATTTTTGTAGCACAAAAAGTAGTACATCAGCATGACAAACTTTTCTGCATTGCTAAAATGACCGCCTGGAACCTTTGACGATAATACCAGAGCAAAATCAATAATACTCGGTGACAGGTATTCACGTCAAGTCAACCATTTGTTTGCGAAGCCTCCTTAAAACTGCTAAAAAAATGAAAAAATAAGAAAAAACGCATTTCCTTATAACCAAGAAAATAAATGTAACATGTGATAGATACATCGTTGAATTCATATAAAAAATGCTGTTAGGTGTAGGGTGTACTTTTTTGAACTATATAAAAAAATACAGTTGATGGTTTCTCAAACACGAAACGTTAGGCAACGAATTTAAAAACACAATCATGTAGTGCCTAAAAAGTGCCAATGAAAGAGCTCCATTAGTTTTTTGATATTTCTTAAAATAAAGTCAGAAAAAATAAAAACGATTTGGCCAAATTTTTGTTTTTTCCAAATATCTCGGTAAGCCTCTGGCGAGGAAGTAATGTGATTCCAATTTCGAAAATGAGATATTGTTTTTCGGATGTTATATGACATGTACATCACGAAAAATAATGTCTTCCATTTCCATCGGTCTGCTATCCGCTAATCCTTGGCCCGTCTATAAGTTGGAAAGTGCTGCTCGAATTTTGATGAAATCCTCACATAAGGGCAAGGACGAAAAAGCTTTGTAATTTTTGAAAATCCGTCCAGTGGCGGCGGAGTTACAGGCAAAAACGAAATAACAAAAATAACTCACACTTCCTTTCTGAGGTTTTAGAGGACCCTGGCCAATTCCCAGAAAAAATGTTTAAGGGGTTAAAAATTGGATGTTGAGGGTTGTAGGGGGTGAGGAGTTATGTCAATTTTCTGGTGCAAGCATTTTATACGTTTCCAACCACGGTAACTCTACGCACGTATTAGGCATATTTTATGCATCAAAGATTTCCTCGTACATTTGCCTTTAAAACTTGAATAATAGCTAGAACTCGACGAGCGTACGTCTGTTTCCTTCGAATGCTAAAAAGTAACTGAGCTATGATGCGTGTACCCGTGTAAGCAAATCTGTGTGGACTTTGGACGAATTGTATGGGCCTGTTTGACTAACATGATCGATGAGCCATTTAATTCCCTTGTTATCCATGTTCGTAACTTTTTCCTAACAGCGACTAACTTCTGCCGAATATCATCCTTTATTAATTGATGACAGCGTTACGTAGGAACTACAGTCAATCTGCTTGACGCCATTTTTTATACACAATTGGGATTTTTTTATACAGGGTGTTTCAGTTTATTGTTGCATAACTTTAAGATTCGATAGAACTTTTAAAATTAATGCATAAAGTCTATATAAACATGGGTCGAAAAATGCGTGGCTTCCGAAATACAGGGTGTTTAAATTTACTTTCTAAAATAGTTTTTTTTTAAATATTTCGAACAATGTTTGATGTATAACAGTGAAAATTGGTATACAAGGGTTTTTTGGTACGACAAAACGAACCGTGGGCATAGTTTTACTGTAGCCGCTAGAGGGCGCTCTCTACTGTACCTGTAGTGCATTAAAATGAACGAAAATTTTTTCTTAGTGCAATTTTTTACTTTTTGAATAAAAAAACTGATTCTTCGGACTTTTCAACATAAAAAAGCTCTCCTGTGAGTTTTCGTTATAGTTAGCCGTTTTTGAGATACTTCGATTTTTAAGGTTCGATGCATTTTTAATTATTTATGGGAGAATAATATTTTTTTTACATTTTCGATTTGGGCATTACAAGTAATTAAGATGATCGTTTAGATTGTGTTTTTAAACACAGCAATAATTCCTAACTCCAAATAAACACAAAAAACAGAATATTAATTTGTCGTATGTGTATTTACAACTAAATGCTATTGGATAGTTAGGACAAACATACGAAATGTAAAGTAGTTGCTCGAAATGTAAACCCAATTGTTCATACGGATAAATCTGCGCTGACGAACATTTATGTTTTGATCCCTTTGGAGATTTCCAAAACCATTTTCAATTATTTGGCGATGCACTCTTACAAATACTGAGCCAGTTGGATGTCGTCTATTTGGAAATCTTCGTGCGTATTCTCTGGCTGCTTCTGCTGCGTTTCCATTTACAAAGCCATACACAAAATGAATATCCGCTAACTCTTGATTGGAGAATAAAAATGGCATTTTTATAAAAAAAAATAAAAAAACAGGTAAAAGAAACTAAATTTCGTGCATTCACAATTGCAAAAAAACGTTTCAGGTTTCAACAGACAACAAAACTAACTATCAACTAATTGACGTTTAACCTTATTCTGCTTTCAATTTCAAAAATATTTGCAGGCACAGCCTACTTCTAAAAATTATCTAGATACTGACTTTTTAACATTATTTTATCATGAATAATTAAAAATGCATGGAACCTTAAAAATCGAAATATCTCAAAAACGGCCAACTATAACGAAAATTCACAAGAGAGCTTTTTTATGTTGAAAAGTGCGAAGAATCAGTTTTTTATTCAAATAGCAAGAAAAAATTTTCGTCATTTTAATACACTACAGGTACAGTAAAGAGCGCCCTCTAGCGGCTACAGTAAAACTATGCCCATGGTTCGTTTTGTCGTACCAAAAAACCCTTGTATACCAATTTTCACTGTTATACATCAAACATTGTTCGAAATATTTAAAAAAAAAACTATTTTAGAAAGTAAATTTAAACACCCTGTATTTCGGAAGCCACGCATTTTTCGACCCATGTTTATATAGACTTTATGCATTAATTTTAAAAGTTCTATCGAATCTTAAAGTTATGCAACAATAAACTGAAACACCATGTATATTTCCCTTGGCCTATATGACGCATTCGACGTATCATCACATCATTTCCCGTACTATACATACAACACCATTTATTTGTCTGTGATCGTTTGGTTCACGAAAACTTGAACTGATTCACCCATAAGCTGGACAAACAACAAAGAATGAATTCGTTTTTCCAAAACAACACCTAACCTAATCGCAGTATTAATATTTTACAACAATAAACGCGAGTTGAACGCTATTAAAATATATTCAAGGTAAACTTATAGTTTGACGATTGATTACAGCAGAACCGTCGACTACGTTTCTTACGTAGCAGCAGAAATTTAAAAATAGACTGGTGCTATTTTCGTGATATTTATAAACTGTTATCGTGTATGGATACACGCGGTTTATCGGTACGCAGTTAGTTATTATTCCTTAAATCGCTTTTAAATTCGATGTCCTATCCTTAGATTTTTCACTTAAGTATGTGATGTCATCAGAACTTACATACCTACTATAAGCGATAGAGGTTAAAACAAATAGGGCAAATACAATGCTTTTCAAAATGGCCTACTAATTTTTTGAACGTGCCAAATTGGAAAGCTGAAATTCGGGGTGATGAAATTGATACATGAATATTGTCTATCATAATCAATGTTTGAGTAAAGTAAGATATGTTATTACGACTGCATCCCAAACTATCTTGTAGATGGAACTGTATGTTGCTTCAAAACCAGCAAGCTCAGAACACTCTAGTTCCTTTATTCGTTGGAATGGGTTATAAAAAAATACTTGACAGAAAAAAAATCCGATAGTAACATATAACAAATACTTGACTTTGCCACAAGTGGGCACGAGTAATTTTTATGGTTGATTTCCGATCAGCAAATTTTTATTTCTCCCGTATTTTCTGCTATCGTTTTTCTAGTAAAAAAATGATTACACCTTCTCAGAAACAAGTACCAATTAATACAATGATACCCCAAGCAAGGGCTTTGGTACTTCTACTGTTTTTATTAGGTAATTTATTCAGGGTGACCCAAGGAAAAGGTCGCACCCCTGTTTGTGACTCTACTTGAGAAAAACGCCCGACACTTAAATTTTGATTTCTAGGGGGCGTCTTTTCATCTATAGCCGTACAATACAGGGTGACCCAAAAAAGAGATATTGCGTTACACTTTAGATTTTTAAATGGAAGCCCACATTTTTCTAATTTTCAGATTTTCCATGGAGTGTTTAGTAAAT
Source organism: Acanthoscelides obtectus (assembly GCA_963669975.1). Lineage (NCBI taxonomy): Eukaryota > Metazoa > Arthropoda > Insecta > Coleoptera > Chrysomelidae > Acanthoscelides > Acanthoscelides obtectus. The sequence continues at coordinate 51,310,743 of CAVLJG010000001.1, read as the reverse complement.
TTTGAATAATACATTTTATACCTATCTTCAATCGTTGTGAAGCTAATTGAGTGTATGATAAAATTTTAAAAATTGTGATAATAGGAGATTTTATCGTAAAAATAATAATCAATATTAGGGTTCCCACAGTAACAAGACTTTAAATTTAAAAACAAGTCTCCAAGTATTAAAAAAAAAACAACTTACAGTTAACACGTACATTAAAGTAAAAATAATTTGCTACAAACAGGTAGGTCAATGTGGTAATAAGTGCTGAAAGTAGTGTCCATTTACCCCAATGCAATAACAAACATTTTGTTCGAATCTATTCCTGACAGTTACAAGCATGTCTTGAGTAATTTGTCTACATTCAGCCGTAATCCACTGACGAAGATCTTGAATGGAATCTGGCTTTGTACTAAAAGCTTGACTTTTCAAATGCCCCCAAAGAAAGTAATCTAAAGGACTTAGGTCCGGAGATCTCGGCGGCCATTCGATGGGGGCCTCGTCTGTCGATCCACCGATTCGGGAAATGGGTGTCCAAAATCTGTCGTACTGAGGCCACATAGTGCGGCGGTGCACCATCCTGTTAGAAATGAATGTAATAACGTCATTTTCAATTATTTCGCTAATTCGTGGCTCTACTGTATTTTCTAACGTCCAAGTACGTCTCGCCCGTCAAGTTTCCAAGAATAAAGAAAGGTCCTACACAGTGGCGAAGCGTCCATGTAACCATTGTTACCATTGGTAACAGTTAAAAATCTTAAAAATAAATATTTTATGACTAAAAACTGTGAAATAATTTCATTTATTTGTTTACCAACAGTGATATGTCATAGTGATTCAGTGAATATCAAATTAGCCCCATGCAAATAATGCGCCCTATAGTGTCTAGGTTTAGCGAAAACGATGAAGCAGATTCGCCTCGACTTGGTTGTCGGTTGTTACCATTTTCATTTACGGATATGTTACCGGCAATCAGTATAATCCGGTATTCTATACAATAGCTAGGTAATGTCTAGAATACCTACGAAGACTATAAGTAGAAGATTAAATGATTTGAAGTTATTTGCACGTCGCCCGAGAAAGAAGCCGCTAATCTCGAGGAAAAACCGTAAGGATCGATTAAAATTTGCGCGGTTGCATCTTGATTGGAGCATCTGTGACTGGAAGAGGGTATGTTTCAGTGAAGAATCCAAGTTTAATATGTTTGGATCAGATGGTGTTCATTACGTTAGACGTCCTAGTAGATTGAACCACAAGTACACTTTGCCCACTGTCAAACATGGAGGCGGGTCTGTTATGGTTTGGTGGTGTGCTTTTCGGGATTTGGGATGGAACCTTTACATAGAATAGATGGCATTATGGATAAGTTTGTATACACATACATACTAAAGCATGTCGTGTTACCCTATATGGAAGACAATATGCCCTTAAGATCAATCTTCCAGCAAGATAATGACCCGAACCACACCCTCGCAAAGAAATTCTTTCTGGGTGAAAAAATACCAGTTCTCAAATGGCCTTCACAGTCTCCCAATATAAATCCCATTGAAAATCTATGGGAATACTTAGATAAGCAAATACGAGATAAAAATTATTCAAACAAGGATGAACTTTTTGCCGCTTTAGAGCAAAAGTGGAGGCAGGATGATGAATCTTATATCAAGAAACTTCAACAATCTTTGAGAGACGATGCCAGGCGGTGATTGATAATAATGGTTATGCTACAAAATACTAACACAAACATGGTTGGTTTTCTATAATTCAATGAACTTTGCTTCTTTTTTCTATAATTGTTTTGCTTTGTCTATATATTTTTGTCCTTCATAGTTCCAGTTTTTTTCAATTAATTTTTTATTGAAGGGAGACTAATGAATTTATTTATGTATAAGTGAGTATTATGCTATAACGAATTATGTATACAGGTTGGTCTATTAATAAAACAAGTTAAAAAAGAAATACAGCACAATATTAATTTGTCTATACTTTTGTCCATTACTGTACATTGGTATAGAATACAAAAATAAAAATAATATTCAGGTCGGCCCGTTCCACAGCATGGGCTTGCGTCAAAGACAACACACTGTCGTCATAGGCACTGCTATAGAAAACTGCATGATGACACAATGTTGTCATGGGCATCGAATGTGTTAATTTGGTAGCTATATCATATGGATGGCTATGGTAATTATAAATGACATCTTGAGGCTGTTGCCATATTGTATTTAGAATGAAGTGCTTTTTGCATTTCTCTCATCAAGCCCTTTCATTTGATACCCATATCATACATAATTGCCATCTTGTAGCATCTGCCATATTGAATACAAAATGGCAGCAGTTTACTCATCTTAAATTGTCTCGAAAACCAAAAGTGTGTATAAAATGTCAGCTCAATTGGTTAAGGGCACCTGGTTCAATAGCCTCCACAATTTGTCCCACACATATATACCTACTAACAAACAGGTCAAGTAAAGTTTGTAATTAAAAAATTGACTCTCCTATGGTATTATATTTATGTAAATAATCATCAGAAAATACAAATAAAATCATTCATATTTGTATCTAAATTTTACTGGGAAGCAACATGAATGAGCTTTTAATATTCACAGAATGGATTAAAAATCATTAGATCATTTTTAGGGCAGAAAATATACTTGAGAAATAGTAAAGTGGATAAATGTATCAACAAATATTTTGTACATAAGTATAGTAGAAACACTATAAACCAAATATTTCTGATTCCTACACAAGGAAACATTTCTATGCCAATAATTTTTTGAAACATATATTGTTTAATAGAGTATTTAACATTATCTAAACTGCATTTCTTGTCAAATAATGTAGAGCATATTGGAGAAAAACTAGTTTGAATATTTGAGGTATAAACCATTTAAAAAACTCAAATCTATTCTACTTGGGCATTGGAAATATAATGTAGGTATACCTTAATGTTATTTTCCACATTATTTTTAAGAATATTTGTGTATTTTTACAAATAAATACCGTCAGAAGCGTAGAAATTTACACCATATCATTTCACGACATTTTTAACAGGAAATTATTTTTGGAATGACCATGTATTTAAAGTTTTAGATCATGTAGGAAAGAAAACAGTATAGTAATTGGACTTTTCATAGCATCACCCAAATAAAAATAAATATCGAATTCTACAAATTTAGAGGTTACGTTATTATGCGATATGCACTTGTTTACAAACAAGAGACACGATTGGTACGCCTGCCTTGTGGCCAACTGCGATCTAAGTACGATCAGCTGACGACCGATTCACACTTGTTTAACAGACTACTGTTCTTTGAACTCACCAACAAGAATTTTCTGGTCTGGAGGCCTTCCCCCCTGAGGCCCGCTGCCTGAGGAAGCTTTGCAGCTTCTGCTTGACCTCCGTGGAGGCCACAGCGCTTTCCTCATGTTTCTCTTTTTTCCTTAAAGCTTCTAACTGCTCACGTTGTCTCAACTCTTGCAGTTGTTTCTGTCTGTCCCAGAATTCCTTCAGGTGTTGTCTAAGTTGTTGCTCGTGTTGTTCCACGAGGTGCTGTTGTTGTTGCTGAAACTGTTGGAGCAGGATTTGATGTTGAATCTGGTGCTGTTTCTTGATCTGGAGGATCTGTCGCTCCAATTCTCGTTCGGGAGCTCCACGATCTTGATCTCCCATGGCCTACGCGATTTACCTGTCCATGGCAACATCAGAATTCACGCGACACGCACCTAAGCACTTCACATCGGATGGATTTCTAGAAAGTGAGGGGTGGTTTGAGTTTTTCGTGTGGAAAATCGAGGGGGCGACGGATGGAAAATCTAATGACAATCGCGAATCGCGACACGGCGCTACTAGCGACGTAAAACGAGTTGCGGTGGAATGTTGAGCGGTATGAATAGAGTTGGGCGATTACAGGTTGACAGAATGTACTAGAATTGAGATAGGAATGCACTAAATTATACTAGTTTTGTTTTAGGCTAAAATGTGTGGAATTACTCTATTATTACTCTACTAGATCCACAGAACAGATAGACCCCACAACAAGACTCTGCTGTGCTTCAACTACTACTACACGGCAACGCGGCATGGGTGATTGATTGTGAATTGACCAATGAGGGCTGCTTTGTCCACCTGTTGTACGACGAGGCGCCGGCGTTAGGGCGAACATCACGCGAATCGTTTGTTTACTTGCGATCTATCTATTATGTAGATTTACTTTTCAGCTTAAATGAGTTGGGTTGATGTTATGCTTCCATTTCAATGAAAGAAGTATTTCATTGCATTTTTATTTGACGAAAACATATAAGCCATTTCAAACCATTTACTGTAAAATTACCCCAGAAACGATCAGTGGAAACCAAAAAATACGAACGAAATTCTGCGTATTTTTAAATTTTTGCTTTTTTCTGCCAGCCACGTGTAATATATTATGCTGAAAGGTCTTTTTCTTCTTAGCACCTAATCAAAGCTTGGCACAGAGAAGTAGGTACTATGCTTTGGAATAGACTCGAAGTCCCGAAGAATTATTCCATTGTTTATGCGGATATTCATGGTTGATGAAACTGTTTTGACGGACGGTCTGCGATCTGCAAGCCTCTCTCACATCAATTAGCGAATGAGCTGTCGAACGCAATTACGCAGCTTTGGTAGAGGAATCACACTTGTTGGAGATTTAATTTTTTCACTTTCTACTGCTTTTTAACGATTGGAGATTTGACCAAGGGCCATAGTTTAAGCCGTTATCTGTAAATGGAATAGCGATGTAGTACAATTACGATTCATCCAGTACAATTATCCTAGATCCCCATCTCTAGGCGTGATACAACCTACAATGTTGCCATTACTATTGAAGCAGTCGATAAAGAGCTTAGACAGCGGGAAGCTTGGCAATGCCGCAATCAGTGGCGTACTCAGCATAGATATGTCAACGGAGTTTGTTCCTCAGAGTTCTCTACGATGCCGCCTTGTGTAAAGCCTGTCAGACGGTCCCACCAGACTTCTGCCTCAAACCCTAACTCTGACGAACGAACTCCGTACTTTTGGTTGCTGGGATGTGGAAATTGTAGAACGGTCTGCCTGAGCTTTTCCCAGTCCTGCTAGCCATAGGTAGCCCAAAACTCAATGTTAAGCCCGATGTTTCAAGCGTTATTATTTGATTTCATATATTTTATTGGCAGCGTTTTCAGTCAGTGAAAGTACCTACATATATAATGGAATTATAAAATGTTTTTATTGGTTTACCAGATTTATTATTGGCAACAGCACAAATATGATTCCTAGTCAGCTGTCTACCTGTCTATTGGATTAAATAGAGTTTTTGCTTATACTTCCTGTTGTTTGAGTATTTACTTGATAAGCATTGAATAAAAAGTCAGTCTTCATAAAGAAGAGTCTACTCATAGTATTAGTAAACCCATTCAGTTTCAAGTAATCACTTGAAACCTGTTTTACTTCACTTATTTTTTCCACTTCCTTCTTTTTAGTCGAATAAAGAGAAGAACTCCTTAAAATCAGTAAGAACTATATCCACCGCATACTTTTATCAGAGAAGCAGCGCATACTCATACTGGTTGATCCATTATTTTCGGGAGTATCTGTTTTTCCGTTTTTACTTCCAATGGAACAACCCCCAGGAACTTTTACGAACACTGGATTTTTTTTATAATTCAGTTTTTAAAACAATTCATTTTCTCGCTAACGTAGTTTAATTTTTTTGTTACCAGTCGTATTTGTATCATCTTATTGAGGATTTTTTTAATTTCTTAATGGTAATACTTGTACCAGAAGTCTTGACAAATATTCGACTTTGATATTCGTCCATACATTTCCTTTAGTTTGACCAATCGACGGAATCATTGATTTATTCAAAAGAACTGTATGATTTTTCAATAACCTGGCGAATATAAGTCTCTGATAGCCAATCTGGACAGGTAATTCTTCCTCGCTCGACGACATGATTGTAGCAATACATCTAAATCTTGATCCACAAACAACATTGTACACACCGTATCAAAAAGATACAGACTTGTCTTGCAAGCGCAACCGTTAACAGCGATATGCAAGTAAATACCTACGTATAATTATGATAACGAATAACAAAAACCTTAAATGTCGGAGATTTTTCCAGTATTAACTTTTACTAAGAATAAACTTATTTTTATTCAAATGAAAATGAGAAATACCTTATTCTTAGAAGTATCAACTTATCATCATAAGATTTTACTTACAATGCAATTCTTTTTTTTCATTCAATAGACCCTTTGTCATCAAAAAATGCTAGAAGAAATGATGCTGCCACTCTCCTTTCTACGCCTTTGATGTTCACGGTCCGGCGATCTCTAGTGAGACCTGTGGCAATGCCACTTCTTTAACAAAAAAGGCAGCAACTATATTTATTTGCTTGATGCGGCAACGTCGCTTTATTTGTCAACAAGCCCAGCCAGCTGCGAATTGAGGTTATTTTAATTATAAAACCATCCGAAAAACAAATATTAGGAATAATAAGCTCATACTAAATTTTCTAGCCGTGTGCAGCTGTATTGCAACCTCCACTAAACGTCAATGTTTTCCTTTTAAGTGGTAGGTTTGTGAGTACACTCAAGTAACAGGGCGGTGCGCGGTCATCGACCGACCGACCCGATATTCTAACATTGATCCTGACCGAATTCCCTGATTGAGTCCCGAAAGGTACTCGCCCTTCCTGTCTATCAAGGCATGTGACACCGGCACACTATGCATAAGCGTGAAGAGAACTTTGACCAGAAGAAGTTAGATTTAGAGGTGAGTGTGACAGTTTGAGGAATTTGTTTTTTGGATATCCACAGCAATCTCTTTGGTCTAAATAGGCTGGTATCTTATCAGTGGAAATTATGGACATTATTAAATTTAAACACCTCTTTTTTGTTTCATGATCAACTTTGTGGTTTAGGCACTTAATTCATAAATAAGGTAATAACAAAAGGGGCATTTAGAGATTTTTGACCTCAAAACATTCATATACAACTTTCTGATCCAGTCTTTTATTTCAATAGTAATCATTATCATTGGCATATTTATTATGCTCTTTTGTTTTGAATATCCATAGGTGAGTCTTTGGTGCAGGCTTTTTAACATTCTTGGTCACCTTCTTGTGCAGGTCTTTCTTTTGCTTCCCACTCCAATAAGGCAAGGAAGTATTTCAAGCAAAAAATCTCTAAACTGGGATATGTGTTTTGGATGTAAGATGACATATTCATCGCAAAAAACCATGTCACTCATTTCCATAGGTCTGGCTGTTTGTTGATTTGTTCATCCAATCCTTGCCACCTTTGGTCTTGGAAAGTACTACTCAGATTTTGATGAAATTTTGACAAAAGGTCAAAAAAGCTTTGTAGGTTTTGAAAATCGCTCTAGTCTCCAAATTCCATTGTCTGATATTTGAGTTGCACTTGCAGTTTGCAGGGGGTGAGAACAATATATATGTCAATTTTTTTGACTTTAGTATATGTATAGTCACAGTTTTTAGCAGCACACACTAAAATTACTAGTACCACTTTTTCAAATCGATCTCCCTCATATGTATGATTATTCCTGTGCTTATCACTGTCAGTGAAACAACCTACTTGATATGGGCATACCATTTGAGTTCATTGATCTTCTTAGCATAAAACATACCTGAACATAAAATGAATGGACAGTATCGATAATTTTTCTAGTTTGTTCCTAACCATGGTCATTCTTCTCACCTACAGAGATCAGAGTTTTTTTTTGATTGCAGCTTTGTAAACTGGGTAAAGACTGGGAACTAATTGTTGTATGGGAATATTTAACTGACTTGATGAATTTATTTCTTTTGTTATACATGTTCATACTTAACTATTGCCAAGAGGAGCTAGCTTGTACAAACAATGTTTTATAAGTGCAGAGTCAATCTACTTGAGACCATTTTTTATTTATTTTTACTGAAAATAAGAATAAAGAGTGTTTGAAGAAACAAAAAAATGATATTCTGGAGAAGAATATTTTTTTCAAATTCTCATAACTCTCTAGGTATGGCTACAACGTATGGAATCACGCCTGGCGGGAATGGCGCCAGTGGGCCATACTGCCGACGTCCTGGAGGTACAGTTGAGAGAACAGAAAGGTTTGCATGCTGAACTGCATCAATTCAAGCCCAGAATTGAAGAGTTCCAGCAGCTGACACAAAGGCTGGTTACAGCACATCAACATGAAGACACTAGTCGGTATAAGAAGGTAAGTAACTGTAATCTAGAAGATAACTACATTTCTTGAGTTAGTTAGTGGGGTGTATAGATCACAAATTGGATTTCAAAAAGCCTATTTTCCTGCTCGAAACAGTGCTTTGCAACACCTCAGGATTTTTTTATGGCTAGATTTGAAATCATCATTTCAAACCACCTCAATGTACCAAAATTTCAAGTTTCAAATATTGTTCTGAGCCGGTTTTCGTGTCCTTTAAAAGGGTTTTATTCACTAAAATTGGATGTTTTTATGAAATTGTATTGTGTACTGCCATGTAAAGTGAATATAGAAATCATTTTTGATACATACTATCATTAGTGAAGAAAAAGGTAAAGCAAACAATGCGGCAAGAAAAAGATATGGAAAGAAAAGATTTTTATTCAGGAGTGTACAGTTTTGAGTGGTTAACAATAGAATAAAGTACCCCTAAAAACCCAAAGGTTTTATATTCCCTCTGAAAAATCCCCCAGAATATTATATCCGCCAAAACTTTCCCAAGTGAAGTAAGAATCCCCCAAATTTGGAGGAAAATCCCCCAATATTGCAGAATTTCAAAAAAAAAAAACTTGTAACTCGTGATAATTCTCGTAAAACGACTTTTATCACTGATTTCAAAAATACCGTCTGGTAACATTGGAACAAACACCATTGCCAAGATATGCCTGGCGAATTGAACTTCAAGCGTTCAAACAACAACGCGGATAACTAAACCAAACGTTTAACGATTTCACCAATCGCTAAGCGATTTGAAATCGTATCACTTTTACCTAAAGAACGAGAAAACTGGTAATGTATCTGCAATCTGTATGCCAAAAGATTATGTCAGCTTTTAAAAATACCCTAGTGAAAAGATGTCATTGATTTTTGAACTTTGGATAATTTTTCGTTTAATTCAAGCGAACTATTATGATAATTTTCAGGCTGCAGAGTATATTAACCAACTTTACCAAAGGCTGGACGCCTGTATCATCAATCGAGGCAAACTGCTCCATAGTGCTCTAAGTTCACTTCACAATTTAGACAGGTCACTGGATAAGTTTTTGGCATGGCTTAGCGAAGCAGAATCTGCGCTGGAAACGCTCGAAGGAGAGGGTGAGATTATTAACATTTATATTATCAAACAAATAATTGTTCCAATTGCTTCTATGATTCATACATATTCCACTAGATGTCCAATTCATTTGAATGCCGTGCCTACGCGAAAACAAGCATACGTACCGTGGCGCCGCCAGTCACTTATGCTTACAACTATACCGGGTGTTTCAAATTACTCTTGCCATTGGGATCTCGGAATCGCAAGCAAAGTCAGTTAAACGGGACAAAGTTGCGCATTCAATAACTAAGAAAATGGCACTTGCAAATTTTCGCCATTCCGAGTATTTCCGTAGATAAACGAAAGAAACCGAATTTTGTCAAAGTCGTTCTTATTTTTACCTCTGGCTTTATTTGAGTTTGGATTCCAAAATAAAAAATACATTATCATTACCACTTTTTCTCCTCTACAGGATGGCGTAATTAAAATTTTCAATATAACGTTTCGTCTTTTGTCATCATCAACTTTGTTTTTTCTTAAAGAGGCGCGCGTGTTGGATTTTTGCGCTGGTGAATACTAAAATTAATTCTAATTACAAACATATGTATCATACGTTGACATTGTCAAACCTATGGTAAAAAATTAATATTGTCATAAATGGCTTGGAAAATGAGAGTTTATCACATGATTCACCGATGCATGGACACTATATAAATAAAAATCAAGTTTTACAAAACAAAAAACATATCTGAAGATTTAAACGGTTGGATCTTAGACTATTAGGAATGCATTCATTTGGCGGGTCTGTCAAAGCACAAACATCCCTCAATATTGCTACTTTAAAAAAATCCCCCAAATCACAGTTAATTACTGGAAAGAGGTAGATTTGGTTCATAGAGCGGTGGGATGCTTACTATCTGCGAAAGGTTTGATTTCCCCCGGAACATTATATCTCCAAAAAATTCCTCAAGTGAAAATTCCCCAACATGACAACCCTGTCTTAGCACCACTAGTACATACTCCAGACGTCAAGTTTCGCGGTCATTTTTAGATTATATTTAGATCATTTGCCCATTCATCGACTATAACAAGCGTCAATTTATCTCGATTAGATTATTAGAATTTAAATGCAAGATGTGTACATCGGTTTAGAAATGAGGAATATGAAATGAGTTTAGGAAGGTGCAACATGGTCGAGGCTTTTACTTACTCTAAAATAATGCTGTTTTCTATAACGACCCATAAATAATATGAAAGTTTATCATTAGGTTGTTCTTTTTTCAATGAGTTAAGACCAATTATAGGAAGATTACTATTTCAGATATTTGAAGTTTTGTAATACCAATCCATGTCATGACATCATGACAACATCAATTAATAAAGGTTTATTACCTAGACATCCCTTCATAGAGGGTAGCCTTAAGCTAGGTTTTCATACAATTAGTTATCTACTCTCCGTCTTACGTTCATTTCTACCTATGTACTGAGTGGGCAAATAATAAAGGACGCCGACGGTATTTCAGTAACCACTCAACCTATGGGTTAGAACATTTTATTACAAATGGGACTCAGGGAAATTGTAAAATATTTTCAGCCTCCTGAAACGGCTGCTAGGTGGCGTTACTTCAATTTCAGAAAGCCAAACACCATTATTTTGCAAAAATTCATAATTAACAAACACATTAAATAGCTTTATCATATAGACCGTTTAATTTCAGAACTTTTCTGTTTATGTCATTTTCTCATATCTTGGTTACTTTAGTGTGGAAGAAGGGTTGAATATCATTTCAGAAAAAGTCAGAACCTCTGTTTGGCTGTGCTGATTTTGATGATCTTGGTTTCGTTTGAAAGAGTATTCACCTGCGCTCCTAATGAATGCTCAATCTTTGCGGACACTAGATGGCGCTTTGCTGGAATTTCAGCGTTTTTCTATGTTTTCGAAAATGTTTACAAGGACATGATTTTTTTATATTGATTGGAAAGTGCATAACAAATGAAATAAAATGGTTAAAATTGCAGATCAGTATCTTTATTCGTTATGGATTTATATATACTAAGTGACATATAAATCCGAACACCCAGTTTAAATGGTTTTATTTTAATAAAATTTTGTATAAGTACTTAATGAAGCTTAATAAGTAAATGATAAAAATTTCAAAATGATTGCACTGCTTTAAAGCCCTTTGACCTTTAATAATGTGTGGATGCACCCTGATGTGCTACGCATTCTCCAACGCGCCTAGGCATGCTTCGGATCAGGTGGTCAATGTCCTCCTGTGGTATCTCATTCCAGGCAACCACCAACTCCTCTCGAAGTGCTTCTAGAGTCTGAGGAGGACGTTGCAAATTGAGCAATCTCCTACCCATCATATCCCACACGTGCTCAATTGGGGATAAGTCGGGAGATCTTGGTGGCCATGGTAACAATGTGACATCATTATGTTGAAAGTAGTCTATTGTGACTCTTGCAACATGTGGTCGGGCATTATCTTGTTGGAAAGTTGGATCTGCCAGGGTGTCAAGATAGGGTAAAAGATGGGGTTGTAGAACTTCGTGGATATAACGCTGCGCGTTCATGTTACCTCTGATGAAGAGTAAAGGTGACCTGGAACCATAAGCTATAGCACCCCAAACCATAACTCCAACAGTGTGATGAACATGTCTTTCAACAAAAAACTGTGGATTCCTCCTTTCACCACGTCGCCTTCTAACCCTTACACCGACGTAATCGCCTTGAGTGGTGCAGACAACGGTCACTCTGGGATCAGGAATGGAACAGTATTGTCTTTAGTGACGAGTCTCGATTTTGTTTAGGCATGCACGATGGTCGTGCCAGGGTTAGAAGGCGACGTGGTGAAAGGAGGAATCCACAGTTTTTTGTTGAAAGACATGTTCATCACACTGTTGGAGTTATGGTTTGGGGTGCTATAGCTTATGGTTCCAGGCCACCTTTAATCTTCATCAGAGGTAGCATGAACGCGCAGCGTTAAATCCACGAAGTTCTAGAACCCCATCTTTTACCCTATCTTGACACCCTGGCAGATCCAACTTTCCAACAAGATAATGCCCGACCACATGTTGCAAGAGTCACAATAGACTTCTTTCAACATAATGATGTCACATTGTTACCATGGCCACCAAGATCTCCCGACTGATCCCCAATTGAGCACGTGTGGGATATGATGGGTAGGAGATTGCTCAATTTGCAACGTCCTCCTCAGACTCTAGAAGCACTTCGAGAGGAGTTGGTGGTTGCCTGGAATGAGATACCACAGGAGGACATTGACCACCTGATCAGAAGCATGCCTAGGCGCGTTGGAGAATGCGTAGCACATCAGGGTGCATCCACACATTATTAAAGGTCAAAGGGCTTTAAAGCAGTGCAATCATTTTGAAATTTTTATCATTTACTTATTATGCTTCATTAAGTACTTATACAAAATTTTATTAAAATAAAACCATTTAAACTGGGTGTTCGGATTTATATGTCACTTAGTATATATATATACATATATATATAGTATATATTAAGTAATAGGTTTTAATTACAATTTTCAAGGAGCTCCTATACTCTGCGCATGGGCAGTAGCTGCTCCTCGCCCTCGATCATGCGTCAAGCTTTGGGGTCGTGTTTTCCCATTTCGCTGGTTCTCCTGGTATATAGGAACGATGGATAAGGAATCTGATTTTATATGGTGTTTGTGTAGCATGCTGTGATGCAAATTAGTTTTTACTTCCCACGTCTACTGGCGAGGAAGTATTGTAATTGGTCAAAAAGCTGTGTAGTTTTTGAAAATCCAGTCGCGCCCCAGAAAAAGGCCAAAAACAAAAAAAAAATCGCCCAAACTTTGTTATGTATTAATTTTTTTTCTAAGGAGGTCACGATTTATTTGTCAGAAAATAAAATTAATAAGTATCGCATTTTTTTATCTAAGGCTCTGAATTTGATGTTGAATAATTCAAGGTATTAAAATTGTGTTTTAATAAGGTGTTCTCTCATTAAAATAAAAAATCCGATAAAAAAATTGTCAAATCCTGTTGAAAATGGCCATTATTCCCTACTCAAATGAAGAAAAGTTTGACATGTTAGCGCTGTACTTGCAATTGAAATCCGTAGTGCATCAGTAAGAACCATAGAACGAGAAATTGATGTGTCACAATCCACAGTACAGAGAGTCTTAAATAATAATATGTACCATCCATACAAACCTACAATAGTTCAAGGACTTAACACGTTCGCTGCCACCAATTACTTTACAAACAACTTGGCTGATAGCCGAACCATTGTTTTTTTTTAAGAAAACGGCCATTTTGGTGCAATTATAAGTCATTAGATATGCGATTGGTTTATTTTTTATTTTTGTTTATTCTATTGGCGATGCCTGTCCATATACACAGATCTACAGCCAACGCCCGACTAAACTGAAGTCCATATAAACCTTATAATGCATAAACGCGCTCGAGGCATTGGCAACAAGGCCGGCTGACCGCGTAAACGCGGGAATGGCACTGAACGTGTTAAGGTAACTGATTTTCCAAGGCACATGCGCTTCTGTGCGTGGTATCCTAGGAAGTACCTAATGGATATCCCGATTTTGTAAATCATGTCTTGTGGTCCGATGAGTTTACGAATTGTGGAGTTTTTAATAAGCACAAAACTCATCACTGGGCTATGGAAAACTGTCACGAAGTGGCAGAGAGTCTACAGACCAGATTTGGAACTGACGTTTGGTGTGGGGTCATTGGTAATTTAATCTAAATTACCTTTTTTAATTGGGCACCTATTTGAAATTAGATATTAATCATTTTACGAAATCGACTTATAGGACCATTTTTGTTTGACTACAACCTAAACGGACATTTTTGTTTGACTACAACTTGAACCGACCTAGACCTTCTGCGAAACCAGGTTATGCCGGCTTTACGAACCAGTCTAACCGAAAATGAGTTTTGAAAAACCTGATTTCAACAGGATGGATGTCCGGCTCACAACACCATTCAAGTCAGGAACTTCTTAAGAGAGCAGTTTGATGGAAGAATAATTTCATTAAATGGTTCAATATCTTGGCCTCCTAGATCCCCTGACCTGTCACACTTGGGTTCCTACCTCTGGGGTCACACAAAGAATGAGGTCTATGAATTTGTTAGAAACATCAACAGAAATACACTAGCTGAGGTTGTACGAAAAAACGTCACCAATTGTCAAAAATGTCTGGATGCAAATGGACGTTATTATTTTTCTGACTTGTTGTTTTAACACACTCATAGTTTGAAATTTGTCCCAAAACATTTGACTTGTTGAGAAGTCGATATTAACGTTAATATTCTATTGAAAATTCAAGGCGTTTATGTGTTTTTTGATGCCTTACTCATTAATGTTATTTTCTGACAAATAAATCATGCCCTCCTTAAAAAAAAAACTAATACATAACATTACGTGTGATGATATTACGGTGAAACTCCAATCTTTTATGCACTTGTGAGACATCAAATTTTACACTCTTTTCAAAAATCTAAAAATCCAATATGGCGGCCATAAGAAAAATGAAAGTTCATGCAGGTTGCTGGAAAACAAAAGACAATTGAGACATGTCATACATGCTATCTTATTTTTCTTGAAAAAATCTCCGAATAATGTCACATTTTGACAGCTGTCAAATTAACCGTTTTGGATTTACTGGCAAAAAACGAATTCCGCCCTTTTCGGTTTTTCGCTGATATTTTCAGAACCAATTGACCGATCGTAAATCTGAAGCCGGCTATCGGAAGCACTAAGTTTCCTCTAAAACTCCTGCTATTCAACCTTTGATGTAGGTATAACGGAGCCGAGGTCCCCGTATAGAGAAGCGAATCTGGGACACTCTGTATATAAAAAAGTTCAATTGTCCAGAATTGCGTAAGAAGTCCAGATTACATCTACTTCGCGGAATTTTTTCAGATGAAGACCTAAATAACTAACATTTATGCATTTTTCTCAAAGTAGGAGACACAAGAAGAGCCACAGTGCACCTGAAAGAGCTGCAGATAGATATAGATAGACAAGCAGTGACACATCAGTCTCTGAGACAGAGCAGTTTGGCACTGGTAGGAAGTCTGGCTCCTGAAGATGCCTTGATGCTTCAACTGAGGGGGGATGAAATGGAAAGACGATGGCAGGTAACTATATTATATTATTGATTAAGATCTACCAGAACGTATGCATATAAATAATTATATGTATATCTTCATAAAATTTTTAAATTAAACGCCCTTTCATTTTTTAACGATTTAATTATCAACAACACATTATTAGCACACAAATTCTCACTATGCGGCTATGTATTCCCGTTTCCTTCTAGCTTTAGTATACAACTTACAGCTTTGACCTCCAGTAATGCCATCTGTGAAGCGGATTTTATATCACATCAGAGCCAAACATTGATAACTAAAGCATCAGCTAGCGCTAAGTTAATATATTTTAGAAAAAACTACATAATATATTTTTGTTGCACTAAAAACTCTATATTCTCAAAAAACGTGTTAGTTGGTAAATTACACAGAATTTGGGTCATTATCAGAAGAGAATTGATTGTTGGTTTGAATTTTAATTTTTTCCTAACCTGAAATCGCGCTACGTCATATCCCCACGAACTGTGCCTTATTCAGTGATATTAGTTATTTCTGATAATTTTCACAGGCTTTACGCACCAAAACGTCAGAATTAAGGAACCGTCTAGAGCATAACGCAGACTACTGGAACGCTCTTCTATTGTCCCTCAGAGAACTGACAGAATGGGTCATCAGGAAAGACACTGAGCTAGGACTGGCTTCAAGGCAAGATGATCACAGAGCATTTAGGCAGCAACTTGAAGATAAAAGACCTCTTGTCGAAGCCAGGTAAAAATTAACTTTAAAATGTCTTGAATTTACGAATCGTTGCAGAAAAGTAATGAGACTGGCAACGCTGCGCTGTTGTCCTTGATAAGGCACGGTGTCAGTCCACTCCCGTCGCTCCAACATTAAAAATGTTGAGTGACCAGTTTTTGGTCCAGGTTTGGACAGAATCGCCAATGACAAAGATTTCTTTAGTCGCGCAATCACAGATCGAATCCTGGATTTTTCATTACTATCCTTAGACCAAGATGCAAAGTCAGGAGTGGAACACCAATCGAATGAGTAAATTCAAGATCAAATCAATGTTGAATTTGTTTTTTTGTTAGGAGTGGAATCATCCACAAAGAATTTGTTTCTCCAGGATAAACTGAAAACAACTCTTTTTATAAGGTCGCGCTTGAAAGGCTCGGAAGAAAGGTAATCAGCGTGAGAGCAGAAATTGCGGACAAGTGGATACTCCATCATGACAACGCCCCAGGTCACATTGCCATCTCCGTCACATAACTTTTGACATCATAAGGCATTCCTGTCGTTCCCCCACCCCCCAGATTTTGCTTGTTCCGAAACTAAAAGATGCCCTGAAAGGACGTTATTTTGGGACTTTAGAATACATGAAAAAAGAATGTGACGGACATGCTGACGGCAATACCAGTTGAGGACTTCCAGCGCTGCTACCAACACTTGGTTCAGCGCCTCCATCAGTGTGTGTAGCTGCTGGGAGAATAATAAATAAAGTCATCTGGTTGGAATGTACACTTATATGCGGATGATGTACAAATACATATATAAGGCATGTAAACCAGATGCAAATACTCTCATATCGGAGCTTAACACAAATTTAGAAATGATAACAAGGTATTCAAAAAATTATAGTCTGAGACTTAACCCCACAAAAACTATGGCTTGTTGTATTGCTTCTAGACTAGTTGTTCCAAAATTCAAAAAGGCAGTGAATGCAAATATACTTTTAGATGGTACTACTATTCTAATTGTAGAGGAAGCAAAAAGTTTGGGAACACTATTAGATACAAATTTTGAGTTTTGAATGTCATGTTATGAATAAACTCAAATTGTGCTATTATAAATATAAAACTCTTTGGAAATATAAACACATACTGACATGTGATATTAAATTAATGCTTGTAAACTCCTTCATCCTTACACATTTGGATTATGGTGTCACAGTCTATTACAACTTCCTTACAGAGGAAATAAAACAAAAAATTCAGATTTTACAGGTTCGTTGCAAGATTTTGTTATTATGATATAGGTAGAGAAGAACACATCACTGGCTACTATGTGAGAGAAGACATTTTAAAATATAACTACCGTTCATTGCTTTTTTATGGTGCTCTATTATATAAAGTTTTAAGATATAAATCTCCAAATTATCTGTATAATATTTTAGAGAAAAGATCCTTTGTTCGACATGTTTTTCTAAGAAACGATAATTGTTATAATATCCCAGGCCATGTAACATCTTAATTCAAAAAAGCTTTCACTTACACAGCACTTTGTTGAATAAATATTTAGAATTTTTCCAAATTACTTCCAGTAGTAGTTTTTGAAACTAATTCAAGAAGGTGCTTCTCCAGTTACAAGCTTCTGAAGCTGAAGATTAAGAACTTACGATTCAATATTGTATTTTATTTACAATGGTACCTCAATTTTATACATTACATTACCTATGTAAAATTAGAGGTAAGATGAATCACATGACTACATAAAATAGTTTTAATTTACTGAATCTCTCTGTAATTGCTGAAGGCGACGGTGAAAAATGGCAATGCCAATTCTTAGCCTTTTGGAGTGTTTTTTTAATCTATATACAGGGTGACTTCGAAGTTGAGTCATTTATTTTAACAGTGAGTAGATCTGATCAAAAGAAATATTTTTTCCTTTAACATTTTTCTGGTAAAATTAAAGTAACAAAGTTATAGCTCTTTAGAAGTTTGAGTACCGCCCTGTCTCAATAATAATATTATGTGCTCGTGTTTGGCAACAACGGATATAATCCGCCTTATCGGTTCATCGCATCGGACACAAAAAAGCGAAAGAATTTGAAACGCTTATTCAGTTGTATTCAGTCAATGTGTCAGTCGGTAACGCGTGAGTGAATAGTGGTGTTTGTTGCGTGGCTCAAACGAAATAAAAAATGGCACATCTTTACGAAAATGCTGAACTTGTGGACATGATTCTTATTTACGGGGGGGGGAGTCTTTACAAAATGCTGCCGCGGCATCACGAATTTATGCGGATCGGTTTCCCAATCGAGTGCAACCAACCCCTCGTGCCTTTGTTAATGTAGTACAAAAAGCTCGTGAATCAGGTGACTTAAGACCTCACAGGGGAGGTCATGCCGGTGCTCCAAGACCGCACGATCAAATACAGGTCCGCACTGAAATACTTGTCGGAAGGATACTTTATAAAACAAGGTAACATTTTTTTTTATTTTTTTTTATTTTTACACACATATTTTGGTTTATCCTTCTTCTACAATCATTATCTGAAAATTTCAAATTCACCCTGTATATTCAAGTCTTCGACCACTGCATATCAAACTATATAAAGCAAAACTATGATATTTCTGTTTCCATGGCACATGTAGGGAAAATATGTATGACTTATTGTGTTTAACACTGAAATCATTAGTTTCTTAATAATATATGGTCTTTCACGGACACCAAATACGCAACATTTTACAAACATTTACCGCATACAGCTTCCAACCTACAATTTCTATCCCCTCCAAACAATCTCTGAATATGAGCAGGAATCTCTGAAACATTGAAATACTGTGTCCTGCGATGTTTATCTTTTTATCCGTACTTCCGCCACCACGGAAAATCAACTTTCAAAATCTACAACTACCTAAACGATGGAAGTATTAAACTCACGATAATATTCGAACTTCGGTTCACAAGTTTTCTGTTGCTTAAAGATATCTGTATCACACAAGTCCGTGCCTCTCATTTATGTCGGTTTGTTAGTCCATGTCTGTTGTATATCAATGCGTCATAAGTACTGAGGAAATATTCAGAGAATTACTGGACGGAGTAACACAGATTAAAGGTTAGACGAAATATATGTGTAGATATAAAAACAGTTGTCATCATTTACAAAACCATCCCAGTAGGCTAAAGTGTACATACTCCTAATATCCAAATATTGCTAAAATATATGAATGTCGCGTTGTGTCAGTGGCACCACCGTAGACCAGTTGGAGTTTGTTACCCAGTGCACAGTAGGCAGCATCGCACTGCGCACGCAACGCCAACGATTGCCAACTTATTTCGAATTATGAGCGCATTATCCGTCGGACTTTTACCATTTAATTTACCCGTAGTTAACGGGATCAGAAGCTTCTTAATGATAGAACATCTTTGACTAATACTAAAGACGGTACTTTTACAACCTACAACCCCTAAGTTTCAACCCGTACAAAAAATTTACCGAAAATGATCAGAAGCCTCTGAAATGTCATAAAACGAAGTTTACGCTATTTTATTATTTTCGTGTTTTTGCCCCAAGCTCCGCTACCACTAGACCGATTTTCGAAACCTACTTAGCTTTTTCATCTTTGGAATAATAGAACCTAGTAATAGTAAAATCAGTCTCATATATCATATCAACTAAATATTTTGAACATTATTTTAATTTTTATTTTTAGTTTGAGAAGTGCTAGACAGTTTGTATCTGGAGACCCTTCAGGGGAATTAGCTAGGAACTTACGAAGAGAGCTAGTGAAGTTGTCTGACAAATGGAATGCGTTGGTGGATAAAAGTGATGAGCTGGCGACTAGATTTGAGCAGAATACTTTAGTAAGTAGAGATAGATTGTCAAACATAATAACTTCTTCCATCCCACTGTGCCTTTCGAACTTGAAAATGGACTTTAAAGAATAGTGGATGCACACTTAGGTAATTAAAAAAAGGTTTGCGCACCTAATTACCAAAAACTGATTTATCCAATGGAATTACAGTTAAACAAAAAATGAACCAATTTCATGAGCAAGATTTACCATCTAAGAAAATATGTGGGTGAATATACGGTATTTCGAATTTCTATTTTCCACCGAAAAAAATCTTAAGCAAATCTACGATTTGGTATAAAATATCATGCTCTATTTGAAACATATGATACTTTTAAGATTCAGATAAAATCTGCTCAAAAATTAACAAAATGTATAATCCCCTGGCGTGCTCATTTCCGACTTCCACTACAAATATCACACAATAACATAACAATATACGAATACTCTTTGTATGGCAGACACACATTATAACATTTTTATGAAACGAAATACTAAGTACTTGTATAAATGCATAAAAATACACGTTTTTAGTTGTTTCTGAAAATTGTGGCACCCTCACCTGGCGCAACTAAAATTGCATATTTATGCATGTTAATGTGTAAAATTTAAATGGTAGTTTGAAATTAGTGCCATTTGGTTTACTGAAACCAGGAACTCGTCAGTTGTTCACATAGTGTCGGCGGATACCCTTTAGCCAGTGGTTCCTGTATTTACCCTGGTAAGTATATCTTCATAATTTTCATAGGTGTATTACTGCAACGATGTAAAAAACGATTCTTGAACACAAAAGTCATAAATCACATACAATAATATGTAACCAATGGAAATTAATTTTTTTGAGGTCATTTTCGTTTTTGTCACTTATCTGGTAGTTTTCTTGTAATTTGTGTTTTCTATTCTTCTGGTTTTTGTACTTTCTACTATTTGTCATTTATTTACAATAAAAAATATAAATGAAAGCAACGCCTGCGACTTGCTATCAAAAAAAATCTCGCTTCCGAACACAATCGTTACCCAGAGGGACTGTCAGCTCTCAATCTATACGATTCTCTTGTTTTAAGTCTAATGAAACTGAAGACAATGTTATTTTTAATAAAGAACTATTGCTCTTATTTAGCCGGTATTATAAAACGTTTCAAGTATTTTTCTCGTAGTTTAACTGTCACCCTCCTGGCCACATATTTTCCCCTTGTATCAACGAATTCGAATAGATTAGACTGTTTGTCGCCAAAATTGCATAGTTTTAGTGCATATTTTTGACTCATTTGTGTACCAGTACCAAAGTAACAGAGTTGTGTCAACATAATAACTGGTGGAAAAATTTACCTTAATTAGGCTTGGGCCGCTCTTTGCAAATTATGCAAGAAGTACCACATGCCTTGAAATCCTCTAACACCACAATTATCTGCAAACACACGCACTTCCAACAAATAACTCTATATATCCGAATTTAATGACAGAACTGTCGAAAATTGGCTTATCATCTGCTTAATACGCATATCACATAAGTCCACTTTTTGAAAAAAATGAGATTGGCATTGTTAGTTAATACTATGTGACGCGCCTGTCCCAAGAATTCCACATAACTCGCAAAAAATGCGTAAGCGACGTATTCGGCGTCAAGAATTCCACATAATATTCTTCCTCGCTCTGACTTATAGAAACATCACACTGGTATGCCTGGACGCAGTCCATGTATGTCTGTTATTCTTGGTGGTAGTATTTGATATATAGTGACGGATGCACCGGGTGAAACAGAAAAAATTTAACAATCCTGAAAAAAGTAACTACTCTCCAAAAGTACCTAGAGAGAGGACATACTCAAATGGAGTGTTGTTCTATGCACTCTGCAATAGAAAGGCAACTGAAGGATTCTACTATTAATATCGCTGCCGATTATATATTAATCTGCAGAGCTGCTTGGAGACATCCTGCTCCATATAAGCCTGAGTACCTTAATTATTAGTTTTTTAAAGATTATAACAGTTTGAATATTACTATCCTTCAATAAGACCTGGTACCCCCAGAAAAGTTGATTCAATAAGACAATTAAAGTATGAACCTGACGGAACAATATATTATAAGGTGGGACACACTGATGACTGGTCACCATTACCCGTAAGACTCCGATAGAAATGTCAAAGTATGAGCATCTCATGACCTTGAAAGTGACAATAGTTTAACACAACCATGGATTTTATAATGAATTGCCTCACACATGCGTACTAGTTTGATTGAAAAACCCTATAACTCCACATATTTATTGAACAACTGAAGATAGTCACACGACTCCCGTTAAATTTAATAAAATCGCATTTCACAACAGAATTATGCCTCAAGTATGTGAATAAAATATAAACACTCCAGAAATGGGACAGTTTTCCTCATCTCCTCTAAAATCAGTGGTATGGGACCTGTGTGCTTTACATATTAAGCCGACGATATGTCAAGTGCACTTTCATCCTCACTACAGACTATGAGAATTAGAGGGTAAATAAATCCTTGACTGACTCCTTCTACGTAGTCTGAATATATAATAAATAAGCTTAAGACATTATTTGAAAAAGTTCCTCGAAGCAGTGCGTGATTTGGCTGTAGAGCTCTGGTCTTCTAATGGCACGATAGAAAATCATTCTATTACTTACAAGTGTTTGGGTACCGCACCAGTTGAGCAAAGATCAACTCTCTTATCGAGCAGAGGTCTGTCTAACTTTTATCGTTTGGCCGTACATTTAACCTTACTGTTCTTTTTTTCTGTAAAATCATAAATTCAGGGCGTTGCACTTAATAAAATACAAGGAAATGAAAAAACTTAGTATGAACCTAGAGTTTTTAGTTCTCAAAGCATCGCTAGATCGGATCTAAGCACTATTTTGTAAAATGTTGATGAAATCAAGTTGTTAACGTATGAAATTTTGTATCACAATATTTGAATAATTACATTTTTTATTAAAAAAAAAAACAAAAGAGACGCAATCAATATATTTTGCTAATTGATAAGCACCATTCATTGTCTTTTTTGAGCATAGTTAGACGTTGCAATACTCAGCTTAAGATGTGTTGATTTTTATGAAATAGCAAAAAGTTACAAAAATTCCGCCTCTGGATTTTTTAACCGTCTGACCAGACTTGCGTTACTTCTATGTAACTTTGTTATTTTCATCAAAATCGGTTCAATAGTGCCTGAGATATGTGACGTTA
The DNA here is from genome assembly GCA_963669975.1 of Acanthoscelides obtectus. Classification (NCBI taxonomy): domain Eukaryota; kingdom Metazoa; phylum Arthropoda; class Insecta; order Coleoptera; family Chrysomelidae; genus Acanthoscelides; species Acanthoscelides obtectus. Next base: position 51,287,601 of record CAVLJG010000001.1, on the reverse strand, counting down.
AAGATTTAGCGAGTTTAGATAAATCCTTAAAAAAGAGTTTTGGCATTTTTTCATTCATGTATGAATAAGCCTCGGTCTGTAGTACCATTTCACTATGTCCATTCAAACCCGAAACACCCTGATTAATTTTATATTTTCTCATGGTATTGGCACGCTTTTTCAACAGAAACTAAACCAACTAACAACAACTCTGGAAGAAGCCTGCGCAGCTGTCTCTCGCCTAGAACGTGCTACCCTAACGTGGAGCGGCCCTCGGAGCGCAGCTGAAGCCAGGGAACTTCTCGCAGGCCTGCGCGCATTAGAACAACAGCTGCCGCAGCTTCAAAGGCGACTGGAGGAAGCTAGAGCGCATGCAGCTGCGCTTGGTGCGGCGTTGCCGCAACAATCAGCTGCACAGCTGGAAGATTGTGCGGCGAGGACCAGAGCGTTGCAAGCTGCGATTAGAGAGAGGAGGGAGGTGCTTACGACGAGTACACAGGGTGGGTTTTTCTGTTTCTTTAAAAGTTTTTGATTGACAATGAAATTGTATGGCCGCTAGTCAATGAGCAGATGTGTTTATCCAGATCTGGTATTCCACAGAGATCATCGTATACGAGCAGTAGTCATTGCCATTTCCAACGACCAGTTGGGCAAGAAATAAAATCAAATTGTTTATTGGGAATTGGCAAAAAAGCTTATTGCACTCTTTTGACGGTAATCTCGAGCTTTCGACAAACTATGTTGTCCTCTTCAGGAGTCGTCGGCGAGGTTGCAGCTAAATGGTGTTTTAAAACGCGTGGATGAGAACACTTGTTACAATTATAAAACCAAAAGACCGGACACATTGGGTTTATTGTTATCGACGGAACACATAGCTCGGTGTTACAACCAATAAATCCGAACAAATCAAAAGTTGGAAAACATACTCAAGTTATTAAAAAACTATCACTACATTTTGGGAAAACAATAAATTCTTTTTTAACACTGTATATTTGTTGTACGTGGTGACAGTCTAGACACGAATATTTTTACGGGCCAAAGACTCGTTTATTGACATTGTGTGACAAGGAACACCCAGTTGTTCTTGATCTGATGAACGCTGGGGTGAGTCAAACTTAACTATTCATCGATCATTCTGCATTCTGTCAACCGACGATCTGAACGCACAAGATCCCGGATTCTGTCGACATTTTCATCGATTCTTGAAGATGAAGGCCTTCCGCTTCGTGGTTCATTTTTAATCGACGCTCTCCCTTCTGAAAATGCCTTAAACCATCAAAAGACCTGGGCTCTTGACAAAACACTGTTTAGCAAGGGTGCACTGTGGCCAAGTCTGAAGCAAAACCTAATAGCACACTGGTGCTTGAATACACAATAGAAAAAACGTTTACAAAAAATCGCTACGGTCAACCAAGTCATTTTTCTGCGAGCTCAAACTTACTGAAAACTGGGATCACATGTGTCCCTCTCCAAGCCCGGCGCCCTCCAGAGTTGCCAGATCGAACGCTACGTTGCCAGTCTCATCACTTAATTTACAGACCTCGTATTGTTTCGTGTCTACATCCTAACTACTTGAAACTTGGTTCTCCCCAACGATGCACACGTGCACTTGTAAAATTCCAAGGGAAAATGGACATAAATGAGATGTCCATGTGATAGAGCTAAAAAGCACGTTTTCTTGAAGCCATTGTGGCGTCTCGCCCTTCGCAGGTACTCTGAGGCTGCATATTCAAAGTTCATAGTGTCAATTTTTTAAACAAACAATGCACTGATAATCATTCTACTGTACACTAAAGATACTAGAGTGTGCAAAAGTTGACTTGATACTATACATCCAAACTCCATTTATCAAGAATTGCGTGGGAAGTGCAGAGTCGATCTACTTGACGCCATTTTTTCCAGGTGAAATCTCTCCAGGCCCATCCAGCGTAAAGGCTCCCTGGGAGCGAGCTGTCACCCCTAACAAAGTCCCCTACTACATAAACCACAGATTGGAAACGACACATTGGGACCATCCCCAAATGCTCGAATTGGCAGCCAGCCTGTTGCAACTGAACGAAGTCCGGTTTTCGGCGTATCGGACAGCGTTGAAGCTTAGAGCCATACAGAAGAAACTGAGTTTAGATATGGTCACTATTAATATGGCATCGGAGGCGTTTGACTTACATGGTGGGTATTTACCATGCACATGGGTGCAATATTAACGATAGGTACGTCTCATCGCTGGAGCTAGTTTATTATATCAGTTACCAGTAGATGACTCGTACAGAAGTACAGTATTGGTAGTACGGGGCCGGCAAAAGGGGTCAAAAGTGACGTAGTTGCCAGGCTTCGCTTCACCGCTACTACTACATTGTAGGTATGACGGCTTACCGTGTCTGGGAATCTATAAAATTTTCATCTAGATTGTATAGACCCTCTAAATTGTCTAAATTGTTTACATAGATTTAGATTCTCTTGCTTCATTAGAGTCTCTAGACTCTCTATGTTCTTTAAATTGTCTAGATTTTCTAGATCCTATTCATTTTCCAGATTCCCTAAATTTCCTTGACTCTATATTCTTTAATTCTTCTAGATTCCCTAGACTATATATTTTTCTAGGTCTCCTAGATACTTTAGACTCTGTAGACTCCATATCTTTAGATTGCCCAGGTTCTCTAGAATCTTGATATTATCTAGATACCCTTGATTCTCTAGCCTCTCAATGATCCTTGAATTGTTTAGATTCTGTAGATCATATGGAGTTTTTAGGTTCCCAGATTCTCCAGATTTTCTGAATTCTCTTTATTCTCCAGATTTTCTGGGTTCTCTAGATTCTCCAATATCTTTAAATTCCCTGTGTTCTATAGATTGTCTAGGTTCTCCAGATTCTCAAGGTTTTCTACATTCTCATCATTCTCCGGATCCTCTTGGTTCACTAAACTCTTTACATTCAGATTCTATAAATTCTCTACATACTTTCAATTTCATAGATTCTCTTGATTATTTAGACTCTCTTGATTCCCTATATTCTCTAGAATCTCTATATTCTTTAAATTTCTTAGATTATCTAGAATTTTGAGATTTTCTAGATATCCTTGATTCTCTAGATTCTTGAGATACTCCAGATACCCTTGATCATCTAGACTCGCCATATTATTTTTTATATGATTCCCAGAGCTCTAGTTTCTTTGAATACTCTAGAGTTCATAGACTGTATATAATTTATGAATTCTCTAGATCAGCGGTTCCCAAACTTTTTAAGTCGCGGAGCACTTTTGGACAGGAAAATTTAACGCGGAGCACTAGAGTAGGCTGTTTGATGGTTTCAACTGCCTGCAACTGGATATAGGTCTTTGTGCAATTTTAGAAACGTACATTGAAGAAACAAATATTTATTAAACAAAAAGAACAACTAACTTTAGCACAGAAAAAAATGTAATATTTATTAAATATACCTAATATAAGCCAAAAGCAAATTTTAAAGTAATGTGTGAAAATAACATAAAACAAAAACTTATTTCGATACAAAAATGAAACATAAAACATCCAAAAACAAAACTACAACTACTTAATAAAACCACCAACTTTTCTAATGAGAAGGATGTGCTTGTTTTAATTTGCTTAATGCTGTGATGTTAGGTTCAATTTCAGACAACTGTAAACGAATATCAGGTTCTGTATTAAGACACGACCGGTATTTAGTTTTGGTCATAAGATAAGCAGAAAATCCAGCTTCACATAAATAAGTAGTAGCAAAAGGGAGCAGAATAGTTTTTGCTTTATCTGACAGAAGATGAAATTCATGTCTAAGTTTACACCAAAATTCTATTATTGATGACTTTGTTAGAAATATATCTCGTATTCCAGAATCAGATGTCAAGTCGATCAAACATTCATATTCTTCAGATGTTAAACTCGCTGGCTTTTCAGGTATTGCGTTATATGGGTTTGCAACCCAAGAATTGTAATTCATTTTGTCATGAAATTCTTCTGGAAAATATTCCTGGTAATTATTGCGTAAAGTTATAAGATGAATATAGAACTCGTTCATAAGATCATTTGGTAGATCAAAATCAAATTCTTCTTTAAGTTCTTTTAACGACGGAAAGCTGTCCAAATTTTGTTTATTCAGGGACTCTGCCCAAAAGACCAATTTTCTTTTAAACGCTTTTATTCTGTCGTTAACATCAAAAACAGAAATTGACTTTCCTTGAAGTGACGTGCTTAAATCATTAGCTTTAGAAAAAATATCAGCCAGATATGCCAACTTTGATATCCATTGCTCTTCGTTAAATCTCCCTTTTAATGCGAAGTCACTTTCCATCAAAAAACTCCTTACTTCGGCTCTTAATTCAAATAGCCGAGTTAAAGTTTTGCCCCGTGAGAGCCATCTTACCTCCGTATGAAGCAGTAAAGTCGTATGTAGACTACCCATATCATCACACAATATTTTAAACAACCTGGAATTTAGGGGGCGAGATTTGATATAATTAATTATTCTTACACATTCATCCAAAACTTCTTTTGAGGAAGGTGACATTTTTTTGACGGCTAATGCATGACGATGAAGAACACAGTGACTATTATTGCAGTTACTATTTTTTTCTTTAATTCTAGCTACAACACCACTTGTTTTTCCAGTCATAGCCTTTGCGCCATCGGTGCATACATCAATGCAATTCTTCCAAGGTATATCATGTGCAACAAAAAATTCGTCAAGCAATTTGAAAATCTCAGCCCCAGTAGTACTAGTTGGTAGTGGCTTGCAAAAAAGCAAATCTTCTTGAAAAGAGTTGCCAAATTGGAAGCGAACAAAAACTATCAATACAGCCAATCCAGCCACATCTGTCGATTCATTAAGCTGTAGCGAAAAGGAACTACCTTTTATTCGAGAAATTAAAGTGTTTTTTACGTCATCAGCCATTTCTACAATGCGCCTAGAAATAGTGTTATTTGATAGTGGAACTGTAGTAACTAGTTTCACATCCTTTTCATCCATCATAGTTTCAACTATATCTTTGACGCAAGGCTTGATTAAAGTTTCAGCAATAACATGAGTCTTGCCTGCTTTAGCGATTCGGTAACTAACTAAGTAGGATGCTTTTAACGACCTTTCGTTCAGTGTCTGTGCATGAAAAGTTATACTTTTTTGTGTATTTTTTAATTCACTGGATTTTCTTTGAAAAAAATCATTCGGTTTGTCTTTACATTCAGGATGAACTCCTTCCAAATGTCGTCGCATTTTCGCTGGAAACATAGCACTGTTGGGTAACACTTTACCGCATATTACACATTGTGGTTTATTGTCGTTGGTTTCAATGAATCCTATATCCAGATAAGAATCATGGTATTTTCGTTTTGCAGTTTTTCTCTCACAAATACTCATCTTTGATGGACCAGATGTTTAAAAATCAATTACTTCAGCTGATGTTAGTACACTCGCAACAGACTCGGATTTTCTCAATATCTGCAATTCTGTGTCTTCAGTGTGAGCTATTTCCCTATTTTCTTTTCCCATATTGCTAAAAACAATACTCGATTCAGACAAGTACTTTTAAAAATAAGATTTTAAAAATCTGGCACCTACCCGTTCCCAAAAAACTCACACACAAGCACAAAAAACTGCTTTTGTAGTAGGGGAAATATGCTTAAAACGAAATATGCGTTGCCACTTATACAGTAATTTTTATTTCACGCCAAACGTAAGTATCCCATTTTACCCGTATTTCCCCTACCTTAAAATGTACAAATCCGTACCTTTGGAGTTAGATCCCTGCATTTCTGCATCTGTAGCTGAAATCGCTGTTTTCTTCAAAACACCTGTTTTAAGCCAAAGATCCATTATAAAACAAGTAAATTTAACCTGGAAATAGATATTTCACCATAAAAAAAGATACATGTATGTTAGTTAACCTACTTACGAATGATAACTTATCCCAACTTCAATTCAATTAGTGAAATTCAAAGGCACAATCGCAAAAAATAAATAAAAACTACGATGCACCCGACACACATTTAGCGAACGTAAATCGTATGTTCCGGAAAGAACAAGTCATATCCTAGCATTAATACGAAAAAATACGATTGTTTCCGAACTGTTCCGGCGCACAGTACATTGAAGTGCGGCGCGGCGAATCTTTGCATTAGTAAGGGGCTTGATGTAACATCAAGGAAAATATAACATTATAGGTATTACTTGAATACGATATTTCTCAGATGAAATCCGCGGAGCACTTGAAAACGTACCAGTTTGGGAACCGCTGCTCTAGATTATCTAGATTCTTTAAATGGTCTACATTTTCTAGGTTTCCTAGATTCCATAAATTCCAGATTGACTAGTTCTTTAGATACTGATGATTCCATAGATTCTAATGAAAGTTTTTCATTAATTTCAGGTTTACGAGCCCAAAACGACAAAATTCTAGACGTAGCAGACATGGTGCTAGTACTGAGGGCGATCTACGGAAACGTAGCCGCTGTAGATACAACAGTAGACGTACCACTTTGCGTTGACTTGGCACTCAACTGGTTACTTAACGTATACGATAGTCAAAGAACGGGGCAGATCAGGGTTCTTAGTTTTAAGGTGCTTCTTTATGGTTTATCATACTGCAAATTTATGAACGTTTCCTCGGTCGTCAAAATTTCGAGTTAGAACTAGGAAAAGTCTCCTCAGGTAGACTATTCTACAATCTCTATGTCCTGGGACAAATGAGCGGTCGTATCAACACGACAGGCGGCTTTGCTGGCAGGCACATGGTAGAAGAGAGCTACATCACTCCAAACATGTGAGCAGTACCTGGGGGTGGGTCTTGTACAGTGAGGAGGTTATGTTATGTCCCAAGCAGTGATAACCTCCAGGTCTCTCGTCTGAGAGGAAGTCGCTGCTAATTTCCTTTTCTCCAGCTCGCCAGCAAAGATTGGCTTGTCATTCTGAACTCCTGCATGCAGAGTGCTGTCGTCGGCGAAGCTGTGGATCGGATTGATCGTACAGGAAATGAGGTCGTTATAACAGCTATAGACCGATAGTTGTAAGGGTCGGTCTTTTTTTGGGACATATTTCCAGTTTTCTGTTTTGTTGAGGTCCAACGACAAGAGCACCTGTCTCACGGTCTTATGCCTAAAGGTTACTTACCGCATAATGTAGGGAAGCCTTTAAATCGACGGCACTCGAGCTTTGGGGGTGTCCATGATGGAGTTGACATCAAAGATCTTGGCAAGCACTTCGGCCTTAGCCTTCGAGTCGGTTACAATCGTTCCATCCTGGCACGTAAGTGGTTGACAGCTACTCTGTGAGGAGTTCCTTTCAATCTGCTTTGCGAGCGTCGAGAAAGACCGACTGCCATTGCGCTGCGACATTACCCTGTGAATAATTTTGATATCGTGCTGGTATTTGGCCTTACAGATCGCTTTGTTATATTTGTTTCTGTACTTGACGTCGACTGGTCTGCTCTCTGCAGTGGGGTTTCGTAAGAAGGTTCTGTGTGTCTTGATCTTTTGCTGCCGAGCAGTGTCGCACGATTTTTTTAACCAGCCGTTGGACCCTGGTTTAGGTACTTTCACTGTATCAGGGATTTATTCCCCCATCAACGTGTATAATTTGGGATATCGGCGAACAGACAGCCGACGCATTCGAGTCAGCGAAACGAACATCTCTCCAGGGAAAGATGGAGAAATTGTCTCTGAGCCTTTCCCAGTCGGTATGTCTGTCATGCCAAATTTTGCAGCCTGGGCGACTTTCGGCTGCCACAGCCGGCTTTGACCGAAACCTGGCCCCCACAACACCATGGTCTGAGTTACCCAGGGGAGACAGGACAGCAGTGCTGTAAGGGACAGGATGCGTGGTTAGAAAGTGGTCCAGCAGGCTACAGGCATGTGACGAGACGCGAGAGAAAAAGTAGGGCTCGTCATCAGCTGGGTCAGCCCTTGAGTAAGGGTGAACGCTTTAACAGCACGATCTGCTGCATAGGTCTTGTTTGAGCCCACCAGAGCTCATTATGGGCATTGAAATCACCGATGAGAACTACCTCTGAAGCAGGGTGATTGATGTTCAGGAAGTATATTTTGGCAGCGAGGTGTACAAGTAGGTCGTCCCAGTTACGGTCCGGGGGAGAGCGGTAAAGGCAGCAAATAAATTTTGAGGATGGTTGGGGGTTGACGCGTAATCATAGAATGTTCTCCCGGCCTGATTCCAAATAAACGGCTCTGGAGCGGGGAATACTGCTGCGGACAGAACCCACAACTCCCCCGTTCTTCGACAGATTGGAGTGCACTCGTAATTTGGAAAGCTAAAACAGTTAGTCGGGGCATAATCGGAAAATTTTGTCTCCGCCAAGAAAAGCATGGCGGGACGATTAGTCTACCGAAAGTGGCGAAAACCATCAGTGTTGTTGTAAATCCCGCAGATGTTCGTGAAAGAGATTTTATCATTGATGTTGTTCCCTCGAGTCCACCCTCCACCCGGACATTCTGAGAGTGGAGTGATCTTACGACCAGAATTCTTAGTACTTGAGGGATCCATTTTTTGCGAAGGGTAGGGGAAAAAGAAGAGAGAAGACTGCATAGCTTACGTGTTGGAAACATACGGACGTTTGTAAGATACCCTGGAAAAAGCTAGCGGGTAGTACCGCCTCGGTCGAGGTATTCCTTAACGCGCGTACAATCACTTATACAGGAAGAAGTTGTATAATGGGTACGACAACTTCCGGATCAAGCATATGTACCTGCCCACTCAAAAAGGAGGGGGGTAGTAGATAATAGCAGATAAATAATTGATAAATAGAACATAATAAACGCGTATCTTGCAGTATAATTCCTCACTCATCAAACTTGCCTACAGTAGATTATTTCAACAAATACGAACAACAGGGATGCTGGCGACGCACTTTTCCCGGTCCATCTTACTTTTACCCACTTTTCATTGAAAACATTCACTTGTCTCACTAGTTACATATTTTAGTTTATGAACGTTTGAAAAATTAACTATGATAAAGTTGTTCATGTACAGGGTTCTGCACAAGCTGAGCCAATATGTATTACATGAGAAATTACTAGGGTTAATTGAAATCTACGTTGAATTTTAATTCAACTTCACTTGAAGAACTCTATATAACATATATGCACTAGGGATTTCAAATTCGTAAACGGTAAGCAATACAATACAAAGTCGTTTATGAAAGCAAAGTTGCGCAATTAGATAACTAATAAAGTGTTACTTAGATAGTTTGGCAATGCAGAGTATTTTTGGAGAGACAGAAAGTACGAGTTTACCCTTAACCATCTTCATTTTTTCCTTGCGTAATTTGAGTCGGGATTTCAATATGAACTGCATTAACAGTGGTACTTTTTACAAGCCTAGCACAATAAATAATTATTCAATTTCTCAGAAAATTAACTCACTTTTTTATATATAAACACACTATTTCCTCAATACCTTTTTTGAAATTAATTTCATGCTTTGGGCCGCGCGCCCCCCTGAAACAAGCGATATCACGCGGTGACCAAAAAATCAACAATTCAAGCTACAATCTTTTCTAGTCATATTACCAGGCAACTTTCAAATTTTTGATTTTTAGGTGGGTTTGACAATCTTATCAAAAGCGCACTTAGAAGAAAAGTATCGCTACCTGTTTCGTCTCATAGCTGATCCTGACCAAAAAGCTGATCAACGTAAGCTAGGACTACTCTTACACGATGTTCTACAGGTAAAATGACAATTTCGAATAATTTACGGCTGTAAAATTGCTAGCAATCGAGTTGTCGTATTTGTATTCCCTTTGATTTATTTCCTAAGCAGTTTTTCTACAAAACAGATACCTAAACAACTGGGAGAAGTCGCTGCGTTTGGTGGAAGTAACATTGAGCCTAGCGTCAGGAGTTGTTTGGGAGAAAGCGAAAATTTGGAGGCGGCTCATTTTCTTGCTTGGTTGAAACAGGAACCTCAGGTAAGCTGTTATTGTCATTGAACAAATTCACATACAGTGTCCGTCATCACCAAGGAAATCGAATAGATTAGAAGGATCCAAGCCTATATGTGTAGTTACATGGCAATGTTCATCGACAAAATTCTGTAGTTTCGGTGCATACTCTTGGCTAACTTGCCTACCAAACTGACAAATCAATACATCCGCGTATATTTTTCTCTGGAAAGGATATTCAAGTAGTTATTTGTACGGGATATACTCATATAGGGCAGAAATACTATCTGTGTGTCGATGAAAATCGCTCAGTTATTGTTAATAAATATTTATTAACGGCACAGCATATGAACAATTTTGCTTAATTCATGATTTTGACGGGTGAACAATACGAAACATTCTCTCCATCAAACAACAACAATTATCTATTTTAGCATAATATGGAAATTCCTGCATTATATCATTGTCACTATATTTATCCAATAAAAGCATTTGTATGTATATTTGTATATTAATTCGATCTTCATGGTTTTTTGAGCTTCCTTCATATGAGATCGTACTTTTAACTAACTTCGCTAATAACTTTTAGATTCAAAATTAAATTATATGTCTCAAAGTTGAATTTTCTATTGAATCTTGCCAGTTTTCATCAAAAAATTTGGTTTGTCCCCAATACTTTTCATTTTCCAATGTTGTTAACAAACCTTAGATTTGGACTGACCACTCAAGAAAACGAGTGAACTGGAATAAATCAAAATTAATAATAATAATGACAATAATTATAAATATCTTTTTTAGTATATCCGAAATTGAGGTGAAGTTTAGCCGCATGGCTACTCTACTACTCAACCCCATAATTCTTTTTAAAGAGGTTTTTGCACAGAAACATACAGCATATTCAAAAATTGTGTGGAATATCAACCCACCCATTTTTATATATTTTCGCAGAAAAGTACGAGTTAAATGAGAAATGTCAACAACTGTCAAACTGGAGGTTTAAGCCTGATCGACTTGTAGTATGAAGTTTCATCATGACTACATACAGGTTTTGGAGACAAACAAATCATAGACTAGCTCCTTCTTTCTTAAAAACCCGGTAAAAAATATAATAGGTCGCCAAGTATCTGAGTTAAAGTTAAAACCTAAGACCTTGAAGAGTATTTTGAGATTAGTTTATTTTAAAGCCATTACAACCTTGTTTGTTCAGACCAAAACTGGCGACCTTTTGGTTTTGCAGACTGCCCATGCTCTGCCCTTTAACAACGCCAATGACGATTCTATATGAACATTTACTGATAAAAAAGCTAATTTTATTCAGCTTACACTGCTTTTTGCCGTTCACAGAAACATTCACCCTTTTGTCGAAATGCATGGAACACTAGAACTGTAAGGAAACTCACCTACTTTTATGTTTTAAGAAAAATGCGAAGTGACAACGACTGTCAAACTAGCGACTGATCGACTTGCCTGATCTGACTACTGACTACGTAAGTCTAGTTCAAAACAAATCGCATCCGTCGGTCGACACAGCCATATGTTGCTAAATAGGAACTCATTTATTCTTAGAAGTGATAAGAACAGACTTTATTTGAAGAAAATTGTCTATTCATAAACACTCTTCCAAAATCACCGTTCAAACTTTCTCGTAATTATGCCTAAGACTTCGTATTCTTAGTTTGCATCAAAAATGAAAACGAAAATCTCATGCCCTGCGGCAATAATCCAAGAGGTGGCAACGCTGACACATAAAAACGGTGGTCGTCACGTATGGTTATTTTCGCCCAGGCACTGTTGTCAATTGAACACAATGTATGGCTGTGAGCATAAGTGGTTGGCAGCGCCTTGGTATGCATATTCATTTTCAGGCAATCACAGCTTTCAATTCTATTGAACATCTTCTGAATAAATATAGTACTCAATGCTACGACGAATATCAAATCTCTAATTATTGTTTCCAGTCCCTAGTATGGCTACCAGTCCTTCATCGCATTGCCGCCGCAGAAAACGCTCGCCATCAAGCAAAATGCAACGCTTGCAAGCAATTCCCAGTTATTGGGCTGCGCTATAGATGTTTAAAGTGCTTCAACTTTGACATGTGTCAAACGTGTTTCTTCTCGGGAAAGCTCACAAAAGGCCACAAGTTAAGTCATCCGATGCATGAATACTGTGCAGCAACCACTTCTGTCGAAGATGTTAGGGATTTCACTAAGGCGTTGAAGAATAAGTTTAAGAGTAAAAGGTATGCTATATTGTAGTAACTAACCTGATTTTAATTTACAATTTTCAGAAAATAGTACACTATATACCTAGGTAGAGAGGTAAGCCATTGTTGGTCGAGGGCTCTCATATACTTAGGCGAGATCAATAGTGCGTTTTCTGATGTGGGTATTTATACAAGCATTTTCACTACATATTCAGCGTGTCCAAGGTAAGGATGTAGATAAACTAAAATTGAATGCTTCTAAAAAAAGTGTATGCGAATAGGGGAACACTTACAGGAAAATTCTATCACGGTTAGCATACATGGTGAAATAATTATTATTATATTATTATTAATATTTTCAATTAAATATTTGTTTATATATATATATATATATACAGGGTGACTTCGAAGATGAGTCATTTATTTTAACAGTGAGCAGATCTGATCAAAAGAAATGTTTTTTTCCTTTACCATTTTTCTGGTAAAATTAAAGTAACAAAGTTATAGCCCTTTTGAAGTTTGAGTACCGCCCTGTCTCAATAATAATATCATGTGCTCGTGTTTGGCGACAACGGATATAATCCGCCTTATCGGTTCATCGCATCGGAAACAAAAAAGCGAAAGAATTTGGAACGATGTTTTTACAATTATTTTATTCAATTGTATACATACAGTCAGTGTCAGTCGGTAACGCGTGTGAATAGTGGTGTATGTTGCGTGGCTCAAACGAAATAAAAAATGGCACATGTTTATGCGGATCGGTTTCCCAATCGAGTGCAACCAACCCCTCGTGCCTTTGTTAATGTAGTACAACGGGCTCGTGAATCAGGTGACTTAAGACCTCACAGGGGACCTCACGATCAAATACAGGTCCGCACTGAAATACTTGTCGGGAGGATACTTTATGAAACAAGGTAAACATTTTTTTTTATTTTTTTTTTTATTTTTACACACATATTTTGGTGTATCTTCCTTCTACAATCATTATCTGAAAATTTATGACTCAACTTCAAAGTCACCCTGTATATATATATATATATATATTGATAGTAAAACTACAAGTTGGAGGATCACTATGAATACATTATTTCAAAAATTGCAAAAAAAAACAAATTACTTTTGTAGGGCTTCTCGTAGACTCTGTACATATTCCAGAAAAATAGTGTATGATGCAATTATTCTACCGCATTTACTATATAGTTCAATTATCTTGTCCAATGCCAATGCAGCTGTATTCTCAAAATTACAAGTCCTACAAAATGAAGCTACGAGAGTAATATTGAATAAAAATAAATGTACCAAAATAAAATCAATGTTATAAGAATTGCAGTGGTTGAATATAAATATATATATATATATATATATATATATATATATAATATTTTCATATTTAAAATAAAAAATCATCTTTTGACAAATTTAAATCATTACGTAGAATTTAATAATCATTACCACAACTATACAATTTTACATAATTACACATTTCAGAAGGGATCCCTTGAATTTGATAAAATAAATAATCAGATATAAAGTCTACTTGTAATTTAAAGATGTTTAAAAGAAAATTAAAGGAACATTTCATGTTGTTTGTCAAACTTTGTATGTTATGTAATTGTTGTAGTGTTTTAAAAGAATGTAATTGTAGCAGTCATGCTATATTTATATTTATTAATCTTAAACAAACAAACAGTGACAGTTCTGTTCATTAAGACAAAGAAGCTCTACATACATTTATTCATCCGTTAATTGCTTAGGAATTTCCTCATTATCATGTTTTACTTAGGGGGAGAGGAATGACCTAAAGAATGTTAGTAGTGAAAAAATAAAACATTGTTTTCTTTCAGATACTTTATGAAACATCCACGTGTGGGCTACTTACCTGTCAGATCTGTACTTGAGGGTGATGAACTCGAAAGCCCTGTAGCGTCACCACAGCATAACGATATGCATAGTCGTCTGGAAATATATGCTAGTCGGCTGGCAGAGGTGAGTATTCCAAATTTTAGGCAAAAAAATCGACATATACCCTATTTCACGAGTATCCATCACGGTAAAATGACAGCTGATTGTCTAGTAATATCTCAAAATTCCCCATATCGGCACAGGACACATAATTCTGATGGATCCGTCAACAGGTAGTCAGTGCCGTATTTTGTTTTGGTTTTTTGTACGCTACAGATTCATTTTGTACTTGCTAACGGCTCTTTTATTTATAAAAGTTCATTTGCATACACAAAAAAAAACGCTACAAACATGTTTTACTAGGTTTACACCCGATTCATTATTGCCAACGTCGCAGTCGCAGATTAACACAAATATGTCACTTTCAGATCAGCTGTTCACCTCAGTAGACGTCAAAGCGTGATGGATTCTCATGAAATATGGTATATGGGATCGCCAATGCGCCGAAACATCAAATTCCGAATATACGCACCCGATTTGCCCAGACAACGACCTTTCATCCATATTGCAGATAGGCAACACAGTTTTTGAAAGAAACCTTCAAAATCTTTTTCGATGACCATTGATTGACGTGTTCTATCTGAGATACCCATGGAAGCATCCAAACAGGGGTTTGAAAGATATTAGCGCCATCTATGATGGCGTAGCAGAACACAAACATCAATTTAGAAATCTACATTCAACAGGGTTAAAGTGTTCGGTTCTGCTACCGTTTTACAAATGACGCTAGGATCTTTTTTGCCTCTCTAATGCCTATTTTGATTTTGTATCTTCAAAAATTGATTAGCGTATTCCACCTGAAGATACCTAATAGAAGTATGCATTAGAGTGGTATTGAATAGATATTGAAGACACTAGCGCCATCTATGAGACAGTAGCTGGACCAGACACTAACTAAGTGGAATTTATTTTTGTGTTTTGCTACTGGCCTTTAGATGGCACTATATTATTCACATACCTCTTTAGAGTCTATTTTCGTCTTCCACTGTTATAAACGAATGAAACTTACACTTTGAGGCGCTGAGTATGAATACAATGGTTAAAAATTCGTGGGAATTAATTTGAGGTAGAAAATCTGATGTATAGGACCTCCCGTCGTACACCAATTTTTATAAATTCTTATTATTTTCATGTCTAGGTGGAATTGCGTGCAGCATCCCCGGAAGAAGACGAACACCGGCTGATCGCCGACTACTGCCAATCCCTTGACGGAGGTCGTACTGGGAGCCAAGTAGTACCGCCGAGCCCAGGCCAACTGATGATGGTCATTGACGAAGAACAACGCGCCGAGCTGCAGGAGATGATCGACGAGCTTGAAGCTGAGAACAGGTAAATGATTCGTCCGTCCGACCAACATTGTGCCAACCTTGTACATTACTGTTTAATGCTTATCGGCAACCATCAGAATGGTTTATGTCTCTAGTTAAGTCAGGTGGTCTATTCTGGTAATAGATGGCATGCTTAAGCATCACTTCTGAAAACAAATACTCTTGTCATAATTGTGGAGTGGTGGTGGGATTCTGGAATACGTCTAGGGGGAGGGGTGTCACGTCTGTCGCCGCCGGATAGCGCATGCTGGATGTGTTAACGTTTTTCATACAATATGAATTTTTATATTGATCGGAAGGTGCATAACACATTCTATAAAATGGTTGAAACAGCATAGTCGAATTGTATTAGCAAATTTCCTTGAAATAAGTGTAAAGTTTGGTTTTATTCATGCAAGTTGTTCAAGGGGGTATTTAAAACATGGACGCATCAAATGGGTACACCAATTTTTGTGGGAAAACATTTTTATCGACATCGCAGAATGTGACAACGTGTTTTTTGGGATCCAATCAAAAGTGTTGACATGAATGAGAACCCTCTGCAAATAAGATTTTTAAGTATTTACGAGACCTACAAAAAAATATACAGGGTTCATTCAAATGGCATTTTGTAGGAAAATACGCCAGTTTACCTTGCCGATATTAATTACAAACCATTCCGAAAGATAAATGTTGTTTTTATGCGAAAGATGAAGTGTTACGTTTTTTCTTCTAAACAAATTCAAACATTTCGTGTTTGTGTTTGTAATTGAACAGATGCGCTACGATACTCGAAAAACGTACGTTATTATACACATTTTAAAACAAAGCGGATATGTCTATCACCTTTTGTTGCGAAGAGGAAAAAAATGTTTCCAAGATTTCTTCATACTCTTACGCATACATGTTCAGAGCTGAAATTTTTACACCGTCATAGATTATCCTTAAAGTTTATAAAAAAACTTATTTCATACTGAAATGCATTGAACTGTTTATAAAATAAGCACGCAAACTGCTTAAGCCTAGTTAGTACGTAGCCTGTGTGCGAAATGGCTATATTATTGATGACTGCATGACCTTGTCAAATAAGTAGGTCACGTAATCCAGTTTCTTTACGAAGAAATATAATTCCCTGGACTTTTTTTGTTGGAAAATAAACTCGTAAAAAACGGAAAAAACAGTAGACAAATACGAACCAATTGTAGTGAACTGACCGTCTGAAAAATTAGGCAATACGCTCGGTATTAGTCCCTTATATATTATTTAAAGTTTCAGCATTGTATCTTGTGAAGTTTTTGAGATTATTCTAATTGTTTATAACATATATTTGGTGTGCAGCCAACCTTCGCTTGTGGTATACAGATCCAGTAGTATCGTGTGCAGGAATAACGGTTGCAAATCCGCAGGACGGAGGTTCGAATCCACAAAGCTCCCTTTTTTCTATTTTTCCTTAAATTTGGTGAAATAAATGCTTTTTCACATTACGTGTACTTTTAGTGTGATCTAACAACTTTACAACGCCGTGGACAATGTAACCTTGCAAACAGGAAGCCAGCGGCATACGTATGATTCTTTATAGTTTTTTTATATTACTTTGATAAAATTTCAGAAACTATGTCGGATCATAGCATATAGTTTTTGAAAATATATAACTTAGATGTGTAAATAATTAACCAACAATAAGGAAATATGTACATCCGAAATTTTGACTGTGATAATACGCTCAAGTTTTCGATTCGCGGACAAATTCTCTTGGAGCCGACGAGGATGGTGACAAAATTAAGTGAGCTAACCCACAGTTATTACTTTATATTCATCAAGTTATTGTTGAGCGTAGACGCTTTAATACGAAATCATGCTTATACAGTGTCTCATTATGTATGTGGATAGTAATTGTTTTAATATAAGAAATGCTAACTGCGATCAACATTAGCTAACTGTCACTTGAGGGAAGGGTAGTATCTGTCTACAATATCCTTCTTATCCAGTAATGCTTGAAAATTGTATCTGTAATTTCTTAATATACGAGTACATCCATAACGAACAAAGATATTGATCTGCTAGTCTAATCATATTAGACGAAGCATGCAATATACATATATGGTAGAAAGAGAGCTCCGTCCGTGGCCTCGTCACTCGGGTTGCTAGCCAACGAAGTTCTTCTATCTCCTTCTAACGCACGTTTTGCACGCTTCTCTCTATCGTACATATTACGACGCCAGTGGTTTATAGATTTCACTGAATAGCTTTTGGAATAATTATCGGCTGAGAAAAGCGGCCGTAGATACTAAAACTTTTGAATCTTTTTTCTAAACGGCCATATAAAAAAGTTAGAGGGGAAAGATTAGTATTATTTATAGGGAAGCACTCTCTACAGTAAATACAACCTTATGGTTAATAGGGCTCTGTTGAGGGAATACGAGCAGCTGCAAAGAGGAGCTGCGCAGCAGGTTCCAGCGCAGCAGATTCCTGGACAGAGGGAGCATCCGAGAGAACAGCATGATGTATTGGCTGAGGCTAGGTTGTTGAGGTACGTGCTTTCATGTACCTATCTATACATATGTTCTTATAAATGTGAATGTCTGAACCACAATACGGAGAGACGTAAACATTTTTACACTTACTAATTGGAACCCGAGAAAGGTTGAATGCATGGTTTTGTCTTCGAAAATATACAAAGTGATCAAATAGTGTGGATATCAAAACATCTCGAACATACGTTTCACAGAGAAAAATGTTCAAGAATGTTTGAAATGTTCCATCTAATGGTGTCCTTGATATGACCTTCAAGGTCATTTGAAGCTCAATACATTTTTTTATAAAACCCTTATGTTTGAAATGTAAATAATGGTAATTTTTCCGTTAAAGTATGTCTTTGCTCATGACCTTAACTATGATCTCCATAGGTATCTGAGGGTGTACAAAAAGTGGAGCAAAAATACTTTCCTAAAAAAATGTTCTGGAATAAGTTTTGAAAAGATTAATCTAATGATCTTGAGTTGACACCAGAAATAAAAAGAATGAGAAACTTCATATTTAAGTATGGGAAACATCTATTTTGAATTCCTGAAATGCAAATTGCGTACAATTTTAAGTTTAACTAAGTATATCGTTGCCAATGAACCTGAGCATGACCTTCAAGGTTATTAAAGGGTGTTCAGATAAGGACGCTCGAAAGTTAAAATGGAAAAAAAGGAAAAAAATTTAAGTCAGCACTAAAAGTCTATATTGATCGTAAATAGCATTCGACGACATTATGTATGGAAGATTATATCGTTTAAATGGCCACCGCGACTGCGCTGTACAGCGTGCATTCGCATGGTCCAATTTTCGAGCACTTTTCCGCACATTTCAGCGTCTACCTGTCCGAGGACGCGAATGATGTTGGCCCTTAATGCTGCAATTGTTTGTGGCTTATCCGCATACACTTGAGACTTCACGTAGCCCCACAGGAAAAAGTCTAAAGGCGTTATATCGCACGATCTTGGTGGCCAGTGCACATCGCCGCCGCGCGAAATAATGAAACCGTTGAACTTTTCATGCAGTAAATCCAGCGTTGCGCGTGCGGTGTGGCACGTAGCGCCGTCCTGCTGGAATCAGATGTCTGTTAGATCCATATCGTCCAGTTGAGGCCACAGGAAATCATTAATCATGGCGCGATACCGATCTCCATTGACCGTAAGCGCGTTGCCCATAGCGTCCTCAAAAAAATATGGACCGATTACGCCGCCAGCCCAGAAACCGCACCATACAGTCACTTTAGCAGGATGCATAGCAATTGAGCAAGTCACTTCAGGATTTTGGTCAGCCCATATACGGCAATTCTGTTTATTGACATACCCATTCATCCAGAAATGCGCCTCGTCGCTGAAGATGATTTTTCGTGCAAATGCAGGGTCGACTTGCAACTGCTCTAGAGCCCATGCGGCAAATGTACGGCGCTGTCCATAGTCTTGCGGTTTCAATTCTTGCGTCAATTGAATTTTGTACGCGTGCAATTTCAAGTCTCGACGCATAATTGTCCATGTTGAGGTCTTTGGAAGGGCAAGTTCTTGTGCACGTCGCCGCAATGACTGATTCGGGTCTTGACGCACGCTCTCTCGCACAGCAGCAATATTCTCGATTGTTCTTACTGTTCGTTGCCGTACGGGTGTTGTTTGGTCTGCCACTGAGCCAGTTCTCTGAAATTTATTGAGCAGACGTCGAATAGTGGACTCAGCAGGACGGCCATGCGCACCATAAATTGGACGCAATGCGCGGAACGTTTCACGAACCGAACATCTGTTTTGATGATAAATTTTCACAATTTCCACGCGTTGTTGAATCGTGTACTGCTCCATGACTAAATGTCAAGACTAACTTAATAACCTCACAAAATTTGAAAGCTGTATCCCCACCGGTTTGGGCGCGCGCGCCGTTCAAACATCGAGCGTCCCTATCTGAACACCCTTTATAAGATCAGACAAATTTTGAAGTAAACTGCTTATTTTTTTGTCGAGTATACAAAAAGCGAATAATTGAATGTAATTTATTGTTGCTAAAAAATGTTAATTGACAAAGTAACTATTGTATTTCTTTGAATTTTGCATTTCTTTCTCTGAAACCAATCTCCTGCACACGAATGCGAAGTGTGTGACCTATACTTTTACACTACTTCCATGCAAGCAGAGCCGAGGGTTCAGTCTAATGTTCTTTAAAGCTTAACATATTGTGGTCTGTGCACCC